>OZ022505.1:2756768-3403966 GCA_963989385.1 Ctena decussata | reverse complement strand
TCAATCATCACTCATTCATTCACTTAACTCACTCATTCACTGACTCACTCACTAACTAAATCACCCACTGACTCACCTAAAAACCTTCTAACTCACAATTCATTCTGTCACTGATTCTGTCATTCAATCTCTAACTCACTCACTCACTCCCTCACTCAATCACTCACTCACTCACTTATTCTCTCACTCACTCACTCTCTGACTCACTCACTGACACACACTTACACTGGCTCAGTCAATCACTCATAGACATTCAGTCATTGATAAAGTCACTGACTAACTGATTGACCCAATCACAAACTCACACCACTCACTCACATAATCATTCTGTCACTCACTTTTTCACTGACACACCATCTCACTCACTCACTCACTCACTCACTCACTCACTCACTCACATTTTTTCGCTCACCCACTGTCTCGCTCACTCAATCGCTTCTGACCCACTATATAAAACAAGTACTCACTCACTCCTTTCACTCACCCATTCACTCATTCCACTCACTCACTTATTCACTTACTTTTTCACTCACAGACCAAGTCTTTCACTCTCAAATTTACTAACGTACTCAGTCATTCACTCACTCCCTTATTCTCTCGCTCATTCACTCGCTACTCACTCACGCACACAGTCACTCGCTCAATCAATCACTCATAGACATTCACTCATTGCCAAACTGACTAACTAACTGACTGACTTATTGACTGACTGGCTCACTCACTAACTCACTTTCTCACTCACTAAATCACTTACACACTCATTCTGCCACTCACTCTGTCACTTACTCACTCATTCACTTCCTAATTTCCTTACTCACTTATTTTCTCGCTCACTCAGTCGCCACTCAACCAATCCCTCTGATACATTCACTCATTGACAGACTGTCTGACTGACTGACTCACTAACTCACTCACTCACTCAGCCGGGCCGCATATCGCAGTCGGTAAGGCGTCTGACTTATTTATATATAAGCCAGAGATCCTGGGTTTGATACCCGGTCCGGCCACTTACTTTCATTTCTCCTTCCGCTGATTCAAGAAGGGCAGGTGTCAGTTACTGGTGAAAGTAAGTGTACTTAGTTAACCGCTAAGGATCGAGGTCTAAGTCTGCGCAGGAATAGTGTGGTTAGGTTAACTGACCGTCCCGACATGACCATAGCTGTTTACCGTGGACGTTAAACTATAACACAACAACACAACTCACTCACTAAATCAATTAATCAATCAATCAACCAATCGATCATTCACCAGCAAATCAATCAATTACTCCCTCACTCACTACCCTATTCAATCTCTTTCTCGCTGTCTCACTCGCTCACTGATTCACTTACAATCATTCACTGAGCCATATTGCCATTTACTCACTTTCACTTTATCAAACATTCACTCACTTACGTTCATACTCTACCAATGAATCGTTCACTCACGCGCTCGAACACACCCTCACTCACATACTGACTGACATTTTGACTGACTCCCTGTCCTCTCTTTCTCTCCATTACTCACTCACTCTCGCCCACTTACTCTCTCCTTCAATTACCAACTCACACCTTCACAGATTAACAAACCTAACCCACCCTCATTTTCTCATCCACCCATCCATGAACCCACACACTCACTCACAGACTCGCAGGCTGACTTTCTTCCACCCAGTCAGCGACACACTCACTCATTAACTGTATAGGTCACTCACTCACTCAGAGACATTCACTCCCTGACAGACTCACCCGCTTGATCATTTGTTGATACTTTCATTCTATTTTAATCATTCAAAAGCACTCATTCAATCATTCCCCACAATCCATCGGTCATTCCATTTAATCAGGCCTTTTTATGTTAGGCTCATTACTGGCTCACTGAGTCAGTGATATTACTAGTGTCTCTTCACCATCCTGCTGCTCAGGAAGGCATGCTAGAATGGACTAAATTTATTACTGGAAGGCATGCTAGAATGGACTAAATTTATTACTGGAAGGCATGCTAGAATGGACTAAATTTATTACTGGAAGGCATGCTAGAATGGACTAAATTTATTACTGGAAGGCATGCTAGAATGGACTAAATTTATTACTGGAAGGCATGCTAGAATGGACTAAATTTATTACTGGAAGGCATGCTAGAATGGACTAAATTTATTACTGGAAGGCATGCTAGAATGGACTAAATTTATTATTGGAAAGCATGCTAGAATGGACTAAATTTATTACTGGAAGGCATGCTAGAATGGACTAAATTTATTACTGGAAGGCATGCTAGAATAGACTAAATTTATTACTGGAAGGCATGCTAGAATGGACATTTATTACTGGAAGGCATGCTAGAATGGACTAAATTTATTACTGACCGTTCCAAGACGGTGCTTCTGTTGTGGTTACTGTTACATGTATTGTCATTGATTGTCCGCTTTCTAGCATAGTCTGACATTTTATACGTTATTTAGAATAGTCTCGCGGCCATCTTCTGGGAAAAAGCTGACCACTTTGCTTTTCGCTTGTCTTGTTTTGCTTTGTGCGCTGTCTTCATTTTAATTGGTTATTTGGTTATTTTTCTCACCGGGGGTGGGGTGGGGGAGGGTCACTTCCATTATAAAGCAGGGTATATATGAGCCGCGACACGAGAAAACCAACAAAGTGGTTGGGCATTCAGCCACTGTGCACCCAGCGCAGACTCAGATAAGCCTGGGCATCTGCCCAGTCTGATCAGAGTCTCCACTTTGCGCTTAAAGAGTCGCTAAGAGTCTAAGCTAGCCTCACGTGGACAGGAAAGACTTTGATTAGACTGGGCGAATAGGTCTGATTTCTTCAAGCTCTGTATATAAAAGCCAGCTTATCTGATTTTTGTTATCAAAAAGAAACAAATATCAATTACAAAGACAACAAATGTTCTCAGCATGCTAATTTCTTGAATTTTCTTCAAGGTTAAGGCAAAATGCATGAGCATATCTTAGCAATTTTTCTGCAGTATACATGAATAGGGTCCAAATTTGATACAAAATACATGTACATGAATAGGTATATATTTTGGCATTTGTGTTATACATGAATAGGGTGGGTTATCAGAGTTCCAGCGGCACATCTA
This sequence comes from Ctena decussata, assembly GCA_963989385.1. Taxonomy (NCBI): domain Eukaryota; kingdom Metazoa; phylum Mollusca; class Bivalvia; order Lucinida; family Lucinidae; genus Ctena; species Ctena decussata. Next base: position 3,400,888 of record OZ022505.1, on the reverse strand, counting down.
TACCCCTTTAAAGACCAAGTGATCATCCCGTGATTTTTCTATTATTCGTTTTTCTTTTGTCTTTGGTGTTTTAGGGTAGGATGTGATAAATGATATCGCCTTCTCAACTACTTTGCACATTTGCGCTTATCTTAGTCATCTTATGCAATGGAATCGTCACGCCTCATGTCTCAAGTGGTTGTACGTGCAGAGTGAGTGGAAAATTGTTCTAGCCATGATGAGCTGAATAATCAGAAAGCAAAGACAATAGCACTATAGTTGTGAAAGAAAGCTATTGTAAGGCACACACAAACGGAAACAATTGTGATTTCCGAGAATTTGTTGTTCTTTCTTTTATATCTCCCAGGTACGGTCATTGCTTAGTCAGACTGCAGATGCTCTGACTGGGCTGCGCACATAGGCCGTCCGGTCTGAGCGTGTATAGTCAGCATATGTTCAAAGAAAATTTTTCTCTCGACGCGGATCATACAGCAAAGCTTTTTACAGGAAAACTTTATGATGACAGATGCTTAATAACACGGATGAGACCGATCAGTCTAAGAATCGTAGGAGCAGATGCCTTACGGATGACCAAGCTCAATATGGACCTTATAGCAGTAACTGGCCATACATGCTGCATGGATACGTCCAAGGAGAACAATTTTTGTGACTTCCTGTTGTCTTCCTCGGAGAACGCAGCCCTGCCAAAAAATGGAGTCTACTCTTAAAGAAAAGAAATTCTTTTCTTTACGAGTTGACCCTATTGAGAAGGGAGGCAATATAGGAAACGACAGAATGTGTCCCCTGAAGGAGTAGACATTCGCCTAAACCATATCCATGAATATTCTACCTCCGGAATTCTACCTTGAAAAATTCATCATTTATGAGGGTTGTTACAGAATCTAGTATGCATGTATGCCTCCAGTAGGTTAAAGGATAATGAACTTCTTGTACCTTTCAATATCCGGATTCCAATACGGATTCAGCGATGAAGATTCCACGGCAGGTTCCACGAAATCTATGGAAGCACTTGAAGAAAAACAGTGTATTTATATTAGAACACCGAAGAACATAAAGAACACACAGCCAGCGTGGAAAGGCCGTGTGGAAACAATAAAATAATAACAATAATAATAATAATTGGGTTATTCGGGGGAACACAATTAAAACCTAGTGGTAATTACTTTATATCGTAGTAACGTACATGTAGGTCGACGGATGATGTGTATTTCTCGACCTCCTGTTCAACAGCTAGGCGTCGTGGTCGAATGGTTACAGCGCTTGGCCTTGAAGTAGATGGTCGCGAGTTCGACGAGCCAACGACTGAAACACTCTGTCAATCCAGCAGTATTTACGATTCAAATCAGGACAAGTTATTTAAAGGCAACAAAAGGAGATAGTTAACTGGCCCCGTCTAGACGTAACTTCGAGTCCAAGTACCGACGCTGGTACAATTCGTTAGTCAGTTATATATTTAAGACCTAATCTCGTCAACCATTTCTTCACTAGCTCGAAATAAATGAAACACTGTTGAAAAAAGGGTAAAGATTCCCCGATGCTTTGTTGCCGTAGGATCAGTGGCTTGTTAGAGCCCGCTTGTCCGGCTGGTTTTTAGCCTACCAACTGCCCCTACAAAGCTAGCTTTCTCCGCATCTAGTTGGTCAGCATAACAATCATGGCTCTGGCTTGTTGAACTGTGTGCAGAGGTAAGTATGCAATAATCATGTGAGCCACAACACGACAAAACCAACAATGTGGTTGTGCGCCCAGCGCAGACTCAGATCAGCCTGGGCATCCGCCCAGTCTGATCAGAGTCTTCGCTGTCCGCATGGAAGTAGCTTAGTCCCTTAGCTACCCTTTAAGCCCTTAGCAAGACTCTGATCTTTCTGGGCGGATGCCCATGCTGATCTAAGTCTGCACTGGGCGCACAACCACTTTGTTCGTTTTCTCCTGTCGCGGCTCATGTTTATTGTTAGCTGGCATGGCCATGGAATTATTCTAAGACTTCAAATTTTCAACCCATTTCGCCGCCAAGTCGTTATGTCGAGTAACAATTTTACATTCTGTTTTACTGGAATATGATTGGAATAATTTATCTTCTCGCGGGTTGATTTTTTGTCACAGCGTTGATTCGTCATTGACACTCTTGGAATTGTAGGGCTGGATTGATACGAGAAAAAAGAGACAAAGGACAATCGTTCTCTCTTCTTTTGGAACAGGAGAGAAAATTACAATGAATACTGATGCTAAAGCTTTATTTTTGCAGGAAGCACATGTACATATTGAAACAAATTAAATCAACGTTGATTCAACGTCATATGAAGTTGAATCAACGCTGATTCAATGTTGTTTCAACGTTGTGTGCTCACTGGCTTTGTTTTCTTCGCCTTTTATTCGTGAAATACTACAATGAAAGGATTGCTTGATTTATTTTTTTCGACAGAGATCATGGCAAGTAAATACACAGCGTTGAAACAACGTCGTTATTGAGAAAACGTCACGCAGCCCGGCTTGATGTGTGCCATACGACAGCTTTTCTTTTGACACGGTCCATGTAAATTAGAATTGATTGTTTTTTCTCAGACACTATCATAAATATTGGAATTTATTTTGGATTTTTGTTACGTAAGTCAGATATCATAAGACAAAACAAAATTGAGGGGATTTATAACGTGTGACCGTTTTTTGAAGTTTAATATTACATGAAATTTTGTCTGTAAAATGATATGTGTTTGAAACAGTATAAAATATCTTTCAAAGTAACGGATTAGCCAAATAAGGAAAATACATGTAGATGGATTGTCAGTTTCTAGAGCTCCAAATAAGGTGAGAAATTGATGATAATTTCTGTTAGGGTGAATGGAGTGCTATCAGGGGAAGCAAACCTGCCGTTTTCATTTTTGCCTTCCCTCCCTTCTCAATTGGAATCAATTCTCAAAGGAAACAATTTGCTACGTAGGAGCAAATTCTTTCCTTTGAGAGTAGACTCTCTTTCAGAAGGGCTACATTACACAGGAAAGCACATGGGAAGTCACAAAAGTTGTTTCCCATTGCAAAAATGGCAAAAGACATGATGGTGTATCCATACACCTTAATTGCTCCATACAACATACGTTGTGGCCTCCATCAGAACCGCCTCGATGAGGCGGTTCTAATGAGAGCCACAACATATGTTTTAAAGATGAATAAAAATCCAGAATTATCTTTAATTGTTCTCATTTTACCTGCAGCTCCGGTTCTCACGACTGTATTTTTGAATGAGATGCATCATGCGCATTTTTGCATGACTGCACTTTGCACCAAGGATAGGACGGAAAAGCTCTTGTCATCATAAGTGTTTGTAAACATACAAGCCAGAAACAAAACAAACAATTTTGGAGTACCAGTTGGACAACGGATGAGAAATGAATCTAGCAGGTCAGTATAGAATTAAATTTTAGGTTTTGACTGGCATGTCACAAGAAACTGCAAAGTCTCCGATCAGCTTACGTGGATGCACTGACTGATGTGAGTCATCAATGTTAGATTAACCCATAAGTTCCCTTTTCCAAATTTAATTTTATCGCGATTGAAGGCCCCATTGCTCTATCATCATGCAATCATTTTATCGCGAGGTATCGCTGGGCTATTGGTATTTTGCGGAACAGTTATACCCTGATAATAGCCACATCCTTTGCGTTAGCCGCTCCCCCCCCCCTTTCTGTTCTGTTTTGTTTCAATTCTCGTAACGGTGTTTCCCAGTCAGCGGAATGTATCCATAGTTGCACACACCTGGCACCATGTGTCCGTCCATAGACCATAGTAAGACGCCCACACTCCTGGTTTCTCTCCTGATTTCTGAAAATTAGTAATTATTGATTATTTTTATAAATTTGATTGCTATATTTGCATATTATTTTACGGGGTAAAACGCATTTTGTCAATTTCATACATTTACAATGCGATTTATTTCGTAAAATGTCTCTGTTCTATTCGAATACCAATAGCCTTTAGCTGCAAGCTTTTCATCATACTAAGTTTAATCATTGTAAATGACCGCGAATAGCCAACGTTAAATAAAGCATAAAAAGGTTTGAAAAAAGAACTGGATCATATTAGTTGGCAGCTTGAATGACCTACTGCCATAAACTTTAATAAAACGCTGTATGGGACCCAATTCAATGTTCCGTTTTTGTTTATATTCCATCACTCGATGGGAAACCAGAAAAGGCAAATTGTATTGTTGTTTTTTTAAAAGACATTCCTCTTAGTTACATGATTCAGTATATGCACACCAACCCATATTTTGTCACCAAACGTGAAGGATGAAGCGCTATTCAAAAGGCTTTGTTTTTAGACGTTTTTACCACTAGTAGGCCTATGGAGACTCCAATCTGCAATCTGGCTCTCCGTCTTTTATATTCTTTAATCTAGCTTTGACGTGCTTTATTTTACACTAGATGCTTGTGCTTTATCCCCTTGCCCTGCATTCTCCCTCCCCACCACCACCACTCACACACACACAGTTGGAACGCTACTATCAAATTAGCGTTACATTTCCTAACAACAATCGCAGGTATCACGTTTACTTTAATACTTCGTTATGTATTCTTTTTTTTCTTCATTTGCTGACAGTATTTACCGTAAATATTTGGACAGCCTATCTGGGCAAATACAGTAACACAGTGATACTCCCTTTACGGGTCTACGCCAGTCTGCACCAACAGATTTATAAAACACATCTCTATACAGGGTATAGTAGACTTGTGCAGATATGAAGATGGAAAAGTCAGTATAGAAGATTACATTTGTAATTTACAGCTGATATTCCAATGAAATTGGTACATCTGACATTCAGTTGCGAGCGCACTGGTCTTGATGTTAAGATTTAAAGCATACGCTGCGAAATGTCGTTGAAATTCTTTATTTCCAGCCTGCAGGTTTAAATTGGGACGAATTAATTAATCTATAGTTTTAACTGAGTTTACAAAATTTTATTTTGGCAGACAACAGATGGGAAAATGGCTCACGGGCAGCGGCTCTCAGTGGTTAGTAACATACATTGGAACCCATGATTTAGAAAAAATATGTCAGAAACAGAATAAAAACACGGTAGATGCAAACTGTCAAATGTGAGCCGTCTCATCCGAATCTGCATTATTAACAACGGTTCCAACAATTGTTCTGTCCCGTTGGAAGATGACCCCCACCCGCCACTCTTCTACCAAATAGATGTCCATTTATTTATTCATTGTACGATTATTAAAGAGCTTGCATCATGACAACATGAAAACTAATGAATGATTATTAATGAGCCGCGACACGAGAAAATCAACAAAGTGGCATGTGCGCCCAGCAAAGACTCAGATCAGCCTGGGCATCCGCCCAGTCTGATCAGAGTCTTCGCTGTCCGCCTGGAGGTAGCGTAGACCCTTGGCTACCCATTAATCGCAAAGTGAAGATTCTGATCAGACTGCGTGGATGCCCAGGCTGATATGAGTCTTCGCTGGACACACGTGCCACTTTGTTGGTATTCTCGTGTCGCGACTCAAATAATTGTCTCAAGTTCTTTTTGCATTTTCTCAAAGATGCAAGATATGCTCTCAGTCTTCCACAGAGCTCTTGATAAGAGGAGTGATCTAATTATAAAATAATTTCAGTTGTCGACAAAATACATCTTGTGGTCATTATTAGAACCGCCTCTTATAAAGGGTTTAGGAGAAATCTTGGCATATACAATAACAGCGCGAGTATTGAAATTCATACTGCAGTAGATGATGGCCAGAGTAACTGGAAATCAGACCTTACAGCTGTACTGTGTGAAAAGTAATGACTTTGCTGGAAAGGCCAAAGAATACTTTCATTTGGACGTGTACAACGTCAAAAGAATGACGTGACTGGGCTTTAGATGGTCAAAACCCTACCGAGTTCTTGTGTCATTCAAGGCCCTATGTGCATCTAGTGAAAGACAATTGTAATGGGCAATTTATATGGCAGGACACTAGCTACATCGGCTACGCGTCTGTTACAACAGAAAACGATGGTCTACGGGAGGCGATTTTTGCACCTTTGACTGATTGCCATGTTCCAGAGAAAACCGTTTGATTGGGATCAAACATTCAATAAAGTTTAACATTGAATAATTGCTACATTGTGATGTTATTACTCCCGGAATCGCTCACCAAACTTTTTCAGAACTTTACTTTCAAGAACACAATGAAATAATAGCAAAAGGTTCATTCAGATGTTTTTGTAAAGCACATTTACATGTTCATGGAAGTCTGTCTGTCAACATGTGTAAAGCACACACGTGTACAGTGCATGTTTTGACAGTTCTGTGGTGTACCAAAAGGGTCAAAAGCATTGTTTAGGAAAGTACCGTAATATGCTTAAATATTGGGACATCTAAAAATCTTTAATTTTCCATTTGGGACAAATGGAAAATTAATGGTTTTAGCTGTCCCAATACAATAAGCTGTCCCAATAAGCACATTAGAGTATTTGTTTTTGTGATCTTTGATGATTTGTTTTTATCACGTGCAATTTTGCTTCAACGATGAAATCTGGTGGCTTTAGAACACACGGAGTTAAGCCAAAATATGTTGAAATCTACCACAACATCTGAATTCAGATGATCTAGTTTTATATGCATACCATTAAACTAAATCGTACGGGTGGTCGGGTCGGGCGATGGTGCTGGCTAACTTTAAGTGCCGGGGCGTCCTACGCGTCTTACTCAAGAACCAGATGCACCGGGTTCGATACCCGGTCCGATCGAACCCGATCCGGCCACATCCTTTCGTTTCTCCTTCCGCTGATTCAAGAAGGGCACTTGTCAGTTACTGGCGAAAGTATGTGCACTTAGTACTGGTTAACCGCTTAGGAGGTCTAAGCCTGCCCAGGGATAGTGTGGTTATCTTAACTGACCGTCCCGACATGACCATAGCTGCTTACCGTGGACTTAAAGCAGCAAACAACAACAACAAGCGTCCTACTTATTTGTATAAAATTAGGACAGGGGCACACTGTGCTAGCAGTAGGTGCGGATGGGTGTTGTTATTTTTCTCTCGTCTATCATTTCTTTTTTCCTTTCTCCCTCTCTCTGATAGACGTCCCGATATAGACTGAAATACTGTCTCAAAGGGCCGGTATACCCAAAACAACCAATCAGCGAAAACTAGATCATCATACATCATGCTAATCTTCCTTTCTGAACTCAATTCTTTTGGTAGGTTTCAGATTGGTTAGACCTTGACTGATCAGGTTTATATTCTGTTACAATCTGATGACTCTGCGATCCATTGAAGCTGAAATGAGCCGCGACACGGCAAAACCAACAAAGTGGCATATGCGCCCAGCGAAGACTCAGATCAGCCTGGGTATCCACCCAGTCTGATCAGAGCCTTCGCTCTCCGCATGTTGTTACCTCAAACCTACCCTTTTAGCGCACAGCGAAGACTCTGATAGACTGGGCGCACGTATCAATTTATTGGTTTTGTCGTATCGGGGCTCAGATATGTCATAAAAGTAAGTCATTATAAGCTTTGGCAGGACACTCCCACGGAAAGTGGCATTGAGCGATCCGATTTTTGCACAGTGCAAATATTGTGCAATGGCAGCCAAACTGAATTGAATTTCAGAAAAGTATGCCCTTTTAGACATTTGTTAGTTTCAAAGCAAGTGGACTTGAGCTATCAGATGTATGCACTGACCAAGGCTCTAGGGCCTACAGAATCCAAAAATGTTTAAATAGATCTGCAAATTGCTTTGAATTTTAGAAAAGCATGCCACTGTTCTGTTCTGTTCTTCTTAGAGTTCGTCCGCTGACTTTCCGGACCGCCGTCGTTTTATGACGACGTCAATGAGGGAGTTGTCTTAAATTTGTAAATAAAGAGCTCATTTCAAAATTTGCTGGTGATATATACAGCTGTGCTATTTACAAACTAACGCGTTTTTTCTTTTTATTAATTTGTTGAAATTTGTTTTAACCTGGCGACTCTCTTTTTATGGATCACATAGATGTATTCTCTAGCATAAAGTTCTATTTGAGAAATCACACCCTGGTCCGTAGTATCGTGGTTAAACACTGTTGATGAGTCTAGCCACTTTGACTGATAATGGCAAATGACACAATGGTGAAATCCAAAGGCTAGAGAATTTGTTACTTACAAGCAATACGGAAAGATTAGTTGAAAGCTGCAAGGCACTCGTCAGCGTTCCGCCCATGGACAGGTCACTTTCTTTTCTGCTCAATGTTCAAAAGTTTCCTCATATGAGCCGCAATACGATAAGACGAACAAATTGGAATGTGCGCCCAGCGAAGACGCAGATCAGCCTGGACAGCCACCCTGTCTCAGCAGAGTCTGAACTACATATATGCGTTTAAAGGGTAGCTAAGACTCTAAGCTACTTCCATGCCGATAGCGAAGCCTCTGATCGGATCAGGCGGATGCCCAGGTGGATCTAAGACTTCGCTGGGCGTACGTGTACCTTTGTCGCGCCTCATTTAATTGTTTGCTAAAGACATCAACTGAGTAGTCGCTGTCGGTCGGAAGGTGTGAAAATACAGTTGGTCACACGTCTTGTCAAAACAATGTAATTTCAAAATTAACACCTGCTAACGGCAATGAAGGTCAGAAATGGATAATCCGAACGTCATTCTTGTGATTATTTTTGTATGAAACAGAAATTTTCAGTCGCGTCGCAATAAAATCAACGCAGTGTCATAGCGCCCTGCCAAGACTCAGATCAGCCTTGGCAGCCGCCCAGACTAATCAGAATCTTCGCTGTGCGCTTACAGGACAGGCAATGGTCTAAGCTACCTCTATGCGGACAGCGAAGGCCCAGATCAGATGGGCGAACGCACACGCTATTCTGAGTGTTCGCAGGGCGCACATGCCAATTTGTTTTTGTCGTGGTATGGCTCATTAGTTTATTTATTTTTGTTCGCAGAAAAACAGAGAAAGTCAGACTAATCTTAAATTTCTATCTTTATTGTTTTAAATAGCGCAGCTTAGTTACATGCCGAAAGACACAGTTTACATAAAACTTTTAAACAGTTTTGTCAAAACAGAAAATCAAGAGAAAACGTTATCGTTCCTGTTGAGTAGTGTTTTAACGTCCCAGTAAAAAAATTTAGTCGTCGAGATGTTGCCTCTGAACAGTGACCTATATATAGAATTTGTATTTATAGGTCACTGCTGTGAATTTGTGGGACTGCAAGTATTGCTCGGCCTGCGATAAATGACACCCAGGACTAGCAGCTCTGTCGCAGAAGCACCAGACAGACAGTCTATTTCGCGAGCCCCGATGGGCGGGGTAAAAGAAAAAAAAAAAAAAAGAAATTAGAAAAACGATGTGGGTGGATGGTTATCTGTATCAGGCTTAATCTTTCCATAAAGATGAGACCGTCAAAGGGATAGAAATATCATAATTTCATTATTATAAGTAATTTTATGTTTTTGTTGTCAGAAACTAAAACAAACCGCTGTCAAAACTGACCAATAATCAGATTTATTTTCTCGCCAATTCTTACGAAATTTGACCTAAATATCAGAGACAGGGAAAAACGAGACTTATTAAAACGAGAAGGAGCAACTGAAAAAATAAATTGATTTGATCTGAGAAAAATAAAATGAAACTCCACATTGTTAAAAATTAAAAATGTTTCCATCCAGCGCATTCGTATTGTTAACACAGTGATGACAAAACCGGCTTCAGAGAAGTTCAACACCTGTCCTGGGATATGGACATCGATATGACATTCCAAATATCGATTAATGCCTATCGCTCCCCGGGTCTAAGGGAAATAACTGCATTCACATTAATACTCTCTCCAGGTAACAGGTAACCGATTACACTACTCAGCCCGCATTGAAGACATAAGCTCCAATTGTGTAATTGCATACAATTTCGTGACGACTTATGCTTTTCTACATCTTTCTGTCTTTCATTAAAAATTTTAAATAAAAAAATGAAAATACAACTTTCTATTCATGACCTCGTCTTGTGATATGGAACAGTGAGTGTATCGTATCTTGTGACTTAGTAATTTTGTGAGACCTTGAGTTCAAGAAGGAAGTTTCTCAAATTGAGATGGGGAATATGTGAGGAACCGTGAGCTTTCCATAGCAGTAAAAATAGTATCTGACAACTACGAAAACTATGCTTTATAATATCGTATTCCAGTATCAAATTTTTCGTTCGCTCAAATAACATGACATACAGTTACTTGAGAAGCAAACCTATTCTTATAACACCCTTACCAGAAAAGGCCAACTTTAGCACGAAATATTTCACATTGAGCAAGGTCTACACTGGTAAGGTTGGTATAAAATAGATGTCCACCTGTACGGGAGATAATCCACTCGCTAAAGCTCGTGGATTATCTCCTCGTACAGGCAGCCAAACCATGGTATTACTATCACTTGTCTTTCCAGTTCTCATTACCCATTTATACCAGTGGACTGTTATGTCCTGATCAAACAGATGAGTCTATTTGTCAATTAAGGGGTGTCTGGTTTAGTTTATTTTTTATAAATTTAATTTTCTTTTAAAGAGAAATACCCATTTGTCTTATGCAAATAGGGTAGAACCTGATCAGATACCACTTTTTGCGGCGTCTGATATGGGTCTGCACTGTTTGCCAGTAGATGTCCTATTTTGGGACGCTAGGCATTAATGGGTTATGTTCCCCAGGGGACTCAGGGGAATGAATCCGTAGCATGCATCTTCTGCCATTGGTCTGTATGAGCACATAAAGAAATTAAATTGAGCCGCGACTCGACAAAATCAACAAAGTGGTATGTGCGCCCAGCGAAGACTCAGATCAGCCTCGGCATCCGCCAAGTCTGATCAGAGTCTTTGCTATGCACTTAAAGGGTCTATAAGGGCCAAAGCTACCTCCAAGCCGACAGCGAAGACTCTGATCAGACTGGATGGATGCCCAGGTCGACCTGAGTCTTCGCTAAGCGCACATGCCACTTTGTTGGTTTTGTCGTGTCGCGGATCATTTAAAGTGGAAAAAGACAAAACCAAAATTTTCAGGTTTTGTGTGAAAAGAACAATGATTAGTTCAGCGTTTTCAAAATTAGGAATTGATTTTCTTTTAAGTGTGAAACAAATAATTTTTTTCTATGACGTCATGAAAATGTGAGGGATTGACGTTTTTTATGCAGAATATATAGCGCTCATTTATATAAAATTTTCGCATTTGTTTTGCTCCCTGTAAAGATATACTATGCAAAATAAATATGAGCCGCGACGCGAGAAAACCAACAATGTGGTTGTGCGCCCAGCGCAGACTCAGATCAGCCTGAGCATCCGCCCAGTCTGATCAGAGTCTTCGCTGCCCGCATATAGGTAGCTTAGACCCTTACCTACCTATAAGTACTTAGCAAAGACTCTGTTCAAACTAAGCGGATGCCCCGGCTGATCTGAGTCTGCGCTCGGCGCACAACCACATTGTTGGTTTTCTCACGTCGCGGCTCATATAGCAATTGTTTTGTATGATAGTCTTATGTTTTGTATTTCAGATACATGTCAGTATAACATAAAACGAATGCCTGTATACAATTCGACATGCGGCTGCATGCATTTTCTTTGACAGTATATATACATGTAATATAGTATAACATGTACATGTAATTATATGTTCTTGCTTTGCAGACTATACCACCCTTAGACGTTTCATTCTCCTTGTTTCTGTACAGCAGTTTGCTCTTGGCATACAACCATTGGTACGATCTCGTCCGAGAAAAGATATTACTAACGAAACGGATGAACCACTCTATTGCTTTTGGTGTCGTTGCCAGGATTTGGACCAGGAATATTTTGTCGACTGTTCTAACCTCGGACTGTATAAGATACCCGAAGCTCTAGATAACAAGACTATAGTTCTCAATATGAAGAAAAATATAATTAGAAAACTCACAAATTCTTCGTTTTATGGTATTTCGTACCTTAAAGAACTAATCTTGGCACGGAACCGCTTGTCTTATATTGAAACGGACACTTTCAAGAGTTTGGTGTCGTTAGAGCTGCTTGATTTGTCAGATAATGGAATTACTGCCTTACAAGATGTGCTTACGCCAGGGTTGTTTTCAAGCTTAGGGCAACTGAAATATCTCTACTTACACAAAAATGTGATATATCGACGCTTTGCTCTGTTGGATATTCCGGAAAGTCCCGTAACAGAAGCAACCTCACTTGAACATCTTTCTGTTGATGGTGTCATCAATGGTCCGTTTGGTCGAGAATATAGTAATCTTACTAAACTTATAAGTATTAGTATGTCAGGCTCCATAGGTCATTGTCACATCGATTATTTAAACAGGTTTACTTTTCAAAATGTTCCTGCATTGGAACACCTTGTTCTAGACAAATGCCATATAAAGCAAATAGACAAAGACACATTTTACTATGTACCAAGACTGAAATTCTTGGATCTTTCATGGAACTTTGAACTAGAGTTCAAAACATTTGGAGAGGCTGCTTTCGGGTTAAAATTCACAGAATTACAAGAACTAAAAATAAATGCTATCCATCATCCTTATCGTGCCGGAACAGAGATTCTGAGAGAAAACATGCGAAACATACGAGAACTGAAACTGAAGACACTGCACATGAACGATAATGGTATAGAATACATTGACCTTGGAGTGTCTAGTATGCTACCTCCCACATTAACTCACTTATCCCTTCGAGGAAACAGACTGAATTTTGGCTTCTATCTAGAAGAACTAATTTTTAACAACCGAAATTTAGTTGTATTAGATGCAGGGGACCAAGAAGTATTGATACACTCTGATAATTTATCATGTGCTGACTGCGTTAAAAAGCGAAAACGAAGAGAATCAAGTAATTCATTGACTGCCAAAACAAATGCATCAAGCAAACCAGTAGTAACAAAGCTTAACAGATACCAAGTGACTTTGCTAGACAGAAAAGTTTTACAACGCAACAAAAGTAAAAATAATGTTTATAAAAAAACCCATAGAAAGATTTACTCTCACACAAAGAGAAGTGACAGAGTAAAAAAATCTGCCATGGAAGACGAACCAACCGAATATGACTATGATGACATTGTTCCACTTGAACTGCAGACACTGATTTGTAGTGGCAGCAGATCAAAGTTTCGATTACTGGACTATGATAATCACCCAAACAATATTACTATAATGGATATTTCGAGAAACTTTATTCCAAGCGTTAGAGAAAACGCCTTTGCGGGCCTTGGTGAAATGAGAACTTTAAATCTTTCTAATAATTATGTGGAACATCTTGACAAGAATGCATTTACGGGCTTACAAAATCTAAAGACCTTGGATCTAGCCGATAATTTGTTAGGGTTTAAGTTACGTTCTGATTATGGTGCCACAATTTTCTCACATTTCCATCATCTCTCCTACTTGAATCTTTCTTATAATCGTATTACGCATATACCATTTAAGGAATTTGATTCTCTCACACATCTGGAAAGCCTAGATTTAAGTCATAATTACTTGAATAGTTTTGATGTAAGTGTGACTAATCTAAAGCATTTAAGAATACTAGATCTCTCTGACAATAAAATTCAGTGTTTGCAAGATGAGGTGAGGAAAGGTTTAGATGCTATATCAGAAACCCATCCACTGAGTCTCCGTCTAGAAGATAACAACCTTTTATGTACTTGCGAAACTCAGCCGTTTCTAAAATGGCTATTATTCACAAAGATAGAGTTGGTGAATTTTGACACTTATTATTGCTCATTGAACAATGGATCTGTTCGCTTCTTAAACGCAACAGATGAGCTTCTTAAACACTTATATAAGGACTGCAGGTCGTATCTTCATTTAACCTTAGGAGGTTCCTCCGGGATCAGTATTATCTTCACACTTGTTTTGTTCTACACTACGTACAGAAACAGGTGGAAGTTAAGATACATGTATTACATGGCAAAGGTTAAACTAGACATAAACCAGAGAGATAACAGTCAAGGTCACAGCTTTCAGTTTGATGCCTTTATATCGTATGCGGATAGAGACACACACTTCGTAACAAGAGATATGGTAGAAAAGCTAGAAGAAACAGCAGGGTTAAGACTGGTTATCCGAGATAGAGACTATGAACTAGGTGAATCTATTGCTATTAATATATCGAAAGCTATACGTTATAGCAGAAAGACATTGCTTTTGCTTAGCCGGAATTTTCTGACGAATAAATGGTGCGATTTTGAACTTAATATGGCTCAAATGGAGAGCATTCATACAAAAAGAGACGTGATTGTGTTGATTTTTCTGGAAGCTATACCTCCGGATAAATTGCCACTTTCTATCATGGATCTTCTTCGATGTTGTCCAAATATAGAGTGGCCAAAGGACAATAATGTTCAGAATGTGTTTTGGGATAGATGCATTGCTTTATTGAAAAAGTGACTAAGCCATGATAGCTGAAATAACATTCTAAGTCTTGTCAGGAACGGAATACATATCCATTTATTTATTTATTTATTAGACATTTCATAACTTCATTTAAATAATATCAGTCGAAGGATCTGACGTAGGTAAGGCATATATTTGTCCCCTCCTAAATACTGTTGTTCTAAAACTTAAAGAAGAAGAGTTAATACACATTCTTGTTTATGTATATAGAACAACACCATTTAGGAGAGGACAAAAAGCCTATTATTATTATGTCTCTAAGAGGCTTGAATAGCCGAAACTTCGAATATGGCCCATTCTCCTTCTTCTGAATGTGTTCTTTGCTCTAAGAGGAACTCTATAAGGTTTTAATTAGGTAAAAGTAGCCATGCATGAGTGTACACAATTGTCAGGAAGATTGTTCTTATGTTGTTCTTATCAGGGTCGGAGAATCACTTGTTTTTTGTTTCCGATAATTGGTAGGAATTTAGTATACCAGTGTTCCATATAAGAGGAGGATAATTCTAAGATTTTTTTCTTATTTCTCAGCGAAAACGTATGTTGTGATCATCCTTAGAACCGTCTCATCATTAGAACCGTCTCACTGAGACGGGTCTTATGATGGGTCATAACATTTATTTTTATGTAGAAATATGGGAAATTATCCCTTAATTTTCTCTGCTACTCTGCCTTCTTATCCGGAGCACTCATGGGCAACTTTTTTCCTCAGCCCCGTATAATCTACCTGTAAACGACGATATCGCGTGAGCTTGAAATAGCATTGAATTAGATAGGACATTGACAGTTTTTCTTTTTTTTTTTGTCTTCCCTGAATAAAAAATGAAAAATGTTGTGTTAGGTCAATATAGTGCTCTTTTTTAGCTGCACATAGATATTTTTTTCAAAATTTTAAGTTTACATTTAATGCGGTCATTTTTGCTCTGATTGATATGGCCATCATTTCCTAATAGTATATAGGGAAAATAGAGAAAATGAGCAAAAAGTTACTCAGTTTTCTACGTTTTTCTTAAAGCACGGAT
The DNA here is from genome assembly GCA_963989385.1 of Ctena decussata. Classification (NCBI taxonomy): domain Eukaryota; kingdom Metazoa; phylum Mollusca; class Bivalvia; order Lucinida; family Lucinidae; genus Ctena; species Ctena decussata. The sequence goes on along the minus strand of OZ022505.1, from coordinate 3,385,491 downwards.
CTTAAGTCAAAAATGTTGTGTTATCCTAGTATTCTACACTATCTTACAAATCTTTTGATATATTTTGTAGGAAAATCAAAGAAATATAAGTGCGGTCATTTTTTACAAACTTTATACTACCCTACATCCAAAAACTGAATTTTCAGTACCGCGCGTGACTATATCGAGGTGAGGAGAATTGTTGGGGACGAGTCCAGGTGGCGTAGAAAGTTGCGGACGCTAAAGGCGTTCTACAAGGGGAATATTCCAGTGCTCACTGTCTTATATGATCCGGTTGCTCTTGTAAGGGGAGGAGAGTTGGGGGAGGGGATTTTTTAAATAAATAATACTATAAGATAAGATGAACAGGACATATATAATATCATTAATCTTACTGTTTTCTTCAGAAAAAATGCGTTTTTTCTACCAAATTGTCTGCTCGGTAACGTTTGTTTTCCGCTGAAATGCATTAATTTCGTCCGACATATAAGTTCGGCAAAACCAATGTTTGGCTTCTGAGACCAGAGTTGTTAGCTCGGTTTGACAAGCTGATTACCATATTAATTCGGCCATAAGAGGAGTTTCATCCCCCCCCCCACACACACACACACAAACATAATGACCCCAAACATCTGAAACCTACAGTAATTGTGCTGTAAGACGGGATTTCTCTTGCGGTCTAAAACAACTCAAGATCCATCTTAAAAGATGGACCTAGAATTTTGTCTTCTTCTTTGGAGGATATCCCGTCTTATAACTGAATAAAAGTTTCATTATGTGCGAACAGAGAAGATTCAATTCCAACATTTATGAGAAGGTTGTTCTGTAATGTGCGTTATTAGCTCTTGGATTGGGAACCTGACTGCCAGATTAATTCGGCTATAAGACGGGGCTTCCCTCCCCACTCCCCCCCCCACCCAGTAAAAAACCCACACACAACAACCTCCAATGCGTTCAATAGTAATTTTGCTATAAAACCGTTAATCTCGTACAGTCTAAAGCCTACATCCATTTTAAAAAGATGGAACTAGAATTTTGTCTACTTCCTTGGAGGGAAATCCGCGTCTTATTACCGAATAAAGACATATATCATGTGCTATTAGCAAAGACTATGATCCGACTCATATGTACAGTCTGTTCTGTGATGAACGGTTTGTATATTCCAAAACGCATGCACAAATCAAAATTAAACATTTCAGGCGCGTCATGAAAAATGTATATGCATACATAGGATAAACGCACGAGTTAAGCTTGTCTGAACCAGCCTGTACATGGTACTGCACAGTCTGATCAGACCTGCACAGTTCCCTTTCAAAACTGTGCATGCCTAGATATTTTCTTTGCGAAGGTCTCACGCTAAATCAGTATATTTTGTATGTGTGCAGGTTGGCAGTGTTTGTATATGCAGACGGTAGTTTTTGCAGGATGCGGACAATAACACCTTTTAATGTACAAAGTGATAATTAATTTGACGCTCGATTAACTTACCAATATACCTGTCTTCTCGATGCGAACTTGACCTTCCAATAATGCTTTTATTCGCAGTTTGTGATCAGCATGCACAGTTTTTCGAGACTATGTACACTCTCGAAAAAAGGTTAATATGTGCCATGCTGGTCTTTGCTGGGTATTCACCGTATACACTCAAGCAGGATTTCATAGAGGTACTCCCTACATGCAACCATACCAAGCAATTTGATCAGCATGCACAATTTTGTTCGAGACATACATAGACTCTAAAGGCGGCTTTAATTGTTACAACAACATGGTACCGACGTACCGATACAATCAGGCTGCGTCAAAGATGATTGGCACCGCATAAGCGCAGTCTGACTAGAGTGCATATATGCGCTATATTGCATATGCCTCAGGGGAGGCTTTCTTCGGATAAGATAATAAACGGACATTTTTATTAAACAGCAATACACACTTCTAGTAATCATGTCACACTAAAGACAAAATAATCACAGCCGGAAAACCAATACAAATACACACTTTGACAGGTTTGAAACCTGCTCAAATTCATAAAATCAGCAACTTCACCATACACAATCAAATATTAGCAGTTTGGGAATGGAATTGCGCTAATTTTCGCTTCCTGCAGAGACTGAACATCATATTTGGCTTCCGCCGAGACTGTCCGCGATCTCTTGCATCCTGCCGAGACTTCTGTACATGATAAATGGCTTCCTGCAGTTACTGTCCGCGTGAATCTGCTTCCTGCAGAGGCTCTCGGCAGGAAGCAGAGTCACGCGGACAGTCTTGGCAGAAAGCCAATGCTCGAGGACAGTAGTTCCTGCAGGAAGCAAGGGTTCGCGGACAGTCTCGGCGGAAGCCAAATATGATGTACAGTCAAACAAAAATCCCAAATGGGGTCATAACCATAGAAGTTTTTTGCAGTATTTCAGTATGAATACATGATAAATGGCTTCCTGCAGAGACTGTCCGCGTGATTCTGCTTCCTGCCAAGGCTCTCGGCGGCAAGCAGAGTCACGCGGACAGCCTCGGCAGGAAGCCAATGTTCGAGGACAGTAGTCCCTGCAGGAAGCAAGAGTTCGCGGACAGTCTCGGCGGAAGCCAAATATGACGACAGTCTCGGCAGGAAGCGAAAATTAGCGGAATCGATGTGATCAGGCCTATTTCTCTCCACGAAGTTGTCTGCTGTGATTCGACATATTCGCCGTTACTTAGGGGTTTCCTCTGACCACAGGGTTTAATCGATTCCGCCAATTTTCGCTTCCTGCAGAAACTGTCCGTCATATTTGGCTTCCGCCGAGACTGTCTGCTGACTTGCTTACTGCAGGGACTACTGTCCTCGAAAAATGGCTTCCTGCCGAGATTGTCCGCGTGAATCTGCTTCCTGCCGAGAGCCTCGGCAGGATGCAGAATCACGCGGACAGTCTCTGCAGGAAGTCATTTATCATGTACAGAAGTCTCGGCAGGAAGCAAGAGTTCGCGGACAGTCTCGGCGGAAGCCAAATATGACGGACAGTCTCTGCAGGAAGCGAAATTAGCGGAATCGATTATACCCTGTGCTGACTGATCCTGACTAGTAAAGCTAACAGCAAATTTTCATAACCAGTTCCAAGCTGAAATAACTACCCTTTCTACAACCTTACAAATTAAAGAAATATTAAAAACCTCAATTTATTGGAGCAACCATGCTTTTTCTAAGCCTCTACCAAAAAATATCATTTTCCTGACCACTGCCAATACGAAACTATCCCGAGACCAACGGTATTTGCAGAGTCAGTAATCTTGTCATGTCTTTCAAAGTTTTACCTTATATTTCAGTAAATTTCACAGCCTAGTGGTTACAGCTCTAGGCTCCTGATCTTCGGGTCGTGAGTTCGAATCTCACCGCTTTTATTTATCTTTTTCATTTTTTTTTTTTCATTAGATTTTTTTATGTTATTATATGATGTTATTAAGTTTTTTTTATCATTTAGCTTCTAATTTTACTTAATAAGTCACATGTATTAGCTTTTGCAACACCACGATTAGATTAACTTCCATGGGCAACTTTTTTCCTCAGCCCCGTATAATCTACCTGTAAACGACGATATCGCGTGAGCTTGAAATAGCATTGAATTAGATAGGACATTGACAGTTTTTCTTTTTTTTTTTGTCTTCCCTGAATAAAAAATGAAAAATGTTGTGTTAGGTCAATATAGTGCTCTTTTTTAGCTGCACATAGATATTTTTTTCAAAATTTTAAGTTTACATTTAATGCGGTCATTTTTGCTCTGATTGATATGGCCATCATTTCCTAATAGTATATAGGGAAAATAGAGAAAATGAGCAAAAAGTTACTCAGTTTTCTACGTTTTTCTTAAAGCACGGATCTTAAGTCAAAAATGTTGTGTTATCCTAGTATTCTACACTATCTTACAAATCTTTTGATATATTTTGTAGGAAAATCAAAGAAATATAAGTGCGGTCATTTTTTACAAACTTTATACTACCCTACATCCAAAAACTGAATTTTCAGTACCGCGCGTGACTATATCGAGGTGAGGAGAATTGTTGGGGACGAGTCCAGGTGGCGTAGAAAGTTGCGGACGCTAAAGGCGTTCTACAAGGGGAATATTCCAGTGCTCACTGTCTTATATGATCCGGTTGCTCTTGTAAGGGGAGGAGAGTTGGGGGAGGGGATTTTTTAAATAAATAATACTATAAGATAAGATGAACAGGACATATATAATATCATTAATCTTACTGTTTTCTTCAGAAAAAATGCGTTTTTTCTACCAAATTGTCTGCTCGGTAACGTTTGTTTTCCGCTGAAATGCATTAATTTCGTCCGACATATAAGTTCGGCAAAACCAATGTTTGGCTTCTGAGACCAGAGTTGTTAGCTCGGTTTGACAAGCTGATTACCATATTAATTCGGCCATAAGAGGAGTTTCATCCCCCCCCCCACACACACACACACAAACATAATGACCCCAAACATCTGAAACCTACAGTAATTGTGCTGTAAGACGGGATTTCTCTTGCGGTCTAAAACAACTCAAGATCCATCTTAAAAGATGGACCTAGAATTTTGTCTTCTTCTTTGGAGGATATCCCGTCTTATAACTGAATAAAAGTTTCATTATGTGCGAACAGAGAAGATTCAATTCCAACATTTATGAGAAGGTTGTTCTGTAATGTGCGTTATTAGCTCTTGGATTGGGAACCTGACTGCCAGATTAATTCGGCTATAAGACGGGGCTTCCCTCCCCACTCCCCCCCCCACCCAGTAAAAAACCCACACACAACAACCTCCAATGCGTTCAATAGTAATTTTGCTATAAAACCGTTAATCTCGTACAGTCTAAAGCCTACATCCATTTTAAAAAGATGGAACTAGAATTTTGTCTACTTCCTTGGAGGGAAATCCGCGTCTTATTACCGAATAAAGACATATATCATGTGCTATTAGCAAAGACTATGATCCGACTCATATGTACAGTCTGTTCTGTGATGAACGGTTTGTATATTCCAAAACGCATGCACAAATCAAAATTAAACATTTCAGGCGCGTCATGAAAAATGTATATGCATACATAGGATAAACGCACGAGTTAAGCTTGTCTGAACCAGCCTGTACATGGTACTGCACAGTCTGATCAGACCTGCACAGTTCCCTTTCAAAACTGTGCATGCCTAGATATTTTCTTTGCGAAGGTCTCACGCTAAATCAGTATATTTTGTATGTGTGCAGGTTGGCAGTGTTTGTATATGCAGACGGTAGTTTTTGCAGGATGCGGACAATAACACCTTTTAATGTACAAAGTGATAATTAATTTGACGCTCGATTAACTTACCAATATACCTGTCTTCTCGATGCGAACTTGACCTTCCAATAATGCTTTTATTCGCAGTTTGTGATCAGCATGCACAGTTTTTCGAGACTATGTACACTCTCGAAAAAAGGTTAATATGTGCCATGCTGGTCTTTGCTGGGTATTCACCGTATACACTCAAGCAGGATTTCATAGAGGTACTCCCTACATGCAACCATACCAAGCAATTTGATCAGCATGCACAATTTTGTTCGAGACATACATAGACTCTAAAGGCGGCTTTAATTGTTACAACAACATGGTACCGACGTACCGATACAATCAGGCTGCGTCAAAGATGATTGGCACCGCATAAGCGCAGTCTGACTAGAGTGCATATATGCGCTATATTGCATATGCCTCAGGGGAGGCTTTCTTCGGATAAGATAATAAACGGACATTTTTATTAAACAGCAATACACACTTCTAGTAATCATGTCACACTAAAGACAAAATAATCACAGCCGGAAAACCAATACAAATACACACTTTGACAGGTTTGAAACCTGCTCAAATTCATAAAATCAGCAACTTCACCATACACAATCAAATATTAGCAGTTTGGGAATGGAATTGCGCTAATTTTCGCTTCCTGCAGAGACTGAACATCATATTTGGCTTCCGCCGAGACTGTCCGCGATCTCTTGCATCCTGCCGAGACTTCTGTACATGATAAATGGCTTCCTGCAGTTACTGTCCGCGTGAATCTGCTTCCTGCAGAGGCTCTCGGCAGGAAGCAGAGTCACGCGGACAGTCTTGGCAGAAAGCCAATGCTCGAGGACAGTAGTTCCTGCAGGAAGCAAGGGTTCGCGGACAGTCTCGGCGGAAGCCAAATATGATGTACAGTCAAACAAAAATCCCAAATGGGGTCATAACCATAGAAGTTTTTTGCAGTATTTCAGTATGAATACATGATAAATGGCTTCCTGCAGAGACTGTCCGCGTGATTCTGCTTCCTGCCAAGGCTCTCGGCGGCAAGCAGAGTCACGCGGACAGCCTCGGCAGGAAGCCAATGTTCGAGGACAGTAGTCCCTGCAGGAAGCAAGAGTTCGCGGACAGTCTCGGCGGAAGCCAAATATGACGACAGTCTCGGCAGGAAGCGAAAATTAGCGGAATCGATGTGATCAGGCCTATTTCTCTCCACGAAGTTGTCTGCTGTGATTCGACATATTCGCCGTTACTTAGGGGTTTCCTCTGACCACAGGGTTTAATCGATTCCGCCAATTTTCGCTTCCTGCAGAAACTGTCCGTCATATTTGGCTTCCGCCGAGACTGTCTGCTGACTTGCTTACTGCAGGGACTACTGTCCTCGAAAAATGGCTTCCTGCCGAGATTGTCCGCGTGAATCTGCTTCCTGCCGAGAGCCTCGGCAGGATGCAGAATCACGCGGACAGTCTCTGCAGGAAGTCATTTATCATGTACAGAAGTCTCGGCAGGAAGCAAGAGTTCGCGGACAGTCTCGGCGGAAGCCAAATATGACGGACAGTCTCTGCAGGAAGCGAAATTAGCGGAATCGATTATACCCTGTGCTGACTGATCCTGACTAGTAAAGCTAACAGCAAATTTTCATAACCAGTTCCAAGCTGAAATAACTACCCTTTCTACAACCTTACAAATTAAAGAAATATTAAAAACCTCAATTTATTGGAGCAACCATGCTTTTTCTAAGCCTCTACCAAAAAATATCATTTTCCTGACCACTGCCAATACGAAACTATCCCGAGACCAACGGTATTTGCAGAGTCAGTAATCTTGTCATGTCTTTCAAAGTTTTACCTTATATTTCAGTAAATTTCACAGCCTAGTGGTTACAGCTCTAGGCTCCTGATCTTCGGGTCGTGAGTTCGAATCTCACCGCTTTTATTTATCTTTTTCATTTTTTTTTTTTCATTAGATTTTTTTATGTTATTATATGATGTTATTAAGTTTTTTTTATCATTTAGCTTCTAATTTTACTTAATAAGTCACATGTATTAGCTTTTGCAACACCACGATTAGATTAACTTCCATGGGCAACTTTTTTCCTCAGCCCCGTATAATCTACCTGTAAACGACGATATCGCGTGAGCTTGAAATAGCATTGAATTAGATAGGACATTGACAGTTTTTCTTTTTTTTTTTGTCTTCCCTGAATAAAAAATGAAAAATGTTGTGTTAGGTCAATATAGTGCTCTTTTTTAGCTGCACATAGATATTTTTTTCAAAATTTTAAGTTTACATTTAATGCGGTCATTTTTGCTCTGATTGATATGGCCATCATTTCCTAATAGTATATAGGGAAAATAGAGAAAATGAGCAAAAAGTTACTCAGTTTTCTACGTTTTTCTTAAAGCACGGATCTTAAGTCAAAAATGTTGTGTTATCCTAGTATTCTACACTATCTTACAAATCTTTTGATATATTTTGTAGGAAAATCAAAGAAATATAAGTGCGGTCATTTTTTACAAACTTTATACTACCCTACATCCAAAAACTGAATTTTCAGTACCGCGCGTGACTATATCGAGGTGAGGAGAATTGTTGGGGACGGAGTTACTCATAACATATACCGGTAAAAGCCCCTGTAGAAAGATTCATGTTTTGTTGGTCAGCTTGTTTGCAGTAATTTGTTTCCAGGGTTTGTATAAATATAGCAGTAACCGTTACTGCCCACAAAAAACAACAGAAATACAGATGTGTTTAAATTGCCTTGCTAGTTAACAAGCGGTTACCAGAAATACCGGAATACACCAAATTACCGGAATATACCGCTAGATACATACAGTGGACACTTTCGGCATAATTACTCGCCCGTAGAATATCTGGGTATTACTCGAGTTTATCGTAGCCCGTATAATATCTGGGTAGTACTCGAGTTTATCGTAGCCCGTAGAATAGCTGGACATTAGTCGAGTTTATCGTAGCCCGTAGAATATCTGGGTATTACTCGAGTTTATCGTAGCCCGTAGAATATCTGGGTATTACTCGAGTTTATCGTAGCCCGTAGAATATCTGGGTATTACTCGAGTTTACATGTACGCAAGTTATTATGCCGAATGTGCTCAGTACTGTTTGAAAAGACAGAATTTCAGAACGACATGCTCGTAGAAAACAAAACGATTAACAGCAATAGTCCATTTCTCCTCCACATAGGTAAAGTTAGTTCCGAAAACTTAACTGACTGGATACAATTCCATGTTTTATGCAGTTTTTACCAAGGAAAACGACTTATGACTTCCTGTCTGTGTCTCTGGATGATAAAACATGGCGGCTGCTCTTTTAAAACCTTTTTGGACTGGAAACACGTTTTGGGGATATATGCAAACAGTGCAGACCCAGTTCAGACGCGTTTTGGAGATATATGCAAACTGTGCAGACCCAGTTCAGACGCGTTTTGGAGATATATGCAAACTGTGCAGACCCAGTTCAGACGCGTTTTGGAGATATATGCAAACAGTGCAGACCCAGTTGAGACGCCGCAAAACGCGGAGTCTGATCAGGGTCTGTGCTGTATGCTTACAGGAATTCTTATGCAAAATTCAATAAAAATGAAACCATTCACCAGAAACCCCTAAAACTACAAATGGACTCATCCAAATGATAAGGATGGACAGGTCCACCATTCAACAAAGTATTAATGTAAAGAATTTTCTTCTTTGCGAAGAAAAGTCCTTTCTTTAATAGAATACTTAAATGAAATGGGATACAAATACTTCTTAGTAAGGATCACTTCGGGACCCTGGCAGTGTTCCCATACACTTTAAGAAATCCGCTCATTTTCCAAATCTGCCTTCAGGTCTAGCACTCTTTGCCATTCTACTTGGAGAGCATTTTTGTAACGATATCGTTCCAGTCGTTCAAGAGTCCGGATGGTCACTCCCAGGTGGCGCCTGAGTTCGCAATCTCGTAGAGCTAGGTGTAAAACGAATAAAAACCGGTTGTTACAGAACTTATTTCAATACTTTTTATTTATTCACAATTGAATGGCAACATATACATAAAAGTACATATGAGCCGCGACATGAGAAAACCAACGATGTGGTTGTGAGCCCAGCGCAGACTCAGATCAGGCTGGGCATCCGCCCAGTCTGATCAGAGTTTCGCTGTCCGCATGGAGGTAGCTTAGACCCTTAGCTACCTTTTAAGCCCTGAGCGATCAGTCTGATCGGACTGAGCGGTTGCGCAGGCTGACCTGACTCTGCACTGGGCGCACAACCACATTGTTGGTTTTCTCGTGTCACGGCTCAATTATATGAGCCAATGGATTGTATATGTTGCCATGAAATTGTGACTAAAAACTTGCCAGATTGTGGTTCCTGATACCAAACTGTTTGTGCATATCTTGACATTACATACTAGCATTTTAGCACAAAGAAAAGAGTCAGTGTCTGCTATTTTTGAAGGAATTAAAGTAACAACGTGTGTGTTTATACAACGCAACATTTGCAACAAATGTCCGTCCGCAGTTCTATGTCTGCCCAGAAGCCCCGAGACACACTACGGCAAAACACATGCAGTAAGTGTATGATGTCTCTGCATCATTTAGTACCCATAGAAATTTTCATTTGAAGTAGTTTGTTAGTTAGAAAGAAATGAGCCGCGACGCGACAAAACCAACAATGTGGTTGTGCGCCCAGCGCAGACTCAGATCAGCCTGGGCATCCGCCCAGTCTGATCAGAGTCTTCGCTGTCCGCATGAAGGTAGCTTAGTCCCTCAGCTAGCCTTTAAGCGCTTGGCAAAGAGTCTGACGAGACTAGGAGGATGCCCAGACTGAGCTGAGTCTGCGCTGGGCGCACAACCACATTGTTGGTTTTCTCGTGTCGCGGCTCATTTTTGCTCCACTCCACCTCCTTTGAAGTTCCGGGGGTTGTGAAATGTTTGCGCATATTTTTACGTTATATACAAGCAATTAGGGCACACAGAGAAAAGTCAGAATCCAATTTAGAAGGAATTACAATAACACGAATAATAACGTGTATTTTTAGGCAATGCAACATTTTTCGTGGAATGACCGAGTCCGAAAAGTTGCATCCCTGTCCAAGGACCTCTAGACACTCTGTTTCAAAAGCAGCAGTTTGATGTATCTTATGCCCATATGCCAACAGAAACTGAGCAGAAAGAAATGGATTTTTCAGATTTTAGATCCCTCCCTCCCCCCTCCATGGAACTCCCGACGGCTGGGCCTAAGTACGAATGTTTGAGGGCATATATTATAGTACCCAGCCGTACTTAACACCAATTAGGTTTAATACGGATGGGGGACTGACTGATAGGCTAACTGACTGTCTAAATGAATGACAGACTGATGGACTGACGGACACACGGACTGACGGAGCCGAATACAATACACCCGCACCTTCGTCGTAAAGTGAGGGTGTCACAAAATGTATGAGGTTATTAAAGATTGAAAAGGACAAACTCCTGTAAATACATGGAAGTTTGATAAGTCAATACGTACCATTTTTGGCAGTAAGAAACTCCAGCCTGGTCTGGCCAGCATAGACGTCGTCATGTGAAGAATCTAATCCAGCTTTCTCACATTTGTCCAGAGATTCCTTTATTCTCTCAATTGTGTCTATAAGTCTTATATTTGGCTTTCCCTCGGTTTCCAAGGCCTCGGATAGTTTTTCTATGGCAAGTTTCTGTGGTACCTACAATGAGCAAGGTATATAAAGCATAAGCCTTGCATGAGCGGCTATTTAATAAAACTTTTTTTTTCAGTTTTCGTCTAAAAGAAGAAGGAAATCAAAAAGGTCAATCTTCTCTAAATCACGAAATGATTTCTTTTCAGTGTGAAACAAATTCATGTTCTTCCTTTTATATGACGTCGTAAAAATGTGGGGATTTGGCGTATTTAAGCAAAATAAATATCGCTCAAACATACATATTTTTCGGCTTTAGCCTTATAACCTTAAGATTGACCTACATGTTAAGCATTTCGTTGGCCAATATAAATGCACCCGGGATTTTGATGTAAGTAGCTTACTTTCGCTTTCTCTTTCTACTTTTAGTTTCATTTTACTGTTGGCCTATAAACCGTGTCGTGATGAATCTAGATATTTCGGCCCAAATAGCTTTTTGCCAAAGAACATTTCGCCTGTTATGCCGCTCATGTAAATTTAAAACCAACAAAATAACTTGACACAGAAATCGAAGTCGTTTCTGGCTTAGTTGTTGATGTTGTGTTGTACCAACGACACCATCAATTTTGACAATAAAACAATTTATACGAAGAAACATGAAACAACTACTTTTACCTAATTTCTATTTTTATTTTAGGACACCCCTTTTAGTGCCTCTCATAATTTGACGTTAAATAAACGACGTTATCTGATCAGGCCCGAGGTTATAAAACTTTTTTCATGCTCAACTCAGCCGAGCATGAAATTTTACCTGCTGATAAAAAGCAAAGTACTGATAAGTACAGTTGTTTTCCTGCTCAGTTTAGCTGAGAATGAAATTTTCTCTGCTTATGAACATGAAAATGCCAACATTAGTTGGCATTTTCATATTTATCTGCAGAGAAAATTTCATGCTCAGCTGAGTTGAGCACGAAAAAAGTTTTATAACCTCGGGGCCAGGTGTTATAGTTAAAAAATCTACTTCGAGAAATAATTATGCAATGAAATCTTGATATTATTTCATCTATTTTCTTAACATATCAAAATTTAATATATATTTTTCAGTGACCGTTTTTCGCTTTTTCATCTTTTAAGTGAAAAAGGCAAATTTCAACAGCAAATGAAAGCACTGTTTGCATCAATTCCCACATAACGCGTAGAGATTTAGCATAAATTATGGCACAGCTTTATAGATCCCTTGGCGGCACGTACTTTGGTACCTTAACGGATTGCAGAACTATGTCGATTAATGAGCGCTATTAATTTTGAATAAAAACGTAAAACCATCACATTTTCACGACGTCATTAAAATAGGAAATATTTAGTGTAAACAGTATTTTATTTGTATAAGCAACATTTTGACATTATTAGATAGGCAATACAAACAAGAATACAATATACAAAAGGGATTCAGAAAGAAGTCATATGACTTGTTTAAATCTGTATCCCAAAATTGCAAACGTTATCAAACAACATACAAGTGATTTGAAATATTATACTGTGAAATACTAGAATTGATAAACAGAAAATTGTTTGGTATCATTCTTCATAATCATGTTCATGTTGTTCCACGGGGAATGGAACCTTAAGAAATAAATAAATCCTGAAGCACCAAGTAGGCTGTATACATTTACAAAAATCACAAAAAGTGTGTCAAGTTTAAGGGAAAATTCATTATTCTATGTCATTATTGATATACAACATACATTAAGAAATAGTGTACGAATAAAAAGCAAAATTAGTTTTGCAGTCACAGATTTAGCTTTAAATGGCAGAAAAAACCGCCGCTATCATGAGTCATCTGCATCTCAATGCATTGCCACGAAATGCCGCTTGGGGACCAGCGACACAGGTTCACGTGGCGGAACCAATGTCCAGACAAGCGTGCACCTGCTGTTGCGGTCCCCACAACACTACTGACCGAGATGCGCATGGCACATATCAAGCGAGGCTCAAAGAGTATCATAAGTGCAATATCACCTTGCTGAGGTTTGAAGAAATAGTGTAAGCAGATTTCTCATCTTGACTACAAAACTTTTGTGCTGTTACAAGAACATATAGATACGAACATTTAGATATATAACAGTTTACAAAGCTTTCGAAACATAGTGGTCGGGTCTGTCCCTATAGTGTTTTGCATTCTCTGCTTGATGCTTGTAAATAAGTACACAATGTACTGCTGTGATAGTCTCTTATAATTCAGTATTGAATGGCTTGGTGTATTTTTATTTTTTGTTATATGTATATATGTTCATCCTGGTGTACATCATCACATACATATATACATTTAACAAATAGGAAATATTTATTTAATGCTCTATGGAAAATCATTTAACAATTCACAAAAGAGTGAACTTTTTGATGATATATTGCTTATTGCTTGACGAGAAAACTGTTTTTCCCCCTATTCCAATTTAAAATTAATGATTGAACATCTTTTTTGGACGTTGTGTATTCGCCAAATGGCATTATTTGAAAACGAACAACTTTTCAGCATAAGTTTATAATGACGTCATGACCTCACAGATTTGCTGGCTTTTAGGACGTTTAGTTCAAAATTTTGAACTTCTATATCTTTCTTATGCCTCACCAAATTTTCATAATGTTTGCACAAAGAGACATTATTGTTCCAACATCTTCTCTTTAAATCACCCTACTTCCTAAAACAACAACATAAAAAGTGAAAGAAAAGACAGAATGAGAAAAAAACTATGAAGTAAACGGAAAGAAGAGAAAAGAAAGAAACTCTACTGGCAGGCGACCAGTGCTGGCCGTTTTTTGGTGCTCTTTTTACGTTGTAACGGACATATAGTGATAAGTGATTCTATATTTTGGTTTATTCAACTAGGGGTAACTGTCGTTATAATACTGATTTATTTTTTGAAATAGAATATAACTTGTGCCTGTGACAGATCCTCAAACTAGGTCACCAAAACGCATTGAAATACGAGCGTGGCATACCAGCTATGGCCGTCAAGAATGCCATGCGTTGAATGATGCATTTTTCAAAACCTTGTTGTGGATTTAAACTTTGATGATATGTCATTGTAAGTCTGTGGTCTTTGTCAGAATTTAATAGTTTTAGCGCGTTCAGCACAGATAGAATATAAGCATCTATAAGAAACGGACTTTAAAACTCTGACGTAGTCATTTCGTAGGCACACGCTACATTACGTCGAAAACAAACATAAATAATGGTTACACGTGTGCTGTCATTTACAAGAATTTAGATGCTTTTTTGGAGGCTGGTTGCAGGTTATACCTTTTTCGTCGTAGGTAATCATTTATAAAGCAATTTGTTCATATTTATTTCTGTATTTAATTATGTGTGTATCAAGGGTTGTGATCCCCGGCAAGGCAATAATGTTGGTATGAGGGTAGCTTTGGGGAATTGTTAACCTTTTGCCTTCCGGGGAGATAATTTAACCAGTCTTATTTGTGGGAGTTCCTTTTGTTTCCTTTTACAAAATGGCCAAATTTGAGACGGATCAAATACGTAATTGCGCGTGCTAAATGCAAACGGCCACCACTGGTACGCGGCCACCACTGGTCGCACGCCAGTAGATTTTGCAAATCTGGTGGGCAAAACAAACCTAGCAGGCACATCACGTTTAAATGACGTCGTGCTGACATCGATGCGACGTAATGACGACGCATCGATGTCAGTAGACGTCTCTTCGACGTAATGTGCCCGCTGGGAAGTTTAATTTTACTCCACATTTTTACCCGACAAACCGTCGCTTTTCACTGGAAGCCGACCGACGAGTCTGTGAAATACTCTTATGGAATCTACTTATCAAATATCTGATTTGAACAATCCTAAAACGGATTAATGATCGTGTTCAACGATGTTGTAATTTCAAGAGCAAATAATCAGCTGCAATCACCTGATTCATCGGTAATTTTATTGTCATTTTCTAGTTATTGTCTATTATCGAAATTGAATCAACTCTTTCGAAAACCTGCCTCAGTGAGGTGTCATGGTATTATCTGCACACGCTCAGATATGCCCCGTGCGCATGTTAGCGGCTTGATTTGGCATGTATAATTCGCTCTTTTTTTTACCTACTTCGAGCTTGCAAATATCCTATCAGAATGCATATGTTACTGCTTACTGGCAGGTACTCGTATGCGAACTTCTCAGAGGCTTTAATGCATACTATCTCAAAAATAAACCCGTTAAAAGTTGAAGTTTAGGAAGCGTACAAATGATTCAACTCACTTTCAATCTTGGTTTCTTGGCAACTGTCGAAAGCAAATAATTGCAAACTGTTTTTCCGTCCACTTGATCGGACGTCGTCGTCGTTGTTGCAGGCGCAGATCTGATCACCAGAGCGAACTCCCCGTCCGATGGTAAAGTTGCCTGAACAGTAAAGTGCCGTGACTTTCCATCAACCTCGTACTTCACAGCTTTAGGACATTCCTTTTCCTGCCCATCAGAGTCACTTCCAAGTAAAACACTTGAATATTCCCTTTTGTTCATGAGCAGTTTGTCCAAAGTGAATTTGCATTCCACTTTCTGTCGACTGCCAGGCGATGACACTGGTATGAGTCCGTTTGGCTTAGAAGGCACCAGTAAACCGGCAGCCTCGCTTTCAGGACCTGGTCCCCAGCCTATGTTATTATCGTCAGTGGGAAACAGATTAAAACTTGGCATACGTTTCTTGCTATTCAGTTTAAACTCACACAATCGTAGCTTCGACGACTGGTACAAGCCGCCATATATCACAAGTTTGAATTCACCTTCCACTGGAAAACGGATTTCAAAAGTAAAAGTGGTACCCGATCTCGAATTACAAACCAATCTTGGAAGTTTGGCTCCCTGCAAGAACATATTTTCAGCATCTTTGTTGTCTTTCACAAACAGTTCGTACTGAAGACAAATCAAGTGTGAGTTTTTCTTTTGCCCTGTGAATTGTACTTTACACGTACCTTCCTTAGCCTGCAGTTCACAGTTCTTTTCACTAACCAGTTCCAGACCGAGGCCAAAAAATGGGGGCAACAGATAGGGCAGACGAAGGAACTCATCACGTGACCTGATAGTCTCTTGGGAAGGCAGCAGCTGCCATTCTGCTTGCTCAGTGTAACATTCATAAATATATTCACTCGGCTTCGGCATAAAGTAATATTCTTGGAAGGTATTCATTTGAATGCCTTTTGTGGCAGTTTCTCTCTGTAAAACAGATTTTCCGTCCGATTCAACTTTGACCCATCCACCAAGGGTATGACCATAAAGCGCTCTACAGACCCAAAAAGGATTCACAATCTGCCAGCTTCCCTCAACATGCACGGCTGTCCATGGGCTAGACCCAACTGAAGTGTCACCTGGTTCATATCTCGCCGCTTTGACAACTCCTTTTATTAGAGTGCACATCAGCCCGGCCTTTCTACAATATGGATGAAACATATAGACACTCTCTGCTTGAGTGTTCGCTTTTACCGTTTACAGAGCTCAGTGCAGTAAAGACTAATAGAGTATGGGACAATGAGAAGACGTGTGGAGTATACCCCTTGCTTGAACATCAAATCTTTTGATAACAAATAGTTCAAAATAAATAAACAGACAGACATCCACCAGCATAGTAGTTGTTTTTCTAGGCCACTTGCTTTATATACTGAGAGAAATAAGTTTAGCAATTTTTCCAAAGGGTTGTGAAATTTTCTTTGAAGATAGTATTCGCGGGTTGTTGATCGCATATAGTTAGTTTAAGTCAGGAGACTGCGATTACATCAACCTTGGACGAAAAAGGTGACTTAACGCACGTTTGACGTCACTTTAAATGAATTCACGATTTACGCGGGCTGACAAACAATTAAACAAAGAAAATTATCAAAATGCTTTTGAGAGGTTTTAACTAGGTCCTTGAACAAGAAAACCGTAAATGGGTATGCAAATAAACGCATAAGACGCCGGCAATGGGGCACGTTAGTTTGACGTTAACTTGCCGAAAAAATCAACCGCTATTTTAAACATTATCAGTTGACGTTTTGACTCGAATCTTTTTGCGCTTTTTTACTGTCAACTGTGGGAACACTATCATGCAAAACGATTACCCCAGGTAATCCATTTGTTTTAATGCAACGACCAGAAACTGTCAAGATTTGAATGGAGGCGTCAAGTTTACGTTATGACGGAAATTGACAAAATCTGTGGATACGCAATGACCCTTATGCGCACTTAAAGAAGAGAAATTTTAAGTCAATGTTGCTGATGTAAAAGGATCTTTGGTGGTTTTAAAAGCTGACGTCAGAATCACGTAACTGTCGAACCGGGTGTGGTTAAATCTGCCGGGAATATCGCCAGTTTACAGGAACAAATTGCCTGAAAGAGTTCTGATCATTTAGAGGCCTTGCCATTGCAGTTTGGTTCAAGATTTAGGATCAACTCGTTAACGGTGACTTTTGCTCAGTCTCAAATGCTTTGTGAATGCCAATTTTGACGGCGTTATAAGCACATTTACGTTTATCATGGTAACAATCTTTTAGCACACAACACTGTGTCCGTGTTCACAAATGTCTACACTGCCGCAAATTGGCTTTGGTGTAAGATTTGAAGATGAAACAGCACCTGAAAAAATATTAGTTGCATAAAAGATTTATGCCATTTTTTTGGTTTAACCCTTGGGTATAAATGCGACGAGATTTTGCTCTATAGATATACTTTCGACCTTTATTGTAGGGTTTCTGGTACCCAAAATGATGCCTTAAACAGCGGAAACAAATGTTTCCCACTTTTTAAATAAGTCTGAATTATACGCTGATTTGTAAAAACTTGCTAAACTTATTTCCCTCAGTATATGAAACAGATACTAGAACCAACAACTGATACGGAAGGCGCACTCATGTTTCATTAAAAATGTTTCTTCTAAGCTATATCATACGGAGAATTCAAAGACTAGAGGGCAAAGAGTACGGACCCCAATGAGGTGGCCTCATCTGTATCTGCGCTGTTTGCAAATTCAACTACATTTCAACTATACTTTCGTTTTATAGCGATTCAAGGGTTAGTTAACTTTACATCTCAGTGGAACATGAATTTTAAATTCTAACGGTGATAAGTTCACTTTAATGTCTAAAGAATCTTGATAAATTTAAAATGCCACGATTTCTTCCAAGCTATATTGTTGACTCACCGACATAGTATAGCATAGCATGTAGCATATGTCATTTTCCGTTCCTTTAAGCTCTGCAATAGCTCCTTCGGAGACTGTGTTCCTGCTTTGCCATATTCTCTGACGTCAACATCCTGGTTACTCAACCACGTGACGATAGCTCGAGCAATAAAGATTTCACTGTGGTGGTCTTGCTTTATTCCTACCTTCAGGTAACCAATCAGACTTGAGAACGATTGTAATTCGCTTGCACCTGCCTTTAAAATTATCGAAAACAAAAATTATAATTGAATAAAAAATAGAGGAATATTAAAAATGTTCTGATAAGAAATGCTGATGTCGGTATGAAGGACTAGCCAAAATATAAATGAAAAGAGTCAGGAATCAACCAAAGAAGCCCTTAATTACTTGAAACAGATACAATTACATGTAAATAAGAGTTGTTATTGTTTTGTTGCTTAACGTCCACGGTAAACAGCTATGGTCATGTCGGAACGGTCAGATAACCTAACCACTCTATTCCTGGGCAGGCTTTCAAAAGACCTCCTAAGCGTTTAACCAGTACTAAGTGCACATACTTTCGCCAGTAACTGACAACTGCCCTTCTTGAATCAGCGGAAGGAGAAACGACAGTAAGTGTCCGGACCGGGTAATGATCCCGGGACCTCTGGTAATTAAGAGAACAGAACGTGGCAGAATCGAGGTCAAAGTGCAATTTAGGTTCACTGCTGTAGAGCCTCTGGAAGATTCTGGCTTGCCCTTTTTAACATCCCCTTTAATAAAGTATCGCATAGCCTTAAGTGAATGGGCACACTTTCAGATGATGCAGCTGGGTCATTTTCATTTCTAATTCCCTTTTCAAGGGGTTTCAACGCTTAATTTTTAAGGGGTTTCAATTCTTAAAGGAAACAATTAGCTCCTCTTGCAAAAAAAATGTGCGCCTCTAGGAATAAATTCTTTTCTTTTAGAGCAGACCTTATTTCGTAAGGACAAGAGCTGTCCCTATTTCGGAAGGGCAAGAGCAGACCCTATTTCGAAAGAGCATCGGTGTCCATGGAAGCAAACAGGAATTCACAAAAATCGGCCCCTTAATGGAGGTGTACCCATACACTCTAAACTTCCCAATCGCTATGGTAACAAAGCTATGGAATCATTTATATATTTGCAAGAATGTAAATTATATGCCCTTGTAGAGGAATAATAACATGAAATCCATGTTTCTATAACTGAAGTCTAATGAAACGAATTATTTCTCAAATTATTTAAGGTGAGTGGGAACACCTCCACAAGTTTTTATTCCGCCATTGTACAAAAAACAACGTTTGAGACTTCCTGTTGGCCTCCTTGTATGAAAAAGATTATCCATAGAGAGGTCTACTCGCGTGCGACTAGTGGCGGCCATTTTTATAACACTCTTTTACTACGCTACCTAAGTAAGGCATTTAGTCTATACTTTAATTATGTATACCGGGGGTAACTGTGATTATTATACCAAAATGTTTTTTTGAGGTAGACTGTTACGTGTGCCTGGGACATGTCCTCGAAATATGTCACAAAAAATAGCAAAACACGCACGTTCTGTACCAGTGGCGGTCAGCACGGTTGCCATGCGCTGAATGATGCATTTCCAAAGAACTTGACATGAATTTAAACTATCGATACTTATTTGCCGTTTCTAAGACTGTGGTCTATGTCACATTATTGCAGTATGAGTGCGTTCGGTATACAAATCCAAGTGATCCCACTCGAGATCTATGAAGGTCAGGCATCATAGTCCTCCCGGAAAAGAAACATTTGGGTTCTGTACAAATGTATATAATCTATTACGCCGCTGAGTAAATATGAAACTGCGGGCGCAAATCGAATATGACCGCCATTGGTCTTCAGCCGGTACACTTAAATGACAGAAACTGCTCTTTATGGACTGACCCCCATTTAGAAGAGAGGCAAAATGATACTGACGGAGTTGCTATTCCCTGATAATGTACCCACCCAGCCTATTTCATTGTGACGCTTACACTTTTTGCATGCTGATCAATTTCTGCAAACGATAAAATTGGCTGCCTTCTCCATTCTTTTCCACTCACGCTTGCATCACGTGTTGCAACGCTGGTTGTATCTGACACCACTTCCAGGTCAATATACTCATCACTAGCTGTATCGATTAAAAAGTCGTCATTTCCGGCCTGAAAATTCTCGTCGGTAAACCAGCTATTAGTTGGTCTGTTCTCGTCACTTCCGGAATCAGGAGGCGCTGCTTGTGGGTAGTTTTCTTCTGTACTCTCAATCTGATGCTGAAATAGTTTTGAAAACTCGCTTAAATATTTCACTGACAGTTTTAATGGACTATTTACAATCAGACCGAATGTTCTGCCCTCAAAACTTAAAAGGAAAAAAAAGTATAGGCCTATACAGTCAACTCTCGATATCTTGAAGTCGAACTTCTTCCCAAACCAGAAAATTTACTGTGAGGTATCAATAGTTTGAGATAACGGATTAAAATGTAAATACAAATTTTTTTCTTTGATACAAGAAGATACTTTAAGATATCAGTGTTCGAGATATCGGGAGTTGACTGTACATGTAGTCATGTACATAAATGGACAGCAGTTCACGAAAAGTACGCAAGTTTAACCAATTCATTTAGCTATCTTAAAGCTAAAAGTATTGATATGGACAGACTGCATAGTCTGGTATACTTAGTATGCCAGTTCCTAGGACAGAGCAAGAACACTGCTCCCTGTGTTACCTACTGAGGCACAATTCAGTCATGCTGTGTCCAAGTAGTCCATGTCTCACCTTAAGATATCAGACATGTTTTTATCAATCCCTCCACCTCGTTGGTATACTTATTCTTAACTGTTCACTTCTTTTATTTCAATTACCCCACTTTTGCACTCACATACCAAACTCCGTCTGATGTCCTCCACGGAGGTTAAGACGTAATGAAAGCAAGAAAGAAAAAAAAAATGAATTTTTATTTAGTAACGGAATTCTCATCTTCGCAAGCCAAGGCTATGGGTCCATTCTGTTCCTAATGGACTTCATCCAACGGTCATCCAAAAATATCTGTCACGGGTCTCGTACTTTTTTCTCAAACATAGCAGCCTATCGCGGAGGACATCAGTTAAAAGAGCAATCTTTTTTCTTTATAATGATACCAAATACACGGTGGATTCAAACAATATTGCTGAGTTACGCAACCATATAATGTCTAAGTCATAGACACTGGTATGTTTTCTTGTGTTTGATGTCTCTGCTCGTGAGTGAATCATGCTATATATGTCAGTAACTACATATCATAGGTAACTGTAATTTTCAGAGTTGTTGCCTGTAACATTCAGAAAGAACACATAGAGAAATGAATGATACCAATGCACCATATGCGATACAAACGAGGGATAGCTAAGATGCCGCTGAGTTGACTGTCGACGTGACCTTGAAGAAAAGACTGTAGCGCCATTTTCGGGTAGTTTTTTAACCCGTTGATTCGAAGTAAATTTCAATGTTATACCTCAAGTAACGTTTGTTTTGTATGTTCAAAAAGTATACATTTATCAAGATATGGCAAGATATGCCTTTGGCTGCATCTATCCTCTCATAAATAGTACTGTAAACTTTATGAAATACATCGATTGTGTATGATGTTTATCTGTACCTGTAGAATTATTGACACCGACCCACGGTAATTGACATTGTTTATGTAAAAATTGCTGCATCTTCCAAACAGGCCATCTGCAAGTTATGCCAGTATATTAAGGGTATACCTTTTGTAAAGCACATTGTAAAAACACTTGTAAAGATGTTTCAGCTATTTTTATACAAGGATATAGCAAAGGTCATGTCTTAAGAATGGCATCACACTGAGGTTAATATCTATTGTGGTTATGGAGATATAATACCAGTGACAGAACTTTTTGGATGACCCTCGTAGTACCCTTGGCTTGCGAAGAACATAACATGAAGTTTGTACTTTATGATTTGTTTAAGAATACATTTTGAACTCAAATCACAGTAAATAACAAACTTACCTGATCTTTCCTTTCATCGATTTCAAAGTTCACACATTCAGAGGAAAATTCTATAGGCGGCGTCGGCGTGGGTGTTGGGGGAATAGGCGTCGGCGAAGCTGGGATAGGTGTAGGGTCTCGTGGTGGCGGCGGTGGTGATGGAGTTGGTGCTGGTGGTGCTTGTTTAGCTCCACAAAGACCCATTTTTATATTCATACAATCGAACTTTAAAACGTAATAAAGAAAGAAATAATATATAAAAATCAATAAAATAAAATAATTATAAATTTTAATTTGTAATTTTGTTTTATTACGCTCGTACAATTAATGATAAACGAACGCAAAAAGAAAAAAAAGAAGAAAGTCAAACGTATCATTGTCATTTTTCTCTTTTCATGCATAAGACCAGGAGACTGCTCTAAACTCTTTTACTGTTCGAAATTTGAGTTAAAAGAGCATTCACGTGCAATTAATGGTGTGTTTAAACAAATGTACAAGATACCCAAGACCAGATATTTACAAAACACTGTACAGTCCTTCTCACATGAGCATCAAGCTACAGATAGAAGAAAGATTCTGTTTGATCCCATCACTCATTCAAGAATGTGATTGTGAAAGTACATCAGCTGCCGGTAGTTAATTTATCCCTATGATATGTTGGAGGTTAAATGATAATTGTTTATTTTATTACAAGGATGCAAGAAGTTTGAAAGCTGGATCTGACTGTCATAACAGTATGGGAATCTAGAATGTTGTAGTAATGATGTGTGTATAGAGACAAGTTGTGAAGGTCAATGTGAAAAAAAATCACACTTTCTGAACCATGTGATACCATTGTATACAGTAGCAAAAGATAGAGTGCTTAATGACTGTTGTAGTCAAAGATTGCGATAAAAATCAGTTGTCACTACACAAAAAGCGTAAATAGAGCAAAAAGTAACTTGAACCCTTGTAGATTTCACTTACCCTTTACTCAATACTACAAAACCTATTATCTCTGTTAATTCCTTGGTTCAAGATATCGCAGAAAAATGTTTGAAACGACATCAACGTAAAATCACATAAATTTGCTAAACCAAATTAAAAAAACAAAACAAATAATAATAAAATAAACTAGAATTAAAAATAAAAGAAATTGATGAATAAACAAATGAATAAATAAATAATCACTTCTCGAATTTTTTGTTACTTCTTAACACAAAACCTTTTTATTAAAAATACTGTGAAACTTATATACATGTGTATTGATCTGTTTGTATTGTTACAATTTAGTTTGCATTCCTAGTATAACCTGAGACACCAGGAAGTCTTTTGTACACCTAAAGAAATCTACTCATGAATAACGCCGTTACCCCTGTCAATTTTTGTTTTTAGTATCGAATATTGAATTTTCTTTTACACAAAGAACTCTGTATTTTGTGAAAGAAATACCTGGCAAACAGTGCAATCATTGGTTAAGGCTTCCAATTTATTATTCAATTTTTTGTTAGAATTAGAATTTCAAAGATTTAACAAAGATCAAGAAAATCAGAGGTAGGGAGAACATCTCAGTTGGCACCTGGAACGTGAGGACTCTGAGGCCAGCCGGGAAGCTTGAAGAGCTGACTCATGCAATGGACAGGTACCACTGGAACATACTGGGGCTCTGTGAGATGCGCTGGAAAAACTTTGGTGAGATGTCAACAGATGACAGACACAAGGTTTATTTCAGTGGAGAAGAGGACAAACATGAATATGGGGTTGGATTTCTTGTGCATAAGGACATGGTGAGAGCTGTCTTGGGATGCCGACCAGTCTCCAGCAGACTGATTTCAATTCGCCTGAGAGCCCTCCTTTCAACATCACCATCATACAGGTTTATGCATCAACATCTGGACATGACGACAATGAGGTAGAACACTTCTACCAGCAACTCCAGGAAATCATAGACCAAACACCCAAGAAGACATTCTGGTTGTACAAGGGGATTGGAATGCTAAGGTTGGAAAGGATGCACAGGAAGACTGGGAAAAAGTTTGTGGGCCCTACTGCAATGACGAGACAAAAGAGAGAGGTCTCAGACTTCTAGAATTTGCAACTCTGTAACAGCCTAGTATTGACAAACACCCTTGGCCCTCACAAACCATCAAGAAGATGGACATGGCACAGCCCAGATGGGAAACACCACAATCAGATTGATTACATCTTGGTGAGGAAGCGCTTCCGATCAGGAGTCAACATCCATAGGACAAGGAGTTTTCCTGGAGCAGACATAGGAAGTGACCATGACCTGGTCATGATGACCTTCCGAGTACGTCTGAAGAAGGCTAGAAAGCCAACCCAGTCAAGACTAAAGTTTGATCTTGAGAAGCTAAGGGACCCAGAGGTGGCATGCACTTTTCGAGCAACAATAGGTGCAAAATTTGCACCACTCATTGGTCTGAGGGATGATGACATGGACATAGATACCATGATTACCACCTACAATACAGTAGTGACTGATGCAGCCAGTGAGGTACTTGGGAAGGAACGTCGCAGGAAAAAGCCATGAGTCACTAGAGATGTTCTCGACCTCTGTGATGAGAGGAGAAATTTGAAGAAGAAGAGGTATGAAGCAGGAGGAGCAGAAGAATACAGGGAAAGCAAACAAGAGGATTCTGAAGGCAGTGAAGAAAGCAAAGGAGGACTGGATAGCTAGCCAGTGCGAAGGAGATCGAAACTTGCCTGAACAAAAACAACAGTAAGAAAGCATACCAGCTGGTGAAGGATCTAATTTCAGAGAAACAGGGTAGATCCACAGCTATCCAGGACAGGTCTGGGAAATGCCTTACAGCAGAAAAGAATTTCTCAGCAGATGGACAGAATATTGCTCACAATTATACAACCATGAGACTGGAGGTGACAATGCGGTTCTGGACTGCAGTCAGCCCCCAGAAGAAGATCAACAACCGATCCTTCGTGAGGAAGTTGAGATTGCAGTAGCAGCACTGAAGAAGGGAAAATCTGCCGAAGTTGATAATATACCAGCAGAACTTGTTCAAGCTGGAGGGGAGACCATGACTGATGTTTTAACAGATATCTGTAACAGGATCTGGTGAAGAGGAGAATGGCCTTCCCCATGGACTCAGTCGCTGATTATTACGCTCCCTAAAAAGGGCAACCTACAGCTCTGCCAGAACTACAGAACCACCAGCCTCATCAGTCATTCAAGCAAAGTCATGCTAAAAGTCATCTTGAACAGGCTTAAACCACAAGCTGAAGAGATAATAGCTGAGGAACAGGCTGGGTTCCGAGCAGGAAGGAGCACCACAGAACAGATCTTCAACCTTAGAATCCTGTGTGAAAAGTATCTCCAACATCAGCAGAATCTGTACCATGTCTTCATTGATTTCAAAAAAGCCTTTGACAGGGTATGGCATGCAGCCTTATGGGCCACCATGAGGAAGTACAATATCAGTGCAAACCTAGTCCGCACCATTGAGCAACTATACGACAAGGCTACAAGTGCAGTGCTGATAAATGGCAGCACATGAGAATGGTTCAGAACAACAGTTGGAGTAAGACAAGGATGTCTTCTGTCACCCACCCTCTTCAACATTTTTCTCGAACGGATCATGTCTGATGCTCTGGAAGAACATGACGGAAAGGTTAGCATAGGCGGCAGAAATATTACCAATCTGCGGTTTGCCGATGACATAGACGCCTTTGCTGAGGAAGAGCAGGAACTAGAAGCTCTAGTTGAAAGTCTCGACCAAACCTGCATAAGGTATAAGATGGAGATCAGTGCTGAGAAGACCAAACTGATGACAAACAGTGCAGATGGCATCCAGAGGGAGATCAAGGAAAAGGGGCTGACCCTGGGTACTGTAAGCAGCTTCAAATACCTTGGAGCAGTTGTCTCAGATGATGGCTCAAAACAGGAGGTTCTCTCAAGGATTGCACAAGCCACTTCAGCTCTTGCCAAGCTGAAACCCATTTGGAGAGATATCAACATATCTCTCGGATCAAAGGTGAAACTTACGCGCTTCCTTGTCATTTCCATATTTCTGTATGCCTGTGAATCGTGGACCTTGACAGCAGCGTTAGAGAAAAGAACGCAGGCCTTTGAGATGAGATGCTACCGAAGGTTACTGAATATTTCGTACAAGGACCATATAACCAATGAGGAGGTTCGCAGGAAGATCCAAGCAGCCATTGGAGAATATGATGAACTATTGACGCTGGTCAAGAAACGGTACTAAGGTGTTTTGGCCACGTTTCAAGGTCTTCTGGTTTACAAAAGACAATTCTTCAGGGCACAGTGAAAGGAAAAAGAAGAAGAGGTAGACAGAAGAAGAGGTGGGAAGACAATATCAAGGAGTGGACAGGAATGGATTTTGCTAGCTCAACTAGGGCAGCTGAAGACAGGACAAGGTGGAAAGGGATTGTTTTGAAGTCATCTGTGGTGCCCCAACGACCTAGTAAGGTTATGGGATAGAATAGAATATAATAGAATAGAATTATGGTTTACTGTTTCTTCTCAATTTACAAATGAGACAATTTCACAATGACATATAACATATCGTTATAACTAAAGGCAGACAGACAGACAAACGGACAAATGGATAGACCGACTGTAACAGAGAAAAACAGCGGAAAGACATTAATTCTCTGACTTTGACATTGGAATAAAGAAGGTAAAGAATATAACGTTAACATATATCTTCCCATCCCGGTTTCAGAGGATGTGTTCATGTTGGATCCCTATAAGCGTCATCTTCCAAATTATTGGTATTTTTCAAATCACCAATTGAATAGGAGGCTCTTCTAAAATGACGAATGACCTTCGGCTGCATTTTTAGCTCACCTGAGCCGTAGGCTCAGGGTGAGCTATTGTGATCACCCAGTGTCCGTCGTGCGTCGTCCGTCGTGCGTCGTCAACAATTTGCTTTAAATGACATCTTCTCTGAAACCGCTAGGCCTAGGGCTTTGATATTTGGTATAAAGCATTGTCTAGTGGTTCTCTACCAAGTTTGTTCAAATGGTGTCCCCAGGGTCCAAAATGGCCCTGGGGCAGGGGGTCTTGGGTTTGAAACTAAAAAATACTTAAAAATCTTCTTCTTCAGAACTGCTTGGCTCATATGCTTGAAATTTGGTATGAAGCATTGCCTGGTAGTCCTCTACCAAGTTTGTTCAAATGGTGGCCCCAGGGTCCAAAATGGACCCGGGGCAGGGGATTTTGGGTTCGTAACTAAAAATTACTTAAAAATCTTCTTCTCCAGAACTGCTTGGCTCAGATGCTTGGAATTTGGTATGTAGCATTGCCTTTTGGTCCTCTACCAAGTTTGTTCAAATGGTGGCCCCAGGGTCCAAAATGCTTGCCTCAGATGCTTGAAATTTGGTGTGTAGCATTGCCTAGTGGTCCTCTACGAAGTTTGTTCAAATGGTAGCCCCAGGGTCCAAAATGACCCCGGGGCAGGGAGTCCCAGGTTTGAACCATAGAAATACATAGAAAAATATTAAAAAATCTTCTACTTCAGAACCGCAAGGCTCGTATGCTTGAAATTTGATATGTAGCAGTGCCTAGTAGCCCTTTACCAAGTTGTTTAAATGGTGGCCCCAGGGTCCAAAATGGTCCTGCGACTGGGAGTCCTAAGTTTGAACCATAGAAATATATAGAAAAATATTTAAAAAAATCTTCTTCTTCAGAACCACTTGGCTCAGATGCTTGAAATTTGGTATGTAGCTTTGCCTAGTAGTCTTTTGCCAAGTTTGTTCAAATGATGACCCCATGGTCTAAAATGGCCCCACCCCAGGGGGTCCTGGGTTTGAACCATAGAACTACATAGAAAAAAAATTCACATATCTTCTTCTTCAGAACCACTTGGCTCAGATGCTTGAAGATTGGTATGATGCATTACCTTGTTGTCCTTTATCAAGTTTGTTCAAATGATGGCCCCAAGGTCCAAAATGGCCCTGCGGCAGGGAGTCCTGAGTTTGAGCCATTGAAATACTGGTACATAGGAAACTATTAAAAAATCTTCTGCTTCAGAAACACTTGGCTCAGATGCTTGAATTTGGTATGATGCATTGCCTGGTGGATTCCTACAAAGTTTGTGTAAATGGTGGCCCTGGGATCCAAAATGGCCCTGGGGCAGGCAGTCTTGGGTTCGAAATTAAAATGTACTTAAAAACCGTCTTCTCCAAAACCCCTTAGTGCAGATGCTTGAAATTTTGTATGATGCATTGCCTAGTGGTCCCTTACCAAGTTTGTTCAAATGATGGTGCCAGGGTAAAAAATTGCCCCGCCCCAGGGGGTCCTGGGTTTGAACCATAGAAATACATAGAAAAATATTCAGAAATCTCCTGCTTCAGAACCACTTGGCTCAGAGGCTTGAAATTTAGCTTTTAACATTGCCTAGTGGTCCTTTACCAAGATTATTCAAATGATGGCCCCAGGGTCCAAAATGGCCCTGCCTCAGGGGCTCCAGGGTTTGAACCATGGCAATACATAGAAAAACATTAAAAAATCTTCTTCTTCAGAATCATTTGGAAATGGTTGCAAACTATCAGGTTTGTTCAAATTATGACCCTAGTTTGACCTTTAACCTTTTTGCTCAGGTGAGCGATTCAGGGCCACTTGGCCCTCTTGTCTGTATTTTAGTGTCTGTGCCCGTTCTTTAACCCTTAATGCGCCAAAAAGCAGACGACACAATTTACGTCTGCAGAATTTCAAAAAATGTTTCGCTCTAGGGATATTATATTGAGCATTTGAACACTAGAGGACAAACAGTGTAGATTCAGATGAGGTGGCTCATTATGAGCCACCTCATCTGGATCTACACTGTTTGCCAATTCAACAATTTTAATTTTTGGCGCTTTAAGGGTTAAAGTAATTTATCTGCTCACACAATCATTAGAGTTCTTGCATTTTTATACTGTATAGAATATTAGCTATATGGCATATACTTTTGAATGTGCTAAATATAGTGGTTATCTTAGGAAAGTAATTATATATACTTAGTTGAAACCGCAAGAAATATCTCGAATCATTCAACGATGTTCAAGAGTAGTAAGTGTCCGCCTGTAAGGTTGATATTCCGCCCGCCAAAGCTCGCGGATTATTAATACCAGGGTACCAGACAAAATGGCTTTTACTTGTTTTCATTGTTTGGCCCATATTGTAAAGGCGTTTTGAAATTGATGCATGTTTTATGTTTGTAACCATTTGTTTGTTCGCAGAGATTTCTTTAAATGATTTTATTCATTGCCGTAAGTGTGGAACCTAATTACTTAGCTTCTGCAGGATCACAATTTACGAAGAAGAACATTCTGGATCAACGTGATAAGAGTTAAAACATTGTTTGACAAAGTCAAAATATTGTACCGTGCGAGTCCGAACTCGTAAGTCATTGACAATTCTAGAATATTTTAAATTCTCAGATATGGACCCCAAAATAGAGGTGTGATCAGGTGCTCGCGAGGAGTAAGTATCACCTGCCTATTATAATACACCCGCCATATCTATGTATAAGTGGAAAGAGTCAGTGAAAAAGAAAGTCCGATATTTGAAAGCTTAACTTAGCTTCGGCTGAGGCCATCAAATCGGAAATTAGTTCAGAAAAGGTTACATTGTAGGGATCAACGAGGCCATGGAGTCTCCCAAAAACTTTTTAACTGTCGACACAAGCTTTACTTTCTGATCACCCTGTGTCAACAGTTTACGGGTGAGCAGCTTCCCTCTTTCAATCCAAGGCCGTATGGATGTCATCACCTGTGGAACCCAAACACATCTTATTGAGGGGACTGTGCGACTTTCTGCCCTTCGAGTTTAGCCTAATAATGTTTTCGAATGTGATATGCACCGAGTCTCCTCATAGAGGTTTGACTTGTAAAAGAGAAGACGCTATACGGATTGAAACGTAAGCATTTGTGCAGACTCAGATGCCACATTAAAATTCCGGTTTTGGCATACACATTGCCGATAAAACAAAAATGAGTTTTCTTTCAATATATTTTTTTTGTATAAATACATTTAACTAACAAGGTAAAGACACGCAGAAATAATAATAATAATAATAATAAAAAAGTTATTATTGCATACAAACAATGGAATTTATAGAAATCAACCAAACCATTGTCATTATTTATCGGCTTTACTTTAAGTCTCAGACTTTTTGACGGTACATTATTCAGGCCAGTCTCGCCGCCATCTGCCGGAAAAGAGTTGGCCTCTTGGCTTTCCACTTGTTTTGTCTTGCTTTGTATGCCGTCTTCGTTTTTTTAGCTCACCTGAACCCACGGCTCCAGAGGAGCTTATAGGAGGGGAGGCTCCGTTGTCGTCCGTCCGTCCACAATTTCAAACGACTGTCCTCTGAAACCACTTGGCCAATTATAACCAAATTTCATTTGTAGCCTCCAGAGCTCATTGGAACGGAAAATTGTTCAAACCATCCTAGTCACATGATCAACATGGCCGCCACGCCCATATATGGTAAACCCCTATAAAAATCTTCTTCTCAAGAACCAATGAACTGATGACCATGGAACTTGGTATGTAGCAGCAGGTACACAGGTGCTATCAAGATTGTTCAAATGATGACCTTGGGTTGACCTTAACCTTTTTTATGGCAAGGTCAAATTTTCTTTCTGATGCTTTTATATGGGAAAATGCTGGAACAAAAAAACTCATGGAAATTGTTGAAGATTTTGGCCTAAATATTGGTATATACAATGATAGTGATCTTAATTAGTACATGAAGATTTATGAGTACAAGAGGTCAAGGTCATTCTTTGACCTTTGACCCCTGGACTCTCATATTTCGACAGTTTCAAGCATCTCCTCAAAAGCCAATTGGCAAATTGTAACTAAATTTTATATAGAGCCTTCAGGGGCTGAGGGAATAATTTTCGCTCAAACGGTCCAGGTCTCATGACCAACGTGGCTGCCATGCCCAGATGTGGTATAAATCTTTAAAAAACTTCTTCTCAAGAACCAACTGACTTGATGGCCTTGAAACTTGGTATGTAGTATTGAGTGCTCAAGTTCTACCAACGTTGTCATAATGATGACTTTGGGTGACCTTGACCTTTTGTTACTGCATGGTCAAATGTGGAAAAATGCTACAACATAAGATTTCATGGACAGTTTTATATTTTTAAAATTCCAGTTTATGATATTGAAAGCAGGTCATTTTTGTTGCCAATTATAATGACCCATAATTATAATTTTAAAACCATTTTTATGTGAAACTCAAGAATGTAATATTTTTTCAAAGTTGGCTTATCACGATCATTTACAATGACAAGCTTGAAGCAATACCACACGATGAAATAATGTATGTATTTTTACCAGTGATAGAGCAATGGGGCTTTTAAGCATTTTTCCAAAGCATAGCGGTCCAAAGTTGACATTGCCATAAATTAGAGGGTCATCATTTGTCAAATTTTACAGGGACAGGGCCCTCGATGCTACATACAAAGTTTCAAGGTCATTGCCTTTCGAATCTGTAGAAGAAGATTTTTAAAGGTTTTTAACATAAATGGGCATGACGGACAACTTGATCATGTGACCAAGACCAGCTGAAAATTCTTTTCTTCCCCCGGCACGGTGAGACTCCACTTGAAATATGGCTTCAATCGGCCCAGTGGTTTTAGAGGAGAAGATGTTTGAAAACGTTGACAGATGGACGACGGAGGGATGGACCGCGGATGCCTGTCTATACTATAAGCTCACCTATGAGACTTTTGGCTCAAGTGAGCTATTAATATATGGCAAATGTTGTCGTCAAACACTTCATCATCATCACACAACATACGAGATGAAACTGTCAATTTCCAAGTCTTGTCCCACTCGCTTTCACCATGCTTATATTACTGTAAATGTTTTGTCTCATGTCCTCATATGTTAGGTATGACTTGCGAGAAGAAAGTATACGATTGTTCGTTCATAATATTTTATCATAGTGAAGATAATATTTTCTGATCTTTTGTGATCATTGGACCTATTCTGTCTGAAAAGTTTAAAATATGAGTTTAGAAAATATGGGTTTACTCAGAAAGCTAAACATTGAGTAAACCACCACATTTGCTGCTTTACTGTATTTCTAATAGCCGTTTAAAAGCTTGTCTTTCTTTCTTTCTTTCTTTTTTTATCCCCCGCCGAAGGCGGAGGGATATAGTTTTCTCCATATCCGTCCGTCCGTCCTTCCTTCCATCCGTCCTTCCGTCCGTCCGGAGCCATAACTAGGTAACCACTGGACGGAATTTCATGAAACTTAAAACAAATATATATCACTATAATGCGCTGCGGCACATGAAGTTTCATCAGACTGGCTTCAGTAATGCATGAGTTATCCCCCTTTAATTGACTTAAAATTAATGAAATGAGCCATGACTAAGTTACCACTGGACAGAATATCATGAAACTTAAAATAAGTATATATGACCATAACGCGCTGATGCACATGAAGTTTCGTCACATTGGCTTCAGTAATGCATGAATTATCCCCCTTTAATTGACTTAAAATCAATTAAATGAGCCATAACCAAGTAACCACTGGACGGAATATCATGAAACTTAAAGTAAATATATGACACTATAACACTCTGATCCACATGAAGTTTTGCCAGACTGCCTTCATTAATGCATGAGTTATCTCCCTTTAATTGACTTAAAATCAATGAAATGTGCCATAACTAAGTAACCAATTACCAAAACTTCATGAAATTTAAAGTGAATATGTATCACCATAACGTGGATATGCACATAACGTTCTATCAGAATGGCATCACTAGTGCATGAGTTATTGCCCTTGAATCAATGTGAGATAACAAGTGAACAAAATTTTATGAAACTTGAAATAACTCATAAAGAAATCGGTGCCACAACGGCGGGGGATATAAATTCACTGAATTTGCTTGTTAAACACATTTTCTCCATTCTGTTATCACATTTGACATTTGATTGCCCGATCAGTTTTAAGGGTCACTGACGAGGAACTTGCTAGTATTATCTTCTCTTTTTTTGCAAGTTCCTGCTATTCCAGGTCGATATCTATATTCGCCCAGTCGATCTTCAACAATGAGTGGCAAGACTTTCCACTCTGAGGTTCCGGCAGTGTTATCTAAAAATTGTGTAACTAATCGTCTGAAGTTCCTCTAGTTGATGTTGATACAGTTGTCTTTTCTTGGCCGAGGACATTCAGTACTCCGTCAACCTAGTCAAAAATAGAAAATCAAGTATTAAAGAAACATTTTCAATAGTTTATATGCAGTCTTAGCTGGGCAAAACTCTTTTAGTAGGATGAACTCACACTATCATGATAGTTACTAGACTTAACTATTGCTGATTACTTTTTTTCTCTGATTCTTTTTATTAATTGCATATGTTATGAAATTCGTATCTTCAGTATATAGCTGTAGCAAGCTATTTACAAGCTGTTTACTGTCGTTATTTAAGAAACATAAACAAGTTGAAAAAAAATAATATAAGCCCCAAAGCTTTTGTTCTTAGAATGTATACACATACCCATATATAGAAACTAGCTGCAGCCTGGCTGGAATGTCTCACTTGTGCTTCTTTGTAAGTGTGTAAAATGGCAGCAATCTTTCGCCTAGTCTTTTGATCAATTTGTCTTTGCGAAATTTCTTTCATTCTATTCAATACGTTGTTCTTCTGGTCATGTGAGAACTTCAGCAAATACTGTATATGGGACCAGTCCTGAATCATATAATAAAAATAATAATAATAATAGGAATAATTAAAAAGAAAAAGTAATATTCTTCGTTGCTATAGCCCCTCCATTCTCGCTTTATCGGAGCATATGCCATAGACGGTACAAAACTTCAAACTTTTGATGATGCAGTGAGTTTCATCATGAAGGCTGACATTATGTACTACATACATTTCTTGTTTACACTAAGATTTGTCTAGATGACCCACAAAGTACATAGCAAGTAAAAATTATTGTATATCCTAAGTTTTGCCTTCCATATCAAGAATACAAAAAGTTGCGAAATTAGAAAACATTTTTTCCAGCATTATTGCTTTTGTGGCATCTCTTACTAGATCAGTTTGAAAAAGGAATATTAAAGTTGACATTACATATTATTAAATAATTCTTATTACAGACATTGGTTGGAAATAAATAATATCACATTTCGGGAAAAAGTGTCGCTTCAGTAACCTCGCCAGTGGTTTCAAAATAATAACTCATGCTATTGAAAACTTGCTTTGGTGAGTGTATTATGATAGGTGATGCTTATTGTCAAAGCGCCTGACCACACTTCCGTATGAGTCTATGTCTGTGTATCTACAGATTTCGATGTTTGGATTTTTTTTGGATTGATGATGTACATTGACACCTTTTACTTTAAAGAAACTCGACGAATAATATGACAGACTTCTTGTTCCAGTGATGAAAACGTGCGTGTGCAGTACCTCTAGAGTATCAACGGGTTCTTCAAGAAGCATAAATAAAGCTTTCATAGTTGTCTTGACTTCCGCTGACGGGTTCGCTATGTACACTAATTCTTCCGATGCCACCTTCAGCTGTGGAACTTCTCGTGTGAACCCGCCTAGTTTTTCGAGTTGCACTTTTAGCTTTTCGGCCCTCCTTGTTTCGATCATGAGAGCAAGCTTGTGTCTATACTTATTTACTTGTTGTAGTGTCTTGGTTGTGACATCTAAATTTCGCCGTTTGTGACAGTCTTGCAGGTCTGAAATATTTACAACCAATTTATTCTAATAGAATTCATAGCAAAGTTATTAAACTAGATCAGCTAGAGCGCGGTTGTTGAGAATAAATATTAATATACAACCGAAATGAAGCAATAAACCAAACGTAAAGAAATTACAATTTAATCGTGTTTACGAACCAACATCGCCTACCGTAAAATGTTTTAAAGTGTAAATCCATATTTTGTTACCAACAAATCAAAAATCTTAAAGAGTTCCTTCAAGAGCAGAGAACACATTCAAAAGAAGGAACAGGTGTCATGCTTCGAAGTTTCAGCTACTGAAGCCTCATCAGTGACCCTCACATGATCTGATGATAAAAGCCTGAGAAAAGCATGCTGTAATAGCTCTATCTTAATTTAGATAAGGCAGTCGATTTAAAGACTGATTAGTATCAAAAAGGGTCAAAATGATTAAATAGCGATGATTTAGAATAAAAGGCTAAACCAATCAATAGTTTCTGATAACTCAGAATATATCCTCTGAACTCAAAGAACGAAAAAAAAAACAACCCCAAAAAACACCATCATATCACATATTGCGCTTATACGTATTAACAAGTCATGCAATTTTGAACAGCGCTCTATAAAAGCTGATTAGACGTTTCAATATTGCACCTAATATTGACACAACATTGTTTCAACATTGTGTGTCCACGAATGGATGATACAATTGTAAAAACGTTTTAACATTTTTATTTAAAATAAATAAATAAATAAATAAATAAACAAATAATAAAAACAACTCTGAAAAGTTTTCATGCCTGATTTAACTTTCAAGAATCCAAGTTTGTTCTTGGCAGCTCTTACGTCATCATCATCGTCACTAATTTTTGCTTTAAGACATTTTTCTATCACATTGGTTAGGTCTTCTAATTCTGGGGACATCATGGCAGACTTCAACAGCTTTCTTGCTTTCCTCTGGGGTACGCCCTAAAAAGAAGTCACATATGAGCCGCGACGCGAGAAAACCAACAATGTGGTAGTGCGCCCAGCGCAGACTCAGATCAGCCTGGGCATCCGCCTAGTTTCATCATACTCTTCGTTAAATGCTCAAAGGGTAGCTAAGGGTCTAAGCTACCTCCATGCGGACAGCGAAGACTCTGATCAGACTGGGCGGATGCCCAGGCTGATCTGAGTCTGCGCTGGGCGCACAACCACATTGTTGGTTTTTTCGTGTCGCGGCTCAATTATAAACCACCCAATACATAAAACTGCTCAAAATATAGCGTATGGCTAACTTCAATTTTCATAATCCCTGTAGCGACTCTCCACTGATACAAGTTCTGACATTTAATCGCTCTGTACAATTCAATTTCAAAGTCGGTTCGTATTATGCCCATCACCTTCTTTCTTTCAAATGTTTGGCGTTTAGCAACACTGAAGAAGTTAAATACAGAGACGCGCGCCTGTAGCACTAAATTCAGTATAGTTACGTTTATGATAAGTCAGTGAAACATTACTTGAACTTGTAATTACCAAATGACTGTTTGTTCAGACATTCGTCTACCAAACTTTCTCCATGCTAGTTATGTCAAATTTATCACAATATCAAGAAAAATATTCAATTTAATGAAGGATAAATTAAATTTGGTTGGAAAAAGTTAGATCGTTTCGAAGGAAGAAATACACCAAACAGAAACAAAAACAGCTGAATCGGTTTTGTTAAGTTACATAATCGATAACTACTTAATGTGCAACACTGGTCACGGCCTTTTTACACTGACTTTTCATAATAGCTCTAAATGAACTCAATGATTCTAAAGGACTACAAAATAATATTGAGCCGCGATACAACAAAACCAACAAAGTGGCATGTGCGCCCAGCCAAGACATATAAGCCTCGGCATCCGCCCAGTCTGATTAGAGGTTTCGCTGTCGGCATGGAGATAGCTTAGACCCTTAGCTACCCTTTAAGCGCACAGCAAAGACTCTGATCAGACTGAGTCTTTGCTAGCCGCACATGCCACATCGTGGTTTTAGTGGCGTCGCGGCTCAGTATTCTGCAATATGATGAAGTATGAGGAGATGTTTTACGACTTCCACATACGATACATATTCAAGAAGCCCTACCATAATGGGGCTAATTATAGGGACCAAGTTGTCTGTGTAACTGGTGTAGACTAAACCGGTGAAGACCATAAACATGCTACTGCTACAGAACAGTTCGACTGAGTTTTGCATTATGGGTCATTCCTACTTAAGGTTTTACAAAGCAGCAAATATTTAAAAAAATTCAAAGTTTTGGATAATTATTTTGGATAAGTTTTGGTGTATTTATTGCTTCCTATGATTCAGTTGTCTCAATAACTACAATGTTTTATCGAAAAATAGTTTGAAATACCTCTCTCCTTGCTTGCACAACAGTTGTTAATAGGTAATTGCATACTGATGAGAGTTTTCTACCTTTCTTGCCAGCTTTAATGATCAAACCGTATTCCCCATCCTTTGGAACTTTTGCATCGACCTGAAGTTCTTTATGTTCATCATCAACTTTACATGATACAAGCTTATTAAGGTTTGTTTTCTCACCCGGATTAGTTTCACTTTCTCCACTAACCATCTCCGCAGCATAATCATTTTCTTTCATAGCTTGAGATGTAATTGTGAACCGAACTTTAGCAGAGCCTTCATCTTCGTCCGTATTTGCTTTAGAGATTGATGATTCAGGTTTAACATTGATAACTCCGCCCATAACAGAAGGAAATAACAATCCAGCCTTTTCTGTTCTAGGGTTTGGACCCCATCCATCCATACCTGTGTTCAACGGAAGGAGCTTGCAGTTCGGAAGTCGTTGTGCACAAATAAGTTTAAATTCACATATTCGCAATAACTGCTGTCCATATAATCCTGCATAGAAAACTATTTTGTATGTTCCTTCCACCGGAAAACGTACTTGAAAATTGAATCGCTCTTCACATCTTGAATTCAAAACCAGTCTAGGCAAATTTTCAACTTGAAGCATTTCTTCTTCGTCTGCGTATTGCACATCTTTGATGAAGAGATCGTATGTCATTGCCATCTTGTTATGAATAGTTCTAGTACATCTTATTACTATATCAACTAATCCATTCTTTGCATCTAACTCACAGCAATGTAAACTGGTGAGAGACAAGCCCAGCCCAAAGAAAGCTGGAAGGAGGTATGGCAAGGAGAGAAACTCTTCACTACTCTTTACAACCTTATCACGCGGCAACAGCTGCCATTTGTGATCATCAGGGTAACACATGTACCTGAAATCTTCTGGTTTTGGCAAGAAATAACTTTCTTTGAAAGCGGTCTTTATCATTCCAGGGGTAGGCTGTTCTGGTTTTGCGATAGATTTTCCTGCCGATTCAAGTTTTATCCAGCCGCCTATAGTTTGTCCAATCATAGCTCTGCACACCCAGTATGGATGAATTATCTGCCAAGTGTTCTCTACCCTGACTGCCACCCAGATACATTCTAACTCATCTGTATCTTTATCTCCAGGTTGGTAGTCGCCACCTCGACAAATGCCATGAATAAACGTGCACTGAACACCAGCATACCTAAAATACAAATGGTTGCACATGATAGGTATCAATCATTCGGCACATCCCACAAAAAGAAAAAAAGTGGACGTTTACATGTTAAGACAAAGCTTAACAACGTCTTTGTGACAACAAGCACGTGCACTCTACAAAAGTTGAACTGTAACAGAAACCCGTCTTGAAACTATTTCTGAGTTTTAATATTCTGTCGACATCCTATCTTGCAGCGACAAGGGAACGTTGCAGTTTTTTTTATGCCATATTTAACTCAATCGCCATTAATAGCAAGACTTAACAACGGTCTTTAAACTACTTTGCAACGGAAAAATAAGAAACAATTCAATTACTCATTCTTTATGATGGAATTTACAATCATCGCCCGGCGACAGCTACGGAAATTAAAAAAGCACACATGGATTTATGACAGATTTTTTACTCTAGTTCTAACATTCCATTTCGTGTAATTATGTGGTTTCTCAAGAAATGTTTGTACATTTTAATTATAAGAGTGAGATATAAAACTACACTTCTTTGCAGGGCTAAAACAGTCTTAGTTCCGTTCTAGAACGGTTTCTTGCTTCCACTCGAAAAGAGAACGCAAATATTTGCACATCACAGTGACACACTCGGGAATTACATTAGTTGTGTGTGCTCGAAGGGGGTTGTCCGTTGCCCGCCAAGAGCTACCATCATGTATTTTTCCCACACTTTTACATTTAAGCGATCGAAAAAGATGCAAAATACAGAAATGCCATTTGTCATTGGTATATCTATATAGTTAAACATAAACGAAGATACCTAGGAAGGCCAGTTAGAAAGCATACCCCACCCGATCACCAAAATCAGAAGGGAGAAATACAAACGAGAAAATATAACAGCAGATTTTCGACAAAGGTACACCCAGTATAATACAGAGGAACGGCAACAGACAAATACATTTCGATGCCAAGATATTAAACCTACTGGTAACGAAAAAGGAGCGCTTGTCGAACATCAGTTTATAAAACCGATAATCGGAAACACGTTTATGAATGTAAACAATTTAGTGCGACAGACGCGCGTTTCTGTATTTAACTCCTTCTGTGCCGCTAAACTCCAAAAAAATGAATGAAAAAGGTGATGGGCAAGTTTCGGCAGGCAACGAGCAGCCCATCCGAGCCACACTTACTGACGCATTCCACGAGAAAAAGTAGCTGCAGACATCAGGTAAGAGATGTCTGGCACAACAACAAGCGTCCCCACAGAGCTACCTCATCTCCTGTGTCTCGAGAAACGAGACAGATAAGGCATCAAGAAGGAGATGGACGATGCAGCAAGAACCTATAAAAAGCAAAAACAGAATGGAAGCCAAACTTCCGCTACGATTCATGTCGCTATGATAAGTCTGTCTTAGTTTTAGAATAGTTTAGAAATTTTACCTGATATAAGTTACGAAATGCTACTTTAAATCAGTATTAAAGTAGTTGAACCCAGTGCTAAAGAACCAGAATC
This sequence comes from Ctena decussata, assembly GCA_963989385.1. Lineage (NCBI taxonomy): Eukaryota > Metazoa > Mollusca > Bivalvia > Lucinida > Lucinidae > Ctena > Ctena decussata. The sequence goes on along the minus strand of OZ022505.1, from coordinate 3,345,760 downwards.
ACTGAAACACTGACTAACTGGGTTGATGATATCCTCGGGGACAAATTGTCCAACAGCAGCGGTATCGACCCTGTGGATTCAATTTAAAGGTAACTATACCAAATTTAGTGCGACAGCCGCGCGATTCTGTATTTGACTATCCAGGAAAGGCCGCAATCACAAAACACAATCCACCTAAGACGATAATAAAAGAAGTGGGAGAAACGCAAACGGCAAAACGGAACGGTACATCTTCGTTAACACACCATTCAAACATAGACGAAATGATCGAAGGCCAAACAAAATACATAAAAATATATTGAACAATTATTCAACAAATTTCCTATTATAGCCATGCAACAAAACAGGAAGCAAAGTGGACAGCTAGCCAGGAGATCACAATGCTAGGCACACAACAAACGGAGTCTGCATAAGAAGTTTCCGCCTTGGAATGGATAGTACGTGTAGTACTTGGGGCATAAACTAGTTGTTTGCGCGCGCAACCTCATACTCCCTTTTGATGCAGCAATATACACTTCACGAGACAACTGCTTCTTTACAGATTTATAGAGTTCCCTAAAAACAGATACATGTATGTTGTCGGTATCTGGGGACATGCAAGTTAGTAAATTCAAAGGACATGCCAATGTAGAAATAAACTAATTGTTGAACTCAGAATATAATAAATTGTTTCTATTAAGATCGTCTTACCGACACAGAGTGGTAAAGAAAGCTGCATATGTCGCTCGCTTTTCTTTCATCAGTTGTAGATAGCCATATGGAGTGTCAAGTGAACCATGACCATAATTTGTGGTCTCAGTATCCTGATTGGCCAACCACACAATTATTGCACGAACAGTGAGCAAATCTCGGTGATTCTCGTTCGCTAGTGGCTGTGTTAGGAAACCTAAAAGGCTATCGAAAGTAGCAGCATGCTTTCTAGACGCCTGAAAAAAATGCTGACATTATGAAACATCAGTCTCAAATATGGAATAAAGGATGATAAAACAACAATTCAGTTTAAGTTTAGTGAGTACAACACTTTGAGTATGGAATAACTAGCAATTGGTTAATTGACAGTAGTTTTCCTTCGCATCGCTAAGTTAGCTACTTTAGTGTTAATCGACAGCGTCAGTACATAAGACGTGTAAATGTTTTGATAGCATTTTAACATAACGAGCACGAAGGAAAAGGAAAACATGTACAGAAGAAAGGATTAATATGACGGGATATTATGAACTGAATAAAGAACATGTACGCTTGTATACGTACAGTTTTCGCATGTTTGTCTATTTCAGCTAGAGTCAGGCCTGTATATTTCTTTTTGCCAGCTAGCCGTTTTAGTGTTGAATCGGCTTCAGTGATAGCGTCCAATTCCTCATAGTCAACTAACGTCTCTTCGTCATCATCATCAAACCATTTTACAGATTCTTTAAAGTCTTGTCTCATAGGAGGTTCTGCAGGAGGATACTCTTTGCCTGCGATCGGAATGATGACCTGTTGAAATAAAACCAAAATGACAGAAATTGCTGATAAAATGTGCTTAGTCGGATGTCTCGATATTATTATGAGTCTATACATATTCGAGTTCGTGTTGTTATATGGTCTCAGTATGTTGAACACAAACTTCCTAAAGCAGAACAAGAAGTTTGAAGAAAGACATGATGTATATTAAGTAACAGCAAACATAAAAGGTTGTTGTAACGTGCTGTACTTGAGGAGAGCACAGTAGGAGCAGACAATTTAGAAAACCGGGACAAAACTTTATCCTTTGGAATTCTAAGAATCTGAACACGCCTTATATGCTAAGATTTTATACAGGAAAACACACAGAAACATATTAAAAAAAGACAAAATAGATATATATGTATAAATAAAACTACATGTAAATGAAGATTAAATAAACAATCAATAACATTCGGCTAAACAAGAAATACGCAAGTATCTAAGTTATGATCTGACATAATCTACCGTAAAATTCTAAATACTGGGACGGATAGGTCTGGCCAAGACCAAGATCAGACTTTTCCTGAGCAGTCTGATCAGGGTCTGCAATAGTTGCAATTCCATCTGCATTTTAGACGCATTAATGCATTGGAAAACTAAACTGTAAATATTTTAGGGCTGTTACGGTAATACCGTATACAAGGTGATTTTCGCAGTGTTCCATTTTTCGCGGTATTTCGCGGTCACTTAGAAACCGCGAATATTAAAATCGCGAAATAGTTTTTACTTGAGGCAGTTCTTTCTTTAACCCGCGGCAGGCTCTGTCGCAGGTTAATGAAAGAACTGGCTCAAGTAAAAAAGAAGTAGTTTTGCTTTTCACGCAGGCTGCTAACCGCGAAAATTGAAAATTGCGAAAATTAATGTTTATTTTTATGACCCTTAACCGCCAAAATTTGAACCCGCGAAAATTACCGTGTATACGGTAATTTTTGGTGTCCCAACTTTTTAGAATTTTACGGTATACATACCTCATCTGTAGCATCATCAATACCAATGTTGATGTTCTCAATTCTGATAATGATGTCACTCGTGTCAATTATATATCCTGGTTTACTGCCAGTGCATCCCATTGTTTATCTGAAACAGGTACAAATACGAAAAAAAAAGATCTGACCAAATAAATAAATAAATAAAATAAATAAATAATAATAATAAATAAATAAGAAGGGTTAGAGCCTACACCTGATAATTTCATATTTTTGTCTCCCTATAAACGAGTATATATTACAGTCATATATTTGGTTCTAGACCTCTTTAAAAAAAGTTATTTCAAACTAAACGGCTACATGACTAGAAGGCAAAATTATTACTATTATTATTATTATTTGCAAGTCTTTTTGCAGCCGGTGTAAATGAAAGGTTAAAGTATGTTTTGTCTGCACACCTCCATTTGTCGAGTTTTGCAAGACATAATTTATTTGATTACAATACAATATTCAATGCGTTCAATAAGATATGAAATACTTACCGGACTGAATTAGTATCTGTAAGAAGTCATGCTGCAGACGCAAAGCTTACTGGCCCCGTCTAGACATGTAATACAAAGGTTATGTCAAGCACTAACGTTCAATTTTGCATATTCGGTTACAAGCCAGAAAAAAAATCATTTGACAAAAGATTGACTTTTATTGATTAAAACAGTTATGCGTGAAGTGGTCAAATTACTGTGAAAGAAGTTAACAATATATTCTAATAAGAAATTTGAGGAGCATTGCAATATTCAAATTACTGAACTGTAAAAAACCCAGCTGATTATTAGTTATAGTAAAAATTGTTGTAAACGTAAAATGACTGCGCTTCCTAAACTCGTACTTATGCAGATTAGAAAAGCTTTCAATGCTAATTCAGGAATATTGTTTTTATTTTATTTATATATATTCTTTACTTTCGCTTATAACGTGAGGAAACAGTCACCCCGGGTTAACTATGTATATACAAGGGCTGTTACTAAATGAAAAAGGGTCCTAGTTCCAAAACGACCTGGTCATCGTGACTAAACAAATTTGTTTTGCCGCGATGACCAAGTAGTTTTGGAACTATCGCTCTTTTTCGATTCGTAAAAGCCTTAACCAGGTGTGACAGTGCAGACAGAACACCCAAAATGACTATTCTAAATGTTCACTATATCGATGCAAGTTGATTAGAAAATGTACTTTTACAGCATAACAACGACATTTGATAAATAACATATTGTTGATTTTCCAAAACTACTTAGAATGTTGATTAAACTTTCCAAAACCACTTAGAATATTCCCTTCTCTTTCACAAAATCGTGTGGAATGATTCATATGTAGCTATCTTACCCTTGGCGAGTAGCTTGCAAACAACAGCCCTACAATTTCTGGGAGAAGACTTTACGGTGACTGCCATTGTCGCTCCATCCAACCGACCGCAGAAAAAAAATATTTGAGATTCTTGTTAGCAGATACGTTAAGCACATTTTTTGGCGTGCCATGACTCATTTATAAACGTTATTTCCATGTTGGTGTCAATCACAATAGTGCCAAACCTATTAGCACCAGAATTATGACCAAGTATATAAAAAAGAAGCACGTGGTAAGAAACTTCCTAAGTGCGAATTTGAACTTCCAAAATGTTTTATTATAAGAACAAAACATTTTACAACTCGCAGTATACTGATGCCTATATCTATATGATCTCTACACAGAAGATCAATTGTGATAAATATATTATCAATCTACACTGATATCTGATCCTCTATGTAAAAAATTTGATATCCGTGACCGTAAAGAAAATACATTTAATATGCATAAATTTGGCATTATCATAATTAAAGAAAATGCTCTACAGGTCTACACTGAGCAAAATTTCTAATTGGTCACTTTTTCCATAGAAGTAAGCCTCATGCAAATTCAAATTTATCTGGCTACAAATTAGGAAAAACAAATGGATGTATTTGCTTGTATTTTACCAGCAGCATAGTCGCACATGCATTTTCAAAATGATTTTATTCAATTTGAAGCCTGTATTAAGAGTAACACAAACATTCCAAGGGAGGTAATTTCAAAACTTCATTATTAAAATTAATGTAGACAAGAATTTCATGAAGATTGAGTACAAATTTCATGTTTTATAATGGAAAACTTAATTTACTTTTCAAATATTATGCTTTTGAGGCAGTTTGATGCAGGTTATATGCATTTTAAAATTGTTCTATGGTTTACAAACATGGCGTCATAACTCTAATATTACAGTAAATTTTTGATTACAAAACAAAATTCAATTGTAAAAAGTGGGTAAAATCCTAAAAGTTTGATCATAATAATATTCAAAAATATTGTTTAAAAATTATATTTCTGCAAAGAAGAAAATGATAGTGGTCAAAGTACCCAAATCATAAGTCCGAACTCGTAGGCCATTTAAGGTGGTGATAATCACTGATTTGGGGCAAAGACAAATATCTGCATGAAACAATTAAAATATCACTGATCTTTCCAAAACTTAGCATATGCCTTCTTTATGCTGTTTCTGACAATCCAGACTCCCAAAAAGCAGCATTTGTTAATGTTAAAAGGTGTTTTTATAAGGAAAGATCAAAGGGTAATTTTGTGCGCAATAATCTGAAAAAATAATATTGTTATTGAAAATATACTTAGTGCTGAGAGTTCCTTGTTGCATAATGGAGAGCGAGCTAGCAATTATTTTTTCAAACTCTTTCACACATTATCAGGCTGAGCAGATGAAAAAAGATGTGGTCTGTGTCCATTTTTTTTGTCAAAACACACAGGTGAAACAGGTGAGACTATTTTAACAAGGTTGAACAATTTCATCTACACACCAGTGATCATGTAACTAATGTATTATTTATACTGTAGGTGTGACATAGGTATGCTTGCCTACCCCATATTTAATAAATGCATCCAGTGTACATCACCTTGTACATGGTTGAACATTTGAGGAAAAGCTACCGTTTTCATCTGGTCTACATTACAATTTCAGAAAGAGTTTGAATAAATAATTGCTAGGTCGCTCTTCATTATGCAATAACGCACCTTCAGTACTACGTACATTTTCAATAACGATGTTAATTTTTTTGATTATTGCGCACAAAACTACCCTTTGATCTCCTTATAAAACACTTTTTTAAGCAGCATGTACGTCTATTTTGTATTCTAAACTGTAAAGAACAACAAAAATAAGAAGTATGCTATCTTTCAGGGAGATACCTTACTTTTTATGGTTTTATGCAGATTTTTACATTTACCATAAATCACCACCTTAAACATAGACAATTCCGGAATATTTTAGTTACACAGACATGGACCCCAAAACAGAGGTGTGATCAGGTGCCCGCGGGGTAGTAAGCATCACCTGCCTATTATAATACACCCGCCATATCTATGTATCTGTGGAAAAAGTCAGTGAAAATGAAAGTCCGGTATTTGAAAGCTTAACAAAGCTTCGGCTGAGGCCATCAAATCGGAGACTAGTTTAGAAACGGCCACGTTGTAGGGATCAACAAGGTCATGGTGTCTCCCATAAAACTTTTTAACTGTCGACACAGATAGAAAACTGACCAATTAGAAATTTTGTTAAGTGTATTGATGTATTTATGTATGCTTCATTCTCGTGTTTTCGTACACCTAAGGAGATCTGTGTGCTTGACAACCGGATGCTAAGTGATATCAAATTCGTTTTTGTTTTTATATAATGTTTGTTACCTGGATACTTTCAGAATGATTCTTCTTTTCAGACTATTCTCTCTTCATAGAAATATGCTGTGTTGAAGTGTATGGTGTATTTCAGGGTTGACCAACATTTCCCCTCATCAAATTCGTACTCCGTTCTAAAATTGATCTCAGGATTGATGAAACAGTTTGTTGTCATATTCAATGGCATGAATTCCTTTTTCCACAAATACTTTTGAAGATAAAAAGCATGTTTGCTAATAATTTGTTAAAACACTATTAAAATAAAAAAAGTAGAGGTACACGAAAAAATAATCCACATATTAGAAAAGATCATATTTTGCCATCAGAAATGAGCTGTCTGGTTATATTTTCTGAAGTATTATGCAGGTCTTAGTTTTTCAACTTGACTGATAGTTCTAGCCTTACTTTGAAGAATTGCCGTTTTTATTGGGTTGTACGAATCTATGAGAGTGTGCAAAAGCACGAGAATCAGCCACACAAAGCAAAATTATTTAAATACTTATATTAATTTATAGCCATTTTGCCTTTGCTTCTGTTAGATATAGGACGATATCATAGTAAGGTCTCAAATGATGGGATTAATTTCATTTTCAATAGCATGTCAGCTGTATTACCTGTACGACGATTTCTGCATGCCCGTTCGGCGTGCCCTATAAACATTGTCATTAATGATTATATCACAATTAGCCACTGATATACACCTTTCCTATAAATCGATTAAGTCGCGCACGAGTTATCTACCAAAGTAGACTGTGACGTCATCTACAGGACATCCCATATAATTCAGTACAACTGCAAGCACACATAACATGCATAAAGCAGACGTTTTGTAAATGTAAACTGCAAAAAAATCATTGAAAGACCAAATTAAAGTATAATTGTCCCGTTTTCATGTAACATTTTTATTTATATATATTTTTATTTATTTATTTTAATATCATATTGAGAATCCCGACAAGTCGGACCCCTTTCATCGACGCCGTGTTTTAACACCCCGGCAATACATTCACGTTCGTTCAATATAAAAAAAAGTTACATTTCGTATAAATAAGTTTCGTAAATCTGAAAAGTTATTTCCGTTTTTCCGACATTCAGGTAGTATCTACGTATTATTACCGGACAGATTATAGCGCTGATATTTATGGTTTCTTGTGCGATACACCGATCTTAAAGCATCAGCTTCCAGACAGATTTCCGTAAGTTTGAACCCGAGGTTGAATTTATATTATATTTTTCCATCTCTTACTTATCTTCGGTATTATTTATTTGATCGTTTCCTTTTAACGGTAGGTGTTCTTAAGCTGCCTTCCAAACACGTGTCTCGGTAATACACAATCATAGGTGTTTGTTTATTGCGGCAATGCGCGCAATTCGGAGATTACACAAACGAATTCCGTGTCAGCACACTTTGTTGTCATTTTTAGCGTGTGTCTGCTTTATAATCAGCTAACCGTTCGTTTTGTAATAACGGTCTGAACATCCTCCGCGATTTTCTTTCTTTTCCTTATGTTTTGGAAGCTGTACTGGAGATACATACTCTTTCGATTAAGGTAATTTTGGCCCGAAATTTTAGTGGGAAATCTAAAAGTTTTATGTCAAATTCCCAAATGCTATAAGTTATAAAGCTTATTTTCCGACAAAGAAAGAGCGAAATATAGTTGGAACAAAATAGTTGTCTTAATCTTAACCGTTGAATGTTAGTTTTGAATATACGGAAACCCGGCATTTATTTGGTTACACAATGTAAAACAATAGCCTATCCTATTGATGACGTCATAGGCGTTGCAAGGGACAAAACTCGAACAGACTCTGAATTATAGGAAAGGTGTATAGTGTCGCTATTTCCTACCTCTACATCCTAATGTCGGAGCAAATCGCAGTTATCATTAGTTGCATACTATTAATTTAATATCTTATGTATGACTCGACCGGCCGGATCAGGGGCCGTATTCATAAAGCCACTTAAGTCGTTGCTATGCTGTTGCTAAGGCTAAATATCTATAAAGGAGATTCCATACAACTATGAAATTTGTTCTGGAGGAACAGTCTTTTTCAGACTGTTCCTTCAGAGCAAATTTCATAGTTGTAGGGAATCTCCTTCTAAGAAATCCAAAACCACTGGAAAAAGAATTGGATGTTCAAACACCTCAGATATGATGGGAAAGCCCAGATATGTAGTTATGTTATACTTAAGACAAACGGATTTCTTTTGTAGCGAAACTGATAGAAATATGTTCATAATACATTAAATGTAGTTTCAGTAGTTTCAATACTTATCGTTCCAATGCAGTTCCTCTGGTGCAATTCCTTTGTTGAACTGCTTGTGCTTGGGCGTTTAGTTTTTCACGATTCTTAGCGTGAAGCACTTTTTTCTACTGAAAAGTGCTTCAAACTAAGAATTGTAAAGCACGAACCACTCAGTGCTTCACGGCGTATGGCGTAAAGCACTTTTTCTATTGAAAAAGTGCTTTACGCTAAGAATTGTAAAGCACGAACCACTCAGTGTTTCACGGCTCGTAGCGTAAAGCGCTTTTTCTATTGAAAAAGTGCTTCACGCTTTACGCCCAAGGTTATGTGTATTCTCACTTCTTCCTTAGTCGGCTGTGTATTATGACTGTGGCCTTTCCTGGGTTGCTTTATATTTTAGATAACCAGACAACAATATCTTTGTAGAAAAAAATACTCAGGTCAATTTGTACACGTAGCAGAATGATTCGGAACAGAAAGACCTCACAAGGTTATGGGATATTACTTTAGTCTAGTGTATCCCATAACCTTGTAAGGTCTTTGGAGCATCACAGATTGACTCTACAACAATCCCTTTCCACCTAGTCCTGCCTTTCCCTGCCCTAGTTGAGCTAGCAAAATCCATCCCTGTCCATTCCTTAATATTGTCTTACCACCTCTACACCTATCTACCTCTCTTTTTCCTTTCACTGTGCCTTGCAGAATTGTCTTTGCTAAACCAGATCAGAAGTACCATATACAGAATAATGTAACAATCTTTTAATGCTGTATGAGCACAAAAGCACATATAAATCAAACTTTAATCATTTAACTGATTATAAACAACTCAAAACGTCACCATTTGAGTTTAACAAACAAACGCATTACACAAAAAGTATTATAAACTCTCCCAAATCGGCTCGCAAGTATTGTACGGTAGGGAGAAGATGTCTTTAAGTTGCAAAGCTTGGTCTAATCCTAATGAATATCTATCGTTAGTATATTTGCAGTTCTCTTTTACATAAATTTAAAACAAACTATAAAAAACAAGAGCGAACGGTCTCAAACTAGTTTTTGTTCTCATAGTACACGGCTTCCTGTGGACACCACCAATATCAAGATAACGGTGTGTTGTCAGGAATCTGCATTACTGGCATACTTGCCGTTGCTTTATTTTAGTAGTGTAACTTCGCTGAAGTTCCTTACCGTTGCCATGGTTTTCAAGCAAACGAGTAACTACGTCGAAAGTTATTTGTTTTTAGCGGATACGCTCCATTTTTAGAGCGGATAGGGCTCAAGTAATTTAATTTTGAACCGATAGGCTTCTCCTGTAAGTGTACACATTCGCCTTAAATAACTTAAAGGCTCCATTGCTCTATCAGCATGAACTATTTTATCAAGAAGTATCGCTGCAAGCTTCTCACTACAGTTTCTTCATTGTATATGATCGTGATTGGCCGGCTTTGAAAAATTAAAACGTCCTCGAGTTTCTCATAAAAACGATTTGAAAAATTATCTAGGTCATTTTAGTTGGCAACTAAAATGACCTACTTTCCATTTCACCCGTTTCATAACATGGTAAAAATACAAGGTACAAGAGGTAACAATAAAATGTACAGGAGATAAAAATACAAAGTACAGTTGTTTAATAGTTGATAAAAATAGAATGTAAGGCATGGATCTCTTTCTTTGTCTCGCTGTTGTGTGAGTTAATTCCCCAACGGGGAACCAGAAACAAAAACCATATTTTTACGGAGAGACTTGTCAAGTTTTATTCAAAATACCTAATCCTTCTTTTTTTGCCAATTATATGACACAAAAAGCACAGCAACCGACATTTTATCATCAGTTCTGATGGCTGTACCAATTTTATAAGGATTTGTGCTTCGACGATTTTTACCTCTGATAGGACTATGGAGACTTTAAGAAGTTATACTAGATAAAGCAATATTTCGTCAAGGTCAAAATATGTTACTGGGTGCTGTTTCTTTCTTCCCGGCTGTACAGTCGTCCAAGCTTTATTTGATTCGTCCCCTTCGATTTTTTGTATCTCATGCTCGGTATTTTCAATGAATTTGCCACGTGCAGACTATTTCAAGCAGACCCAAATTGTTTCAATTTCTAAGAACTTTTCTCTTTCAAATATTCATCTGTAAAGGTTTTAGGTACTCGATCAGATATTTGATCATTACTGTTCTGCTCGTTATTGGTCAGATCATCTCAACATGGAACGTTGACTGATGAATACAAAATGTTATCCACTGACACATTTTGAATATTGACCCGTGGTGCTGTGGCGCGAGCGCAGTTTGCTGTCATCTTGGAGGTTTTACATACTACTCTCTATGTATTATATGCTATGCTCTTAAACAATTACTTTCTTAGCTGAAGTTTTGTTGTTGAGGCGCTCTGTTGTTGAGACCGCAAAGCTCTTCTGGTGTGACCCGTCGCTTTTTGTTGATTGAGTAAGGATGGACGTGGCGCTGTATTCTTTTATTCGGTCAGTTATGACCGATGATAGTTAAACCTAAGCCAGTTATTTCACAGGACACAGTGACTCGGCATGAATTGATTTGTATTGACTTTATATTACTACATTATGCCGTCTAAACGTTCTTCCAAGTACCGTTTCTTGGGTACGGCTCCGTTGGTAATTCGGATTTTGACGTTTAACAGGACATACAGTCTTGAACGGTTCAGCACATGCACCTTTTGTAGATTCAGTCCTAATCAGAAACGACTCTGTTGCCATTTATGAAGTCAACATTTTTGTCAGTCAATTCACGGCTTAGACTCAGTTCATATGTCATGACTTATGTTCTGCTTTGTTTCCATAAAGACCTTCTGAGCTTGCTCAGTATAACCAATTACCATCGCCACACGTTCGAAATATCTTCAAAATAGGTTGATGTGTCTCCGCTACTATTTCCATAAATAATTGATGCGTCTTTATTGTGGAAATGAAACTGAGCATGGGCAACACAATATCCATACACCATCTGCGACTCTAAAATGCAGAAGGTTGAAGAGATGTGGTAATAAGCTTCCGCTGAAATTTGTACTGAATAAACATTCCCTAACAAAACATTGAAAAAATATATACCATACTACTAGACAATACTGTATGCTGGTAGACATTACTGTCTGTTACTGTGCATTAATGGTTATCTGGTTATTAATGGTGGTTGCAATGACAGATCAGTTACTCCTTATTAATACGACACTGACTCAGTTTTAGAGGAACCGTTCCATGGAATAACCGAAAATGACCAACACGTTGTACACAATAGAACTTTCTTAGGCAAAGGTAACATCACATCTGTTCTTGCCCAAGTATTTGTTTTCGATTTCTGCTTCATGTCATTCACTCATTCTAACAACTTATTTCTAAGACCTATCGAGTGCTGGTATTTCATGCTCCTATTTTCATCGCAGTTTTGATACCGGTATTCCTTTCTTCAAAGAGTTTTGGCGCGTTGTTTTATTGTGGCTTGTTGAAACTATTTCTTTTGTTTTCTTGTTCATTTTCTCCCTTTGTCTCTTTTTCAGCTTAGATAAGACGGCAGCCACCTGAAGATAGATACAAATCGTTAACCTTAATCTATAGCATTAACGTATGAGTCTCGACATGAGAAATGCATTTTATGGTATATGCTTACAACGGAAATATGTTTTGTTGATTGATAAAGCTTTGCACATGCTCGCATGATCGCAGCAAGAAACATTTTTAAAGTTTGTCAGAATTTTCAATTAAGACAAATTACATTTACGCAGAAAATAATCGTAAGTTTGCGCAAATCTAGAACTACAAACGCGGAAAATTTTCCATACCACCCCTTGAACAGTAATTATTCTGCATTCACTGAAAACAGTCAGTCAGTCAAATGGTTTCTATTGATCAACAAGGGTATTAAACAGAAGCAACAGGCGACATCGGGCTTAGTTAGAGATTACCCGTTTAAGTGGGCATTCATAAGCCAGATTGTCAATTTAAGAGAGCACTCATAAGGTAAGTTTGGCTGAGGGAAAGGATACGGTAACTGCGTAATTACCTGTAAAATATATAGTAAATTTCCCCAGTATCATTTGCGTAAACGAAAACTTTTCTGCGCACTCGTATTTTTTTTAAAAAATGTTACCATTGCTGCTCACACATGCTATAAGGTATACTTTCCGGTTTAGTATTTTGGGACCGAGGTGGGATGTGAAATTAGATTATATCAGTTCCTGGTTGTTACCTTTTTACATAACCTTGCATCTAAACACCGTCAGTATGGACAATAGTTACATCACCCTACCTTATCAAAAGCAAGTCGCCTGGACCCGAAGTACCTGTAACTCTAGCTTGTTTCAAAGTAAACATCGAAGTGCATACTTGCTGTCAATCAGAACTGCCTCAGTCTGTCTTTTGTTATCTCACCATAAGAGGTGGTTCTAATCAGGGACCTCAACATACAGTTTATAGAGAAGTAAAATTATCACCAAAATCTAAACGAACGTGAAGCTCTGATAATATAAAACTCTTTAAGCGCCAAAAGCAGACGACGGAATTCGCGTCTGCAAAATTTCAAATCCTTGTCCGGGATATTTCATAATGAGAATTTAAAGACTACAGTGCAAACAGTGTAGATCTAGATGATGCGGCTAATCAGGATCTACGCTGTTTACAAATTCTGATATTTTCGTCTCTGACGCTTAAAGGGTTACGGAATGAATTACCAACCCATTGATAGTATGCAGCTGCAGTATTGTCAATCTTTCTGACATCTTCCTCAGAGTGAGTGTCTAAGATATGCTGTATTTTCTCTATAGTTTCTCCATCTGGACTCAGAACCTCCACTTCGTCAATATCCAGGTACTTCTCAAGCCGTGCCATTTCTATAATTGTCGCCTCTCCTTTCCGCAGTAACAATTGAATTTGACTCCAGGTCTAGAAATTTATTAATGTTTGCTGGTTTATTTTTAGACAAGATTGGGAGATTTGGATTAAGCTGTGCACTGTACGACGCTTTCGAATTCATAAAACGGAATATGATGTCAAAATATTCATAAGATTACCGTCATGAGAAGAAGAGCCTCTTATAATACGTGCTTACAGTGAATATTCAAATCAGCCTATGCATTCATAATCCACTACTGAACATCAGATTTCTCTGGAGATTTAGGCTTTGATTCAAGCAGGGCTGCCTCTAATCTGAGTGAAATTTTCTCTAATCCAAAACGTGAAAAAGACAAATATCTTCGTGTAGCGGCTCATACGTCTATTATTATTATAACTGGAAACAATAAATCTTTTAAGGAGCTCGGGTTGTTGGGCTGGCAGCCATCTAAAAGCTAAAATATATTGTCTAAAATAGTGTAAAATACTCGAATGTTAGGAAACCTAGACATGAATATAAAAAAGAAAACATGCCGACGTTTTTCTTTCTATTTCAATAATTCGAGCAACCTACAAAGAAAAATCTGTTTGTGTTTTTTATTGTCGAGAACAAAGATGGTAGTAGCATACATATAGTAAACTTCTTAAAAAATGTATCGCAGCAAAATACTTCACTTTGCAACCATTTGAGCTCAGCTGTGAAATAAAGTATATGAAGCGTTAATATTCAATACGAACTAGTAATACACGGTGGGGAATCACATGGTTTGAATGACACGGTACATGGAATTTCATGCCGGTATTCGGACAAAACAAGGAAGAAAATTGATCAAGTTTTTTCTTAATACCCTGTCGATTTTCATGTAGTAAATCTTTTATTCGAGGCGAATGCTCATTTTAGAGTTTTTCCACAATATGCAATAGTTTTCCCCCTCAAGTCCGAGCAAACTATGCTTTTATTTCTTCGACTTTGCTCGGACTTGTGTGGAAAATTACTGCACATTGTTGAAAAGCTCTTAGATGTATGTTTGCCTCAGATAATGGAGATGTATGTGCACTTTATTGCATGAAAGTCGACTGAGTATTAAGGAAAATATTATAAATTTTCGTACCTGCTTTGTCCGAATACCGGCACGAAATTCCGTGTACCCTATTATTCAAACCACGTGATTCCCCGTCTGCAAAAAAAGGTATTTCATTTGCGTTTTTAGAAGATGAATAAGTTACAGTTTTCGGGGTGCGAAACCAAACTGTGGCATAAAATATGAAAATGTAATATAGAAATAAAATATTGAATACATATAAATACCTGAATTTCAGAGCTGTCAAAACCTAGCAGCATATAAACGGCTTTCATGGTGTGATATATCTCGTCCTTCGGCTTACGAAGACGATACATTTCAAACACAGACTGTCGGTCAATTTCCGGTATGTGGCTATTCCATCCACCTTCGTTTAGCTCAGAAATATCGGCATAGTGGCGTTCGGCTCTCTTTAGATCACGTGACAAAAGGGTCCTGAATCGTGCGTTCTTTGCACGATAAATTGCTTGTTCCACCACGTCTATTCGATGGATTAACAAGCAGTCTCTCAATGCTGAAACCAAAGAATATAAATAGACTTCGAAAGGAAACATCTTTCAATCTTTGGCAGCTTCATTCGATGACATGATCCAGTAACAATAACTATGCCCAATAAAGCAAGAAACGATTAATCGTTGCTTTTGTTATCCAGAGTCTATTCTGGCAATGCTCTTGGTTTTCTGTTACACTTTATCAGAGCAAACTGTAGAAAGAATATTTTTGAGAAGCAGCTATAGAGCTTCATGTATTTCTGTATTCCTTTGAATCGTAAACGGGGTTCCATTGCACACAGCCTTTCATTATCACCCACCCATCGTCCTTATATGACTGAAATGCTGTTGAAAAGGATGTCAAATCGCAAGTCATCCAGCCATCTATATTCCTTTGTCTTATTTCACACCTGGTTAACTATGTTTCTAAGCCTGTTACAAAACGAAAAAGAGGCTGTTACAAAACGAAAATGAGTCATAGTTCCAAAACTACTTGGTCATCGTGGCTAAACAAATTTGTTAAGTCACGATGACCAGGCCGTTTGGAAACTAGTTCAAATTTCGTTTGGTAACAGCCCTTGTGTATACATGTACATAGTTAACCAGGGGTATGTTATGTTTAGAGCGTGGATCCTCCTTTAACGTTAGCCCATTTATGTCTGAACCCATTTATATCGGACGCTTCTAGCTTTATAAATTAGAAGAGTCCATTCGTCATCTTAGGGGTGTCTGGTTTAGCTGATTGTATTCATTCTTAATTTTAGATCAAATATCCACGTGTCTTATCTAAATAGTATAGACGCTAGGGCCGTATTTATAAAACGACTTAAGTGGTTGCTGTGCTGTTGCTAAGGCTGAATTTCTATGAAGGAGATTCCCTACAACTAAGAAATTTGCTCTGGAGGAACAGTCTTTTTCAGACTGTTCCTCCAGAGCAAATTTCATAATTGTAGGAAATCTCCTTCATAGAAATTTACCCTCAGCAACAGCATAGCAACCACTTCAGTCGTTTTATAAATACGGCCCCTGGTCTGATCTGGGTCTACACTGTCTGCCTATGTTCATTTATTGGATGTGTTAACAAAAAACAATTTGCAATACTGAATATTTGACAAAAAGCAATCTTTATTGCTACCTTTCTTGCATTGTAGAAATTCTAATCTGTTCCTCCCTCCTTTGAATTCAGGGTCGTCCTCAGTCAGGCCACATTGTTTACACGCCTGAACTGCCTCTTCTAAAGTGCTAACATCAGCAGCTAACATACCTTCAAGCAACAGTCTCCTCGCTTTTCTTGTGTAATACTCCTGCAAAACAACAACAACAGAAGCGTGTGCAAAGACTAACCAGAATTTGCATCTGCGAGGTCTGATTAGTATGCCGCTTCACATGCTGATAAGAGAGTAGATTGTTTCTACATACTATTAAGCATCTTTTCTAGTTGCAAAGTGAGAATGTAATAATGCATGTAGTTGCTATTTTGTGACGTCAGTGTACAAAATAACTCCAAGCACCTGAAGTAAACTACAATGCGGTGATATTCCGTACTCTGTTTATGTCCCTCTCTCCTTCCTCTCCCTCATACCCGATCCGTCCCCGAAAATAAAGGCAAATATGAAACGTTTAGTACACAACATAAACCTCATATTAATTTCATGTATACGACGGCACGTGGCGCACCTGTTTAACAGTGCCGACATCAGTAGCAAATCTGGTATATTCGCTTCCCAAGATTTCAGAGTGAGAAAAATACGTTGAATAAAAACTGTTAAGAGTTTCTATAAGACATAAATCTATGATATAAGAAACACAGCACAAGAATAAAAATAGCGATCCAGCTTCATGCCATAGGGTAGACCAACCACTTTTGGATCATTACGGTCTTCTTCGTATTCTGTACATATACACGATGTAGTTGTATGCATCTCCATAGCACGGATTTCATAGTATAGCAAGACGACAGGTAACAGTGTCGGAGATGTTTCTTTTTTCACTCTGTTAAGAACACAAACAACACAATCATTAAAAGTTCATGAGGAGATTTACTTTATGTTTAGATTGTGAAATGATACCCATAATCACGGGGGTAAATCAATACGTGAAGGGACACCCTAGTCTTGCAAAGTTACGTTAATTTTCTGTAAGTATTGCCACAGTTTTGCGACTCATGGAGTAAAAAATCTCATTTTTTTTTCAAAAAACACATTTGCAATGGCGTTGTGAATGAGCGCACGCTATTTGGTAATAATTTGTTTCGAGATATATGCAATAGAAACGGCACTTCCGTGTAGATCATGCGAGTTAATTCGGTCACAAATACCGTTCTGTCTGTTGATTTCAAGTACATGTGACTTTGGAACAAATTTAGAAAGGAATCAAAGAAGATGCGAAGTTTGGTATATATTTTTCATGTTAATTTAAGCTTCGGTTTAATATTCTTTCTGGTCGTAATCAAATTATTTTTCATCGTTTTAAGGAAGAGAACAAATACGCATTTTATTGACCGTTTTGCTTAATGTACGATAAATTTGACAGTTTATGCTGTGTCATATTCTTTGACATAGTCAGAGTTCTTCATGTTTTTAACCCATGTATATGGCGGATTCACAAACGTATGAGTCAGAGTATACATTCTATATTAGAAATGCGTTGAGTCGAGAATTTTAACGAAAAAATGTCCGTACAAGAGTAAACCCGAAGCAGAACCAAATGTTTTTTTTTCTCTGACCACCATTGTCACTTGTCACAAATGATCGGCAATTGTAATGAAGCGGATAAGACTCTGCAACTACCCTTCATTTTTATGTCCGGAATTTTGTGTGATCAACTCCTCCTACAGTTTTCAATGGATTCTTGTCAAACTTTGTACGCATAATTAGAGTTTAATGAAAATGTGTAAGTTGTATTTTGACAGGGGAAAAAAGAGGATCTTACACGAGTGGTCATTTCATGTGAAATTTATGAAACGAGCCATGGCAAGTTTCATAAATTTCAAATGAAATGACCACTCGTGTAAGATTCTGTTTATCAAATGACCCTTTAAATTGAGATTTTAACGCCTTCAAACTGAACATTATTTCAATAAGAAAACGCATTGTTGACATGGACGTTGTCAAAGACGCTACGTTACGCGCCAAAGTGTTATTACACCTGTGGTCATATGATTTTTATTACACGACGTTATCCACTGAATAACAGCGACGTCATACGATAATATCAGAATCTATCATTAGTATCAGGTACGGATAGAAAATTTATTATATACCTATCAATGATACACCCTTTGAACTGCACATTTTCTGGCAATCTGATACAGACAGCCGTATCAAACTGACGTTTTCTGAATCCGTATCACTATCCTTTAAAACGAGGCTATGTATGAGTTCCAGCTTCAGGCGCGTCATATTTTAACATGCATCTTAGAAGCGAGAACCAGAGAAACGAAACAAGTGACGTAACGTCAACAAACACGTGAAAAAGCGCGCCTTGATAGCTCAAGTCGGTAGCTTTGTCTCACGACTAGCTACATAACTTTGCCGCACAGGTTCAAATCCGGGTCGACGCATTAGCGCTGGCTAGTGTGAATGGTTGGCCGTTCCCTAGGGTATATAATAAACAAATTATTATAATAGTAACTTGATCTGGCGTACTGTATCACGTCTCGTGGATGAGTTCATACCATCGGATCACCCTCGACGCAAGCGTCTCGGGTGATCCGATGGTATGAACTCATCCACTCGACGTGATACAGAACGCCAGATCAAGTTACTATAATAATAATGTGTATATATCATAAGAGTCATTGTTTAGCATCACGAGGCTTGCCGAGTGATGCCAAACAGTGATTAAAGGGACAGATTTGTCCATCCGTACCTCACACACATGGTAGATCCTTTTTCTTGCATACCTTTATGTGCTGAAGCTTTAATTACATCAAAGATTCCTCTAGACGCTGCGTTGCGACGTCCGCCATTTTGACAACTGTTGTGATTTCTATCGTCGTTATGACGTCAGCTAGCGACGAAGTTACGTGACGCCCAATACAACCAATGCAAAACGAAGTCATGCGAAAACTTTCCTTTTTTTTCATTCTACCCATGGGTCAGATAACCAGGGTCAGATAAAAATTTCTATCCCTAGCAAAACACGGATATCGTTATCTGGGATGCAAGAAAATGAATTCTTACAGAATAAAAGCCATTTGAACGTCTTCATTTCTGGCAGATATTCTGCACAACATGGTGCTGACTTTGTGTATTCAACTCCTCTCTCAACGGATTTTCGTTAAACTTTGTGCACATGTTTTGGGCGTTTCGATGAGGATAAAATTTGTTTTATCAGAATTACGACATCTTGAACTTAGTCAGTATGGGTACTTTTTGCATTCTAGGGGTTTGCGTTGACGTAGTCAAATTCTTTCACAGATTTTAATACACTGCTCGAAATATTAAAGGAGCACGTAAAAATTTTTCATAGACAACAGTGCAATGCATCCCCAACTTTGGAGACATTTATCTCCGGTCGACAAAGACACGGAATTTCAAATAATTTTGCCAATTTTTTAAAAAGGGTCGATGTTACCTACTCCACAAGTTCCATTTCAATATTTACCCTGCCCATATCCATGGACTGTTTTTGTAAAAATGCAATTTTGGTTGAATATTGCTATGAAAAGCATGAAAATTTCAACCCAAATCCAAACGATCATTTTGTCAGTGATACTGGATGTCTAACAAGGTGACTCGTTTGAAAGAATCACTTTGAACTTGAGTTTATAAGAGTTTGTAGACCCGGAAAAATGCCTCAATTTCGGTAGTTCGAAAGTTACTAATTTTAGTCCATAGAGGGGGGGGGGTTAGTCCATAGAGGGGGGGGGGGGGGGGGGGGCAGAGCATCAGTTGTAATGAAATTCTTGTTGTGGTAAACCTCGATCTTTCTTAAAAATTCTGCAAAAGAATAGGAAATTCTTGGCCACTGGGAGTCAGATTTATGGGCCTTTGAACTGGGTTTGTGTTACCGTAATGTCTTTGAGAAAATACCAGTTGATCCGTTAAATATTTTGGGCAGTGTATATGTTTGAGCGGTTGCATAATCATAATGAAAATATCGTAACCGACGGATTACAAATGTATTTACGACTGTTTGAGCGCGTGTGCGCTCAACGTTTTTGAAACGGAGGCAAATACTTGTAGAAACCTTTCTGTCATATAATCACACGTCGAATTAATATATTTTTAAGAAAGCAAATCTAAAGTTGAAACATAGGAGAAAAACTACTTATATCATAGGCTAGAATATCTTAACGAATGAAAACTTAAATAGTCAACAGCATTTTCAGGACTTGTAAACAAACAAACGAAAGGATCTTACTATTCAGAACTTATTTATACTGTGGTGACCGAATGGGCAATCAACCTTAGTGAAAAGTGGACTTGTCGGTTAGCATCGGAACTTTTTTTCTTTCAATTCGTTTACATGCAACACTATAGTATAGCCAAACCTGTCTTAAAGGGTCACCCAAGGGAAGGACGAATTGTGGCTGCTAAAGACACGTAGCCCCTTTATATAGGTTCAGTTGCACTGTATTTTGGCTAGTGGGACCCTGAAAATGTGTTTTCAGAAATCGGGCGATCCCTTAGTAGAGGTGGGTACATGAGCCGGTTTGACAGAGTTACGGCTCCATGAGAGTTCTGGCGTTTTGAACAAACCTTTCCCTTTAGTGGCGTGTCCTTTTAGGGCCTGGTGCAAGGCTTGGGGCACAGTGTTTTACAAACACATTTCTTGCCACTATTTTGTCACTAGTGATATGGAGAATACAGGTTTATGCTACGCTCGTATGGTCTGATAACGTAGTACACGTGCAGTACTTATCTGCTTATTTATCCCTTATTATTTAAATAGGTTTTAATTTGGTGACATGTACATGTAAACTGGGAGAGAGACAAACAAAATTATACCGATAAAAATTACTCTGATGATATAACACTTGTGATATTTTCGAAAAAAATGGATATTGTGATTTCTATAATGGATTATTCACGGAAAGTGTGGTATTATTCACAAAAGTTTTGGATTTTGAGAGTGGGGCTAATTATTGCACGTGCTGTAGAATCGAATACATAAGAACTGAGTAAGTGAATTTGGGTTGACCGTCCCACCAACAACTAGGACATACGGAGACAGGACATCGGTTTGAAGTCTCATCCGAAAGGACCGGAGAAGCGGGGAATCGATCTTACGACTCCTGGATTGGTAGTCCAGCGCGTTATCCACTACACTGCTGTCGCTCCTTACAGTTCATGTACAATCTGGTGCAGTTTCTTACGGTGAGCAAATCGTTTGTATGATAGTAATTTTCTAAAGATTTAGTTTGTACACAATACCGTTCCAACACAGTGGACACCCTGGCCGGACTGATCCGGGTGTACACCGTTTGACCAGACATGTCGATGGTATAGTTGTCCGGAAAACTCCTGTCGGATGCCGTATTGACATGACGTGACCTACCACTTTGACAACAAATATTAGGACACTGTTATCTAAGCAAACGGTGTAGACCCAAGATACACTTTTCTTCCGGAACAGTCTGATTGGGGTCCGCACTGCTGGCCACATTGCCAGAAATCTTGACAACATCGCCTTACAGCAAAATCAAAGACGTTGTAAAACTTTAGGACATCAATAGTCATTTGGCAAAGGTATACTTGATTCGGCACAATTGAGACAGTGGAATTACGCAGGTCCTCAGGTCCGAAAATATTAGTTGTTTTCTTTTCTGATTAGCTATTATATGTTAAATACACATTTTATGTGTTCTTCGTAGCATTAACAGTATTTTTACAAATGAAATGCCAACGTGCATCTACCATCTACTGGAAATAAGTGGGGTAGGCCTACACCGTTATTTTTTTGGCAATATAATGCAAGGCGCAACGCATTCTTACAGTACATTATTTAATCATAACAAGAGCCTATAAGTCGGTCACATTGATTCAGAAGAAAGTAAATTCTAACCTTCAGTCTAAGTTCAGACTGCCAGTTTCCAAAGTTTCGAGCAAGTATATATTAAGTACTCATTTGTAATAAAAAGTAATCATTGGAGCAATACTAGTATTTGCACTTATCAACAATGGACATATACAGGCCTATACTAGGAAATCATGTGCGTACACCGTTGTTTTTATGCATGGAAACGCATCCTGCAACACGTTCTTAGAGTGTATCATATAAACAATCACAGAGGAAGCTAATTTTGTCAGAAAAAGAGACGAAAAAGTTCAGGTTGATTCAAAAGAAAGAAAATTCCTACCTTCAACCAGCCAGCCTCAAAAAATGTACACTACCTTGACAAACTAGAACCGAATTGGCACGTTAACTACTGCATCTCACGTGAAACATTTTTAACGAATATTAACTTTAAAGAATCCTCCAAAGCGTGACCAGTTCACTTTTTCTATAAATGTCCCGTCATGCTTATAATTGGTACTTATTTCACCAAAACACTCGTGTTTACATAATGTTTCATCAAAAACGAAAGTACACCGTGGCAAGACTTTTACCAAATACGCCCGGAAACGCAAGACTAGGTTGTCTCTTCACGTATTGATTTACCCCCGTGATAATAGATTTTTAGGTGAATGGATATTTTTCCGCAGGCAGACAACGTTTGATATTTCCCAGCAGGCACACGACGTCGTAATGACGTCGCACTGACGTCGATACGACGTGATATTGTCGCACCGACGTCAATATGACGCCATTTCGATGGCATGTGCCCGCTGGGTTAACATTTGCCTCCCTGTAAGAAAAGTTATCGATCAAAACGAGTATATTCTTAAAGGAAAGAATTTGCTCGAAAGAAGCAAATTCTTTCCTTTAACAGTTGACTCTCATTGAAATGGGGCAATAACAAAAATTGCCAGAGTCGTTTCCTATGAAAGTGTATAAATTTCCTTAATACAGCTTACCTCGTGTGGCCGTTCCTTTCTGGTATGAATCAAGTAATTACAAGCGTTTTCCATGATGTTTGTTTCCTTGCTTAGAGCGTCAATTTTGATGGCGTATTCCCCTTTACCTGGACAAAAAACAACAATCCTTAATTCGTATGCCTCTTTAAGTTCCAATATTCTATGATAAACAAATCTGCTAAGAGACGTCTCCGTTCTGTCAGTATGATACATGGCAACCTTTATTTGCACCATACGTTTCAAGATGAACTGAAGCACCGTTTCCTCGTCTTTAGTAACGTCAACTATACTGTTATCATGAGATGGTACGTATAATCCTAGACGCTCAGCTACAGGACCTGGACCCCATCCCACTATACCAGGATCAAACGGAAGTGGTTTGGGTTGAATTACGTCCGCTAAACACTCCAATCTCACTTCCATTATACATGGTGGATCAGATCCATTAACTGAAAACAAACCACCATATATTCTCATTTTGTAACTACTTTTCTTTGGAAATCTTATTTCAAATATAACCTCATCTTGCACTTTGCAAATCGCAACGAACTTTTCTAGTTTTGTCTCTGACGCTTTAACAAAACTCGATGATTCTTTACATGGTTGTAATGTGGTAAGTTTAAGATTTTGCTGTGAACAATTTATATTGGAATCGGTTGCATCAGGTTCAGTGCTATTCCCGCCTTGAGTTTTACTTTCAAATTTGACAGGATTGTTTTCAGTTATGAATGTTTCACTAATAATGCCATTTTCATTTGCAGCAAGGACGTTATTGGTAATTACTTCCGACGTTTCTTCTACTATTTCTTTCAAAAGATCGGGAGTTTCCTCCACTCTAATACTAAGATCATATCTAAAAACCAAATCAGTTGCATTTTCAGTTTCATATCCGACATGAATATAGCACGGTTCTCCGTTGTCCGAAATCAGAACACAGTTATTGTGGCTTAAAAGCTTTAATTTTCTCTTGAAAAATTCTGGTCTCAAATACGCGCTACTGACAAATTCTTCCTTTGTCCACGGTTCCTTCAAGAGTTGCCACTTTGGTTCGTCGGGAAAATTGCGATGCACGAACTCTTTAGGATCGGTGAAAATATAATAGTTGTTGTATATAGCAACCTCTTCCCCTTTCTTTCTTTCTTTCAGTTTCTTAGACACATGTCCATCTTTCTCAATGGTCATCCAGCCACCTTGTTGGTGACCTCGAAGTGACCTGCAAACCCACAACGGATGAACAAGTCTCCAGCCATCTTCTACAAACACAGCATTCCAAGAATTTCGGAGTTCGTCAATATCTGTTGATCCTACTTCATAATTGGAACTTTTGGAGATTCCATGAACTACAGCGCATGGAATACATGCTGATCTGTAACAGAAAGCAAATCTGATCGTGAGCTTCTACGGAACTGATACTCCTGCGTCACCTTTTGTTTCAAACTTTTGGAGTTTAGCGACACTGGCGAAGTTAAATACAGAAAAGTGCATTTGTCGCACTAAATTTTGTAAATTGTACTTTTATTATTTATATACTCATGCAGAATACATCAATTACTGTTATGAATTCTGCAGATCGTGCCGCTGTTATCGTACATTTGAAATACATACAGATAATTTACTCCGTTACAAATGTCACACAAAATTTTTTATTTACTTTCATTCCTTGGTTTTTATATTTAAGCACGACGTCTTGTACCAGCCAATTATAACACGCACTGAATGCACTAAAACTGTATCTAAGAATATCTTAGTGATTGTATAATGCAGCAAAACCTGAGTTCATAGATACTGTACATAAAACCAATATCCCAGTTCCTAAATATCCCAGTTTACATTATACTTATTTTAACATGTGATTTTATTAGATGTTTCATTTATTTCTCAGAGTATGACTTACCTGCAGAGAAGAGCGAAAAAGACAGGGTATGTGCCCTTGTTCTCTTGGATCATCTGCATATACCCATTAGGGGTATCTGGATTGAGAACTTTATTTCCAAACGAGATTCTGCCAATTCCTTGCTTACTGATCCATGACAGAATCGCCCACACCTTAAGAGCATCGTTCGGTAGGGCTGATGTCAGGTCTTTTATTAGGGATGCATAAGTATCTGCCTTATGATCTTTGTGCTGGAATAGATTACAGTGTTTTCTCTCAAAATCAGTAAAAACAGAGTAAAGTTTAAAACTCAAGCTAAGTTTAAACAATAATTGAGCTGCGACACGAGAAAACCAACAAAGTGGGATGTGCGACCATCGCAGACTCAGATCAGCCTGGGCATCTGCACAGTCTGAGCAGAGTCTTTGCTCTGGGCTTAAAGGGCAGCTAGGGGTCTATGCTAGCTCCATGCGGACAGGGAAGACTCTGATCAAACTCGGCGGATGGCCAGGCTGATCTGAGTCTTCGCCGGGCGCACATGTCTCTTTGTTGGTTTTGTCGCGTCGTGGCTCATTATTTTTATTTCCATATAAACACATACAAAAGTATAATGCATGAATTTAATTGGATTGGGCGGCACGCTAGAGCTTATAGACGCCTTCTCCCAAGCTTAAAATCTTTTAACTTACATGTACTAAATGGACGTGCTCGTATTTACCATGAATTGAGTGACAATAAATCATCCACAGACTAACCGCAGAAAATGCAAAGGAAACCTAAAAGTCGTTTTTTTTATAATCACCAAAAGAATAAGGAAAATACTTAAAAGTAGCATAAAACCTGCAGAAATATAACGGAAAGAAGTTGATTTCTAGTACTTTGATAATTTATTTTTATTTTTAATGATCCAAGTATATTTAAATGATGCAATAACATTTAAGTTACCCCAAGAGTAGCTTCTAAATGTTACCTCTATAGCCTTTCGATCAGCTTCTGCATAATCTAGATGTTTCAATGCACTGCATGATCCTTGATCTGAGTTCTGAAGAGCATGCCAAGCCTTTTTTAAGTTTGCAGGCATCTGCACTCTAGGACTCCTCTCTGGTACTGCACTGATGCTCTCTTGATAAAGCAGTTGTTGGTACTCATGCCTTTCCCGCTCAAATAACATTATCTCTCGTTTTGTCATAGACTTATAGCTTTGTTCATCCCGCAATAGGTTAAGATCGCTTAACAATTTACTTGACAGTAAGCTGCCTGGTAATGATGCACTACTATCATGGAGAACTGACATTGTAGTGAGCCCTTTCTTCAACATATTTGACGGTGGCCATGTTGAAAGCGGGTAGCCTTGTCTGGCTCGAAGAGTCTCGATTCTGGCAGGAGTCCCTGGTCTATCATTTGGTGCTGAATGTTTCAAAACAGTAGAGCTGGGTTTAGTTCTATGTGTTTCATGATCTTTCGGCTTACTTTCTGTTTCACGTTCTTCAACTGTTTCTACAATATTTGGAAGAACACTTTGCCGTCCAGAGAGCAGTTCACTGCTGATGACACTGCTGACAGGTTTTCTCTTTAAGCGTCTATAACTTCTAAGCTGTGTGTCTAGAGGAGGTTTGACCTCAGGATAATTCGATTCTAGCTCTGGAATATTAAGCTGTAAAGACAAAATAGAACTAAAACTAAAATTTATATGACATTGCTATAGTAAGCTTCGGTTTGTGGTATATCATACACTTGTACTGCCTTGAACATTTAAGCCCTTGATTTTGTCAGTTGATATATTTTGCTCTTGTTGTTGTTTTTGGTTGCAGTTTCGACGATATGCTGTCGATAGCACAAACAGGTTCGTTTAGTACCTGTTTGTGTTATCTACACAGGGAACACACTTTCTAAACGTCGTCATTGAAATCTAGAATACACTTGAACCGTCTACATTCAATTTCTAAGGAATACTTTTAATATCAACACTTTCATTGTAATGTATATAATTTCTATGGCTGTGCATTAATGTACATATATTGTGCCTATGAAGTTTTTGTTGAAGTTACTCCGATAAAAATATGTTCCTGTCTTGCAGTCAGCATACTGGAAGTATACTGACAGCAAGGCAGGAATGTATTTCTGTCTTTATTCTTTGTATTTATCATTTTTATAATGGAATTACGAAGCAAACGGGCCCACAACGCCACATTCTGTCAACTTCGTTTGTTCACGGGATGTGTCTTAATTTTTGCAATTAACTGATATAATCATTTCTGAGTATTAGTGATGGCCTTGTTATATCATAATTTTACCGTGTCCTCTCCGCTCTGGTTTTCGTTATCAATGACATCAGATGCTTCTTCTTCAGGCAAGATAGTACGGGCCGGGGCAGAAGATGACGAACCCATTCGGTCAGTGTTCTTGAAAGTGCTCACGAAAACGATTCCTGAAAATTGTTAAACGTACTGTTTGAGACCTCAGACGGTTCCTAGGCCGGAACGTTGAGATTTTTAAACGTCGATGACATGTGCTAGAGGAGAAACATGTGAAGTATTATGTAAACTTCAACAGACACTGTAACCTTTACCTTAAACTATTTATTATAATTGTCCTGCCTTAATTCCGACAAGCCTGTTAGTGCTGTATAAACTGTTCGCTGATTGGTAAACTCTGCAGACCCATCCAAATCAGACTGTCTTTCTGTCTGTACATTGCTTTAACTAGATTTCAGCACAAATACTTAAAAATTACGGTATATAACAAAATAATAAAATGTTCGCATAATGACTGATTGAAGTATTCCTTATCATTGCCTATCTTTTTACTTTTAATTAAATCATTGATTCATACTTGCTTAGTTATACCATCAGAGTTTTTTTCTTTCATTTTTGGCGTTCTTGACTTGGCTACGTTTTGGCAAGTTGCATTTCTATAAAATATACAGCCAGCAAATATCAACTATTTGTTTTAGCCTTCATCTGGCAATTTCCTTAATTTGGCTTAGAAGTGAAACTTTATTCATTATATTCAGAGACACAGGCGCTATGTTAAAATTCCTGTATTCTACAATACATGCAACAATTACCTCAATTTCATTTCCAAAAGTTTTCGTTGATGCCGTATATGAATTTTTAAGCATCCTTCGCTAAACCAGATACCTGTTTTGAAATATACCAATTAATATCAATGTTCAAACTGTAATACTACATTAGAGCCGCGACACGAGAAGACCAACAATGTGGTCGTGCGACCAGCGCAGACTCAGATCAGCCTGGGCATCCACCCAGTCTGATCAGAGTCTTCACTGTCCGCATGAAGGTAGCTTAGTCCTTCAGCTACCCTTTAGGCACTTAGCAAAGAGTCTGATCATACTGGGTGAATGCCCAGGCTGATCCGAGTCTGTGCTGGGCGCACAACCACATTGTTGTTTTTCTCGTGTCGCGGCTCATTAAGATATTATCTTCATTATTTCAATTCAATAGTATAACAACTATTTTACCAATCATTAACTTGATCAATTCATGGCACATGTTAATACCTATGTATTTAAATGCTTAAGCCAATAAGTGTATCCTGGCCCGTAACTCGGACCTTTTTCGCAATCGCGAACACTGGAAAGTCTTCTTGTGGTCGAGCATACGGGAAGGTCCAA
The DNA here is from genome assembly GCA_963989385.1 of Ctena decussata. Lineage (NCBI taxonomy): Eukaryota > Metazoa > Mollusca > Bivalvia > Lucinida > Lucinidae > Ctena > Ctena decussata. The sequence goes on along the minus strand of OZ022505.1, from coordinate 3,317,453 downwards.
GTCTGATCCCAGTTCGCATGTGTTTCTTGTGTATATGAATACTCTATTAATCCCCATGAAATCAGAGAAAATTCAGTATGTGCAGTTGTGTTTATACATTGTGTAAGGTGCAATTTTTCACGTGACATGAGTCGCATCACACAAGAAGGTTGCTTAACGTATCTACTCAATTTGTCAAACCCAGTTTTAGCCTTCGTTTTGAGGCCTGTAGATTCCTTGGGATCGATACATTGTGCGTGCGAGCAGCAAATGCGCGGATACGCAGGATAATCTGAGTATTGTTTGCACATACAATACTGATCCTTTTCGTATGTCGGGGCTCATTTTGTGATGTCAGTCTGTCTTTTGTTTTACATTACACATATTTTAAACAACCTTGATCTGGATGGATGATAATGTAATATACAGTTGACGAATTACAGCTTACTGAAATTAGTTACACCCCTTTCCCGTGTCTGACATTAGAGCCTATGTATCGTCGACACAGACAATCCGATCCCAGTGCTATCACATAACGGCAAGAATTTTCATGTTAAAGTTTTATGTTTAAATTTAAAGAGAAACTACACTTCAGGAACTGACTGAATCAGATCCCAAACCCTATCCCCAACATCAAAGGGAAAGAATGACAAAGACATCCCAACAAACAATAAATTACAAGTGATAAACCGAATCAGCAGCTCTTTCTCAAATAGGTGGCAACTCAGCTATCTTTATCGAACTAAATAATTTAGACCAACAGAAGGGTTACAACAGACTAAGCAAATTATACGAAAAACATCTAACAATTATTATTACCTATTTTCTATTTTTATTATAGAAGGGTTAAAATGAGAACACAATAAATTAAACAGCACCGAACATAAAACAAATGCAACCGCAACGAAAGCACCGCCTTGGGACGGTCAGTAATAACTACTGTGGGGTTTAAACCGGTTTTACTGGGCCCAAACCTTCACCCTCACCCTTAAAAGTTTTCTTTTAAGATCTCATAGTTTCTATACCCTTTGAACGATTTGATTTATATTTCTGTTGATGATAGATATTGGTTAGAAATTTAATTCAACTGCATCCCCACCCCTGGTCAAGGTTACGGACTTAGAGAAATGTTATGTTTAAGTTTAACGTCAATGTCTTTGAAATCTCATAGCTTCCAAACCCTTTGATGGATTTGAATAATAGTTGATATGATGATAGATATCGGTTGGAAATTTTATTCAGCATCATCCCCACTCCTACGAGAAAAATACAAGCACTTGAGGATGGACAAGGGCAGGTTCAGACGAGCTGTCCTGTCTAGTGACAGGTCTTGTTGTGACAGTTTTATATTGAGCAGTCCTCGTGAATACGGCATACAGCTGATATTTGGGGTGGGGGGGCGGGGGCGGGGGGGCTTTAAACGTTCATTAAATAATGAGTAATGAGTAAGAGCGTGGCGTGTCAGCAATAGTAAAAAAAGCACAGGAGTTCTAAATAGTACAGAAAAAATGGTGGGTAGTTTCGCTGAATGCATTATGGAGACCAGGCCTTAACCTTGTGGTAAATTCACCGGATCGGACCCGAATTTTACCATTCGTAGCTGTTTTATCATACTTTTTTGGCTTTTGTTGTTTATATTTTGCATATGATAGTGTATCCAAATTATATATTACAGTAAGATATAAACTTAATGAACTTACTGTTGCTATTGGGTTAGTAAGGCTTCTGTTGGAGTACGCTTCAACAGTATGGTCTCCCCATACTGCCATGATATACATACTGAAGTGGAAGCGGTCCAAAGAAGGGGTGCCAGGTGGGCGACAAGAGATTATAATTACAAATCCAGTGTTACTGCTATGTTGAAGGCCCTGAATTGGCACCCCTAGACCAACGACGTATTGATAGCCGTCTTATAATGATGTAGAAGGTCACATATGACCTTGTTGCCATTCCTGCATCTGAGTACCTCGTTCGTAACACTAGACAATCAAGACATATTCATCCACTTTCATATCGGCAAATCCCCACTTTTAAAGACTACTACAGGTTCACATTTCCCCAGGACTATCATCCATTGAAATGCCCCTCCAGCCCACATACCGGTCCTTCCCACGTTGGTGCAGTTCAGCGATGTTGTCTGCTAGGTGATCTATACACCTTTCCTATAAATCGATAAAGTCGCGCACGAGTTATCTACCCAAGTAGACTGTGACGTCATCTATAGGAACATCCAATATACTTCAGTACAACTGCAAGCACACATAACATGCATAAAGCAGACGTTTGGTAAATGTGAACTGCAAAAAATACATTGAAAGACCAAATTAAAGTGTAATTGCCCTGTTGTCATGTGACATTTTTCATTTGTATATATTTTTTTATATTTTAATATCATATTGAGAATCCCGACAAGTTGCTCATGATTTTCATGATCCCTTTCATCGACGCCGTGTTTTAACACCCCGGGTATACAATCACGTTTGTTCACTATAAAAGAGCTACATTTCGTATAAATAAGTTTCGTAAATCTGTAAAGTTCTTTCCATTTTTCCGACAGGTAAAACAGTGACTACGCATTACTACCAGGCAGATTTTAGCGCTGATATTTATGGTTTCTTGTGCGACACACCGATCTAAAAGCATCAGCATCAAGACAGTTTTCCATAAGTTTAAACCCGAGGTTGAATTTAATATTGTTTTTTCCATCTCTTACTTATCTTCGGTATTATTTATTTGATCGTTTCCATTTCACGGCACTTTCACAGTAGGGTGTTCTTATAGCTGACACGTGTCCAGGTAATACACAATCATAGGTGTTTGTTTATTGCGGCAATGCGCGCGCGATTCGGTGATTACACAAACGAATTCCATGTCAGCACACTTTGTTGTCATTTTTAGCGTGTGTCTGCTTTATAATCAGCTAATCGTTCTTTTTGTATCTTTTGTAATAACGGTCTTCCGCGATTTTCTTTCTTTTGCTTATGTTTTGGAACCTGTACTGGTGATACATGCTCTTGATTACAGTAATTTTGGCCCGAAATTTTAGTCGGAAATCTTTTTAATTTTATGTCAAAATTCCCATATGCTATAAGTTATAAGGCTTATTTTCCGACAAAGAAAGAGCTAAATATAGTTGGAACAAAATAGTTGTCTTAATCTTGAATGTAAGTTTTGAATACACGGAAAACCGGCATATATTTGGTCACACAATGAAAAACAATAGTTTATCCTATAGATGACGTCATAGGCGTTGCAAGGGACAAAACTCGAACAGACTCTGAATTATAGGAAAGGTGTATATGTCTCTCCCTAAACACAAATTTCTGTTTTCATCTTTTAACTATACTAACACTTTATCGCACTGTACACACTCATCTCACACACTTTCCTATACTTTTGTTTCAGCTAACCCCCTTCAGAACTTGGTTTGCCAGAACTCGTCTGACGCCCCCCCCTCCCCCCCTCGGGGTTAAGACGCAAAGGAAGATAGATAGATAATATGCTTGATATCTCATAGAGGCAGATACGTAAACATGCAATACAATGTGATTTTAATGGCTATGAAAATGAAACAAATTCCAGATGAAATAATGTGATTTTTTTCCTAAATTTTGTTCAAACCATTGATTATTGATGCAGTTAGAGTAGAAATAATAACCTGCTGGATATGTTTTCACATAGAAGCGACGAGGACCCCTTCAAACCCATATATTGAAGTAATGTACCTGTTGGGAAACACTATATTATGCAAAACATAAACATTAATAGTCAAAGAAAGTTTTATAAATAGGTATAAATGGTAAAATTCAGTTCCGACCGGGTCCGATCCGGTGAGTATTCAAGGACCGTATCCTCTTGATTGGTGGAAATGCAAACCTGTCAGACTTAGACTGGAAAACAGACACCATCTCTGGGCACAACTAACCAGTTTCAATCAACCAACATTTCTTGGACACTTTCCAAGCACTGTGAGCAGATAGTGGACTTTCCCACAAGGATAGACAACAGTAAACACCCTGGACATCTTTAGCCCCAACAGGCCATCACTTGTAGAAAGGTGTGTTTCCCTGCCTGGCTTAAGTGACCATGACGTCGTGCTTGTGGACTCCAGTGTTTTACCTGCATGCAAGAAGCCAGTGAAGAGGAAAGTCTACCTTTGGTATAGGGCAAACAAGCAAGCCATGGAAGAGGTCTTGGCCAAGTTTACCGAGAAATTCGCCAAGGACTTCTACACTTCCACACCGGTGAATGTGCTTTGGAATTGCTTCAGACAGAAAGTGTATTCAGAGTATTGACACATTTGTTCCTTCGAAATTGACGTCGTCTCGATTCAGCCAAGCATGGTGCAACCGTGACATCTGTCGTCTCTCAAGAAGGAAGAAAATGGCCTTAAAGAAAGCACGTACTACCAAGACACAGGCTGACTGGCATCGTTACAGGAAGATCCAGAAAGAAGCCCAGCAAACATGTCGGAAGTGCCCATGGTGATTACATCAGCAGTATTGTAAGTGAACCAGCCTCCAGCAACAAAAAGCTCTTCGCCTACATTTAGGATATGAAGTGCGACAGCTCTGGTGTAGCCCCACTGAAGAAAGATGGCAACAGCTATTCAGAACCCACAGACCAGGTTGAGATCCTGAATGAGCAGTTTGTCAGTGCCTTCGCCAAAGAAGACAACACTTCAGTGCCTACCATGGGAACAAGCACAGCTAATACTGCGCCACCCCTAAATATTCAGGTAAATCGAGTGGAAAAACTGCTTGATTGCCAGAACCCACATAAGGCTAGCGGGCCAGACCAGATCTCACCAAGATTCATGAAGGAGATGGCCTCTTCTATTGCACCAGCCCTGACACTCATATATCAAGCTTCCTACGAACAAGGCCAGATTCCTGATCACTGGAAAAGAGCCTTTGTGACACCTCTGTTCAAGAAGGGAGACAAGAACAAGGCTGCTAACTATCGGCCAGTTTCACTGACATCCTGTTGTTGCAAAGTCATGGAACATATAGTACATAGTCATCTCATGAAATTTCTGGAAAGTAACAAGACTCTGAGTGCTTACCAGCACGGCTTCAGGAAGAAGGGATCCTGTGAGACACAGCTCATTACCACCATACATGACCTTGCAGTTAAACTAGACAGACGGCAGCAAGTTGATCTATTTCGTTGGACTTCAGCAAGGCCTTCGATAAGGTTCCACATCATCGCCTGGCAGTCAAGCTCCATCGCTACGGCATCAGAGACAAGAACCTATCCTGGATCCAAAGTTTCTTCGCAGATAGGAACCAGCAAGTTGTCCTTGATGGGCAGAGGCTGTCACATCTGGAGTTCTACAGGGTACAGTATTTGGACCTCTCCTGTTCCTGGTATACATCAATGACCTGCCCTCAAGAGTTTCCTCTTCAGTATGACTCTTCGGAGATGATTGTCTACTGTACAGAGTTATACGAGACCAGAAAGATGCATAGTCACTACAGAGAGATCTTAATCATCTACTGGAATGGGAAAGAGATTGGCAGATAGTATTTAACCCAGACAAGTGTGAACACATCCAGCTCACCAACAAGCAAAATGTCATACCAACTTCTTATAGCATTCATGGACAGACCTTGAAAGCAACGTCAAAAACAAAGTACCTTGGAGTCACCATAGACAGTAAGCTGTCCTGGAACAGTCGTATTGATGCAATGACGAAAAGAGCCAACAAGACTACAGCTTTCCTTCGCAATAATCTTTCAAGCTGCCCAAAGGATGTTAAGGCCAAATGTTACTAGTCCATAGTTCGTCCACAGCTCGAATATGCTTCGACGGTATGGGGCCCAGTGACAAAATCCAACATAGCCAAATTGGAGTCTGTACAGAGGCGTGCCGCCAGGTTTTGCTGCAATGAACCAGCACCAGCAGTGTCACTTCAATGTTGCAAGAACTTGGTTGGGAGGACCTTCAATCAAGGCGAGACCAGAAGAAAGTCACAATGATGTACAGAATCGTCAATAACCTCGTTGAAATCCCTTAAAGCCAGTACCTGACAGCCACAGGAATAGCAACTAGAGGACACCATCAACGATTCCTGCCAATATTTTGTTCCATCAACGCCTACAATGGATCCTTCTTTCCATCAACGGTCCATCTCTGGAATGGTCTGCCTGCCAATGTCATATCAGCACCGACTTTGGATGGCTTCAAGCTCCTTGTCGGTGCAGGTACCCTAAGACTGTGATTGTGAACAACATGTTTTTATCTGATTTTAACTGTACCTGATAAGGGGTTACCCTTAAGTGCGAAAAGGAGTCCTTTTCGCGAAAAGGACTTTCCTGTTGCGAAAAGCACTCATACTGTTAATTATATGGAGACATGGGGATTATGTTTGCTATAACTGATCGGAAAACTATTTTTGGTATCTATTTAGACCAGTTTTCTACAAAAATGATAATAAATTCAGTAGATTTTTTTGTTTATTTCAGCAGCATTTATCTTGTAAATGTCCAAAAGGACTTAATATTTCCATAATGAAAAGAACCCAGATCTGTTAAAATTATCATCATTTTTGCATAAAACTAGTTTAGGTAAAGGCCATAAAAATTACTTAGACTAGAAATAGCTAGACAACATGGGTCTTTTTCAAAATATCTTACAAGTCCTCTCTGACGTGTATTTAACGCAGAATCTACCATACAAAATAAAACATTAATATATATCAGAAGTATGGTAACCTTTTGCAATAATTGATTGAAGTAGATGCCATGGACAGATTTAAAACCAGATACAGCATAAAAAAATACCCCTATGGTCCCCAAATACTTAATATTTTGAGTCCTTTTCGTAACAGGAAAGTCCTTTTCGCGAAAAGGAGTCCTTTTCGCACTTTAGGGTAACCGCCTGATAAGAATCTGAATCTGAATCTGAATTGTTTACTGGTGATACGCCAAAATTGACAATCTTTCACCAGGGGGGCGTGACTGGAGGAAAATTAGTCCCTAGCTCTCACGAGAGATGAGAACTTTGACACACAATCATCTGACATTTCAGCAGAGGAAATCAGGGAATCAGGGAGGTCATTCCAGTCCCTGATGGTCTGGGGAAAGAAGCTACATTTATATGCATCTGAACTAGCAATGGGTATCTGAAATGCCATGGAATGTTGATTTCTGCAACGCCTAGTTTTGGGGACAAGGTCACCTGTAGGTATTCTGGCTTTACCTTTCAGACCTTTGTATAGCAATATGAGTCGGTTATCCTTCCTCCTCTTTTTGAGGCTTTCCCACTTAAGTTGCTCAAGGATGCTAGTCATGCTACCCGCCTCTCGGGTGTAATTCCTAGTTACAAACCTAGCTGCACGGTTTTGCACCTTTTCTAACTCTTCCTGAAGGCCTTGTGTATAGGGATCCCAGACCGAGCTTCCATATTTGAGGATGGGACGCACCAATGTCTTATAGCCTACTTCTTTCACTTCTTGGGGACAAGAAAACAAATTTCTCCTTAAGAATCCTAGGGTTCTGTTGGCCTTAGTGCAAATATTAATGATATGGGTATTCCATTTCAAATCACTTGTAATTGTTACTCCAAGGTATTTGATACTTTCAACATTTTCCAGTACTGTACCCTCAAGGGTGTAAGAAGCCTGGATTTTGTTGTGCTTTTTTGTCAGCTGCATCATGTTGCATTTGACAGGTTGAAATCTCATACCCCATTTCCTAGTCCAACATCCTAAACGACCAATGTCTTCCTGAAGTTTCGCTGTATCATCTATTCCTTTTATTTCACGGTAACAAACACAATCGTCAGCAAAGAGTCTTATTTCAGACTCAATGTCTGCGGAGATGTCGTTTATGTACAAGGAGAACAACAAGGGACCAAGAACGGTACCCTGTGGGACACCAGACACAACAGGGGCCCAGTCTGACATAACACCATTTACTACTACTCTTTGTTGTCTAAAGCATAGGAAAGCGTTTATCCAATTCAATGTTGAACCACCTATACCGTAGCTAAATAGTTTGCTTTTAAGGAGTTCATGTGGGGGTGTATCAAAAGCCTTTTCAAAATCTAATATAAAAGTGTCAACCTGACCCTTATTGTCTAACACTTTTGCCCAATCATCTATCACCGTAGTCAACTGAGTTTCACAGCTATGCCATTTTCTGAATGCATGTTGTTTGTCTGACAAAAGTTCCTCCTGAATCTGAATCTGAATCTGAATTGTTTACTGGTGATACGCCAAAAATGACAATCTTTCACCAGGGGGGCGTGACTGGAGGAAAATTAGTCCCTAGCTCTCACGAGAGATGAGAACTTTAACACACAATCATCTGACATTTCAGCAGAGGAAATCAGGGAATCAGGGAGGTCATTCCAGTCCCTGATGGTCTGGGGAAAGAAGCTACATTTATATGCATCTAAACTAGCAATGGGTATCTGAAATGCCATGGAATGTTGATTTCTGCAACGCCTAGTTTTGGGGACAAGGTCACCTGTAGGTATTCTGGCTTTACCTTTCAGACCTTTGTATAGCAATATGAGTCGGTTATCCTTCCTCCTCTTTTTGAGGCTTTCCCACTTAAGTTGCTCAAGGATGCCAGTCATGCTACCCGCCTCTCGGGTGTAATTCCTAGTTACAAACCTAGCTGCACGGTTTTGCACCTTTTCTAACTCTTCCTGAAGGCCTTGTGTATAGGGATCCCAGACCGAGCTTCCATATTCGAGGATGGGACGCACCAATGTCTTATAGCCTACTTCTTTCACTTCTTGGGGACAAGAAAACAAATTTCTCCTTAAGAATCCTAGGGTTCTGTTGGCCTTAGTGCAAATATTAATGATATGGGTATTCCATTTCAAATCACTTGTAATTGTTACTCCAAGGTATTTGATACTTTCAACATTTTCCAGTACTGTACCCTCAAGGGTGTAAGAAGCCTGGATTTTGTTGTGCTTTTTTGTCAGCTGCATCATGTTGCATTTGACAGGTTGAAATCTCATACCCCATTTCCTAGCCCAACATCCTAAACGATCAATGTCTTCCTGAAGTTTCACTGTATCATCTATTCCTTTTATTTCCCGGTAACAAACACAATCGTCGGCAAAGAGTCTTATTTCAGACTCAATGTCTGCGGAGATGTCGTTTATGTACAAGGAGAACAACAAGGGACCAAGAACGGTACCCTGTGCGACACCAGACACAACAGGGGCCCAGTCTGACATAACACCATTTACTACTACTCTTTGTTGTCTAAAGCATAGGAAAGCGTTTATCCAATTCAATGTTGAACCACCTATACCGTAGCTAAATAGTTTGCTTTTAAGGAGTTCATGTGGGGGTGTATCAAAAGCCTTTTCAAAATCTAATTTAAAAGTGTCAACCTGACCCTTATTGTCTAACACTTTTGCCCAATCATCTATCACCGTAGTCAACTGAGTTTCACAGCTATGCCATTTTCTGAATGCATGTTGTTTGTCTGACAAAAGTTCCTCCTGAATCTGAATCTGAATCTGAATTGTTTACTGGTGATACGCCAAAAATGACAATCTTTCACCAGGGGGGCGTGACTGGAGGAAAATTAGTCCCTAGCTCTCACGAGAGATGAGAACTTTGACACACAATCATCTGACATTTCAGCAGAGGAAATCAGGGAATCAGGGAGGTCATTCCAGTCCCTGATGGTCTGGGGAAAGAAGCTACATTTATATGCATCTAAACTAGCAGTGGGTATCTGAAATGCCATAGAATGTTGATTTCTGCAACGCCTAGTTTTGGGGACAAGGTCACCTGTAGGTATTCTGGCTTTACCTTTCAGACCTTTGTATAGCAATATGAGTCGGTTATCCTTCCTCCTCTTTTTGAGGCTTTCCCACTTAAGTTGCACAAGGATGCCAGTCATGCTACCCGCCTCTCGGGTGTAATTCCTAGTTACAAACCTAGCTGCACGGTTTTGCACCTTTTCTAACTCTTCCTGAAGGCCTTGTGTATAGGGATCCCAGACCGAGCTTCCATATTCGAGGATGGGACGCACCAATGTCTTATAGCCTACTTCTTTCACTTCTTGGGGACAAGAAAACAAATTTCTCCTTAAGAATCCTAGGGTTCTGTTGGCCTTAGTGCAAATATTAATGATATGGGTATTCCATTTCAAATCACTTGTAATTGTTACTCCAAGGTATTTGATACTTTCAACATTTTCCAGTACTGTACCCTCAAGGGTGTAAGAAGCCTGGATTTTGTTGTGCTTTTTTGTCAGCTGCATCATGTTGCATTTGACAGGTTGAAATCTCATACCCCATTTCCTAGCCCAACATCCTAAACGATCAATGTCTTCCTGAAGTTTCACTGTATCATCTATTCCTTTTATTTCACGGTAACAAACACAATCGTCAGCAAAGAGTCTTATTTCAGACTCAATGTCTGCAGAGATGTCGTTTATGTACAAGGAGAACAACAAGGGACCAAGAACAGTGCCCTGTGGGACACCAGACACAACAGGGGCCCAGTCTGACATAACACCATTTACTACTACCCTTTGTTGTCTAAAGCATAGGAAAGCGTTTATCCAATTCAATGTTGAACCACCTATACCGTAGCTAAATAGTTTGCTTTTAAGGAGTTCATGTGGGGGTGTATCAAAAGCCTTTTCAAAATCTAATATAAAAGTGTCAACCTGACCCTTATTGTCTAACACTTTTGCCCAATCATCTATCACCGTAGTCAACTGAGTTTCACAGCTATGCCATTTTCTGAATGCATGTTGTTTGTCTGACAAAAGTTTATGTTCATCAAGATGAGCCATTATATTCGAACACACAATATGTTCAAGCAGCTTGCAAGGTATGCAGGTCAAGGATACCGGACGATAATTACGGGCAAGAGACCTGTCCCCCTTCTTGAACAGGGGGCAAATGTTCGCAAGAGACCATTCGCGAGGGATTTCACCTCTATCAATCGATTGTTGAAAAAGATGGGCAAATACCGGACCCAACTCTGTCGCCAACTCCTTTAGAACTCTAGGATGAAGTTCATCAGGTCCTAAGGCCTTAGATGGGTTTAATCCTTTAAGAAGTTTTGTAACTCCTTCCTTAGTAACAACAATTTCTTCCATGAATGGGGCTGATCTATCCAGAAGAGGGACCTGGTTGTGTTCTGTTTTGGTGAACACATCCGTGAACTGACCATTAAATTCATCCGCCTTCTCGAAATCCGATTGGGCGACCCCACCTCCGTTCCTCTTTTTTAAAGGGGGGATACCTTGGGTGTCTTTTTTCTGACTATTGATGTACCTATAAAACTCCCTGGGATTAGCCTTAACATCACCAACCAAGTTATTCACATAGATGGCATGCTGCTTCCTAATATCAGCTTTGATTTCTCTCCGTAAAGTTTCAAATTTAGATCTAATTTTTGCACTACCAGTCTTCTTAGCTTTTGCATGAGTTGCATTTCTTCTGCGAATCTTACGTCTTATTTCAGGTGTTATCCATGGAACCGAGGAGACCGTGCGACTAGTTTTTGATGGAATATGCTTATCTGCTGAGTCCTGAATGAAAGAAGTAATCAGATTGAAGTTTTCTTGAACCGAGCGAGTGTCTGAGTAACCATTAAAGTACTTTTCTTTTGCAAATTTAAGTGTTTCTGCCCTCATAGATTCATACTCACCTTTCTGATAACGCTAAACCGTTCTCCTAGGTTTCTTGATGGGGGGAATAACTACTTTCAAATTTCCAGAAACAATGTCATGATCACTGAGTTTGTCCGGGGAGTGGATGTCTACAAATTGAGTAGGAAGGGAAGTCATTATTAAATCCAATGTGTTTCTTTCTCTTGTAGGGAAGTGGACTAACTGCTCCAATCCATGATCATTCATAATGTCTACCAACTTTTGTCCCTCCGACTGACTCAAGGCTGAACCAGATTTGTTGAGTCTGTCAGGCCAAACAATATTTCGGAAGTTGAAGTCCCCTGGTACATGAACTGAGGGTGGTTTGTTGCCTTTATGTTTATTCCTGATTTTATCAAGCTGTTCTCTGAACAAACGGTCAAAATCTTCCAATTTTAACAATTTTTCATCAGGTGTTCGATACCAACTTGCCACAAAATGAGAAATTTTATTTGCAAACACTTTAACTCATACTGATTCCGAGTCGTTTTCCAATTCTGTGATGGGCATATGCGGGATATCCTTGTGGATAAGCAACATTACACCATGGATAAACGCACGTTGTCGTTTTCCTCCCAGCACGACTGTTTTAAGGTTCCCTCCAGCACGACTGTTTTAAGGTTGTTCACAGTGCGACTATGCAAATATTGGCCATGCATTTAATTGGTAGATGTAGAGTGATGTAGTATGCTCGATCCGGTGAGTACACGTACCTCGGTACTTAGTATGACCGACCACTGGTAAATCTCACGATGCACCGGCGGAAGTAGAGCAAGAACAGAACATGGCCTCTATTTGCAAGGTTGCGAGTAAAAATACAGTAAAAACTGACACAAACAGGGTAAATTATCGATTTTATGCCTTATACATCGTAACGAATTTCACATTTTACCTTTCCAATGCTTTCCGACACTGATTCTTGCTTTCAAATTGAAATATATTCCCTGACAGTCGCTCTTGCATCAGTTGACAGTTCACGACCAGTGTGCATGGATAAACGCACGTTGTCGTTTTGCTCATTATTTGCCTACATGTGCTGTCGACTTATCCGGTACTATACCAAGTGGCTGTCAGCTGAGAATTAGGTCATAAGGTAACACGAGTCAACTAGACTCACGACCCGGTACACTGTCACCCTTGGGGGTTGACTTAATGGAAGATAGATTGGCCACTTTTACACGTATGGTATACCTGACTGACTCGGTCGACAGCACAGGTAGGGAGATTGGTATTACCACCGTGATTATTATACAGCATTTTCCCTACCCCCATAATATATATCGGGTATTCAATGTCCATGTATTTATGCTGTCATTTTTATTTGCGGGGCCATGTAGTGCATCTGACTCAAGAGCCAGATTGATTGATTGATTTTTATTCGGTAAAAACAACATACATGTACAACAATAATACAACAATTACATAAAAAATGATTGAAATTTAAATGCTTAAAAGATATATGAATAGATTTATATTAAACAAAAAAATGCACTTTGTAAAAATATTTTTTAGAAAATAATATATATGTGTATAACTATAATCTACAATTTAAAATATTTAAAGTCATATCACATTTCTGGATTTTCGTTATCACAGCTCTGTTGATAATCACAGTTCATAAGGAAATGACTAGAGTTACATATAAAAATTTAAATTTTGGTGACTTCAAACATAATTGAAAATAACTTTCACCACACACATTCGCGGACCATGGGAAAAATCCAGTGAGTCGTCATAGACAGTACTTACTCATCGATGGATCTGGCACCGGAGTGTTACCGTCAGTGAGGCTTCTCCACGAGCCACCCCCATCTCTCGAGGAACAGTGCTCCCAGAGCTGATGGTGGACCATGAATGTGAATGGTGAAAATCAAAGTCAATATCTGAAATGTCATCAACGGTGAATTTGGAGGCCAAAACCGAAAGGAAACTATATACGAGCCCTAAAATAAAATACAGCTTGAAACTAAGTACCGACAGTATGTATGTTGAAGAAACCTAGGATAACCCATGAAAGCCCGTAGGCTTATTTCCAATGGGGTCCTAATTGGTTAGATTCAAGGTATTGGGGGGGAGGGGGGGGGGATACGGACTGGGAATCGACACAAACCTAAGTTACCTACATACAAATGAAAGTGACCTAATAATAGCAAAATATATTGTTTTCCATAAGCTGCATTTGTGAGTTCAAATGTCTTTTAACTGAATTTTTAAACATGTTGAAACTTACATAAGTTTTTATTTCAGAAGGTAAACTATTCCAATCCTTAATACCATTAAAGAAGAAGGTTGAAAACGCCTGATTAGATACTCGAGGAACAACAAAATTTTCAGAACTGCCTCTTGTATTATACCCATGAGATTGTGATACCTTATGAAAATGATCCGATAAATATGAAGGAGAAGTGCCATTGGAAATCTTAAACACGTGATTAAGTCTGAGTTGTTTGACTCTGTTTTCAACATTGAGAAATCCAACACTGGTCAGTTCTGAATACCCAATATGAGAACGAGGGCCCAGTTTTTTAATAAATCGAACCACTTTGTTTTGAGAAATCTGAAGTTTTTAGCTCACCTGAGCCAGCGGCTCCGGGGGAGCTTATAGGATGGTAAGGCTCCGTCGTCCGTCGTCGTCCGTCCGTCCGTCGTCCGTCAACAATTTCAAATGACTTCTCCTCTGAAACCGTTGGGCCGATTGTAACCAAATTTCATATAGAGCCTCCTGGGACTTTAGGAACGAAAAGTTGTTCAAACGGTCCTGGTCACATGACCAACATGGCCGCCATGCCCATATATGGTAAAAACCTGAAAAAATCTTCTTCTCCAGAACCAATAGGCCGATGGCCTTGAAACTTGATATGTAGCATCGGGTACGCGAGTACTACCAAGATTGTTCAAATTATGACCTTGGGTTGACCTTGACCTGTTTTACGGTAAGGTCAAATTTGCTTCCTAATGCTTTTATATGGCAAGATGCTACAACATAAGATACCTTGGAAACTGTTGAAGATTTTGGGCTAAAAATTGGTATCTACAGTCATCTTAATGACTACATGAAGATTTACGAGTACAAGAGGTCAAGGTCATTCTTTGACCCTGAACTCTCATATTTTGATAAGTTCTAACAATCTCCTCAAAAGCCACTGGGCCAATTGAAACCAAATTTCATATAGAGCCTTCAGGGATTGAGGGAACAAAAATTTATTGATACCATCCAGGTCACATGACCAACATGGCCACCACGCCCATATATGGTAAAAGTCTTTAAAAATCTTCTTCTCCAGAACCAGTTGACCGATGGCCTTGAGACTTGGTATGTAGCATTGGGTACTTGAGTACTATCAAGATTGTTCAAATTATGACCTTGTGTTGACCTTGACCTTTTTTACGGCATGGTCAAATATGGGAAAATGCAAGAACATGAGATTTCATGATAAGTTTTGAAGATTTTGGCCTAAAAACTGGTATATACAGTCATCTTAATGGGTACCAGAAGATTTGTGAGTACAAGAGGTCAAGGTCATTCTTTGACCTTTGACCCAGAACTCTCATATTTTGACAGTTTCAAACAATCTCCTCAAAAACCACCGGGCCAATTGTGACCAAATTTTTTATAGAGCCTCCAGGGGTCGAGGGAATGAAAAAAATTTCTAACAGTCCAGGTCACATGACCAACATGGCCACTATGCCTATATATGGTAAAAACCTTTAAAAATCTTCTTCTCCAGAACCAATTGACCGATGGCATTGAGACTTGGTATGTAGCATTGGGTACTTGAGTACTATCAAGATTATTCAAATTATGACCTTGTGTTGACCTTGACTTTTTGTACAGCAAGGTCAAATATGGGAAAATCTGGAATATAAGATTTCATGGAAAGTTTTGAAGATTTTGGCCTAAAAATTGGTATATACAGTTGTCTTAATGAGGTCATGAAGAATTATGAGTACAAGAGGTCAAGGTCATTTCTTGACCTTTGATCCAGATCGCTCATATTTTGACATTTTTAACCATTTCCTCAAAAGCCAAAGGGCCAATTGTAAACACATTTTATAATTATAGAGCCTCCAGGGGTTGATTGAATAAAAATTTGTTCAAACGGTCCAGGTCACATGACCAACATGGCCGTCATTACCACTTATGGTATAATTCTTTAATATTTTTCTTCTCCAGAACCAATACACCTATAGCCTTGAGACTTGGTAAGTAGCATGGAGTACTAGAGTACCACCAAGACTGTTCAAATGGTGACCTTGGGTTTACCTTGACCTTTTTTGTGGCATGGTCAAATATGGGAAAATGCTAGAACATAAGATTTCGTGGAAAGTTTTGAAGATTTTGGCCTAAAAATGGTATATATGGTTGTCTTAATGAGTACATGAAGATTTATGAGTACAAGTGGTCATGGTCATTCTTTGATTTTTGACCCAAGACTCATATTTTGACAATTTCAGACATGATAAGAAAAAGCCACCTTGCCAATTGCCCAGGTGAGCGATTCAGGGCCTCATGGCCCTCTTGTTTCTTCAATGTTTTAGTCAAACCAGCGTACCAGGATGAACACGAGTAGTCTAGGTGACACTGAATCAATGCAGAACATAAAGACTTCCTAGTTTTTTCATTCAAAGATGAACATTGCCTATAGAGGAACTTTAACCTAGAGTTAACCTTTTGAATGATGCCATTCGCAATTGCCTCCCCTGATAAGAAATTGTCCAAGTTTACTCCCAAGTATTTGACTGAAGTTTGAGCTTGAATAGAATGTCCATTACAATTGATACCAAAATTCTGAACTTTTCTGAGCTTTTTTCTTGAGCCAAACAAAATACATTCCGTTTTACCAAGATGCAGAGATAACTTGTTATCAACCAACCATTTACTGCAAGATTCCAGTTCTGAGCTTAGTTTCCTCGAAATCACTTCAGGATTTTTGTGTGAAAACAAGATAGCGCTATCATCAGTATATAAAAGAAGTTTACACTCAGAACTAATGCTAATTTCCATGTCATTTACGTAGCAAAGAAACAATAAAGGTCCTAAAATGCTGCCTTGGGGAACGCCACATGTTATGGGGGAAGAATCCGAACTTGTGTCATTTACTTGAACAAACTGATTTCTACCTGAAAGATACGACTGAAACCAATCAACAGAACACACACCCATTGCACGAAGTTTGTCACAGAGAATCAAATGGTCGACAGTATCGAAAGCTTTCTGAAGATCCAATAAAACCATTCCAGTGTACAAGCCTTTAGATGTCTGAAACTTAATGAAATCTGTCAGATATGTCAAGCAAGTATCTGTAGAAAATCTACTCCGAAAACCTGACTGAAGTTCATACAGTAAGTTGTTTTTTACCAAATACCCCTCCAGTTGAACATATACAGATTTTTCCAAAAGTTTTGAAACAACAGAAAGGACACTAACAGGCCGATAATTACTGACATCAGATCTCTTATTCTTTTTAAAAAGCGGGACAACTCTTGCATCTTTCAAAGCGACCGGAACAGTACCTGATTGGATCGAAAGATTAACAATGTGGGTGATTGGCTTTTTTAAAACTAAAGCTGCATCCTTAACGAATCTAGCCGGGATATTATCAGAACCTGTACCTTTAGAAGAGTTTAACTGGCACAATTCCTTGAAAATGAAATCTTCATCAACAGAAGCCAAAACAAATCCATCTTCTTGTACGTTGCGACTGCGATAAAAATCCTGAAAATATTGAGATCTAGTGTCAAATAAGTTCAGAGAAGAGGGTAACTTTTCGACCAAGGTAGATGCAATGCTCGTGAAAAATTTGTTAAAACAATTTGCCACCTTTTTTGAGTCAAAACAAGTTTCACCATCAATATCCAAAACAACATTGCTTGATTGTTTTCCTTTAGAGTTATATCCAAGATTTTTTAACTGCTGCCAAAGCTTATTATTGGGGTTATTTCGATTTTCATCAATTTTATTTGCCAAATATTCTGATTTTGAATTCCTAGTTTTTCTCTGAATATCATTCCGAAGTTTGCAATAAACCGTATAAGCTTCTGAATCCCTAGTTTTTCTGAATTTATTTAACCAATTATCCCTTTCCTGAATGCTCTGCAAAATATCTGAACTCATCCAAGGTTCCGTCCTCTGTTTCAATCTGATTTCTTTTATTGGTGCGACATTATCTAATACCGAGTGAAAGAAGTCTTTGAAAAGATCCCAAGCTTTAGAAACATCCGAAGAAGACAGCACGTCTTGCCAATTAAGAGCCGAAAGTTGATTCACAAATTCTTCCTTGCAATATATCGTTTCAAAGACCTAAGTTTCACTGTATTATGCCTATTGATTTGACCTTTGACCACCTTTCTTGTAGCGAAAACCATACAATGATCACTCAAACCCAAGCTTATAGTTCCAAACTGACAAATTTTTTCTGAGGTATTACTTAAAACATGATCAATCAAAGTAGAAGATGTAGACGTCACCCTAGTTGCATCAGAAATTAATTGTTTCAGGCCAAACATCCTTAAAGTAGACAGATACTTTTTGCATAAGTTTGAAGTTTTGTGAAGGACGCAAATGTTGAAGTCACCAAGAAGGTATATTTCAGAGTCTGTTCTGATCTTAAATAGTGATTCTTCGATTTTTTCAATAAAATCACTCTGTTTAGGAGGCCTATAACAAGTTCCTATCACAATAGGCTTAGATTTTGGTAAAAGAATGTCACAGAAAAGTGCTTCAAGTCCTTCAGTCTCTAGGTCACTCCTCTGCGAAAAAGACAAGTCACTCCGTATATATAAGCAGACGCCACCACCAGTTCTGTTCTTGTCACGTCTAATCAGACAGTAACCGTCAATCGAAATCTCGCCATCTGATACAGAATCGTCCAACCAAGTTTCCGAAAGGCAGATCACAGCGGCATTAGACTGTACCGCTATATAACGTAACTCCGAGATTTTATTTATCAATGATCGTACATTTAGATGAACAAAATGTAGAGGTCTTGGGTTTGATACCAGGTCTGGCCACATGCTTTCGTTTCTCCTTCCACTTATTCAAGAATTGCAGTTGTCAGTTACTGGCGAAAGTATGTGCACTTAGTACTGGTTAACCGCTTAGGAGGTCTAAACCTGCCCAGGAATAGTGGTTAGGGTAACTGACCATCCCGACATGACCATAGCTGTTTACCATGGATGTAAAGCAATAAAACAACAACAAGAACAATACATTTTTACTCTCTCATCTACCATTGATGGGCCGTGTAGCTCAGTCTGTAGTGTGTCTGACTCAAGAGCCAGAGGTCTCTGGTTGAATACCCAGTCCTGCCGTATACTTTCGTTTCTTCTTCTACTGATTCAAGAAGAGCAGTTGTTAGTTACTGGCAAAAGTATGTGCACTTAGCACTGGTAAACTGCTTAGGAGGTTAAGCCTGCCCAGGAATAGTGTGGTTAGGGTAAATGACCGTCCCAACATGACCATAGCTGTTTACCATGGACATAAAGCAACAAAACAAAAAAAACAAAAAATCTACCATTGATCTTTTTCATTAGCATATTTAAACACCCAAGACATTTGACAAATTCTCTTTACAATATAAATAAAATAATTATTTTTGCAGCATATAAGCTATACAAACATGTTGATTCTTTAAAAGAAAAAGAAAATTCTAACACGTGAGGTGGCTTCTTGTCTCTATACCATAAGCATAGGCCTGCAGCTGTCAGCACAGAGTTGCGGATAGCTCCACTCTTGCTTAGACATACCATACTCTCCAAAATTGTGATTGTACGGTACTTATATGGGTCTGGGAGTCGGATTTCGGGGGTTTATGCATGCAGGACGCCCGACTATTGGTCTCCATCGCGGCTCCCTACTGCTCGATGGGCGGCTCAACTTAGGAGCCGGCTTAGCGGCCCCGGGAGCCGGTTTTTCAGCCTGATCACCGGCTCGCGGAGCCGGTTTTCAGGGTCGGGGAGCCGCTTTTGGAGCCGTTCCCAGATACTATATAAGGCGCGTTGTGCTGCTTTCACAGCACTTTGGGTTCAAACTGATAGAATCCACATCATACAGGAAACCCCTGAAGAGTCCACTCTAGGACGAAACCTTGGTCGGGTATACGCGTTCGTCATGAGCACAGAACAGGAGCCTAGAGAGGGAAGCAGCATGGCCCGGACTAAACAGTCACTCACTTCCATATTTAAACATTGGTTGGTGTCACGGACAAAATCACCCTTAACAAGAAAAACGGACGCGCATGTGTTTAGTATCAGGGGCTGACAAATCAAAATTTGGTTAACTTGTCCGGTACAAAGATTCTTCTACAAAACACTGAAAGCCTTAGGTTTTCCCTATATATCCTATACATTTTTCTGGGCAAGTAAGAAAATCTTTTACTTGCCCAGCAAAATTTTTAACTTGTCCCAGGCAGCCGAACAATGGATTTGTCAGGCCCTGTTAGTATATATGTTAAATCTGGCGAAAGACAAAGCAATTATCATCTTACCGTGACTGTTAACTAGTAATTTGGAAAAAAAAAAAGATTGAAAAGCCAGCTCCCATAAGCATCAATGGCTTGTTATCCAAACAAATCCCATAATGCAACAGAATCCTAAAGCAAGAGGTTTTTTCCTTGGCAGAACAAAATTGATATAGAATGTAACAGAATATTTTTTATCATTCAATGAATACTAGTGTATAACATATACACATCACATATTAAACGTTTGTTTTTGCAAAAATACATATGTGTACAACAAACTACAATGTTAGGTGTTTCTACAAACCGCTTTTATTGTATTTGTTTGTTTTGTTCAAAATTATCATTTTTAGCTCGCCTGAACGAAAGTTCAGGAAGAGCTATTGTTGTCACCACGGCGTCCGCGCCCGCGTCAGCGTCAGCGTCCGCGTCGGCGTTCGAATTGGATGTTTTGGTTAAAGTTTTTTAAAGACCTATATCTCCTTAACCCATGGATGGATTCTTTTGATACTTGCACTATAGCTAGATATTGGTCTAAGGTTTAACAGGGTACCACCCCCACCCCACTCTGTGACCTTTATATCAAGGTCATGGACTTAGAAAATTGGTGGGTTTTTTGGACTGGATGTTTTGGTTAAAGTTTTAAAAAGCCCAATATCTCCTGAACCCATGGATGGATTCCTTTGATACTTGCACTAAAGTTAGATATTGGTCTAAAGTTTTCGAAGGTACAACCCCCACTCCCCTCTGTGACCTTGATGTCAAGGTCATGGACTTAGAATGTTGTCTTTTTATTGATTGGATGTTTTGGTTAAAGTTTTTTAAAGACACATATCTCCTGAACCCAGAGATGAATTCTTTTTATATTTGCACTGTAGTTAGATCTACAGAGTACTACCCCAACCCCGCTCAGTGATCTTGATGTCAAGGTCAGGGACTTAGGAAATTTTTGTCTAATTTAAAGTTTTGTAATTGCATACTGATTCATAATGCTTTGCAGAGATTTAGTTTATACTTGAACTGATGTTAGACTCTTTTTTGAGTTTTTACAAAACGCCTTATACTTACCCCACTGGGTGACCTTGAAGTCAATGTCATCGACTTAGAATTTTGTTTTAAAGATTTTGGTTAAAGTTTTATATTTATGAAGCCATAATTTCACAGTGCCACGATGATGGACTCAGTTGATACTAATACTTGGGCTGATGTTAGATAATGGTTCAGGGTTTTGATACATACTAGCGCACCCCCCCCCTACCCGTCAGTTTTTTTACCTCAACCTCATGGACTTTGAAATTTCATTTCATTTTTTTTATTTTAATTTTATTTTAAGACTTATTTCTGAGATAGCTTTTGTGTTTTCATTATGGACATGCTTGCATGAAGTTTTATGCATAGCAGTCCACATAGTCCCCCACCCCCACCCCCCACCCGTCAGTTTTTTTTTACCTCAAGCTCATGGACTTTGAAATTTCATTTCATTTTTATTCTAATTTTATTTTAAGACTTATTTCTGAGATAGCTTTTGTTTATAAATGTGTTTTCATTATGGACATGCTTGCATGAAGTTTTATGCATAGCAGTCCACACCACCATAGCGGCTGCGTGATGGGCAAGCACCAATTCAGGCGAGCTATGCTGTCAGGCGACAGCTCTTGTTATATTTACTGACATCTGTCAAACAAAATGGACCCCAGTGGAAGTTGAAAAAATGAAACAAAAGAATCCAGGTAATTCTAGCAAAGTGGAATGTTTAAATTGTTGAAATTTCATGATAATTGATAGCTTATATATTGATCTATATTGCTGAGCTGTTGTTTCCCCAGACTTGACCAGAAGTGTTTGCTGGGGGTTCAAGTAAATGACACAGTTAATTTTATATTTTCTTAATTGCACTGATGTTGATTACGACCCTTAATATCAATCTAAAGAAAGTTCAAACACAGAAATATGTGATCAAACAATTTTTTCATATATACTTTTTTTCTAGTTGGCTTTTTGATAAGTTCTAACTACAATAACCAGTGCAAGAATTCTGTTACAATTAGTTTTGTCACTCATGATAATCTCCCCTTGCACATATTTTTACCCTTGACCTATATTGCATGCTCTGCTGACTTCATAAAATTTTACATCCAAACTTGCATCAACCCTAGCATTTTAGTCCATTCCTTGCAAAGTATAATGCTTACAATCAGCAAACCTGGCGTAAAGTTTCGTCTTAGAATTTTCTCAAGGGAAAGTCATAGTGCATGTATTCCTACTCTTGGCCTATATTTCATGTGCTGCTGCATTCTTAAAACTTTACATCCTAAATTGCAATGACCCTAGCATTTAAGTCCCGTACTCTACAAATACAGTGCATTTAATCATCAAACCTGGGACGAAGTTTCTTCTTAGAATAGCCTTCTCCAATGTTATTTATTGTACCTTTGACCTATATTTCATGCTCTGGTGGTTTTGGAAAGTTTTATATCAACCTGACATCTACATTTTGCATAGACTAGCATTTAAGTCCATATCTCTGACAATAGTCATCAGATATGGCATTTTTTTAAAGCTGGTCTCACAGAGTTTTTGACTACTGTACAGAGCTCTAGATAAGAGGGAGTATATGGTGATAATTAGGTATAATTTTTGTTAATTCTGCATAGAAACATATGTTGTGACCCCTCATCTGAGACGGTTTTTGCTGTAGGGACTAAGTAAAAGAAAAAAAAGGGAAGTAGAGAAAAAAAAATAAGGGAAGTAGGTTTGCAGTGACAGGGTATCATGTGCCATATAGAATGCTTTTGTTACAAAGGGACACAGCTTTTGTGACTTTCTGACTGCTTCCCTGGACAACATTGCCCCTCCAAAATCAAGTCAGCTCTTAAAGGAAAGAATTTTGCTTGTACAGTCCAACCTCCCCTTACGGCCACCTCCCACTGACAGTCACCTTTTAACAATGGTCACTTTTAATTCCTCCTGTTTTATTTCCTATATTTTTCTCCTTTGACCAGCGGTCACTTCTCTTTTTCGGTCAGCGGTCGCAATTTTTGACGAAAAACTGTCATGATTACCTCTTTAACAGCCAGTATTTTATGGTGAAGTACGGTTCTTTTTCAAATACTGAGCAATAGTTTACGGTGTGTTACTTATCAGCTAATGGCAATAATGCAAATTCATGGTAAATGTGAAGATCACAAAAATATTTATATTTGCAGAAATACATCATTAAAAATGTTGCTTGGCTGGTACTCAGTGGTCAAATACCGCCTGAAAGCCCGTGATTCGAACCGTCTGAATAACAGCCACCTCTCTACAACAGCCAGTTTTGGCTGTTCTGGATGTTGGCCCTTGTAGAGAGGTTGCACTGTAGGAGCTTTCAGAATTGAGCCCCATTGATATGGAGGCAAAAATGGAAATGGCAGAGTTGCTTCCCCTGAAGTTGACCCAATCAATCTAATATTTTTGATGACAATCACCCTAATATTTTTGATGACTTGTTTGTACAGTTAATATGGATGTGGTTATGTCGCCACCATTACCACAGACAGTCGGTTGCCACAGTGGTCCATCTACACAGGTGTTTACAACAGAACAAACCATTGGATGTCAGATTAGTACAGGTAGGTACAGTATTGTCACCAGTCAATCACATTTTATCCCATGTGCCGCTGCAATTCTAAATTAAATTGAATGTAATCTGATTGTACTTGTCTTAACAGAGATCCAGATAAAACATGGTTTTGATGATAATTTCTGTTTATTTTCCCCCAAAAAAACATAACATAGGCTGCAGGAATGTTGATTAAATTATGGGTCACAGTGACATTGTGGCCACTACTTTAACAACCATTTTTGCTGAGGCCATTCAAATGAAGGGCCACAACATGAGCCGTCACACGACAAAACCAACAAAGTGGCATGTGCGCGGAGCAAAGACTCAGATCAGCCTTGGCAGCTGCCCAGTCTTGTCAGAGTGTTTGCTGTGGTCTTAAAGGGTAGATGAGGGTCTAAGCTAGTTACATGTGGACAGCAAATGCCCAGGCTGATCTGAGTCTTTGCTGGGCACACATGCCACGTTGTTGGTTTTGTCGTGTAGCAGCTCAATTATGTATTCGTTTTGAATGACAAAAGGATGGCAGAATAATTATCGAAACACTGCTATGACTAAACCTTGTATTCATAGGACAGATTATAATACTAGACTGTTCCTCAATTCTCAATTATCTGTTTCCAGAAGATTATTTTAGAAATGTTTCAAGGTCTGAAACAAGATTACTATACATGTACACATAATGTCGTTATTCTGTAATATTGCATCCAAGAAGATTAATACGCATATTAATCTGTATATCTGTGATGGAAAACTAGCAGAGATGAATAATAAAACAACTGTAGTTAATTTTGTTTTTACAGAGCTCTAAATAAGAGTTGGTATTGAGGATAATTCAAAGATAATTTTTCTTATTTCTCAATGAAAACATATGTTGTGACCCCTCATTAGAACCATCTTGTTGAGACGGTTCTATGTAGAAGTCACAACATAAGTTTTTATGGAAAAATAAGGAAAATTATCCCTAAATTATCCCTGTTACCCCTTCTTATCCAGAGCACTGTTTTCAGATGAAAACTTGGTATGTTGTAACTTTACGTTCTTTGTAGGTGCGACACATGTCAGATGGCAAGAAAGGTTTCTTCTCAAGGATTATTGAAAATGTAAAACAAGAAATGACAGTCAACCCAGAAATGAAGGTTTGTCGTGTTTATCACCTTACTTTTCGCATCATTGTCTGTCTTAACCCATTGTATTCTGGGTATTGTTTGTCGTCTGCTAAAATTGTCGTCTGCATCAAAAATCAAAAATATTTTGAAAATATTGGTCTAACTAACTCTTGTAGAAATGATGACTAGGCAGCAAATAGTTTGGATCTAAGATCAGGCCCTACGTTTGTGGGGCCTGATCTGGATCCAAACTGTTTGCCCAGATACCCCTAAAGGGGTATCCCAAATGGAATGAGTTATGGTAAATGGGTTACATTTCAGGGGAAGAAACTCTACCATTTTCTTTTTGCCTCCCTTCTCAATAGGGGTCAGCTTGTAAAGGATGGATGACTTGCGGTTTTACGTCCTTTTCAACAGTGTTTCACTCATATCAGGACAAGGGATGGGTGATAATGAAAGGCTGTGTGCAGTGAAACCCCGTTAACAATTGAAAAGATTCCTGCCTTCAGCGTTTAACCTACTGAACTACTGTAAAACACTTATATTTGGCATTCACTTTATTTTTTGCGATATTGGCAGAAAAGAAGAAAAACCCCAAATTAAAATGCTGCCAATTTAAACTATGGCTGCAATTAGTATACAGTTCAGTCTCTCCGCCCTCCAATAATACCAAAGCTAATCCAAATTATATTGTATAATAAAAACTGAAGGTCTTAAACAAATACGCCGAGGAAACGGAGAGTGAAAATGCTTATTTGACATGTCACGCTACTTTGTACCTAAGCCGAGTTGATTTAATCAGAAGCAGCACAAAATATTTTCGCTATAAATAGTTTCATTTATAGAAAGAAATGCCTATTCACAAGCATAAATGAAGACTTAACAATGTGTTACCTGGGCTCAATTTGACCTTTCGATAACGGCAGCAAACACCGATTGATAAATATTAATTGTGCATGTATTACAATTATTATAATTATTATTTCAAGAAATCACAAATCCGCCAAAATAAAAATCCACCAAAAGGTCCATTTATAAAAACCGTCAAATATTGCTGTCGCCAAATACAAGTGTTTTACAGTACCAAGGCTCTGCAGATTGTAAAGGAAGGAATCTGCTCCTAGAGGAGCAAATTCTTTGTTTTAAGAGTAGACCCTATTTCAAAAGGGCTATGCCATCTAGGGAAGCAAGCAATAACCCACAGAAGTTGTTGTCCTTTAGAAAAATTGGGACAAAGCATGGAAGTGTTCCTATTCACGAGAAATAGTCAATGCCACAAAGCATGTAATAAAACAATTTCAGGTGTACAGATGGCAAGTTCTAAGCTCATTTCTTTACACTGCAATTTGTTAGACCTCGTTTTATCGATGTTATTCCCATTTTGCCTTTCTAAGTGCCCCAGTAGCTCAGAAGATTAGGTGCTGACTTGCTAAGCTACGGGTCTAGGTTTGAATCCTGCTGGAAGTAGAATTCTCTTCACTCATAAACAGGGTTCCATTGCACAGCCTTTCATTATCACCCTTCCATCAACTTGTTATGATGGAAATACTGTTAAAAGGGCTATAAAACTGTTGGTCATCCATCTTCCACTTTCTGTCTTTGAATTATCACCAAGTACTCCCTCTTATCTAGAGCTCTGTGATGAGACAGCTGCAGAGTTGCCTTGTTTGTTAATTTTTTGACACGTATTTGGGTAATATCAGTCATGAAAACAAATGAATATTATAAAATTTGATCTTTATTTGTTACTTTTTTCCATGAAAATAAAATGTTCATCAATTCTTTTGATTTTTATACAGGAAAGTTTGAAACAGTTCCGAGAACAAAGAGAGAAGTTAGAACAATCAGAAAATCTTAAACAAGCTCGGAAAAAATTCGTGAGTATTCTGTGTTATGATTAGATTCACCTTCATATAACACGTTTGAATAAAAGAGGAACAGAAAATATCTGAGAAAATTTGATCATAAAAACCAAATCTGTTCTGGTTACTGGCGAAAGTATGTGCACTTAGTACTGGTTAACCACTTAGGAGGTCTAAGCCTGCCCAGGAATAGTGTGGTTAGGTTAACTGACCGTCCCAACATGACCTTAGTTGTTTACCGTGGACGTTAAGCATCAAATCAACCAACCAACCAACAATTAATTTTTCACCTGCAACTGACAGAAGTAGGATATGGGTAATGCTTTTCTGGCGGTGGCGTGAACTTTTGTTGAGCTTTCTGCCTCAGGCCCCGAGGTTTTAAAACTTTTTTTCATGCTTAACTTAGCTGAGCATGAAATTTTACCAGCAAATAAATAGCAAATTACTGATAAGTACATTTGTTTTGTTGCTCATTTTAGCTGAGTATGTAATTTTCTCTGCTTATGAATATGAAAATGCCAACATTAGTTGGCATTTTCATATTTATCTGCAGAGAAAATTTCAAACTCAGTTGAGTTGAGCATGAAAACATTTCTATCCTGGTGACATGGGTTTTCACGCACATAAGATAAAAGAACGAATAGCCCAACAAATTAAAATTGTATCTACACTTACCTTCCCATCATTTAACGCAGCGATGTCGCTTGTTATTTAGCAAAAGTTTTGGGTTTCACGCGAGAAGTGTCTTCTCCAAAAGCCATCTTTTCCAGAGATACCCAAAATATATAATTTGTGTACAACGTCATCAGAATTCACGCACATATTTAAATCCGGAGGTTCGTAAAAACACTGTGCAGAATACAGTCCGCTGAAATTGGAAAGTACTGAGTGAGTATCTAAGATACAAAAACAAACAATTTAATTGTAACAAACATTACTTAGCAGCATTTTAATGAATTTTTGATAATAGCATTAATTTTTTGGATTTTTTTTTAAATCATAAATTATCTCCTGAATAAAGAGAGGAAAAAAATAAAAGGTTGCCACAGACCCATAACTATCTTCCAATATGCATGGCTTAGATTCTGACTTGAATGCCATAATTATTCACCTTTACAATGAGGGTAAAAAAACTGACCCCTTTTCTCACTACCCTTGTCTCAGTGCAAAAACCCAGATGTGTCCAATGACCACAAAATGACTGTGACTCGCCTACAAAAAATAGTACATACTACGTGCTAAACAGTGAAAATACTGCATTGTGGTTATGCGGATCACGTGACCGTGACCAGATTTTGAGGCTGACAGATGGCGGGAGCAGACGTCTTAATGTGGGTGAAAATATTGAATTATTCACTAATCAGTGGCGATTTCAATGCTGCAACAAAAAGGACATTAAGGAAATGGAACTTTTATACACTCAGAGAGAAAATAAATGAAGAATTACCTTTGTAAGTTGAACTTTCCACATTTTTCTTTGCGGTCAAGTGGAGTAGGACTTTACAAAAATAAACAGAAACGGATGACGTCAGTGGAAGGCACGTTCTCAAAATTAACCGGAATTTGCTAAAGCGCGTGAATTCTGATGTGCGTGAATTCTCATGTAGCGACGATATAATCTCAGGGCCTGGTTTGCAAGTAGTATTGGCACCTATTGATGATGAAGCATTACAGACAAGACACAGTGTTCCATGGATTTTCTGTTTGAAAATATTTTTCTGATAAAGCATGATGAGTAGGCAGATCTTGGGCCAATAGTATAGTATTGTTCAATATGATACTCACATAACGTCATAGTTAAGGTCATGCACATGCTTGTTTTCTGGCCTTGATGACATTGGCAGTGTAGATTTATGTCAAGCTTTGATTTTGCCCTGTAGGTAGAATAGGGGCTGAACAAAACCAACAAAGTGGCATGTGCACCCAGTTAGGCTAAGATCAGCCTGGGCATCTGCCCACTCTGATCTGAGTCTTTGCTGTGTGCTTAAAGCGTAGCAAAGGCTCTAAGCTACATCCATGTGGAGAGCAAAGACCGATCAGACTGGCTTAATGCCCACTTTGTTGGTTTGGTTGTGTCTCGGCTCAAGTGTCAGATCATTTGAAAACTCTTGATTGTTGTGAGGAGCGGCTGTAGTGTAGTGGATAACACTCCAGACTACCAATCCAGGGGTCGCAAGATCAATCCCCCGCTTCTCCGGTCTTTCGGATGAGACTTTAAACCGAGGTCCCGTCTCCATATGACCTCTTTGTTGGTGGGACGTTAAACCCGAGTTCACTCACTCACTTGATTGTTGTGCTAATACTGTCTTATGTTTCCATTGTGTAGGACCAAATAGAGGCAGAAAGTTCTAAAGGAATAAAAGAAGGTATCAAGGTTGTTAGTCAGAAAGTCTCAGAGGTAAGTGATATGACCCATTTTTTTTCCACAAGTGTTAATTTTTGTCGAGCCCGCTTGCGGAGAGCGAGACATAGTTGTTACAATGTCAGTTCGGTGTATGTCCATGCGTGCGTTAGTGCGTGCGTCCGTCCGGATTTTTCCGGGCCATAACTTCTACATTTATTGATGGATTTCAAAATAATTTAGCACAATTGTTCTCATTGATGACTAGAAGTGCCTTTTGAAACATTTGTTCAGGTAGGTCCAAGGTCATGGTCACACTTGAAGGTCAAATGATAAAATGGCCATAAATTGAGCTTGTCCGAGTCATAACTTCTACATTTAGGAATGGATTTCAAAATAATTTGGCACAATTGTTCTCCTTGATGAATAGAAGTGCCATTTGAAACATTTGTTCAGGTAGGTCCAAGGTCAAGGTCACACTTGAAAGTCAAATGATAAAATGGCCATAAATTGAGCTTGTCAGAGCCATTACTTCTACATTTATGGATGGATTTCAAAATAATTTGGCACAATTGTTCTCCTTGATGAATAGAAGTGCCATTTGGAAAATTTATTCAGGTAGGTCCAAGGTCAAGGTCACACTTGAAGGTCAAATGATAAAATGGCCATAATTTGAGCTTGTCTGAGCCATAACTTCAACATTTACAAATGGATTTCAAAATAATTTAACACAATTGTTCTCCTTGATGAGAAAAAGTGCCATTTGGAACATTTGTTCTAGTAGGTCCAAAGTCAAGGTCACACTTGAAGGTCAAATGATAAAATGGTCATAAATTGAGCTTGTCCGAGCCATTACTTCTACATTTACGGATGGATTTCAAAATAATTTGGCACAATTGTTCTTCTTGATGAGTGGAAGTGTCAAGTGACATATGTGTTTGGGTAGGTCCAAGGTCAAGGTCACACCTGAAGGTCAGATATTGTAACTGTCATAAATTGAGCTTGTCTGGGTCATCACTTCTTCTTATTTTCCTTTGTGAAAATTTGAAAAAAAGAAAGAAAATGCTGGCTAAGCATGATGTTTTTTGGCTTCTTTCTAGAGTGAAGCAGTTACTTAGTCTTGACATACTTATAGGTCACTTAAGCAAACAGCGGGCTCGACCAGTTGTCCCTGGACAACCTTCTAGTTCTTAAGATGTATTGGTAAATTTTTATGTTTTCTTCCACCATTTTTTCAAAGAGAAATGATTTTCATGACTTCCTGTTTGCTTTCCTGGACAGTAAAACCCTAAAAAAAAAAACAAAAAAAAAAGAGGGCATATTCTTCCCTTTAAAAGTGACATCCATTTTGAAAAGAGACAAAAATGAGAATGGCAGAGTTTCATCCCCAGGCTGTGTACCCATTCACCTTAAATGGTTTACCTTTTTAATCCTGGAAGTCTAATTTTGGTTCTACTGTCTTTGAATGTAGAAAAAAGGTTTATCATATGACGTCGCATCTGAGAGTGTAATAAAGCCATGCATTAGATTTGATTATCAACTTGTGGATTAGATATGCAAATTGCGTTGTAACGTTATGCATTGACATCCATAAAAACGTCGGGTTTTCTAATGGCGAAATCGTAACGTTTTAGTGCAAAATTTGCTCATAAAATGCAATTTTAGTGTGATATGATGAATAGAATCTTGCATTTCTGCTCCTGTATTATTGAATTTATTAAACTCGTTGGGAAAAAACGATAAGATGCTCGGCATAGCCTCGCATCTTATGCTTTTCCCCAACTCGTTTAATAAATTCAATAATACATGAGCACTTATGTAAGATCCTCTATTTATTGTTAAGAAAAATACACATACTGTGAAACTTTTGAAAATGGTGACACCTAAAATGATTACCTTACCTGTCCCAAAAATGGAACAATTAGTTTTTATAATACAGACATGTTTCCAAAAGATGCTGGTGAAATGGCAAACAATGTAGACTCTGATCTGGGTCTGCACTGTTAAGTCAGACTGTCTATCCTAATACATTATATATAGAATTGTTATGGTACATAGAATTGCAAGCATTGCAGGTTCCAATGAGACCTCACATACTTGTTTTCTTGGAATGGTTATAGGTAGATTCAATTTTGCTTTGAGAAGTGACCGCATATGAATTCCTGTGTAAAACTTAATTTAGCCGCGTCACGAGAAAAGCAAAGTGGTTGTGCACCCAGCACAGAGTTGGACCAGCCTGGGCATCTGCCCAGTCTGATCAGGTCCTTGCTGCTCGCGTGGAGGTATAGGCTATTTGCTGTCTATAAAACAGGTCATTTTGGAGATTTTCTCTTTTATTACTGGTGATAAAGTTGATTTTGTTTCTCCAATGGTATTGTCAACTTATACATAACTGGAAACTGACTTTCAGAATTTTATCTTGTCAATATTTTGTTTTTGTCTATTAAATCCTGTACAAAAATTTACAAAATTTTCAGCTTAAAAAATGGGGAGTACAATAAGTAAATATAATAGCAATAAGCAATGCCCATATATGCATCACAAACAAGAACTGTTTCTATAGATAAAATTAATCCTATTCATCACCTATCAGTTCTCTTCACAACCAATAAATAAATGAACTTCATTTTTACTTAGATGAAAAGATTAACAGGTACACAGGTGCCATTGAGTAACTCTGTACAATTAACTAACAATTGACATAGGTAAATATTAACCAGTCTAAGGCTGTTCCATAAATAAACTTACTCCCTTGTAAAATACAGTTAAAATATCTTCTAAAAATGGGCAGTTTTCAAAAGAAACTTTTTAGTTTCAAAATATAATTTTCGAGCACTACCTATTGAGGCTGAAATACATAAAAGACAATTAAGTTTGTTACATGCAGTCATCAGTAGCGATAACAAGTGTCTGCAGGAGGTGGTTCAACGGCAGTTAGCGTGTAGCTTTAATAACGAGCTTCTTCTACATGGTTGCCGTGGTCCTTCAAAAGTATAGCTTACCAACATTAAGTCAGCTTATAGCATCAAACTTCGGGAAACTTCGGTGGTAGAACCTGTGTAGAAAAGCTTTAGAGACTTTTTGGACGAGGCTGTATGTGAATGATATAAAGTCTAAGAAAACTTTGATGTACCTATCAGTGTGTGATCTGCGTGTTGGTCTAACTCATCCGGTATGGCAAAATGTGGAATCAGTGTCGGCAGTCAGGAAAGGTGTTATTAAAGCCAGATTTCTCACTGGTGTCTATATACTCCAGTCTAATAGGCATGTGTTTAGTATCAGGACTGTTGATCCAACCTGTCGATTGTGTCAGCTAGATGTGGAAGATATTTGACACGTGGTGACTCGGTGTCCGGCATTTCATAGTTTACGAACATCTACTGTCAGTCAGCCCATGAGTTTGGTTATTGACAATACTGATACCAGTGTATAGAACTCATATTTCAATAGCTGGGAGAACTTTTTGAAAATCATTACTTGTCCTGACAATATTCGCCTTATGGTTCCGGAACTATCCAGTGTGATCATCTCTGTTGAAGAGCTATCTAGAGACTTTTTCTATAAGATTCATTTGAAGAGGCTGTTTTTGAGTAAACAAAAATATGACTGTTTTGAGTAAACAACAATATGAGTAGTGGCTGCCCATGGAGACAGCACTCAGTTTATATAGAAGATAATTTTAGTGTTGAGCACGGAACCTTTAAAAATTGTTAGAAACTTTTCGTTTTAAACTAATTAATCTCAACACAAGATTTGTGGTGCCTCTGAATAGAAAGAGGGAGAATACTATCAACAAGGCAAGGAAAATTATAGATTAGTTATGTATAAGATAGACATTAAAGATGCGCTTTGCTTCACAGTGATAGTTGTGGTAGTTTTAGAGATATTTAGCAAAATGACCTGTTTTATAGATAGCAAATGGCCTATAGCTTAGACTCTTAGCTACCCTATAAGACTCAGACTGGGTGGATGCCCAGGCTGATCTGAGTCTTTGCTGGGCGCACAACCACTGTGTTGGTTTTCTCAAGTCACAGCTCATATCATTCAGAGCTCCATATTGGCATGCTATTTGAGGATTAAATTTGAGTCTAGTTTACAACAACAAAATGTAGAAAGATGTTGAAGGACCTTGATGGAAAGCACAATTCTGAAATTTTTATGGAGAAATAGGAAGGTAGTGTAGTTTTATCCTCAATCTTTCCAAGAGCTCAGCTGTGGTGTACTTTATAATACATAAAAAAACAACAACTGTAGATGGGGGTAGTTCTTTGAATTTATTTATAGAAAACTTGCTTTTTATCTCTATAGAAACATACGTTGTGGCCTCATTAGAACCTTGCTGGGCTAGGTCTCAGGTGGTGCTATAGCATACATCATGGAGAAATAGACAAAAATAGTCGTCAAACTTCACTTTACTCATGGCTCCAGATGAGAAGGTAGAGGGATAATTTAGGGATAATTTTCCATGATATTACATAAAGACATATGTTGTGACCCCTCATTAGAATTGTCTCACAGAGACGGTGCTAATGATGGGTTACAAAATACGTCTTATGAGAAACAAGAAAAGAATTATTATTAACCCCCGAACTTAGCTGGAGCTCTGTGTATTTATATGAACCACAACACAACAGAACCACCAAAGTGGCATGTGCGCCCGGCAAAGACTCAGATCAGCTTGAGCATCTTCCCAGTATGATCAGTCTTCGATGTTGGCATGGAGGTAGCTTAGACACTTAGCTACCCTTTAAAAGCACAGCAAAGATTCAGATCAGACTGGGCGGATGCCCAGGCTGATCTGAGTCTTTGCTGGGCACACATGCCACTTTGTTGGTTTTGTCGTGTCACAGCTCAAATGTGAAAAATCATCATAAAAGTGTCATCAAACCTCTGTGAGTTACTCCTATTGGAAGCTTTGTATCAGCTGTTATTGTTTTTCAGACCTATGAAGAAGTACAGAAGACAGAATTTGTGAAGAAGACTAAAGAAATAGGAGAAGGTGTTGGAGAGAGCCTGGGAAAAGCAGGAGAAACTATATATAAACAGGGGCAGAATATTGGACAAAGTGCACCCTTGAAAGCAGTCTCCACAGTATGTATGGAGTAGTTTTGTCTGAGTTTATATTATTACCATAACTACAGTCAACTCGCAATATCTCAAAGTCGAACTTTATCCCAAACTACTGATAAATACTGATATCTCAAAGTAAATTTTCTGATCCCAGAAAATTTACGTTGAGATTATAACAATCCATCATGAGTGTCCATGTAGGATAGGGAAATCTCACCCGAGGGGTCGGAATTTCAACCAGGGACGAGGCTTGCCGAGTCCCTGGTTGAAATTCCGACCTCGAGGGTGAGATTTTCCTATCCTACATGGACTGGCTCATGATGGATTATTTTTCTCCCACTGTTAGCGGATTTTTAACCTAAAGTCGGATTAGGCTTCAGAACAGGAAAATTTGAACTTTTTAACCAATGATCTGAAGTAAATTTTGAGCAGCCCAGTGTGTTTATCGGGTCCTTAAATGGGTGTAAACGCAGTTTGCACCTCAAAATTAGACGGAAAACACGATATCTTGACTATTTTATCTTCCAGAGGGCGAAAACAAAATGCAACTTTGCATCTTACGTCACGTGCGTCAAGTTTGCTAGCGACATTTTTAACCGGTTTTAGTGACGTCATTAAAATTGAGTGACGTCACAAACCCATGATCTGCTATCAAACGTCATCCGACATGCTTGTGTGTCCATTTTGTTCATTTAAAATTGAAATATTAGTCAAAAAATGAAAAAGTATGGTTGCTAATATAAGAAAGATGTTGCCAGGTATAAGATAGAAATTTCTTATATGAGCTGAGAGCCTATCTTATATAGGCAAAGGTGGGAGAAATCAGTAGTTCGACATATCTGGAGTTGAAATTTAATTAAAAATATGAAATGTGTTCAAACTATATTCTTTGATATAAGATGGTTTCTTGAGATATCAGCCGTCGAGATATCGAGAGTTGACTGTACTATATGCATAGTGTAAGAGTAGTTTTGACTCTCTGTTGTGGTTTTGCATGTATTGCTTGTGACTGGTCTTATGTCTTACCTGTAGTAAGGATGCAAGGGTACTGCATAAGTGGCAAGCAGTATCTCTGAATGTCGTCCTGTCACATACTACATAGACTCAGAAGTAACTAGAGCTTCCTGGCATAGTGGAAACACAGTTTTGCATTGGTTGAGTAATAACTATGTTGGAGGAACATTTCTTCGGAATCAGGTTATTATCTGCAGTTGGGTCTTGTGCTCATGATTTATAGTCTTGAACTAAGGGAGCTAGGTATGCTTCTTAGCACTTAAATAGGCAGGTTAGGCAACTGTTACATTTGAGCCTGATATTTCAAAAACAGCATCGACTGATAATACAGCTTCTCGAAATAAGTTTGTTTTCATATTGATACATGTATTGTATTCTGTTTAAATATGTAGGATCAGTTTCTCTGCTGTTGTATATTAGATTAAAATGTTTCTAGCAAAAGTTGGGAACAGTATTATTAGAGTTATAGACATTTACATTCCATTTCGTGATGTTATGTTTAATTTGTTTTTGTTAATTTAACAGGGAGTAAAAGCAGTGAAGACAGAGTTTGATGAGACAGCATTTGCTAAAGCCAGACCGTACAAATCACCAGGTATGATAATTATTATTTTAGGTTGAAATATAATATAGACATAATCAGAGGTCCAGACAAATCATTTTAGAACATGTTTTCACATTTCTCTGTAAAACATGCCATGGCTGTCTTAAAATAGAAAAATTAAAATAGAACACTTCACAATTTTTAGCTCGCCTGAACGAAAGTTCAGGAAGAGCTATTGTTGTCACCACGGCGTCCGCGTCCGCGTCCGCGTCCGCGTCCGCGTCAGCGTCGGCGTCCGGATTGGATGTTTTGGTTAAAGTTTTTTAAAGACCTATATCTCCCTAACCCATGGATGGATTCTTTTGATACTTGCACTGTAGTTAGATATTGGTCCAAAGTTTAACATGGTACCACCCCCACCCCACTCCTTGACCTTGATGGCAAGGTCATGGACTTAGAAAATTGGGAGTTTTTTGGGACTGGATGTTTTGGTTAAAGTTTTCTAAAGCCCAGTATCTCCTTAACCCATGATTGGATTCCTTTGATACTTGCACTGTAGTTAGATATTGGTCTAAAGTTTTCCAAGGTACTACCCCCACCCCCCTCAGTGACCTTGATGTCAAGGTCATGGACTTAGAAAATTGTCTTTTTATTGATTGGATGTTTTGGTTAAAGTTTTTTAATGACACATATCTCCTGAAACCATAGATGAATTCTTTTTATATTTGCACTGTAGTTAGATATTAGTCCAAAGTTTTACAGAGTACTACCCCAGCCCTGCTCGGTGACCTTGATGTCAAGGTCAGGGACTTAGGAAATTTCATAATGCTTGGCAGAGATTTAGTTTACACTTGAACTGATGTTAGACACTTTTTTGAGTTTTTACAAAACACTATATACTTACCCGACTGGATGACCTTGATGTCAAGGTCATGGACTTTGAGTTTTGTCTTAAAGATTTTGATTAGTTTTATATTAATGAAGACATAATTTCACAGTGCCACAATGGACTCAGTTGATACTAATACTTGGACTGATGTTAGGTAACGGTTAAAGGCTTTGATACATCCTAGCCCTGCCCTCTTCCCCCCTACCCCTTAGTTCTTTGACCTCAAGCTCATGGACTTTGAAATTTCATGTGGATTTTTTATTTTTATTCTAAGATATATCTGAGATAGCTTTTGTTTATAAATGTGTTGTCATTATGGACATGCTTGCCTGAAGTTTTATACATAGCAGTCCACACCACCATAGCGACTGTGTGATGGGCAAGCACCTATTCAGGCGAGCTATGCTGTCAGGCGACAGCTCTTGTTGTCTTGACTGGAGCTAGCAGAAATGAGACATGGGTATTAATTTCCCAACATTGTCAGCGTTGGTGTTTGCAGCGTAATTTTTTGTTATGCCTCCCCCCTTTAGGGTCGGGAGACATATTGTTTTTCCCCGGGCGTCTGTCCGTCCGTCTGTCTGTCCGTCTGTCTGTCATTAATCGTGTCCGCTCTATAACTTGAAAACCGCTCAAGCTATATTCGCGAAACTTCATATAAATATCAATCAACATGAGACGACGTGCAGAGTGCAAGAATGGTAACTCTGGCATTTATACTTTTTGAGTTATTTCCCTTGGAACTTAGTCCATCACAAAATTATGTTTCAATTGTGTCCGCTCTATAACTTGAAAACTGCTCAAGCTTTATTCACGAAACTTCATACAAATATCAATCAACATGAGGCGATGTACAGAAAGCACAAATGGTAACTCTGGCATTTATACTTTTTGAGTTATTTCCCTTGGAACTTTGTCCATCACAAAATTGCGTCTCAGTCGAGTCCGTCTATAACTTTAAAACCATTCAAGCTATATTCATGAAAGTTCATACAAATATCAATCAACATCAGACCACGTGCAGAATGCACTCTGGCGTTCATACTTTTTGAGTTATTTCCTTTGGAACTTTGTCCATCACAAAATTGCGTCTCAGTCGAGTC
The DNA here is from genome assembly GCA_963989385.1 of Ctena decussata. Taxonomy (NCBI): domain Eukaryota; kingdom Metazoa; phylum Mollusca; class Bivalvia; order Lucinida; family Lucinidae; genus Ctena; species Ctena decussata. The sequence goes on along the minus strand of OZ022505.1, from coordinate 3,279,840 downwards.
CGTCTATAACTTTAAAACCATTCAAGCTATATTCATGAAAGTTCATACAATATCAATCAACATCAGACGACGTGCAGAATGCAAGAACCATAACTTTAGCATTTATACTATTTGAGTTATTTCCCTTAGAACTTTGTCAGTCACAAAATCGTGTCTCAGTCGTGTCTGCTCTTTAACTTGAAAACCATTCAAGCTATATTCACGAAACTTCATACAAATATCAATCAACATTAGAAAAATTGCATAGTGCAAGAACCATAACTCTTGCATTTATACTTCTTGAGTTATTTCCCTTGGACCGTTGTCAGTCACAAAATCGTGTCTCAATCGCTTTATTACTTGAAGCTATATTCACGAAACTTCATACAAATGTCAGTCAACACTAGACAACCTGCAGAGCACAGCATTTATACTATTTGAGTTATTTCCCTTGAAACTTTGTCATTCACAAAATCTTGTCTCAATCGTCTAAGCTCTATAACTTGAAAACCGTTTAAGCTATATTCATGAAACTTCATACAAATATCAGTCAACATATAAATAGACGAAGTGCAGAGCACTGTAACTCTTGCATTTATATTTTTTGACAAAAACTAAATATGAATATCAGTCAACATTACATGACATGCAGAGCATAACAACTATAACTCTTGCATTTTATATACTTTTTACTTCTTATGAATCCCTGCCTCAGGGTAGGGAAACATATTGTTTTTCCCTTGGCGTCTTAATGACTGATCCTTTTGACATCAAAAAGGGGGGAGACATCTGTTTTTTCGTAGAAAAACAATTCTAGTTAAAAAAATTTTTTGTGTGTTTAACTCTGTGGCATTGCACAGACAGGTAAGACTCTGCCTCTGGACTTTTTATACGCCCGTTTTGAAAAAAGGGACGTATTATGTCATGGCGCTGTCCGTCCGTCCGTCCATCCGTAAACATTCTTGTGCGCGCCATAACTCATTAACCGTTTGGGATATATTCATGATATTTGGTAGGAATATGTATTAGGTTGGGGGAACGTGTCGCGTACAGAAGTGGTTGCTCCCCCTTCCTTAGTTTCCAAGTTATGCCCCTTTGATTAATTTTTTCCCTGCAAGTCTTGTGCGCGCAATAACTAGATAACCGTTTGAGATAACATAATGAAACTTCATAGCAATGTGTATGAAGACCCAACGATGTGTTGTGTACAACAATGGCTGCTCTCCCTTTCTTCATTTTAGAGTTACATCCCTTTCATTAGTTCTTGTTGACTATTTTTGTGTATACTAACCTTGTGCATACCTTAACTTGGTAACCGTTTGGAATATGATGATGAAGCTTTATAACTATGTGCATGATCACAAGACAGTGTGTCACATATAAGAATGGTTGCTCCCCCTTTCTTAATTTTGGAGTAACCTCCCTTTGATTAGTATATTTTAGGCGTTTCTCATTCACTCCATATCTCCTTAAACTTTTGAAATATTAGAATGAAACTTTGTAGGAATGTGTATAATAATGAGGCAATGTATCCTGAGCAAGAACCACAACTCTGGCTTACTTACTGAATTACCTGCCCTTGCATAAATATCCTGTTTACTCTGTAACATTTCAACTGTTTAAAATATTGTAATGATGCCAAGGGAATGTAATACAACCAAGAATGGTATATCTAGTATATTTAGTTTATCTCCCTTGACTTACATATAATGTTGAATTCATTTATTATAGAGTGGTTGCCTCTGTTTGTCTGTCTGTCTATCCTTTTGTAAACAGTCTTGTTCATTCTGTAACTCCTTTATGACATTTAAACGGGCGTATTATGCGCCGCTTGCGAAGCCTTTGTTGTTTCTTTTAATAAATACTGTAAAAAAAAAAGAAAAAGGAAGATTCTTCATGGGGACCTAAAATGGGTCTGATTATGGGAAGTAGCAGAAGCTTAGAACAGAACAGTAAATCTTCTGAATGTAAAGGTGTTAATAGTTCTGGAAAAAGATTGACTCTTCAACACAATTAAATAAAAAAATTCACATCGAGCAAAGGAATTTAGTCTTTTAAAAAAAAATAAAAAATCCAGCTTCCTACGGCTAACTAAGCTTGTCACTGCTATCATATGGACCAGGGGCTGTATTCAGAAAACGACTTAAGTGGTTGCTATGCTGTTGCTAAGGCTAAATATCTATAAAGGAGATTCCCTACAACTATGAAATTTGCTCTGGAGGAACAGTCTTACAAAGACTGTTCCTCCAGAGCAAATTTCATAGTTGTAGGGTATCTCCTTTATAGATATTTAGCCTTAGCAACCGCATAGCAACGACTTAAGTGGCTTTATGAATACGACCCCAGGAGAGTATGTACTTATTATGCTGTGTATTAATGCTTATGGGTACATCTCTTTGTTTTTACCAATTTTTGTCACGGCTGTAGCTAGCAGAAGCGAAACATAGGTATTACTTTTCAGTTGTTGTCACTGGCATAAACTCAGGGGCAGGTTTTTGCGTTTATTTCTGCCATGACACTGTGCAGAGAGGCGAGACACCTTTTCCATGGAATTTATGTTTTGATGGGAAACAACTGTCAGGACTTCTTGTTTGCTTACGTTGACAAAGTAGCCCTTCGAAAATGGGGTCTACTCTTAAATAAATGAATTTGCTCCCTTAGGAGCAAATTCTTACATTTAGAGTTGACCTCTATTGAAAAGGGAGATAAAAATGAAAATGGCAGAGTCGGTACTCCTGAAAGTATACCAACTTTCCTTAGGGAATAAGAATAGGAAATAAGCTGTTTCAACAAAAAGTAACTATTTTAAAATTTTATCTGTTGTTTCTCTTCCTTTCAGAAACTCTGTTTATGCGATCAGACAAGGCATTTCACACTAAAGATACAAAAGTTTATGAACCAGACACGTACGTAAATCTTATCATATTATATTATAAATAGCCAGGGTACTTCAGAAAAAAATGAAGTGTTCTTCACTTTCTGATACTATTGCTTGACAAAATTGAATAAAATAACTCTTCCAGGATCATGGGACTATCATTGATTTTGCAATTGTCATATTTGTATTACAGTCCTATACTTGCTTTTGCCTCTGACCCTGCCTAGGAGCCCTGGTAACTCAGTGGGTTAAACACTGGCCTGCTAAGCTAGCAGTTTTGGGTTGGATACCCACTGGAGGTGGAAATCTTTTCAATCCTAAATGCAGTTCCATTGCACACAGCCTGTCATTATCACCCTCCCATTTGTCCTGATATGACTGAAATACTGGTGAAAAGGATGTAAAACTGCAAGCCATCCATCCATTCTACTCTTTCTTTTGTCACTGACCCTGCCAGAGGTCTTGTGTTGTTTCTTCATTATGTAAGTCAATTTCTTACTTGGCTAGAAACTTTTGTGTTTGCTGATCTTGGATGGTAACAGTAAAACATTTGTCAAGATTCTGGAATGACCTTAAGTTTAGACACCTATGGTGAGAAGCTTATGAGCCTCGACAAGAGAAAACCAACAAAGTGGCATATGCACCCAGTGAAGACTCAGATCAGCCTGGGCATTCATCCAGTCTGATCAGAGTCTTTGCTGTGTGTTTAAAAAGTAGCTAAGGGTCTAAGCTACCTCCATGCGGACAGCGAAGACACAGATTAGACTGGGTAGATACCCAGGTTGATCTGAGTCTTCCCTGGGTGCAAGTGCCACTTTGTTGGTTTTCACATGTTGTGGCTCAAATCAGTTTTCTTACTTGGCTAGAAACTTTGGTGTTTGCTGATACTTGGATGGTTGCAGTAAAACATTTCACAAGATTCTGGAATGACCTTCAGTTAAGAGGTCTGTGGTGAGGAGCATATTTGCCCAAATAGTTGAATCATGACACTATAAAAGCAGCAAAGAGGCATATGTGCCTTGCAAAGACTCAGATCAGCCTGGGCATCCATCCAGTCAGATCAGATACTTAGCTGTGTGCTTTAAGAGTACCTAAGGACAGCAAAGACACTTATTAGACTTGGGGGATGCCCAGGCTGATCAGAGTCTTCACTTGGTTCACAAGCCACTTTGTTGGTTTTGTTGTGTTGGGTCTCACTGTATGGTAGTAATTGTACATTTCAGCGAGAGCATTGGGATGGTTTTACATAAAGATGCTAAATGGTATCAGAGCTGGCAGAACTTTCGAGACAACAACCAGTATATAAACAGTAAGTGCCAGTTGTTATGAAATATTACCTCCAGGATCCGTTAACAAACACAACATCTTACATGAACTTAAAAACATTGTAATGTCATTATGAATAACAAATTAAGGACAAGATACATAGGGTAAAAACAATTCAAAACACTACCTTTATTTGCACATCTATGTTATTTTCTTTCATTTGTTGCAAGATAAATAAATAATAACATGTGAGAAGACCTGATAAATAAATTCTAACTTGTGAAAACACAAGGAAATGACTTTATATATAAGCATTTTGCGTACTGTCAAATCCTGTAACTTTTGAAATTGTATTGTAGTATATGTATGTTATTTATAGTTAATAAAATATTGTTTAAACCAAAACACGATACATAAATTCTAACTTGTATTAGAGCTCGCCAAAATACACTTGAAATTGCAAGCTCTTAATGTATATAGCTGTGGAAAATGTTAAGGGCTTATGGTGGTGTTCAGATCGTCAGACATTTAAATGTGGCACTGAATTGTCTGTCCTCTACCATTTCACTGCAACATATGAGCCACAACACAACAAAACCAACAAAGTGACATTTGTACACAGCGAGACTAAGGTCAGCATGTGCAGCCTCCCAGTCTGATCAGTCTTTGCTATGCACTTAAAGGATAGCTAAGGATCTAAGCTAGCCCCATGTGGACAGCGAAGACTCTGATCAGATTGCAGTCTGGACAGATGCCCAGGCTGAGCTGAGTCTTTGCTTGGTGCACATGCCACTTTGTTGGTTTTGTCGTGTCGCGGCTCATATATGTTTATCATTTTCAGAGGTTTTTGACTTAAAGATGCGATATGATGAAAGTGACAATGTTGTTGTTAGAGCTAGTCGTCTTCTCACAGATAAAATGTCTTCCTTGTTTGGTAAGTATGAAAATTACCGTAAAAATTAGAAAGGTTGGGACACCTAAACTAATTACTGTAATTGTCTAATAAGTGGAACAAATTGGTTTCACAGATGGGATGGCAAACAGGAGCAGTCTGATCATGGCCTACACTGTCTGCTCAGACCTGTCTGCCCCAATACATAGACTTTTTACTGAAATTATAAACATAGGGACAGAAGTGGTAGACCCAGAAATATATAGATTGTCTCCCCTGATCAGACGGCTGTCAGCAATTGATTCTGATGAAGCGTTACCACAGTTTTTATGGAGGAACTAGACTGGCTATAGCCAGCATGTTGAACAGTTTCACACTTTAAGGCTAATTTTTGTAAAACTATGTGCAGTCAAACCATTCGTAACCCATTGCATTCTGGGTATTTTTTGCCGTCTGCTGAAATTGTCGTCTGCATCAAAAATCAAGAATATTTTGACAATATTGGTCTAACTAACTCTTGTAGAAATGATGTCTAGCCAGCAAACAGGTTGGATCCCAGATCAGGCCCCACATTTGTGGGGCCTGATCTGGATCCAAACTGTTTGCCCAGATACCCCTAAAGGGGTATCCTGAATGGAATGGGTTAAGGGATGTCCCAAGTGGAGACAAAAATTGGCTGCATATGACAAGCTATCCTATAACACAGGTTCATTTGCACTGTATTTTAGTTTAAAGGACCCCCAAAAGCTGATTGCTAAAGACGTGATCCCTTGATATGGTGACCTTTAAGACTGGTTTGACTGTAGTTTCATTGATTGCAACCTTGATTTTTGTGACACTCTTGCACGATAGTTTGAAGTGCATAAAGCCTAGGGAAGCTGAAACATAGTAGTAGGTGCAGAGAAGACAAAAGATACATCAAACCAATTCTGGGCCCAAGAAGTAACAGAGAAATAACCTCAAATTACGTGTACATTAAAACCATTCATGGAGTTTTACATACAACTTTGTTCTGTTATCATTATGCAAAAGTTGTAAAATTTTCTGACACCTAAAAGGAAGTAACTAGGGCTCAAGATAAAAAGGGATATTTAGCGAGAATTAATGATAATTTCTGGTTAATCTGCATAAGAATATGTTATGATTCATCATCTGAACTGCTTCACTGATGTGGTTCAGATAAAAAATGTCAGCTTATGTTAAGAAGAAATCAGAAAATTATCTCATAATTACCATCAAATTTTCCTCATATGTTGAGCACTGGCACTTACTTGACAATAATTCCCACTTACCGTAAAAAAGCCTAAAATAATTACCGTGACTGTCTTAAAAATTTATGTTTTGATTTTTCAGTGCAGTAATGTGTCTAAAAAATGCAGATGGAATGGCAAACAGTGGAGACTTTGATCAGACTGCTCCTTGAGGAGCGGTCTGATCTGGGTCTGCACTGTTTGCTTAGGCATCTGTCCCATTATTTCGAAGTTTAACAGTATACAGTAGAACTTCAATGGCTCAAACGCTGATGGCTCGTTTATCCTGCCTGGCTAGAACTCATTCATTGGTCCCTGGAGGTCAGTTTAGAAACTAACCCTGATTGGCTGGAACTAATTTTTATGGTCCCAGGCCTGTCGGAGCCATTGAAGTTCTACTGTATTCGTTTTCGTAGGTGGTATGTTTAGTTCAACAGAGATGTCAGAGGTATTGACAGAAGTGACTAAAGTAGACCCCACCTTCAAACTAGAAACCTTCACAAATTGGTGCCAATATTCTGTGATACCTAATGTATTGGAGGTATATATCAGTTCTTATACATAAACCATGCTCAGCTGAGATTGTGCCCAAAGTTTAATATTGAATATAATTCAAAATTCTAAACAAAGCTTGTTTTGAGCTTTTAGATATGAGAAATTATGTGAAAATCAAACACTTGAAACAATGAAAGACTCTGAAAAATGTTTAGGATTCATTTTAATATAGGTTTGAAATTTCATGTTTTAATGAGTTGAGCATGAAAAAACTTTTTTATATTCTTACGGCCAGGACTTTTGGGGGAGCTGTTTTGTAATGTGAATGGGTACATCTTCCAATATCACAACATATAGAGGATCTTACACGAGTGGTCATTTCATATGAAATTTATGAAACGAGCCTTTGGCGAGTTTCATAAACTTCATATGAAATGACCACGTGTGTAAGATTCTGTTTATCATATGACCCTTTCAAATGGGCTTTTAACGCTTTCAAACTGAACATTATTTAAATAAGAAAACGCATTGTTGACATGGACGTTGTCAATGACGTTACGTGTACGTGCCAAAGTGTTATTACACGTGGTCATACGATTTTTATGACACGACGTTATCCATTAAATAACAGCGACGTCATGTGGTAATTTTTTTTTTCTGTATGCAGTAAAAGAAAATAGAAAAAATTATCCAAGATATACCACCGAATACTCTTGTATTGGGAGCTTTTTCAACAGGTTGTTTTTGTGGTACAATTCAAAAACTTATACAACACAGTTCAGTGCTCCAGATAAGGTGGGGTTTTGAGGATAGTTCAGAGATATTTTTTCTTGTTTCTCAACAAAAACATATGTTGTGACACCTCATTAGAACCATCTCACTGAGATGGTTCTAATGAGGGGTCACAGCATATGTTTTAATTGAGAAAATGGGAGAATAATTCCTAAATTATCCATGTTACACCTTGGCTGGAGGTCTGCAAGACCTATATACTTGTTAAACTTTATATCACATGGATGTTTAGTTAAAGCCACAAGCATTATCCATAGTAGAAATTCACTGCAAGGCTATTTCATTGATTTACACTGGCATGATGAATACCTAAGAATATCACTTATGAGATCACAAATCACAAAACTTAACACATATGATGCATATCCTTTGTATTTCAGGTACTTTAAAATGTAATACATTCATCAATATTAATTCATAAGTTCCAACCTAGGTGGGATGGGTTCCTGTAGATAGAGACCTCATTCACTTAATAGCCTTTCCTCCTGGATGATTAAAAGATTGCATATGTTCACTTACATTTCTTTAAAGCTACCTTTTAAAATAGCGTATTGTTTTGTTCTAATTTGTACAGATTGTGATCTGATTTTTTATTATGATATTAATAATTGTTTAACCTTTATACCATATATACTCTTAATATATGTTTGTGGATAAAAAAAGCCTAATAGTGCTAGTGTTAATATGTTAATATGTAGAAAACCAACATTAGATAGTTTCTTGTGTCTTGATATGTGTGATTGTATCTTGATAGCTCTGCTAAGGAGGTGTTTGACTTGGTCATTGCTGAGTTAGTATCAAAATGTTTAAATTCTTTTACAGGCAATAGCCCAAGGCAATGAAGAGGTTTTGAAAGATTGGTGCTATGAAGCAGTAAGTACTATGTTTATTTGGCAATGAAATAGTGCTTTTTCCATCCTAGGAAGGTGAAAAAACAGACAACTTCTTATAACAAGAAATACAGTATTCCTCAAATTGAGAATTTTTTACAAAGTGAAAATTAAGCACTGGTAGTTGACAGATCATGTACATACTAAAATAACTTTGTTTACTTAGTTAACAACATCCCTCTGTGAACTTTTTAGCATACCAGTATTATTCATATTTTTGAGTCACAAATGTTATTTCCCCTTGAATTGTGCCGCCCAGAGATTTTTTGTCCGACTGGAAAATTATGTACCCTCACCAAATAAAATCGATATTTGTGGAAAAGATAATGACAAATCAGTTGATTTTTGAATTGTTTTCTCATCTAGGGATAAGGTGTTTGCGGACTAAAAGAGGAATTTTATGTGAGCTTGTCAGCTGTAGATGCTGCTGGCTTTCAAACACGTGACTTCATTTCGAAAAAGTGCCCAAAATTGGGGAAAATTGCAATTTTGCCAGAGGGTATGTTGCTCTGATTCATTCATTTTCTATACATCTCGACGGAAAGGGCACAAAACCATATTTTTTGTAAGGCTTAGTAAACATGCTTTTAGGGATATGAGTTTTGACATAATTATCTATACCTTGCCAAAAATATTCCATTTAGATCACTAACAGTTCAGATTTTTTGCTATTTCTGATGCCTTCAGTTTTCTTCCTATATTATAACAGTCCGTCCCTGACTCAGAAACTGGAATTAGTAACGTTTAACCATGCCAAATATTAAAGGCACCATTAATAATGTAGATGATGATGAACAATGAAGAAAATAAACTATTTCACATGAGGCAGTCTATTTCAAGCAAAGGTAGTATAGCAAAACATAGTCGAAATCAACGGACAAATTTTTACAGGGGTGTATCCTAGCCCATCCTTACCTACCACGGATGAAAGAAAATGCATCATATTGTCATTGTTGTATATCAAACTTCAAAAAGAGGTTCTATTATAATATTTTACGCATTTAGAATATTGTTGAACATGTATGGCTAGCAAATGTGTGCCAAAATGCAATTCCCAATAATTTTGAGGAATACTGTACAGTAGTAGGTGAATTCAGAGCTCCAGATTAGCTAAAAGTTTGGGGATTTAGTTCGAGTTTTTGTCTCTCATGCAACAGGATATACTGCAGGATATGGTGTCTCAGATTTTGATGTTATCCAATCAGACACCCTATTAAATTTGGTAGTGCATAAGAATCCTAAATTTTCATAAAAATATCTGTTTGCTATCAGTGCTAATGCACTTATAGTGAGTGGGTGAACTTTTAAAGTAGTGTATGTGAATGGTAATTTTATTTTTATTTATCTATCTATACAATATTTAAAGAGGGTGGCACAATTAGCTATCTAAGCTGGTCAAACCTTGGGGCCTTCTATTAAAACAATAAAAATATTACCAAGACATGCAGGAGACATTACAATACACAATATATACAGACATATGTGCTACAGACGAGAAAACTGATGTATCGTAAAATAAATGACAATTGGTGCCAAGCTCTTAAAAAGAAAGTCTCATATATTGCATGTTTGCTTTAATTTCAGCCTTTCAGTGTACTAGCCCACCCAATAAAACAAGTGAAAGCTGCCGGACTCAAATATGAAAATAAGATACTAGACGTCAGTCACGTAGATGTGAGTAGTTTAACTTTTCTTTCATATGAGCCAGAATGTAACCCTTTTCAGACAGGATACCCGTTTGGGGACATAAGCAAATGGTGTAGACCCAGGTCAGATGCCACAAAATGTGGCATCTGACCAGGGCCTTCACTGTCTGCTTACAGGAATTTCTATGCAAAATGCAATGAAAATGGAAACAGCCATAAGAAACCCCTAAAACTAGAAATGGACTCATCCAAATGATAAGGATTGACAAGTCCACTGGTCAGAAAAGGGTAAAGCATGTCTTAATGTGTATGGGTACACCTCCATGTTTTGCCACCAATTTTAGCTCACCTGAGCACAAAGCATTTAAGGTGAGCTGTAGTGATTGCTCACCATCCGTCGTCCATATGTCCACCACATAGCTTGTGAACACGATATAGGTTGCAGATTTTGAGCAATCAGGACCAAACTTGGAGAGTATCTTCATGGCCACAAGATCCTAGTCAAGTTTGATAATGGTGACCCACTCTGGACTATTAACCCCAGAGTTATTGCCCCTTACATACTTAGATATCCTGTTTTTAATTTTTTGAACATGACAGAAGATAAATTTTTTGAGCATCTCTTTAAGATTATAATTACACAGTAAGTTAATGACCTTATAATCTCGGTCAAGTTCAAAAGTGGATCATTAACATCAGAGTTATTGCTCTCTTAAGTAGTCAAAAATGGAATATTGTGATCAGAATAAAAACTACAGGTTTTGAGCTATCACGACCAAACTTGCACAGTATGTTTATGGCCACAAGGTCTTGATCAAGTACCGTAATGGGCCAAGTTGGAGTATTAACTTCTGAGTTATTGCCCCTTACACTGTCAAAAATACTGTATATTGTCTTGTTAACACAAGGGCTACAGTTTTTGAGCAATCATGTGACATGTCTTCTGCTTACCCATAAATGGCAAAACAGATGACAAAATTTACGTCTGCAAAATTTCAAAATGTTTTGTCCAAGCTGTATTATATTGAGAATTCAAAGACTAGAGGGTAAACAGCAAAGAGCCAGATGAGACGGCTCATTATGAGCCGTCTCATCTGGATATTTGCTGTTTGCAAATTACTATTGTCATTTATGATGCTTTGAGTGTTAACTACCTTGCAGGTAGTAGCAGGAAAATTGGTGGAACAAGGACCTGTTGTTATAATCAGCTTCCAGACACAACAGATTGTTGTAGCGAGGAACCCTAAAGGAGAGGTTGTGGAAGGAGATCCCGTAAGTATGGTGCCTTGAATTCTGGGATACAGTCAGCTCTCGATATCTTGAAGTCAAATTTCAGCCCAAACTACTGATATCTCAAAGTAAATTTTCTGGTACTAGAAAATTTACTTATATCAAGTGAAACCGTCAGTTTTGGAGGGTAAATTTAGCTTCCACTTTGCTCCTTGAGAGTTAAAGCAAGCTGTTCTGTCCAGTAACGTTTCTTGTTACCCAGATTTAAAGGCCCCATTGCTCTATCAGCATGAAAAAAAATTATCATGAGGTATCGCTGGGAGCTTCTCACTATAGTTTCGTAATTGTAATGATCGTGATAAGCCAGCTTTTAAAAGTTAAAACAACCTTGAATTTCACAAAAAAGGGTTTGAAAACTTATTTGGGTCATACTAGTTGGCAACTAAAATGACCTACTTTCGATTTCATTAAATGGTAAAAATACAATGTACTGGCGTGGAGTCCCAATCGCTATCCCGCCTATGTTGATATAGCATTGCTAGACGGGAAACCAGAACAGGAAATTGTATTTTATGTAACGATTTGTTATTTTTCAAAAACCCTTTTCTCTGCTTTTTGCCAGTTATATAACTCAATATATGCACGCCAACCCACATTTTATTACCAAACGTGAAGATTGAACAGCTTTTTACCTTGTTTTGAGTTTAGGCGTTTTTACCGCTGATAGGACTATGGAGACTTTAACATTGCTGGAAAGTGACCCTCACTGGGCCACTAGTTTGAGATAACAGGAGTTAAAATGTGCAGGAGGGTGGATGCATCCTTCAACAATGAAGATGTGAACTAGACAGTATATACTCATAAGTTCTATTCTGTTCTATCGCATAGCGATACTAGGTCGTTGGGGCACCACAGATGACTTGGAAACAATCTCTTTCCACCTTGTCCTGTTTTCAGCTGCCCTAGATGAGCTGGCAAAATCCATCCCTGTCCACTCTTTAATATTGTCTTCCCACCTCTTCTTCTGTCTACCTCTTCTTTTTTCCTTTCACTGTGCCCTGTGGAATCGTCTTCGCTAAACCAGAAGACCTAGAGACATGGCCAAACCACCTTAGTTTCCGTTTCTTGACCAGCATCAGGAGTTCATCACATTCTCTAGTGGCTGCTTGGATCTTTCTGCGAACCTCCTTGTATGGTCCTTGTAGGAAATGTTCAGTAAGTTTCGATAGAATCTTTTCTCAAAGGCCTGCATTCTTTTCTCAAACCTGGGTCATATGCATATGCTTTAAAGTCTCCATAGTCCTATCAGTGAGAAAATCGCCTATTACAAATTAATATAAAAAGTAGTTCAACCTTCTTGTTTGATGACAAAATGTGGGTTGATGTGCATATATTATGTCAGATAACTGGCAAAAAGTAGAGAGAGAACATAATTTTCAGGAAAGTCAAATCGTTCAACAAAGCACATTTTCTTTTTCTGGTTTCCCACCGAGCAAAGCAAAATAAACTAAGGCAAGACTATAAATTTGGTTCCAGGCTTGTGCAGTGTATTTTTTATGCCCCCCCCACAAAGTGGGGAGGGGCATATGGTTTTGCCCTTGTCCGTGCATATGTACATGCATCCATCTGACGTTGTAGTACTGTTCTTGTCTCTGCAACTCCACCTTAAGTATTTGATGCAGGGATTTGAAACTTGCAACACAGTTCAGACGTGCATCGAACATGTGCTTAAAGGAAATGGAACTTTGATCCAGGTCATAATTGCAGAATTATGTCCCCTTAACTGACATACATATTTTGACCATATTTCACACTTAGTACTGTGTTTTGTCTCCACAACTCCTCCTACAGTATTTGATGCAGGGATTTGAAACTTGCAACACTTTATAGTAGTTTTTGTCTAATCAGAATGGTTAGATGCCCAGGCTGATCTGAGTGCGCTGGGTGCACAACCACTTTGTTGGTTTTATCGTGTCGCGGCTCATATTTATTCAGGTATAAAATGTGTTTTTCCATCTCTAGAATGACCCCAAATATCTAAATCAGTCTAATGAAATTTAGCTATGAGGTAGGTTTTCTCTTCTTATAAACTATCTGAAAAAATCTTCTGATGGATCTAGATTTATGGGATTGTTTTGGAAGGAGAAAAACTCCTGTCTTATAATCGAGAACTACGTTAGATTATATTCATGCAACTGAAATGTTATCATGTTGTCATGCAAGTACAGTAAACTCCCGGTATCTAGAACATTGATATCTCAAAATATCTTCTTGTATCAAAGAATGTATTTCCTATGTATTTACATTTCAACTCCTGTTATCTCAAACTACTGATATCTCAAAGTAAATTTTCTGATACCAGAAAATTTACTTGGAGATATCAGTAGTTTGGGCTGAAATTTGACTTTGAGATATTGAGAGTTGACTGCATGTGTTGGAAAACCTGAACCTGAGGTTATACAACTTTTTTCATGCTCAGCTGAGATTGTGCTCGAATTTTATTTTGAATAAACCATTCTTGTTTTATGCATTCCAAAATCACCTGAGCTGAGCATGAACTTTTTTTTATAGCCTTGGGGCCTGGTTAGGAGTTTGTTTGTTGCTTTGGTTGGTTGCTTTGGCTTTAACGGCCCTTTGAGACAGTATTTCACTCTATATCGGGCCGTCTCCCAGAGAGAGGGAGAAAGAAGATAGAAATGATAGATGAGAAAAAAATGTCCACACCACCACCTTCTGCACCTACTGCAAGCACAGTAGGCCCTTCTCTACTATTATCCAAATCAGAAGGACGCCCCTGCACTGGAAGTTAACCCAGCACCATTGCACCACCCAACAGTTGGTTTTAGTGGGATTTCCAGGTTTCTGATATATAACTACATCAGTACTGTATCCTCTTTTCAGAACAAGATTCTAAAGGTAGTGTATGTTTGGGTACTGTGTCGTGATATGGAGGAACTTAATCCACAAGCTGCCTGGAAAATCTTAGAAGTGTCTTCAAATGCTCAAGAACTGTGGTTATAACATACAGACAGTTGTAGGATTTGTAATTGAGCGGCGAAACGAGAAAACCAACAAAGTGGCATGTACTGCCAGTGAAGACTCAAATCCGCTTGGGCATCCACACAGTCTGATCAGTCTTCTCTTTGGGCTAGGAGCCAGAGTCTTTGCTGTCCGCATGGAGCTAGGTTAAACCCTTGGCTACCCTCAAAGCCCAAAGCAAAGACTGATCAGACTGGGCAGATGGCCTGTCTTTGCTGGGCTCACATGCCACTTTGTTGGTTTTATCATGTCGTGGCTCATATTTATTGATCATCACAAGCTTCAAGGTTGAAGAACATTGAAGATAGTTAGCTTTCCGCATCCTTCAACGGTTTTAGAGGATGCAAAATTTTGGAGGTGAAAAGTTAGTTGAGCCCCGACAGGAGAAAACCAACAAAGTGGTTGTGGGCTCAGGGAATACTCAGATCAGCCTGGGCATCTGCCCAGTCTGATCAGACTCTTTGCTGAGCACTTAAAGGGTAGCTAAGGGACTATGCTACCAGACTGATCAGACTGGGCAGATGCCCATGCTGATTCGAGTCAGCGCTGGGCGTAAACCACTTTATTGGTTTTCTCGTGTCATGACTCATTTGTCCTGTCTCCACGTGAACATTTGCTGTGACTGTGAGCCATATAGTTTCCCAAAGGATATGCTGTTGTTGAGCTCAGAGCACTGCTTTGAATAACCAGATAAGGTTGAGCCTGGCAGCGTAGCGCAGTCGGCAGGGCGCCTGACTTGTAAGCCAGAGATCCTGAGTTCCATACCCGGTCCGGTCACTTACTTTCATTTCCCCTTCCGCTGATTCAAGAAGGACAGTTGTCAGTTACTGGTGACAGTAAGTGCACTTAGTACTGGTTAACCGCTTACGGGGTCTAAGCCTGCCCAGGAATAGTATGGTTAGGTTAACTGACCGTCCAGACATGACCATAGCTGTTTACTGTGAACATTAAACAATAACACAACTCATTTTTAGCTCGCCTGAACAAAGTTCAGGAAGAGCTATTGTACTACCCCCGGTGTCGGCGTTAGCGTCGGCGTTAGCAAAATGTTAAAGTTTTACGTTAAAGTTTTTTATGTGATGGGCAAGGCGCTGTCAGGTGAGCTACCCTGTCCCTGTGACAGGTCTTGTTGCCTTTTGCCTGCAACTCTAAAAGAAAAGAAATTTTCTCCTCTAGGAGCAAAAACTTTTTTATAAGAGTAGATCCCTTGTTGGGAGGGCGACATACTCCAGAGAAGCCAACAGAAAGTAGCACAAGTTGTTTCTCTTTGAAGAAACAATGAGATATACTCATACACCTTTAACTCTTTAATACCAAAGAGCAGATGACAAAATTTACGTCTGCAAAAATTAAAAATATGCCTTGTCCAAGACATTTCATATTGAGAATTCAAAGACTAGAGGGCAAACAGTTTAGATCCACATGAGGCGGCTCATCATGAGCCGCCTCATCAGGATCTAAGCTGTTTGCAAATTATGCTATTTTCCTCACTGGTGCTTAAAGTGTTAACAGACACAGACTAAAGCTGGTGGCTCTCAACAACAGGTTATCATGGGTTTAGCTAGACTGAAAGCCATATGAAAGCAAAGTGTGCTTATTGACATTGAAAACATGATATGAGTAGCTAATATTGAATTCATAGTGTAGAAGTAAGCTTGTGCCATTAAACTATGTAATTTTAATAAAATCCCTAAAACATTTTAATAATTTCTACCTGTGAAAGCATATACTACAAATGAAGTAAGATTGCCACATTGTGGGGAAGTCAAATCTCATTTCACAGTGGCTGTCATCAGAGCTCCAGATAAGAGGGGGTATTGAGGATAATTTAAAGATAATTTTTCTTATTTCTCAACGAAAACATATGTTGTGACCCCTCATTAGAACCGTCTCGACGAGACGGTTCTAATGATGGGTCACAAAATATGTTTTTATGGAAAAATGTGAATAATTATCCCTGAATTATCTCTGTTACCCCTTCTTATCTGGAGCACTGTGTCATATAATATGATACTTCGTAAATTTGTTTATCATATGACATTGCTGTTACTCAGTGGATAGGGTCGTGTCATAAAAATCGTTTGACCACACGTGTAATAACATTTTAGCGCATATATGTAAGGTCATTGTCAACGACAATGTCAACTATGCATTTTCTTATTGAAATATTGTTCAGTTTGAAAACGTTAAAATCCCATTTTAAAGGATCATATGATAAACAGAATCTTACACTTGTGGTCATTTCATATGAAATTTATGAAATGAGCCTTTGGCGAGGTCATTTCATATTAAATTTATGAAATAAGCCTTTGGCGAGGTCATTTCATATGAAATTTATGAGACATGCCATTGGCGATGTCATTTCATATGAAATTTATGAAATAAGCCTTTGTTGAGGTCATTTCATATGAAATGAGCCTTTGGCGAGGTCATTTCATATGAAATTTATGAAAACGAGCCTCTGGCCTCTGGTTCATTTAATAAATTTCATATGAAATGACCACTTGTGTAAGATGTAAAGTAACATGTGATAGTGATTAAGGTGTATGGGTACAGCTTTATGCGTTTTTTTTCACCATTTTTCCAAAGGGGAACAACTGTTGTGACTTCCTGTTTGCTTCCCTTGACAACAGAGCCCTTTAAACTGGGGTCTACTCATGGAAAGAATTTGCTTCTAAAGGAGTAAATTCTTTCCCTTAATAGTTGACCCTGAAAAGGGAGGCAGATTGAAAATGGCAGCGTTTCTTCCCATGATAGGGTACCCATTCACCTTAAGGTGAGTCAAATCTTGGGGCTCAAGACTGAGTTTTATCTTATAATGACATTATGGTATCTCAGTACATTTTGACCAAGTAGAACCCTTTTGGAAGAGTTTGGAAGTCCAGTGAGGCAAACAGGAATCAAAGAAGTTGTTTTCTCTTCCAAAAAAAAAAAATAGTGGAAAAACAAGGTGTACCCACGCCCTTTCCCAAGCCCCTTTATGTAAAAAGAAACTTTATTGATACCAATGGCAAATTGTTGGTATACTGTATACACGTGTGATATTATCAGATGTTATTGCTTTTGTTAGTGAGAATCTGATTGTAAATCTGTACATGTTAAAAAAAAGGCAAATAAATGTAAATAAATATATGTAAATTTCTTTATTGTAAATCTGTACCATATGTTAAAATACAATTCTTATACACTGTCAACATAAAAGGAGTTCGATGTCAGTGAAAGTCTTTCCTGGAAAAACCATCGGGCACACGGCGTCAAAATGATGTCATATTGACGTCGATGCGACGTGTATACATCACACAGACGTCTGTGCGACATCATTTTGATGGCATGTGCCTGCTGGGATGTAGAAAGAATCACTTGAGCAAGTCTTCATACTTAATAGGTCAGCTTTAGAAGTGAATTCTTGAGTAATAATTCATCGTTTGGCGGTCAGTTATGCTGCAGATCATATCATGAGTGCAGAGTCTAAGTGGATATATCCACTTACAACCAACAAGCAGTGAATTACCACTGCTGGAGCTGAACTGGTATGATTCTAACTCTCAAAAGCTCTTGAAAAGTATTCTTTTCCTTGAAATTCTCCCAGCCTTCCCATCAGAGCGTTTATAATTGCACCATCTAACATCAAGGAATGTCCATGAAATGTCATTAAAATCATCAGGAATTACCAATGATGTCAACAATTGGACACACACACTCTGTTGTTCTTATAATTATGCCCCTGTTTCAAAAAATTAAATGCATGTTAGCAAAATCCTGGAAAAAAATATTAGAACTTGAATGTTCATATCTATCACACTGTTACGCACTAAGCAGTAGATCATCCCATAACCCTTTTTGGATAATTTCATTAACCCTATTGCACTTGAAAAGGCCAAAACTCTATGGAGTTTTGGCCTTTCTGAGTGCAAAAGGGTTAATATGACTGAATTTCATTAATATGACTGAATTTCATTAACATGACTGAATATCAAAATTGTTCAACTTCTAAGGACCTATCCACTCATATACCATCAACTGTTTGGTACATCAGCTACTGCCTGCTTGACTAACTCATCAGTCTCATTTTCTCTGTCTTTTTCTGAAGAGATACATGTATCACCTGTACTGTCTTCAGCATCCTTAACTGTTTTATTTGCCATATTTTTTTCCAGATCTTGAGGCTGAACAGTATCTAGGCCACTGCTGTCACCGCCACCACCCTTTATTTCATCAACACTATTCTTACAACCAATCAGTTCATCATTAATAACAACACTGTTTTCAGCAGCAAGTCGATTTTCAACACTATTAACAGGTTTAATGTCAGTATATGTCCTTCCGCCTCCACAGGTTTCTATATCACCATCTTTATACTGTTCCTCATTACTGATATCACTGATGGCGCAACCAGCCATGTCCTGCTGGATATCATCATCATCACTTAAGTCACCATCATCATCATCAAACTGGTCATAGTCTCCTTCTAATCTTGACAGCGCTTCTTTTGTCAGTTTTCCCTGCTCTTGAAGTCTCAGGAAAGTTCCTGAAAATGAATTCACAAATAGCAACATACATGTACAGTACATTCCCTTAAGGTGGACGAATACGGAACAACTCTGTTCTTACTTGTTTAAAAAACAAAACAGAGTTATAGTTCATCATCAAATAGATTAACTGTGGAGTATATACAGTTATAATACACACCAACAATGTCTACCGTAAAGATTCTAAGTTTTTGGGCACATAGGTCTGTATAAACAGTGGAAACCGAGATCAGACTGTTTCTTAGGAACCAGAATGATCAAGATCTTCACAGTTTCATTCCATCTGCGCATTTTTGTCTACATTACTCTATGATAGAACCGAATAACAGGAAAATAAATAATAGGGCAAGGACCGGCTGTGCTTGCAGCAGGTGCAGAATTTGGGCAGTCTGTTTTGGGGATATTTTGAACTTAAACATTGTTTTTCTAGGAAACGAAACAGTGAAATGTTTTTTTTTTTTGTTTTATTCTTTAACATACGATGTAAGTTTTACTTAAATAATATGCATAAGCATGCCCCATCGAGTGAATATATTTTTCATGACGTTTTTCATGCAATTCGATTTTCTTGCGTTTTTTAAAGAATGTAAAAAAATACTTATTAACAAGAAAACTGCCATTTTTTGTCATCAGTTTGTTTCAAATATCCTATATAACAGATTATATGATGTGCTGAAATGAAAGTGCATTCATGTGCTAGAGATATGAGTTTTAATGGAAAATGTGTAAAAAAGTATGTAGAAATACAAAATATTGTTTTTTAGGAAAACAAAACGGTAAAAATTGTTTTTTTCTTACCCAAATGTTTTATAGCTCTTTGGGTTATTTAGATGGTATAATGGTTTGAATGCCCCGTCATTATTTCTATTAGGTATTCGTCTACCTTAAAATTAGAATGTATGGGCTAGACATACATGTATTATATTTATTTGGTTATATTTACACTTGCAACTGACTTCCTTTAGGTGAACCTTTTAGAGCAACTAGCTTCATACACTGATGAACGACAATGATCATGTGACGGTGTCATCAAGCGACGTCTTATGTAAACAAATGTCTTGTTTGGTCCACGTAACATGCGACTGATGCCACATCAGGGCGAGGGATGTTTAACTTAATGGCTGAACACATTGTTACTAGCTTTTCTTCAACCCATATTTTGCATATTTTACTCTACATTACCCCAAAAATGGGACAGAAAGGGTCTAAAAATAAAGTGTAAATAAATATAAGAATGAAAATGTGATTTTCAGGGTTCATTATGTGGAGAAGTCAAAGGTCGTTGCTAAAATTCTACAAGATAAGCTATGCGCTTTATGGAATTTTAGCTCCACCTACTGACTTCATCACACGATGAACGCTGAAAAATCACATTTTAATTCTTAAATAAAACAATGGTTTTGTCCCTTCCAAAATGACCCAAAATACCGTATCAATCCTATCAAATGCTCTTGGGTCATTGCATTTTGCACACCGGGGTGGGGTGGGGGGGGGGGGCATTATTTAGAGCCTAAAGCGTATTGAATCAGCCACTGCCAAAATACTTTTAACGAGCAATATAAAGAGGATGGGTCACTTCAAAGGAAGCATTTCTACTATTTTTGCCTCCCTTTTTAGTAGGAGTCAACTCAAAGGAAAGAATTTGCTCCTCTACGAGCAAATTGTTTTCTTTAAGAGTAGACCCCATTTCAAAGAGCTACCTTATCCAGAGAAGCAAACAGGAACTCATTCCTTAATACTTTATAATATAACATTATTTTCGGAAAGGAGGCAGGGAGCATTTATTAGAGCAGGTGTGTTTATTAGGATTAATACAGTAGATCATTCTTGTGTGAATTGTGCTGTAAGATGGGGTTTGGAAGAAAAAAATCACCATCTTCTAGGAGGTGCGAGTTAGGGACTCATTCCCTTGAGCCTCCTGGGGAACATCGTTATAAGAATTTGAACAATTTCTTTTTACATAATAATGTGCCAGCTGTACTCATATATTGCTAGTGCTGTACTCAGTTCTAATCAAATCAGAGCCACTTCAGCAATGGATACATTAATTTGTTGGTTTGTCCTATATTCCTTTGTAGTTTAGTTACAGTGGGAGTCAAGACAAGTCAGGTTTGTATCAGAAATAAAACTTTATAAAGAGTAGCATTGTTAGGCTCTGTGTCTAGAAAGGATTTAAGAGAAAATCTAACTGCTTGGCAAGAACCCCATTACATTTCCAATTTTCCACTAGAAAACTTACTTATTGTCCCTGGCAATAAATTAACCCCTACTGGAGTTGCTTCCTGGGCTGCTCCACTTTAAACCCCCCCCCCCAATCCCCAAACTCACACACCAGTCACCACCCCTCTCCCTTGACAACTTACTCCTTTTCCTCTCTGGCAGTAACTCTAACTCATACTGGAGTTGATGGTCTTCAGACGCCTCCTGGGCTGCTGTTTTACTGGGTCTGAAAGTATACAATGAACAGAGTACTGTAAAACACTTATTTTTGGCTGTTACTGAATTTTGGCGATACTGGCAGTTATGGCAAAGAGCACTTAAATATATACTGAAAGGATTTAAAAACTTCCACCCTATATTTTTGAATATCTTAAAAATTAATGCAGCTACGTCCACCCAAATTTCACAGCATATATATTCTTTTATACCTGATTATGTCAGTATCACGAATTTGAAATCGTTCAACCGAATCGGCCAGCAATAAGCACGTGTTACTTATGTTTTTAGTACAGTTTACATACAGATGAATCACTTCATGTATACAATTTTCTGAGGAAACATTTGTCTTACAATATCAAATCAACTTTTAAAATTTTGAAGTCGGTCAGTGGCTTTGTTTGGCATAACGCACCTATATACTGCAAAAGGGTACAGATTTTGGGACCAGTTAAATGCTGAAATTTCAAAAAGTGACGTCGCGAGACAATTCTATTAGTTAATTACGGCAATTTACAATCTCAGACGACGTGCACGGTTCACAGGAAGCTCTAAAGACGACCAGAATAACAGCTAACCAAAATAAAAACCAGAGGCTATGACGTTAACCTACATTGACGCCGTCTCCGCAATGCGTTTTGCGCGACAGCATCGGCGGTAACCATAATTGCAAACCAACATGGATGACGTTACGTAACAATATATCGACAGGAAAAATGATCTAAAAGAATGCTGCATAAGATAAAAACGTAATCTCTTTATGCATTTCATAGACGTAACGCTCTTTTACTGACGTCATTTAAATAAATGATTCAAGTAAACTGCATAATCTTTAAATTTGATGACTTTCAGGCATTTTATCAGAAAATACTAAACGCTGTCACCCGTGAAAGGCTCATCAGCCAGCAATAAAAAGTGGAAGTTTTTAAATCCTTTCAGTATAAGTATGCCAATATTACATACATTAACTATATATACATACCCATAGCATAGCACAGGTTCAGATAAAAAGGTCAGTTTGATTTTAGATTTTTCTATACCTTACCATTAAAATATACATTGTGGCATCATATTAGAATCACCTAAATAAGGTGATTCTAATAGTTGCTACAATGTATATTTAAATAGAAAAATAAGAAGAATCTTTACAAATATACATCAAATTCTCTTTATTACTTTGAGGCATGGTGTATCATGACCACCAAAATTAATATATGCCAATGTTATTTTCATTAAACCATGAAATTTTGATACCGCAGATATTAAAGTGTTATACAGAATTGCATGTATTCAAACAATTTATTGATATAGCTGTACTATTTTGATTCTCACGCATAAAGTCACCAAAAATGGTATTCATTTTCTTCACCAAACATTCTTCTCGTGATGTGAGCGAATAATCTTGCAAACAGTGTTGACTAAATAGCATCTGTGCATTTCTTTCCCAGGCTTTCCTTCAGAGAAACTCCCGCAGCACAATCAAACGTTAAGGAAAAGTGTTCTGGACCCTGTTGTTCAAAGCATCATTAGCCTAACAAGCTCGTTAAGGTCAACTCGATAAGTGTTTTACCACTTTATAATCAAGTACACTGATATTTTTGTTGGAAATAATCAAATTAACACACTGATATTTTTGTTGGAAAAATGTCAGAAGCTGTTGCAGTGCAAAAGCTCACATTTTTCAACAAAAAATATTGGCATATTTGAAGTATTAATGTTTGGAATTTTAACAAAAAAAACCGGCCCCTGACGTTCATTTTGACAAAGTTAGCAATTAGACACGCATGCAACAAAACAGAGATTTGTTGCAAAATGAAACACAGTAATATTCCACTGGCTCTGTATGCGTGTTGTGTTAGAATTCTCCATAAAACTTATCCTGTTTTATTCTCGTCAGAACTGCCTTGATGAGGTGGTTTTAATAAGGGGCTACAAAGTATTTTTTTATACAGAATGAGAAAATGTTACCCTACCTCAGATTTTTTATGGTACTACACTCTTACGTTAAGCTTCTAATTTTCAGATTCCCCTTTCTAATTACTTTCTTTAACCCAATAATGCCTAGTGGGTTTGCGTAGCTCCTGGTCTGGATTGGTTCACTTCCAATTAAGGGGTGTCAGATTTAATCTTAATTATCACTTCTACAAATATTTTGAGTATGTAATGCAAAGAGTTTCTTTGCCAATTTATAAGGTCCCTTTAAAGGGCGCTAGGCATTAATTGGTTAAAGACTTACTCTACGACAATCTCCTTGCTCTCCCCACACTTGGCACACTTGTTAGCCTTGCCTGCACATGGAATACAGTACACATGATAGGAGTTCCTCACAGTCTTCTCTTTACACGTCACACTGAAATTGATCAAACAGTACACAAACATCATCTGTGCCATTTCATGGGTAATTATTAGAGATCTCTTCTTTTTTGTGAAATTTATGTTTGATAAAAGCTGAGCCCTCAAGGCTTTGCAGCTCTGGACCCAGTTGTTTAAAACTAACAATGTTGTTAGCTAACTTTTCGTTAAAATTTCAAATGTTAAAAGTGCAAATACACCAGTATTTTCTGAAAAAAATGTGAAAAGCTTTTGCACTGCAATATCAGTGTATTTGGTTATAAAGTTGTAAAACACTTAACGAGTTGACCGCTTAACCAGCTTGTTAGCCCAACGATGTTTTGAACAACCGGGCCCTGGTAAGTAAAGGGAATCAAGTCTACTATGTTCATTTTTGCCTCCCATCTCACAGAGGTCAACTGTTGAAAAAAACTCCTTTAGGAGCAAATTCTTTCATTAAGTGTTAACCCCATTTTGGGTTACATCATCAAGGGAAGCAAATAGGATGTCCCATAAGTCATTTTCCTTTGTTAAAAGTTGCATAAAAACATACAGGTGTACCCATTGTACCGTAAGTGTTATAAACTTGCGATAGAGCCATATGATAGATGGAGCCACTTTATATCATGGCTTAGACTAGTAATGTTTTTACATCTGCCATGCTTTCAGACAGTCACATATTATAGGAACACTTAAATCACCTTCAGGGTACAGGTCCTGCTGTGACATTTGCATTTTGTGTAAAAAAAAATCTGGGATAGAGACGTTTGAGCAAACAGTGCAGACGTAGGGTCTACACTGTTCAGTTTCCATCTACATCTTTTGGATGCATTTCTGAATTTTAAAACTAAACTGTTCCATTTTCAGGAAAGTTGCAGGAATTATTTTAAAGTCTCCATGGTCCTTCCAGTGGTAAAAATTGTCAAAGTACAAATCATTATGAAACATGTACAGCCTTCAGAATGAAAATATGTCGGTTGATGTGCATTTTTTGTATCATGTAACTTGCAAAAAAAAAGGAATAAGGTATTTTGGAAAACCGTATTTTTATGGAGAGACTTATTATTTTGGAAAAATCTGGTTCCCCGTTAAGCAATGAAATAATGCAACAGCGGCACAATAAATGGGATCCTTCCTTAACATTTTTATACACTGTATTTTTATCAACTGTTAAACGCCTGTACCTTGTATTTTTATCTCCTGTACCTTGTGTTTTTACCATGAAATAAAGCTTGTGAAATCGAAAGTAGGTCATTTTAGTTGGCAACTAAAATGACCTAGTTATTTTTTCAAATCTATTTTATGGTAAACTCAAGGACGTTTTGATTATTCAAAGCCAGCCAATCACGATAATAATCAATGGAGAAAGTGTAATGAGAAGTTAGCAGCGATACCTCATGTTAAAATATTTCATGCTGACAGAGCAATGGGGCCTTTAAAGTATCCAAATTTTTAGAATTTTTACAGTTGGTTCTTCCACAGAGAAAATAAGTTTATAACCCTTACTCTATGGCTATTCAAGGTTCAAACATACAGTCAACTCCCGATATCTCGAACACTGATATTGCAAAGTATCTTCCTATATCAAAGAATATGTTTCCTATTTTTATTTACATTTCAATTCCTTTTATCTCAAACTACTGATATCTCAAAGTAAATTTTCTGGTACCAGAAAATTTACTTAGATATCAGTAGTTTGGGCAGAAGTTTGACTTCGAGATATCGAGAGTTGACGGTATATATTAAAATATTCTAGCTGCCAAAAGCAAGTTTCTTAACCAAGCCAGTACTGTAGTAGGATGAAGTTACTTATGTTACACATAAACTTCAAGTTTTGAGGATAATTCTGAGATAAAATAGTGTATAATTGGTTTGTACATCATGGTACAAATAATTGGTTTGTACATCATGGTACAACTGCCATCTAAGGCATGTCCATTTACTGCATGCAGAGGGATTTCAAGCCCCAAAATAAAGAGACTATATGACAGATGTCAGTAAATGTAGTTTCCATACCCTGTCTGTACCATACCTGGTGTACCCTTAGTGCTTTACCACTTTAAACTGTATTCCATGTAATTTTTGCGAAGCATAACGAGTGAAAACAGTGCACAGAGACATCAAGTGACAGACATGTCCTTGATAGCAGACGTAATCATATAACTGTAATTATGCAGTCTGTGGGCCTGGTTTGCCAAACTGAAGCATTCAGCAGTGTGCCTTGGCTATGCTTGTCCAGCCGAATGTCTGCAATAGCAAAGCTTCTTGGTGTAAAAAGTTTGCACTTATCCAAATTGCCCTAATATTTACCTATATTTATTTAGTCTCCTTGGCAAGACACATTTCAATGTCCTAAAGACAGACATTTTAAGTCTCCCTAATATTTAGTGAGGCTCCCTAATTTTGAAAACCCTGTTTTACCCCCTGTCTCACTATTTTTTTCTGAAATTTCACTATATATTTAATGTAAAAATTAAGATCTCACTCTTTTTTTCCAGAACCTCACTAAATCTAATTTTCAGAACATGTCTATAAAGAGAAGCCAGGGCAGCACTGTTTAGCTGAAAAATTCAAACCAAAAAACATTCAATCACTTCAAAGGCTATGAATCCTTAATCTGTTGGAGCCCCAGTAGCTCAGTAGGTTAAATACTGGCTTGCTGATCTAGCGGTCCCAAGTTCGAGCCCCGCTGTAGGCAGAAATCTTTTCTAAACGGATTTCCGTTGCACAAAGCTTTTCACTATCACCCACCCATCATCCTGCTATGACTGAAATACCGGTTATTAGAAATACCGGAATATACCAAAATACACCGGAATATACCAAAATACACATTTTTATTTACCGAAATACACTTTAATATTACCAGAATAAATGTAATATGATCCAAAATCTGTCGTTGGTTGGTTGGTTGGTTGATTTGATGCTTAACGTCCACGGTAAACAACTAAGGTCATGTCGGGACGGTCAGTTAACCTAAACACACTATTCCTGGGCAGGCTTAGACCTCCTAAGCGGTTAACCAGTACAAAGTGCACATACTTTCGTCAGTAACTGACAACTGCCCTTCTTGAATCAGCGGAAGGAGAAACGAAAGTATGTGGCTAGACCGGGATTCGAACCCAGGACCTCTGACTTACGAGTCAGGTGCCCTACCGATTGCGCTACCCGGCCCGGCAAAATCTGTCGTTTACTAACAGGTGCATGTAAAAACCGATAAGTGAAAGACCCATACAAAGACCCTAACCAGCTTGCAATCTGCACAGTGATACCTATCCAAAGCCCATACCCTGGTCCATTTATTCTCACTACAGATGCAAAAATAGCAATTTCTGAGCTGGAAATAGTTCTTATTTATCTATTCTACCATTATTTAAGTTCATTTTGATAATAAAAATGTTTATTTTGGTGTATTCCGGTATATTCCGGTAATAAGGTGTATTCCGGTAATTCTAGTAACCCCTGAAATACTGTTAAAAAGGACATAAAATCGCAAGTCATCCATTCATCCAGCTTAATCTGTTAATTTTAATCCTTACCAAGTCTTTGGTTGGGTCAGTAGTTTGTATTTCTTGTATTTGATTTTCCAGTCAATAACATCTTTGCATCTTTGGCAAACGCCTGATACTTCAGTTGTAGCGATCTGCTTAGATTTCTTACTGGTATCATGGTAAACATTTTTCCATGCTGTTTTGTTTTGATGTTTTGGGGGTCCCTTCTTAGCAACATTTCCTTTCTGACTGCTCATTTTTTATGCGGTCAGACTGTGTTCCTTACTTACAGCGTTTGAAAACAAAAATCAAATGGATCAAACTGAAAATTTACAACAATAAATACAGTAATCTAAAATTATTGCACAAATCTGTCAAAATTCCAAACCGGAAATTGCACATGTCACCGGTGACGCGGTAGCTAAATACCATGGTTTTACGGGTAAAACCCCGTACCATAACCACATGAAGTTATCGCCTTCCGACCATACCTTGTTCCAAAAAGTTGAGCATCCGAGATCTAAATAATGCATTTAGCACTTTTGAAACCTAATCTTAAATTACACCGCCCTAGAGTAAGCAGACTGTACATAAATACAGATGTCAAGCAAAATATAACACGTGCCCATAACAAAATGTCTCTGTTTTTTTTTCTTGCCCCCCCCTAATTATGTCCCCCCACCAAAGGTGAGGGGGGACATATTGTTTTCAGTGCGGATCCCCGGCGTCGGCGTCGGCGTCAGCGTCGGCGTGACAGATTTCTTGCGTGCGCGATATCTTTTGAACCAATAGATGGAATTTCACCAAACTTGCATGGATACATCATTGGGACAAGTTTAAGAGCTGATTAGATTTTGGTGACCTTGACCTCATTTTCAAGGTCACTGGAGGACTTAAATGATAATTTCTTATAACCAGTATATCTCCTGAACCAATGTATGGAATTTCACCAAACTGGCATGGATACATTATTGGGACAAGTTTAAGTGGTGATTAGGTTTTGGTGACCTTGACCTGATTTTCAAGATCGCTGGAGGACTTAGATGACAATTTCTTGTACCCACTATATCTCCTGAACCAATGAATGGAATTTCTCAAAACTGGCATGGATACATTATTAGGACAAGTTTAAGTGGTGATTAGGTTTTGGTGACCTTGACCTCATTTTCAAGGTTACTGGAGGACTAAAATGACAATTTCTTGTACCCACTATATCTCCTGAACCAATGAATGGAATTTCTTCAAACTGGCATGGATACATCACTGGGTCAAGTTTAAGAGCTCATTAGGTTTTGGTGACCTTGACCTCATTTTCAAGGTCACTGGAGGACTTAGATGACAGTTTCTTGTACCCACTATATCTCCTGAACCAATGGATGCGATTTCACCAAACTTGCAGGGCTACATCATTGGGACAAGTTTAAGAGCTGATTACATTTCGGTGACCTTGACCTCATTTTACAAGGTCAATGGGGGACTTTCATGACATTTTCTTGTTCTCCTGAGCCAATGGATGGAATTTCACCAAACTTGCATGGATACATCATTGGGACAAGTTTAAGCGATGATTAGATTTTGGTGACCTTGACCTCATTTTCAAGGTCATAGTCATCTATGTAGGATATCTTTAGAACCAGTGGATGGATTTTCTCCAAACTTGACTACATATTTTACTTCTTCAGGCTTTTAATTCATTAGAGGGGATGGGAAATGGGCTGGTGGGGGGACATCAGTTTTTCTCTGAAAAACATTTCTAGTTTTCATTCTGAAACATCGCATCTGGGTACTTGCTAGGCTCTTTGGCAGTTTCTTTCACTAGCTTATCTGCTAGGTTATTGCTCGATATACTTGCCAAGTGTCCATCAGATATCAACTATGGCTCCTTTCTCCTATCATAATCTGTTATATGTCTCTAGTGAGTAGCCTACCCTAAAATTTCTGAAAATTGGGACATCTCACTGAATATTCATCGTAAGTGTCTTTAAAAATGGAATAGTTTGGTTTAACCCTTTTTTGACCAGTGGACTTGTCCATTGTTATCATGCAGATAATCCCATTTCTAGTTTTAGGGGTTTCTGGTGAATATTTTCACTCTTATTGTACTCTGCATAGAAATTCCTGCAAGCAAACAATGTAGGCCCTGATCAGACGCCGCGTTTTGCGGCGTCTGAACTGGGTCTGCATTGTTTGCATAATGTCCCCAAAACGGGTATCCGGTCTAAAACGGGTTAACAATACAGTAATACATATGGAATGGCAAACTGTGAGACCCTGATCAGACTGCTCCTTTATTAGCAGTCTGATATGGGTCTGCACTGTTACCTCAGACCTATCTGTCCCAATACTTAGACTTTCACGGTATAAGAATGCCTGTCACAAAGGGTTTTCAGCACAGGGTATAATCGATTCCGCCAATTTTCGCTTCCTGCAGAGACTGTACATCATATTTGGCTTCCGTCGAGACTGTCCGAGGTCTCTTGCTTTCTGCAGAGACTACTGTCCTCGGAAAATGGCTTCCTGCCGAGACTGTCTGCATGACTCTGCTTCCTGCCGAGAGCCTCGGCAGGAAGCAGAGTCACGCGGACAGTCTCTGCAGGAAGCCATTTATCATGTACAGAAGTCTCGGCAGGAAGCAAGAGACCGTGGTCTGAAGAGACTGATGGGAGGGGGGGGGGGGGGGGTCGGAATTTTCATAGGATTCTGTCGACCACCCTACACCCAAATCTCACCAGACTTTTTTACCCCCTCCAACAACAACCCCCTCGTCCCTGCCGGATAGGTGACAAGACGAATATAGATTTTTTGAATTATTTCGGAAGAGGAAAACCCCACCTTAGGGCAGGAATTCATAAGACATTTATATTTTGAGGCCATTATAGAGGGTGGGGGGGATCCCGTTTTATAGCCGAATAAATACGATTCAGAACAAACGAAGTTCAGTCTAATATAGATGTCAGTATTTTAATAAAAATGTTAATATGTATTATGTAACAGCTGTCATACTGCTGGCGGCTGAACTCTACATTTCAACAGAAAGTATGTTAGTGTTACATTTTCTACGCTGAAATTATGAAAAATTTTAGTGAATGTAAGTATTTCCTTTGAAGATACAACCCAGTAACCCACAATTATTTGTACTTATACTGGTAATTGTTTAACTTCTGTTTACATATTTTCGGATTTTGAGAAAACTGAATTCAGCTTTCAAGTTTTCTTTAAGTTAACTTTGTATATATAAAAGGGCAAAAGCTGGGTACGGTAACAAGCTTCCAATACCTTGTAAAAGGAGGTTCTCTCAAGGATTGCACAAGCCACTTCAGCTATTACAAAGCTGAAGCCAATTTGGAGAGATAACATATCTCTTGTATCAAAGGTGAAACTTATGCGCTCCCTTGTCCTTTCCATATTTCTGTATGCCTGTGAATCGTGGACCTTGACAGCAGAGTTAGATTTGTTTTGGTCAATTAAAAATTCTACCGAGGTTCTTGATAAACTGAAGTCTAGAGGATATCGCGCGTCTAGTTTGTCTACATACGATTTTTCTACACTCTATACAACTTTGCCCCATAATTTAATAAAAAAGAAACTAATAAATTTAATTGAGACTACTTTTCAGAGAGAGGGTGCTCTTTATCTTGCTTGCAATGATAAACATGCTTTTTTTACTTCCGATGACCAAAAAAGGTTTAAAATGTGGTCTTGCCAAAATGTTTGTGATGCTTTAGTATATCTTCTAGATAACATTTTCATCTGATTCGGTACTAAGTTACACAGACAAATAATAGGAATTCCGATGGGTACTAATTGCGCTCCTCTTGTAGCAGATTTGTTTCTATTTTGCTATGAAAGAGACTTTATGATGTCTCTTTCTGATGATACTCAAGCTCATGTCATTGAAGCATTCAACTCAACGTCTAGATACTTGGACGACCTTTTAAATATTGACAACCCTTATTTTGAAGAAATGGTTAGTCAAATTTATCCTGCTGAATTGCAGTTAAATAAAGCAAATACTTCTGATACCGAGGTCCCATTTTTGGATTTACATTTATCTATTTTAGATGGATTTGTTTCATCTAAAATTTATGACAAACGCGATGATTTTGATTTCGACATTGTTAATTTTCCGTTTTTGGATGGTGATGTTCCCCGCGCCACTTCTTATGGTGTTTACATTTCTCAGCTTATTCGCTTCGCTAGGGTGTCTAGTCATCTGGCTGACTTCAATGCTCGTAATAGAAGTTTGACTGCCAAGCTTTTACAGCAGGGGTATCGGTATCATAAACTTCGGAAAGCTTTTTCTAAATTTTATCGTAGACACTTTGAATTGGTTTCTAAATATAATATAGGGTTAAGGTCACTTTTGGAACAAGGCCTATCGGAACCTGAATTTTATGGTGACTTAGTATATAAATTACGCAAAATCGTAGGGAAAACAGAATTTCCCGATCAATTTAAGAAAATTATCATACGATTTAAACGCATTGGCGACAGTCTGCATGCTTAGTGGTTAACCCAATCACGGTTGACAACTTTGCGGTCCTCTTTAATTGCACGCCGGTGGGTCGGGATTAAGACTCTATGATAACCCCTACATAAAGCTATATATTAGTTGGTTGGGGCCGGATGTTTGTCTGTTTCTTGGCCCACCGGGGTTCAACTGGTGGTCTTCTTTTGCTCCAGCACTCCAGTGGTGTTGCTGACGCCCCAGGGATCTCCGGGTGTCTCAACACGTTTTGGCTGTCCAGTCCTCATCCTTGCTTCATCACGGTCTTTTCTTGATCTTAATTGTTGACCGTGATGACTCTCTGATGAGTTAGGGGACCTCAATACGAACCGAACTACCAACTAATTGCGTGCACCGCAGCGGAGGGTGAGGGTGAAGGTTTGGGCCCAGTAAAACCGGTTTAAACCCCCCAGTAGTTATTACTGACCGTCCCAAGGCGGTACTTTTGTTGCGGTTGCATTTGTTTTATGTTCGGTGCTGTTTAATGTAACGTACGTGGCCCTAAAGTCGTCAGGGTCCTAAGGTCGTCATCAGTCTTTTTGCTTCATTCTTTTCCATCTGTGTCACAGAAAAGTCTAGAAGCGGGCGAAATTCAGAAGATAAATATCTTAAATTTGTTATGCAACTTACATTTAAAGCTGGTTTTAAATTTTCTTCCAACTATCGAAGAGAAAACAAGGTAACCCATTTTTACGTAAAACTCAAAGTCTGTCGACGGAGCAAGCTGGTTTTGGTATCGGTCTGGCGAACCAAGATTGTCACGCTAGATTAAAGTTTCAGATGTATTTTTGCATTCGCCCAAACGCATTGTACATTCAGCCATCAAGATTTTCTTACCTTTGGCGATCAGAGAGGAAATTAAACGAAACAGACATCAAAGAACAGTGATGACGACTTTAGGTCATACCTGACGACTCTAGGGCACATACTACTAGGCAACAAAAAATTCATTTCTCCACTTTTTATATGCTCGTCTTTCACTCCAGTTTGACAAGCATATATTGTGATTATTTCAGTATAAATTAACAATTTTATGTTGGTTTGCCTTCATATAAGCAAATGAAACAAAAATGGTTTTAAATTTAAACTCAGAGAATGTAGAAAAGTTATCTATAAAAACAGGCACAGTTTCAGTTGTGCCGGATTTGGTGTGAAAAAAGGAAATCACCCATAAGTAAATGTTCCAGAAATACAGCATTTCCCGTTTATAGTCACCTTTTAACCTCTTATAGAAATACAAAAACACATTTTCTGTTTTTGCAAGTCAAGTATTTTGTTAATGAAAATAGAAAAGTTAAATAAAATAAAAGAATCTTTATGCCATGAAACCTCAAATAATTCAGTTGGTCAGCCACATCCCAATAATTTTATATTCCATTTTCGCCGACAACAATGTTATCTGTCAAATGATTAAGAACTTTGACAAGAAGGTAACCCAAAACAAAAGAATCCGTGTGCAGTCTTATCGGGATCTTCAATGATCATATTTTTGACATCTTAAGACATATACCTAATACCACCATTGCTACAGGAAAACACTCTGACCAGAACCCGGACCAGACTCTGTGTTTGCATAGGCCAATCAGCAACATTATTATTAGTTTCCTTCTGTTTGATGATCATTTAACGGCAAAATTAATAAATATTTGTTAATATGTTTCTTGACATGAACTTTTTCTTTAAAAACATGCAAAAAAAGACAATACGACCCCATGACGACACTAGGGCCGCACTAATGACGACTCAATGTCCCATAGGTCCTAAGGTCGTCAGGCCGACCCTTCCTCTGTAAACAGTCTGTTTTTCGATGTTTTCTGCATTAAATTGACGAGTTTCTTTATTGAACACCCCTTCAGAATGGCTTGTCTTGCCAGTACCATAACGAAACTATAAATAGCTGTCACCATATGCATGAGGTATTCGTTTGAATGCACTGAGGTGACGACCTTAGGGCCACGTACGTTATTGTGTTCTCAGTTTAATCCTTCTATCATAAAAATAGAAATAAAAATAATTGTTAAATGTTTTTCATATAATTTGCTTAGTCCGTTGTAACCCGTCTGTTGGTCTAAATTATTTAGTTCAATAAAGATAGCTGAGTTGCCATCTATTTGGGAAAGAGCTGCGGACTCGGCTTATCACTTGTAATCTATTGTTTGTTGGGATGTCTTTGTCAATCTTTCCCTCTGATGTTGGGGATAGGGTTTGGGATCTGATTCAGTCAGTTCCTGAAGTGTAGTTACTCTTTAAATTAGAGAAAAGAACGCAGGCCTTTGAGATGAGATGCTACCGATGGTTACTGAACATTTTGTACAAGGACAATATAACCAATGAGGAGGTTCGCAGAAAAGTCCAAGCAGCCATTGAAGAGTTTGATGAACTCCAGACCCTGGTCAAGAAACGGAATCTGAGGTGATTTGGCCACATCTCAAGGTCTTCTGGTTTAGCAAAGACGCCAATAATTCTACTGGGCACAGTGAAAAGGAAAAAGAAGAAGAGGTAGACAGAAGAAGAGGTGGGAAGACAATATTAAAGGGTGGACAGGAATGGACTTTGCCAGCTCAACTAGGGTAGCTGAAAACAGGACAAGGTGGAAAGAGATCAATTTGAAGTCATCTGTGGTGCCCTAAAGACCTTGTAAGGTTATGGGATAGAATAGAAAAACTCGTAAACAGTACGTAGGTGAAACAAAACCAGCCCTTATGAACGAATGGCTGGCCAACGCTCGGATTGGACAAAACGAGGATTTCAGAGGTCGCCTGTCGAAGAGCATTTCCACTTTTCCTTTGAGTTCTGGGGCCGTATTTATAAAACGACTTAAATGGTTGCTATGCTGTTGCTAAGGCTAAATTTCTATGAAGGAGATTCCCTACAACTATGAACTTTGCTCTGGAGGAACAGTCTGAAAAAGACTATTCCTCCAGAGCAAAGTTCATAGTTGTAGGGAAACTCCTTCATAGAAATTCAGCCCTAGCAACAGCATAGCAACCACTTAAGTGGCTTTATAACTACGGCCCCAGGTGTTTTATGTCTGCACGTTTTCACGGACTTACTCCATAGTGCCACCGCAAGACGTACAGTTGTCAGTTTTTTCTGGGTGGCCTGCAAAAACGGAGAGACTCAGCAGAATGCAAGTCGCGCTGAGCCTCCTTTGCCCGAATGAGACACGGTGCGGTTTCGGTAGTCCAAAGGTACTGTGAATTTTGAATTTAGAGCATTCGATCTGAAAGTGAGCATAGAATGATAGAAAACCTGTGCCAAGTCGGCTGCAAATCTCACTCCAGAGCTAAGTGGGTCAGCGCCGGAATGCGGTTGCTCTCTATCAGGGCCGCGTCGAACCAGACGTGTAGACGAGAATGCTTACATGACAACGACTTTAATAGCCATGTCTCCCTCTGTTGAGCATTAAGTTCATAGGTCGGGTGATACCAGGAAAAGCCCGCGATAGCTACTGGATCCACAACGCCGAGTGTCAACAAGTGTGACAAGGCAGGAAAAACATGTTGTCTCAGTGCATGGAGGCGACTGACCGCTAGACGTCCTCGTGAAGGGTTGCTAGGGAGAAGTGATGATTCCGTGAAATTGTCTACATTAGGTCATTCTGCTGACAGTGGGCTAATGTCGGCCAAGGGCCTGCCGTATTTGTAGGAGCGGCATAGGGTTGTTTGCATTTCCTCCTCTCGTCTATCCTGTCTTACCATTCTCTCAACCTGTCTGAGAGACGACCGAAAGCAGCTTAAATACTACCTAATACGACCGTTAATATAAACCAGAAATACCTACAAAGGGATGGTAGATCTGAAACTTTCGACTTTGAGGCGCCCTAACGACATTTACTAAAGATAGGCAAGGGTCTGCTGTGCTTGCAGTAGGCGCGGGACATTTTCTGTCCTTGTTCTTTGGAACTTTCGCCACTGGGGCGTCCTACCGGTACTGACTAGGGACATGCAAGGGTCTGCTTGCAGTACATGTAGGTGCGGATTTTTTTTATCTTGTTCTTGAAATTATTTTTACGCTCTGCCCCCTGCCTGGTAAGGACTGAAGTGCTGTCTCTGGGAATCGTTGAGCCCAAAACAACCAACAGCCCACCAATGTAATGCAGTTTTACATGAGCACTGCTGCACAGCGAGACCTGACTCTTGTTCATATCATGTTTAATACTAGGATTTTTTGTAGCGTTGTGTTTTTCTTTTATTTACAGGAAAATTGCAAACTGTAGGTTGGTTGGTTGTTTTAGGTTTAACGGCCCTTTGAGACAGTATTTCAGTCTATATCGGGCCGTCTCCCAAAGAGAGAGAGAAAGTTCACAGAAGATAGAAATGATAGACGAGAGAAAAAATGTCCACACAACCCCCACCCGCACCCACTGCAAGCACAGTAGGCCCTTGCCCTACTATTATCCAAATCAGTAGGACGCCCAGGCACTGGAAGTTATACCCAGCACCGTCGCACCACCCAACCACCCTCCCCCCCGTTGCAAACTGTACATTTCAGTTCTTTTAACGGCGAAAATTGCAAAGCGTACATTTTAATTGAAGTTTTGCATACAGATAAAAATACAAGGTACAAGCTTTTACTACACGGTAAAAATACAATGTAAAGCAAGGATCCCAATTGTTGTCTCGTTCTTGCGTAATTACATTGCGCAACGGGGAACCATAAACGAAAAATCATATTTTCATGGAGAGAATTGAGATTTACTTTAACAAAAAAACCGTGTTCCTCCAGTATGTAATTTAAACAAGAGGCCCACGGGCCACAAAGCTCACCAGATCTCTAGCTCAAAATTGCTGTCAAAATTGCTGTCACATTTGTACAGGCTAATACAAAATATACAACAACAATTTAGTCTCAGCCTGACAGTCTGTTGAGTTGACAACAAAATATATAACTATTTTGCATATTTTGATTGCAGTAAACGCCATTTTTCAATTTTCCCCAGTATAAGTCAATGCAACTCTAAGTTTCAATAGCAACCAAACGAAAAAGCCAATTTTTCATAAAAAACACAAACTTTCACCCCCCCCCCCAGCCTAATAAGGATACTACAGATGAATTCGGGCCTTATTGGCCCAGTGGCTTCTGAGGAGATAATTTTGTAAGTATTTTTTTTTCCCATCATTATTGCATTTTGGTTTCCATGACAACCAGTAAAAGGAACAGTGGGTCCAAAAACAATAAAGCAAATAGAAGACTTCTTAAGGAACATTTCTATAAAAGTTTTGTCAACATATATGCAATGGCTAGGCAGTAAATGCCATTTTTCAATTTTCCCCATTATACCGTAAGTCAATAGGAACTCTAAGTTGCCATAGCAACCAAACTAAAGGGCAGATTTTCATAAAATACACAAACTTTCAACCCCCAAGCCTAAGGATACTACAGATGAAATCTGGGCCTTATCCGCCCAGTGGTTACAGTGAGAAAAAATTTTTAAGTATTTTTTTTCCATTTTTTTTTCATTTTGTTTTTCCATGGCAACCAATAAAAGGGGCATTGGGCAAAAAAAAAAAAACAAACAGCTGATAGAAGACATCTCAAGGAACATTTCTATAAAGGTTTTATCAACATGTCTGCAATGGCTTGGCAGAAAATGCCATTTTTTAATTTTCCCCATTATAAGTCAATGAGAACTCGAAGTTGCCATAGCAACCAAACTAAAAGGGCAATTTTCATAAAAAACACAAACTTTCAATCCCTCATCCCAAGGATGCCATAGATGAAACCTGGACCTTATCGGCCCAGTGGCTTCAGAGAAGATAATTTTTACGCATTTTTTCTTTCTTTTTTTGGCATTTCGGTTTCCATGGCAACCAATAAAAGGAGCAGTGGGCCAAAAAACACATAGCTGATAGTAGACATCTCAAGGAACATTTCTATAAAAGTTTTATCAACATATCTGCAATGGCTTGGCAGAAAATGCCATTTTTCAATTTTCCCCATTATAAGTCAATGGGAAAACTAAGTTGCCATAGCAACCAAACTAAAAGGGCAATTTTCATAAAAAACACAAACTTTCAATCCCCCATCCCAAGGATGCCACAGATGAAATTTGAGCCCAATCGGCCTAGTGGCTTCAGAGGAGATGTCGTTTAAAAGTGTTGACGGACGACGACAGACGACATACGACGACGACATACGACGACGACGACAGACGACGACGACGGACCACTGCCTATCCTATAAGCTCCCCCGGAGCCTTCGGCTCTGGTGAGCTAAAAACATATTTGTAAAACTTTTTGCCTAAATATTGCAGTAACACAGAAATAAATGCCAATTTGCACTTTTCCCAATACAAGTCTATGGAAACTTAAAAATAATAAAAAACAATATTTACGTAGCGGCTAATGAACATGTATGCAAAGAATCAGCTTCATCCCCCTATATGGTTTTTGAGGAAAAGATTTTTAAATATTTTTTTAAAAAATATTTCCTTAATATTGCCATGGCAACAAATCGAATTCTGCAATTAGGACAAAATTATTAGGAATCATAGAGGACTACTCAAGCAACATTTCTGTAGATAAAAAATCCAAAAGTAACTGCAGGGAGATACTAAAAACTGCAGCTTTCCATTTTTCCCATTATATTTCAATGGAAACTATAAGTTGCCATACCAACCTAACCGCTGAAGCAATTGCCATAAAAAAACTGTAATTATATAGAAGCTTGTACAAAGATCCGTTCTGTAAAGTTTGAGCTTTATCGGCCACATAGTTTCTGCAAAAATGATATTTTAATATTTTTTCTATTTTTAACGATTCGGTTGCATTGGCAATCAGCCAAATTGTGCAATTTACATAAATTTCATGTGGTTGATAGAGGACTACTCAAGGAACATTTCTGTAAAAATTTGTCAAAATATCTGCAGTTACATAGCAATAAATGCAAATTTTCAATTTTCCCATTAAAAGTCAATGGCAACTTTATGTTGCCATAGCAACCAAACTGCCGGAGCAATTGCCAAGAAAAACAGTCTTTTCATAGACGGAAGTACCTAGATCCTTTCTGTGAAGTTTGAGCTTTATTGGTTGTATAGTTTCTGAGGAGATGATTTTTGAATATCTTTTCTGTTTTTAACCATTCAGTTGCCATGGCAACCAGCCTAATTGTGCAATTTACATAAATTTCATGTGGTTGATAGAGGATACTCAAGGAACATTTCTGTAAAAGTTTTGTCAAAATATCTGCAGTCACATAGCAATAAATGCAAATTTTCAATTTTCCCATTATAAGTCAATGGCAACTCTAAGTTGCCATAGCAACCAAACTGCTGGAACAATTGCCAAGAAAAACAGTGTTTTTATAGATGGTAGTACCTAGATCCTTTCTGTGAAGTGTGAGCTTTATTGGTTTTATAGTTTCTGAGGAGATGATTTTTGAATATCTTTTCTATTTTTAACCATTCGGTTGTCATGGCAACCAGCCTAATTGTGCAATTTACATAAATTTCATGTGGTTGATAGAGGACTACTGAAGGAACATTTCTGTGAAAGTTTTGTCAAAATATCTGCAGTCACATAGCAAGCAATAAATGCAAATTTTCAATTTTCCCATTATAAGTCAATGGCAACTTTAAGTTGCCATAGCAACCAAACTGCTGGAGCAATTGCCAAGAAAAACAGTATTTTTATAGACGGTAGTACCTAGATCTTTTCTGTGAAGTTTGAGCGTTATTGGTTGTATAGTTTCTGAGGAGATGATTTTTGAATATCTTTTCTATTTTTAACCTTTCGGTTGCCATGGCAACCAGCCTAATAGTGCAATTTACATAAATTTCATGTGGTTGATAGAGGACTACTCAAGGAACATTTCTGTAAAAGTTTTGTCAAAATATCTGCAGTGACATAGCAATAAATGCAAATTTTCAATTTTTCCCATACAAGTCAATGGAAACTTTAAGTTGCCATAGCAACCAAAGTTCTGAAGCGATTTGGATAAAAAACAGTATTATTGGTTCCCCCTGCCTATAGATGCTATATATGAAATTTGGTAACAATGGGCCTTGTAGTTTCAGAGGAGATGTCTTTTGAAAATATTGACGGACGACGGACGACGGACGGACAAACGACGGACGACGGATGCCTGCCTATACTATAAGCCTGAACAAGTAAAATATCTAGGCAAGTTTGGAGAAAATCCATCCACTGGTTCTAAAGATATCCTACATAGATGATTATGA
This sequence comes from Ctena decussata, assembly GCA_963989385.1. NCBI lineage: Eukaryota > Metazoa > Mollusca > Bivalvia > Lucinida > Lucinidae > Ctena > Ctena decussata. The sequence continues at coordinate 3,240,007 of OZ022505.1, read as the reverse complement.
CCTTGAAAAAGAGGTCAAGGTCACCAAAATCAAATCACCTCTTAAACTTGTCGGAATGATGTATCCATGCAAGTTTGGTCAAATTCCATCCATTGGTTCAAGAGATATCACTGGTACAAGAAATTGTCATCTAAGTCCTCCAGTGACCTTGAAAATGAGATCAAGGTCATCAAAATCTTATCAGCTCTTAAATTTGTCTGAATGATGTGTCCATACAAGTTTAATGAAATTCCATCCACTGGGTCAGGAGATATAGTGGGAACAAGATATTGTCATGTAAGTCCTCCAGTGACCTTGAAAATGAGGTCAAGGTCACCAAAACCTAATCAGCTATTAAACTTGTCCCAATAATGTATCCATGCAAGTTTGGTGAAATTCCATCCATTGGTTCAGGAGATATAGTGGATAAAAGAAAATGTCATGTAAGTCCTCCAGTGACCTTGAAAATGAGGTCAAGGTCACCAAAACCTAATCAGCTAATAAACTTGTCCCAATAATGTATCCATGCAAGTTCGGTGAAATTCCATCTATTGGTTCAAGAGATATCACTGGTACAAGAAACTGTCATCTAAGTCCTCCAGTGACCTTGAAAATGAGGTCAAGGTCACCAAAACCTAACCACCTCCTAAACTTGTCCCAATGACATATCTATGCCAGTTTGGTTAAATTCCATCGATTCGTTCAGGAGATATAGTGGATACAAGAAATTGTCATCTAAGTCCTCCAGTGACCTTGAAAATGAGGCCAAGGTCACCAAAATATGATTAGCTCTTAAACTTGTCCCAATAATGTATCCATGCAAGTTTGGTGAAATTCCATCTATTGGTTCAACAGATATCGCGCATACAAGAAATCTGTCACAGGGACGCCGACGCTGACACCGGGATCCGCACGGAAAACAATATGTCCCCCCTCACCTTTGGTTGAGTGGGGGGGACATAAATACAGTCAAACCTGTCTTAAGGGGTCACCCAAGGGAAGGACAAAAAGTGGCTGCTTAAGACAGGTGACCCCTTAATACAGGTTCATTTGCACTGTATTTTAGGTTAAAAGGACCCAGAAAAGGTGGCTGCTTAAGGCAGGTGATCCCTAAATAGAGGTGACCACATAAGCAGGTTTGACTGTATTCCAAAGGGTATTCAAGACACAGAGTGGACACCAATCTGCAAAAAAAATCACCAAAGGAGATATCTCAAAAAATTACAATAGCCAGAGTAACCATTCTTGTACATGACACATCATCATAACCTGTTCTTCATAACTGTGAAGTGTCATAAAAATATTCCAAAGGGAATTCAAGATATAGAGCAGCCAAGAAAATGTTTACGGACAAACGGATGCTAGGCTCATCACTATATCCCCCGAATCTTTCAGTCAGGGGATAAAAAGAGCAGTCGGCCAAAATCCATACCTAATAGGAGACTTCTCAAGGAACATTTCTATAAAAGTTTTGTCAACATATCTGCAATGGCTTTGCAGTAATTGCCATTTTTCAATTTTCTCCATTACAAGTCAATGCAACTCTAAGTTGCCATAGCAACCAAACTAAGGTGCAGATTTTCATAAAAAACATAAACTCCCATTTCCCCAGCCACAGGATACTACAGATGAAATCTGGGCCTTATCAGCTCAGTGGTTTCAGACGAGATAATTTTTTAAGTATTTTTTACTTTTTTTTAGCATTTTGGTTTCCATGGCAACCAATAAAAGGAGCAGTGAGCCAAAACAACATATGGCTGCTAGAAGACATCTCAAGAAACATTTCTATAAAAGTTTTGTAAAAATATCTGCAACGGCTCGGCAGAAAATGCCATTTTCAATTTTCCCCATTATAAGTCTATGGGAACTCTAAGTTACTATAGCAACCTAACTAAAGGGCAGATTTTCATAAAAAAACACAAACTTTCAATCCCCTAGCCCAAGGATTATACATATAAAATTTAAGCCCAATTGGCCTATTGGCTTCAGGGGGGATGTCGTTTAAAAGTGTTGACAAACGAAAGACGACGACAGACCACATCAGACAACTGCCTATCCTATAAGCTCCCCCGGAGCCTTTGGCTCTGGTGAGCTAAAAAAAAAACCCATAAATTTTCAATCATCCAGCCTACAGATACTACAGATGAAATCCTGGCCTTATCGGCCCAGTGGCTTCTGAGGAGATAGAAAAAAAAAAAATTAAGTATTTTTTTTTTTCCCATTTTTTTGCATTCTAATTTCCATGGCAACCAATAAAAGGAGCAGAAGGCTAAAAAAAACAAAAAAAACACATAGCTAACAAGGCATCGCAGGCGATACAAATCCCCTCACACAAGACTACTTGCTCGAGATATTGCCATACCCTACATTTGTGTGAAGTTATTTTAAAATCCATGGAGAAATGTAGGCGCTAGAGCGATGACAAAGTTTTTCTAAAAATAGCTACAGTGACCTTGACCTTTTAAGTGCAGCACCCTGAAAGTCGAACTTGCTCGAGATATTGTCATGCCGTACATTTGTGTGAAGTTATTTCAAAATCCATTGAGGAATATAGGCACTAGATCGCTGACAAAGTTTTTCTAAAAATAGCCACAGTGACCTTGACCTTGGGCGCAGAGCCCTGAAAGTCGAACTAACTCAAGATATTGTCTTGCCCTACATTTGTGTGAAGTTATTTTAAAATCCGTTGCGAAATGTAGGTGCTACAGCAATGACAAAGTTTTTCTAAAAATAGCCACAGTGACCTTGACCTTGGGCGCAGCACCCTGAAAGTCGAACTTGCTCGAGATATTGTCTTGCCCTACATTTGTGTGAAATTATTTTAAAATCCGTTGAGAAATGTAGGCGCTAGAGCGATGACAAAGTTTTTCTAAAAATAGCCACAGTGACCTTGACCTTGGGCGCAGCACCTTAAAGTCGAACTAGCTTGAGATAATGTCATGCTCTAGAATTGTGTGATGTTACTTCAAAATTTGTTGAGAAATGTAGGCGCTAGAGTGATGACAAAGTTTTTCTAAAAATAGCCACAGTGACATTGACCTTACGCACAGCACCCTGAAAGTCGAACTTGCTCAAGATATTGTCATGCCCTACATTTGTGTGAAGTTATTTCAAAATCCGTTGAGAAATGTAGGCGCTAGAGCAATGACAAAGTTTTTCTAAAAATAGCCACAGTGACCTTGACCTTGGGCGCAGCACCCTGAAAGTCGAACTTGCTCGAGATATTGTCATGCCCTACATTTGTGTGAAGTTATTTCAAAATCCGTTGAGAAAAGTAGGCGCTAGAGCGATGACAAAGTTTTTCTAAAAATAGCCACAGTGACCTTGACCTTGGGCGCAGCACCCTGAAAGTCGAACTTGCTCGAGATATTGTCATGCCCTACATTTGTGTGAAGTTATTTCAAAATCCATTGGGAAATGTAGGCGCTAGAGCGCTGCCAAAGTTTTTCTAAAAATAGCCACAGTGACCTTGACCTTGGGCGCAGCACCCTGAAGTCGAACTTGCTCGAAATATTGTCATGCCCTACACTTGTGTGAAGTTATTTCAAAATCCGTTGAGAAATGTAAGTGCTAGAGCGATGACAAAAGGTGAACATACGTACGTACGTACGTACGTACGTACTTACGTACGCTCTTACGTACAAGACAAAACCTATATCCCCTCACCACTTCATGGTGTGAGGGGATAATAAGAGACTTCTCAAAGAACAATCTATAAAAGTTTTGTCAACATATATGCAATGGCTTGGCAGTAAATGCCATTTTTCAATTTTCCCCATTATAAGTCAATGCAACTCTAAGTTGCTATAGCAACCAAATTAAAGGGCCAATTTTCATAAAAAAACACAAACTTTCAATCCCCTAGCCCAAGGATGCCACAGGTGAAAGCTGGGCCTTATCATCCCAGTGGCTTAAAAGAAGATAATTTTTTAAGTATTTTTTTCCATATTTGTAACGTTTCGGTTTCCATGGCAACCAATAAAAGAAGCAGTGGGCCAAAAAACATATAGCTGATAGACGACATCTCAAGGAACATTTCTCTGAAGGTTTTATCAACATATCTGCAATGGCTTGGCAGAAAATGCCATTTTTCAATTTTCCCCATTATAAGTCAATGGCAACTCTAAGTTGCCATAGCAACCAAACTAAAGGGCCCATGATCATAAAAAACATAAACTTTGAATCCCCCAGCCCAAGGATGCCACAGATGAAATCTAAGCCTTATCGGCCCAGTGGCTTCAGAGGAGATAATTTTTCAAGTATTTTTTTCCATTTTTTGTGCATTTCGTTTTACATGGCAACCAATAAAAGGAGCAGTGGGCCAAAAAACATACAGCTGATAGAAGACATCTCAAGGAACATTTCTATAAAAGTTTTATCAACATATCTGCAATGGCTTGGCAGAAAATGCCATTTTTCAATTTTCCCCATTATAAGTCAATGGGAACTCTAAGTTGCCATAGCAACCAAACTAAAGGGCCAATTTTCATAAAAAACACAAACTTTCAATCCCCCATCCCAAGGATGCCACAGATGAAATTTGGGCCAAATCGGCCAAGTGGCTTCAGAGGAGATGTCGTTTAAAAGTGTTGACGGACGACAGACGACGACAGACGACGACGACGACATACGACGACGACATACGACGACGACGGACCACTGCCTATCCTATAAGCTCCCCCGGAGCCTTCGGCTCTGGTGAGCTAAAAATCATATCAACCGATATATTATCATCGAATCTGAAGGCTATGCAGGTTTTACAGCTGGTAGGGCTATGGAGACTACAGTAATAATGATCTAATTACCTCTGAAGCATCCGAAAGGCGAAAGACTCAGGTTAAAACAAATAATCACTGTTAATGACTTTCATATAAACCCTTTTTGCACCAAGTGAAGCCGTGGTATGGATGAGAAATTAAAGGACTATGATGAGTGGGCGAATAGACGTAGCTCACCATTAGCTTTTATATGGTGATTTTGTGACGAACGTTCTGATGTAAATTCTAATATAACCGACAGTCAGAAAGTCATTTGTAATGAAAACATAGCCCAGTGACCGTCAGCTTCAGTCGTAAAAGTAGCACATATATTTGGTACTCATTTTAACGCAGGCACTAGTAAGTAGAACTAACCCGTAACCTGGTTACACTTGCGTAAACCAAATTAATCCAATTAATTTACTGATATTTACGTGAACCAAATTAATTAACCCATTTGAGCCGCGACACGACAAAACCAACAAAGTGGTTGGGAGCCCAGCGCGCAGACTCAGATCAGTCTGGGCATCCATTCAGTCTGATCAGAGTCTTTGCTGTCTGCATAGAGGTGGCTTAGATCCTTAGCTACCCTTTGAGCGCTAAGCAAAGTGTCTGATCGGACAGTGCGGATGCCCAGGCTGATCTGAGTCTTCACTGGGCGCACAACCACTTTGTTGGTTTTCTCGTGTCGCGGCTCATTTCTGCCTGGTGCTAGTTAGGTCCAATTGCTAATTAAGGGGTGTCTGGTTAAAGTTCACCATTAAAGAGAGATACCCATTTGCCTTATGCAAATAGTGTAGACCCTGATCAGAGGCTGCATTTTGTGGCGTCTGAGCTGAGGCTGCACTGCCTATGTCCCTTTTATGAGACACTAGGCATAAATGGGTTAATGCCTTTGTAAGTTTGAAGAGCCATGTGACAATAGATTTGAGTCGTAACATGAGACAATGGATTCCAGCGGGTATTAAAGTTGAAATAATGTCGTATCAACGTCGACACAACGTCGGCTGACACCACGTTGCTTTGACATTGTGTGCCTAATGTTACTTGGTCTATGCGTCGAATTCTTGGTACCAGCTTTTTTGCTAGGCGCTCATATAGTATAATAATGATGAGCACTCGGAACTGGAGCACGAAATAGCACTGTTGCAGAATTAGCGCACGAGCTCGACGTCATATCCAGACACCGTCGTAACAGAAAGAAAAAAATGTTGAAAACATGTATTGTCTTCTCACTGGTGAAAGTATCTATACCCAGCGGCACACCTTCAGTTTTGATAACAACGAGCAGTTTTCTATGCATACGATGTGTTATATGACTGATAAAAGGTAGGGGATGGGAGAGACAGGCTCGTTCACCACTTAGTTGCCTTCGGCCTTGGTCCCTCGGGACCTGGCAAATGTTAATGCATGAAAAACCACGTTTGATCCCTATATAGTACAGACGGATTTTCGGTCTTGTTAGTCTTGACGGGTTTTCATTAAGGTGCTTGTTCTTCGGCCCTGTCATTCACCTTAGGTAACCAGGTCAACCTTTTGCTGCCAGTAGAGATTAGTATTTCAGCACGCTTAACCGTGGAAACAATGTCGTTTAAACGTCGATGCAACGTCTTGTTGGCGTTGCATTGATGTTGAAATGACGCTGTTTCGACGCTATGTGCGTACTAAGTGCACATTTTGAAGCAATACTAAATGTTGTCCGTCGTCTCCGTCCAGTTTTATACACGGTCATACCTGTATATGATAATTTATCTCCTTGCCCAGTGGCAATCTGTCATGTATCATAATGAATTAATTATAAGTAGCTTTATTGACATAATCATTTTATCCACCATGGACAAATAAGGTGTAGTGACTATGTTTCTAGTTCATTTTGTGTTTTTCCTTTAGTAAGGTAAGTGATTCACTATTTTCTTCTTTAGATAGACCCGTGGATTGGTTGTTTTGGTTTAATCGGCCCTTTGAGACAGTATTTCAGTCTATATTAGGCCGTCTCCCAGAGAGAGGGAGAAAGAAAAATGACAGACGAGAGCCTCGGAAAAAATGTCCAAACAAACCCTATCCGCACCTACTGCAAGCACAGTAGGCCCTTGCCCTACTATTATTCGAATCAGTAGGACGCCCCAGCACTGGAAGTTTTTCGCAGCACCGCCCGACCACCCCTTAGACCCGTGGGTGATTCAGTTTCGATTTGTTGGTTATTTTGGGTGTAATGACCCTTTGAGACAGTATTTCAGTCTGTATCGAGCCGTCTGTCAATGAGAGAGAGAGAGAGAGAGAGCCTTCGAAGAGAGATCAAAACAGTCCCCACCTACATTTGCTGCAAGCACAGTAGGCCCATGCCCTAATATGGGGTGGTCGGGTGGTGCGATGGTGCTGCGTATAACTTCCAGTGTCGGGGCGTCCTACTGATTTGGATAATAGTAGGGCAGGGGCCTACTGTGCTTGCAGTAGGGGGCGGGTGGGGATGTTTTGGACATTTTTTTTTCTCTCGTCTATTATTTCTCGCTTTTATCTCAAAGGGCCGTTAAACCCCAAACAACCCATGCCCTAATATAATATAACGCCCAAATGCCGAAATCGCCTGACCCTACTACCCCCTGGATGATTTGAAATTTCGCTACCCTTTCAAGTGTATTTCGGGCCGGTCGGGGAATACTAGAATAAAACCTCAACCTGAGTTGGAATCGACCCTAATACCTGAGGATTTATGAATCTAGAGACCTCATTTTGTTTATACAGTAAACGGCATCTTCCCTGTTCGCACGTCTTGACGTCCTTGACGTGCGAACAGGGAAGATGCCGTTTAGACTTGAAGTCAAGATTTTTTTGCGCGCGGGGTGGGGAGACAGGGATGGTTAACGGCTGTTTGAGACAGTTTTGACATGGACAGACTCAAGCAAAATATGAAACAGCCTCCACCCGCACCTACTGCAAGCCCTTGACCTTGCCGTCTCCACATTACTCCCAGTGGTATAAAGTGTATGAAGAGTGGTTCAGCTATCACGTTTGGTGATGAAAAATGTTGGTTAATTTGCATGTATCGATATAACTGGTAAAAACTAGATCTAGTGGGAACATATTTATGAAATGTGAGAGACAACTCCACAAAATACGGTTTTCGTTTTCTGGTTCCCATATAAACAGAAAACGGGATAATGAATGGGGGCCACACGCCTTTACGTTGTATTTTTACCATTTTATTCTTGTGGACTCCTTTTTGCAACACTTTTTATACCTCGCCACACGTTAGTGGCGGAGTATTATGTTTTCATGTTGGCCGTCCATGTGTCCGTCCGTCCGTAGTACGTACGTCCGTCGGCACTTCGTTTCCGTTCGATAACTTAAAGGCTCCATAGTCCTATCAAAGGTAAAAACCGTCAAAATACAAATCATTATGAAACCTGTATAGCCTCAGAATTGATGAAAATATGTCGGTTGATGTGCTTTTTTGTAGCATATAAATGGTAAAAAAGAAGGAATAAAGTATTTTTCAAAAATGATAAGTCTCTCCATAAAAATACCGGTTTCGTCTCTGGTTCCCCGTTAAGCAATGCAATAATGCAACAGCGGCACAATCAATGGGATCCTTGCCTAATTGTTTTGTACATTATATTTTTATCACCTGTCAAACGCCTGTACCTTATATTTTTACCGCCTGTACGTTGTATTTTTATCATGAAATAAAGCTTGTGAAATCGAAAGTAGATCATTTTGGTTGGTAACTAAAATGACCTAGTTATTTTTTCAAATCTATTTTATGGTAAACTCACGGACGTTTTGACTTTTCAAAACCGGCCAATCACGATATTAGTCAGTGGCGAAACTGTAGTGAGAAGTTTGCAGCGATACCTCACGATAAAATTTTTCATGCTGATAGAGCGATGGGGCCTTTAAGTATTTATGAACGGATTTCATTTTCAAATTTTGCATATGAATTTGTACCAAGAATGTCTCGCTTGGGATTGTTAATGGGCGAATTTCGATAATTTCCAACAGAGTTATGGCACTTGTCAATGTACGGAAACTGGTTTTCTGCCTCTAGTTCCTTTACTATTTGGAGTATAATTATGAAACTTCACAGAAATGATCGAAATAATAGAAGCTTGGTAAAATTGGCAGAAAAAATATGGAGATGTTTCCATACACTTTGCGGGAGAGACTTCCCAGTAGGCACACGACATTGCATCAACATTGAATCAACCTTGATTCAACGTCATGAAGTTGAATCAAGGTTGATTCAATATTGATTCAATGTTGTGCCCAGTGGTTTATTCCCTTCGGGAGCAGATTTTGTTTGCTTTAACAGCACTCCGCACTCGGAAAAGAGGTTCATATAACATGGAAGCAAATACCATTCTGTTACAGTTCTCTCCCTTGTTAAAGTTCGTAGTGCAATCCTGATCGAAGTTTCTGTGTCCGACCTAACGACTATGTCAAATGCCCGCTAGGGAGCTATGATTGTTGTTTTGTCCTTTATAATATACAATAACATCGAAAACAAGTCGAGAGTAAATTTTCACGGTGACTTCATTTTCACCTTTTATTGACCGTATCTCTCAAGCTGAGGTTGACAATAGCCCAGATTTTATCATCGTTGCTCACTAAAATCCAAACTTTTTCATTTCTTGAAAAAAAATCATCCATTGCTCTGTCAGTGGCTCGTAAATTCATGTAATAATTTATCATGAGGTATCGCTGCAAGCTTCTCACCACGGTTTCGTCATTTATATAATGACTTTGTGATTAGTCAAATTTAAACAAATGAAAACATTCCTTGAGTTTTTACATAAAAATGCTAAAATGATTTGGGTCAGCCTTATTTGGCAACTAAAATGACATACTAACTCAAACGAAACGGAAATGGGGTGGTTGAGGTCACCAAACAAGAAGGTTGAACCGCTTTTCATAGTGATTTGTGTTAGACGCTTTTCTACATACTAAACAGATAGATTAACTATATAACTAGAACGTAAAAGGAACTTTTCCCCGCCCATTGTTACAAAGATAGAGGTATTCCCCGCTGAAAGAAAATAGAAACAACGCTTTTTCCATTGACGGTTTGTCCCGCTGACAGTAACAAATAAGAAACAAATAAATAATCTTTGTTCGACTGACAGTAACACGTAGAAAATGGCGGTCATAAAAGAAGAAAAAACTTTGTTCCCCTGCTGGTAGCAAGTAACAAGGAAAAAAAAGGAACTTTGTTCCACTGACGTTAACGAAGAAAGAAGAACTTTGTCCTGATGACAATAAACGCACACTGACGGTAGCAAAAAAAAAAAAAATAGTAAGAAGTTTTTCCCATGACAGGTAACAAAGAAAAACAGAAAAACGAACTAAATCAAACAAAACATAAGCAGAAACTGTAGTTTCCCTGACCAGACTGAGCATGGGCTTGGCATGCACACTTCATATATGCCGAACAGCCCAACTTTTTTGCAATGAGCGTCAGACTTGTTTTGCCAAGATAGTCACCGGTAAACATAAATCATCTTGAGAACCTATAAACAGTGTATCATATATATGCCAATGGTAAAATGTGTCCTCCGCAAATATGTGATGGACTTTCATCCTGAAAGATTTACGGTCACTGAATTAATAAGAGGCTTAACCTTTCCCTCGATCACTGGTAAACGGCCTTGCGACATAAAACCTGCACCAGAGCCCATGTACACAGTAAGTAAAGATGATAGCTCAGTGGGTTAAGCGCTGGCCTACTGATCTAATGGACAGGATTCGAGCCCCGGTTTAGGTGAGAATCTTTCCTATCATAAGCGGGGTCCCATTGCACACAGCCTTTCATTCATTATCACCCTTTCATCGTCCAGATATGGCTGAAATACTGTTGGAAAGGACGTATTGAACCAAGAACAGCTGCCAGTGGACTCACAACTTTGAAACGATATTGAATCAACGTTGATTCAATGCACTGAATCAACGTTGATTCAATGTTATATCAACATTGTGTGCCTGCTGGGTGAATATAATTGAGCCGCGACGCGAGAAAACCAACAAAGTGGTTGTGCGCCCAAGGCAGACTTAGCCTGGCTAGCTGCCCAGTCTGATCAGACTCCTCGCTAAGCGCTTAAAGGGTCTAAGCTAGCTTCATGCGGACAGCGGATGCCCAGGCTGATCTAAGTCTGCGCTGGGCGCACAACCACTTTGTTGCTTTTCTTGTGTACCGGCTCATATTTGCTACGGGTACGGCTAATGTTGGAAGGCAAGTTCGCTTCAGAAAAGGGTCACCGATGTTATCACTTTGTGGCATTTTGAATCGATTGTTGTAGAAGGGACCATTGGGCACTTATAAGGACTAGTAAAGGCTTACTATAATAATAGGTCTGATGACCGGGAAATCAGTCGGCGGACTTTAAGATTATCTTTTGTCGAAGTGAGGATCCTGATCACATTAAACAGAGTGACTCGCCCAGTCTGATCTACGTCAGCATTCCCTGATTGTCACTGACTAACATGTCGAAAGTTACATTTCGCTGGTCACTGGTTCAAGATATTGTGACCACAGATGACCAGTGAATTATGTACACAACGCTAAAGTATAAAATAAACACGTGTTGACAATATCAAAGAATGATAATAAAATGTTGACAATCCGGATATGAACTGTTGTTAATTAAGTGAAAATAGGTAATATTTATGTTGAAAATTTGTAAATTTCATTAAGAAAATGTCGATGGGCGTTGAAATTTGATGCGAAGGGTAAAGGTTGTGTAGGTTAATGTTCAAAAAGTAGGTCAGTATTATTTGAATTGTAAATTCTTTCTTGTTTTTCTGAGACGCTGATCGCATTTAAGTTTTGTGTATGATACCTAGGTAACGTGGTGTTTATTTATGACCTTTCTGTTGCATCTCTTTCATTTTCACCTTAAAATGTGCTTTACTCTGAAATATGTTATGTTAATCGTTTTGATGTTTTATGAAAAAATATGTCGAAGACATATGTGACAGTGCCTGGCATTTTAAGATCGCCTTTTCATGTAACTATTTAACTGCAGTTGTAGTTATACTTCTAGTTGAGGGGGTGGTCGGGTGGTGCGATGGTGCTGCGTGTAGCTTCCAGTGCCGGGGCGTCCTACTGATTGGATAATAGTAGGGCAAGGGCCTACTGTGCTTGCAGTAGGTGCGGGTAGGGGTTGTTTGGACACTTTCTATCTCGTCTATCATTTCTCTCTTCTTTCTCTCTCTCTCTGGGAGACGGCCCGATATAGACTGAACTACTGTCTCAAAGGGCCGTTAAACCCAAAACACTCACTCACTCTAGTTGAAAAATAAGAGACGTTGATAGTCACATGAAAAAAACCCCCCAACTCTTTTGGACAAATGAAAGCTCCAAGCTTCTGGTGCTGGGAAAACTTCAGTATTCATTTCGGACAAAACAGGATCGAATATCAAAGAGCAAGACACCCAGTGGGCACATTACGTCGCATCGACGTCAGTACGACGTCATTTCAACGACATGTGCCTGCTGGGCACCCTAGCAAGCACATGGCATTTATACAACGTCGCTTCAACGTCAGTGCAATGCCTTGGCGTTGCATCGACGCTGTCTTAACGTTATGTTGCCGCTGGATAAATGATGACAATTCTTATGTACTTAAGGCACTTTCGACAGTATCTTTAGAGAATCTTCTTTGCGAGTCTGCTGTCTTGAAAGTTGTTATAAAGTTTATTTTCATACGCATAGGCCCATTGGCCATTGAGCAATACAAAATACAATATAATATATATACGAGGGGCGTTCGGAAAGTTTTGCAAATGACGTAATTTCTCGGTTACCACCATACAGACAGAACTTCTGATTGCAAAAACACATAAAGCTATATTATGCGAAGAGAATTCTGCAAACAAGGTGCATTTTTTTTTTAAAAAAAGACGCATTTTTAACTTCTTTGAAAGAGGTATACCCTAAAGACACTGCAGAATTTTACTTTAGTAGGCCGTAATTTATATATCAGCAGTCTTTGATATCTTTTTATCTTTGTTTGTTAAAGACAATGCCCAGACAATGTTGTTCTGTAAATATCGCGGAAATAAGTTTTAATCTGGCTTCCGTACAGAGCCGGGAATATGGATCATCCGTACTTTATGCTGTAGCAATTTCTCCATTTCTACTAAAATTTGATGATTTTGTAATGAAAACAAGTGTATTAGCATTCAAAATATTGTCGGCAAGAGCATTTACATGGGTCAACGAAAACCTGCCAACAAATTCAAATTAATGCCAAAAATGAAGCCTCTGCAAGCTTTCAAAAATGACGTTAACGTAAAATTCAATAACGTCATAAGAACTGTGCATTGCTTTGCAAGGAATAAATCGACAACAGTTGCCGCACTTCTAACTTTCGTATGGATATTATAGGCAAGACAAGCAACCTAACACTGAAAAGATTTTACATATAAAAGTAAAAAGTATGCAAAGACCAGGAACTGAAACAATCAAAATCCAAATCCAGCCCTCAAACCATAGTTGGAAACAACTAAGATTACAAATAATCAAGATACAGAGAACATATGGCCAACCGAGTGAGCAGCTTGTTCCCAAAAGGTGGCCACTCAGCAACCCAAACCGAACCAAAAATAATAATAACATACATAAGGTAAAACATCACAGAAACTCTGACACCAAAAACAGGCAACAAAGAACCACAACAGAACTACCGCCTTGGAACGGTCAGTAATGAATTACTGGGGGGCTTAAATCGATTTTACAGGCCCAACCTCACCCTCAGTTTCTGAAGTGGTACAAAACATTTAGTTGGTTGTTCGGTTCGCATGATAACCCTCTAACTCGTCAATGAATCATCACGGTAAACACATAAATCAAATTTCAACACCATGAAGAAGCAAAGACGAGGACTCAACAGATACAACGGGCCGTCTGACAGGTGGAGATCCCTGTCCTGCCCAGTAACATCCAAATCACGAGCTGCCGCTGCTAGCCTCAGCAGCAGCTGCTGATAGCCTCGCAGCAGCTGCTGATAGCCTCGCAGCAGCTATTGACGTTTTACCCCAGTAAGTTTGGTTTTAGCCACTTTCTAGGAACGATCGGCTCGATATAGGTAAGTGTTCTTGTAAGGGCTGTAAAGCCCAAACTAATAATGACAAATGATGATAATAATAATAATAATAATAACGTCTGTGTTTGTCTATGCGCAAAAAGATGAATAACTGTAGTTGCAGTCATACAATAACAGGATTTATCTTTCGCAGGCTTCTCCCTTGTGCCTATATATAGTTTACAGACATATTAACTTATTTCCTTTGCGAGTATAATATATACTAGAATGGAATAGCTACAAAAATAAATTAAAAAAAATAAATAAATACAAAAAAAAAATCTATTTCCTCGACAAAGATAAAACATGGTACATATAAGAGACTGAATTGGAATAGTTTGCTTCCCTTACATACCAACAAAATATAATAAGCTTCTAAATTATAATTAAAAAAATAAAGGTGTACCGTATTCTGAATTGGAATAGTTTGCTTCCCTTACATACCAACAAAATATAATAAGCTTCTAAATTATAATTAAAAAAAAAATAAAGGTGTACCGTATTCTTGGACGGACACCCGGCGCCAGGTGTGTGCAACTATGGTTACGTACCGTTGAGCCACTTGGGTAACGTCGATACGAGAATTGAACAGAACAGAACAGAACTGTACCGTATTCGACCCGTTGCGCTAAACATTAAATACTTTCAGTAGACATTCTTCCTAATAAACACACATTTCAAAGAATTATTATATATAGAAATAAACTGAATCATTAGAGAAAAGCTGCATATAGTCATGCAGGATGGAGATGCTTTGTAAGTGAAAACTGTAAGATTTTATAGTGTTTTCAGCACTTGTGTTAAACAAGCAATCAAAGGGATAAACCAGTAAAAATATGTGCGCTAAAAATCATATGCCTCAGAACTTCCCATGATCTGCGCTTATTGGATCACGTGCGCTAATAGGGTCGATTACAAAATATAAATTTGGACGGCTGTGTGCAACTATAGTCATAGTTAGGTATCGCTGACCACATGGGGAACGTCGTTAGGAGAAGAGAAGAGAACAAAACAATATACATAGGACTTGGACGAACACTCGGCGCCAGGGGTGTGCAACTATAGTTACGTACGCACTTGGCGAACGTCGTTAGGAGAACTGAAACAGAACAGTACATAAAATCCAGTGTCGTTACGAGAATTGAAATACACTTACAATAAAATCCAACAGATGGAAACCGCTGAGCCACTTCAGGAACATCGTTACGAGAGATGAAAAAATCAGCAGTGCGAATGCAGGTGGGGAAGGAGACATTTTCAGCACTCTTTTATTTGGTTGATACATGTAAAAAATGCTGAAAAATTAAGTTTATCAGATATCTCAGCCCTGTCTCGTAGATCACACCTGTAATCTCTTTCATCGGAAATTTGTGTTACAACAATAATTCTGGAGAAGCAAGAAATTTTGCTGGTCAAATAAAAGTATTTGCTTTCCCAGTGCGCAGTGAGCAAGTAGAAAATTGTTACAGTTGTCAGGTCTTGGTCAGCCCATTTATTGATATCACTTATTCAAAGAATGGATATCACAACTTCGAATTATGGATGTCAAATATCCGATTTTATGGATATCCCCAATTCGAATTATGATATCACTAATTCGATTTATGGATAGCCATAATTAGAGTTATTGATAGCTATGGGCAGTATTATGGAAATAGCTACATATGAGCCGCGACACGAGAAAACCAACAATGTGGTTGTGCACCCCGTGCAGATTCAGATCAGCCTGGGCATTCGCCGAGTTTGATCAGACTCTTCGTTTAGTGCCCAAAGGGTAGCTAAGGGTCTTAGCTACCTCCATGCGGACAGCGAAGACTCTGATCAGACTGGGCGGATGCCCAGGCTGATCTGAGTCTGCGCTGGGTGCACAACCAGATTGTTGGTTTTCCCGTGTCGCGGCTCATATATGTAATTCGAAGTAGGGATATCCATATTTTAAATAAGTTATATCAAGAACTCGGGCTGAATAATTGATATCCATAATTTGAATAGTAAATATCCATAATTCTAACACAGTGCGCCTATAGAAGCAATGGAAGGCTACCGTGTTTTATTCTGCAACAATTCACTGTTTCGGAGCGCGTGAGTCTAATGGCTGACGTCACTGCAACTACTGACGTAATTTTGTGACGTTTTGAGACGTTAGACGGTGTAACGTCTCTTTTTCTTTCTAAAATCGCTATAAAAATGTACATTTGTCTTAGAGACAGTTAAGAATATTGGCGGGAGCATGAACGCGCTGGCGGGAAGGTTGGGAGAGTTTGAATGAAAAGAATAGTTTTTCGGCGTTTTTGAGTGTTAGAATCGAAATAGTTCAGCTCTAGCATTGACTTGTTGAGTAATTATTCACTGTTTGTCGGTCAGTTGTAAGTAGATATATCACTCGCGCTCCGCGCTCGTGATATGATCTACTTTACAACTGACATCCAAACAGTGAATTATTACTCAACAATTCACTGCTAGAGCTGATCTATTTCTTAAATAATCGCAGAGCAGTCGTTATTTAAACTTATTATTTGTAACGGAGAATATCTGATATCCATAATTCTAATTAGTGTTATACATAAACGGGCCCAAATATTGATATCCGTAACCCGAATTAGGCTTTTTACTTAATATTTGAATTATGGATATCTAATAATCTTAATGATTAATGGATATCACTAATTCGACATTGGTATCACCTATTTGATTTATTGATATCCATTAGTAATAAGTGATATCCGATATCCATAATTCGATTCATGACCATCCATAAATCAAATTATGAATATCCAAAAATCGGATTTGTGATATCCATGATACAAATTATATCTATTAATAATTATGATTTTCGGATATCCTTAGTTCGAATTATGAATATCGATAATTCGAATTATGGATATCTATAAAAATATTGATGTTCATAATTCGAATTAACTAGGATACGTGTACAGTGTTTGAGAGTCCGCGTATTATTTAATGTTATTAATTATTATAAATGAAATAAACTCAGAGTTAAATATGACCATTAACATCTTAAACAGCGTTGAATTTCGGAGTTAAAGTACTTATTACAGAAAACGTATCTTAAAAAAAAACATGATAAAGTTGTCTCACAATACCGTATTACCGATATATCGCAAATCCGTTTTCGCTCAGCTTGCAAGTTAATTTAAGGTAGGTCAATAGTACCTCTGGCATCAACTATCAACTGCAGCTGTACAGAAAGAAACAACTGCTGCTGCCTCTGAGACAACACCAGGTCCGCAACTTCAGCTGAGACTCCCGCAGAAGATACTATAATTAGCTATTCAACATGACATTTAGTTTTTCTCATCGTTTTTAAATTTTCCTACAGATCTTGGCCACTCTTTTCTCTTTTTCCCTCTCTTCTTATTTGCCTTTTTATTGCCCATTTATCCCCTGTTTTTAGTTTGGCTCTACTTGTTTGTTGGGTAAGATCAGCAAGATGTTTGAAAAAAAGACAAGGTCAAAGTTAATTTTCAGAAGTTAATTTTTCAAGTTTATTTATTTAATTACAATTATTTTTTCCTGCATTTAGAGCTTCTAGTGTCATCTCAATGTATGTGTTTGAGGACTAATACTAAGAGCATGCAAGACCATGGTACTGGTATAAGAAAGCCATTGTCAGCATCAACGAAAAAAAAAATATATATATATATTTAGGCAGCAGCTGATGTCCCTCTGCTGCCATATATTTACGTAAGGTTTATTTTCTCTTTTTTTCCTTCAAATATGTGTTTTCAGTGTAGACACAAAACTGTTTTGTTTGTTTAGGTACTCAAACTGGTGTTTGCATTTTCACATAGCCACTTTGGGTGTTTTGCATGACAGATATGCGTTATATGTAGTTTAGGGCTCGCAACGAATTAAGTTACCTTTCAAATATCCCTTCGGGCACATAGGGTTTGATCAGCTTTGAACCAACGTCGATTCGACGTCATGACATCGAATCGGCGTTGGTTCAATGCTGGCTAATATAGTGCCCGAAGGGATATTACAAGAAGAAGCGTCACACAGTTCTCTTCAATTTGCATAACAGATGTGCCTTATATGTAGTTTAGGGCTCGCAACGAGTTAAGTTACCTAACAAATATCCCGTCGGGCACATGGGGGTTTGATCAGCTGTGAACCAGCGTCGGTTCGACGTCATGATATCGAATCGACGTTGGTTCAATGCTGGCTAAACATAGTGCCCGAAGGGATATTACAAGAAGAGTCACACAGTTCTCTCCATTTTGCATAAGAGATGTGCGTTATATGTAGTTTAGGGCTCGCAACGAATTAAGTTACCTTACAAATATCCCGTCGGGCACTTGGGGTTTGATCAAGTTTGGACCAGCGTCGGTTCGACGTCATGATATCGAATCGACGTTGGTCAAATGCTGGCTAAGCATAGTGCCGAAGGGATATTACAAGAAGAGTCTCACAGTTCTCTCCAATTCGCATGACAGATGTGCCTTATATGTAGTTTAGGGCTCGCAACGAATTAAGTTACCTTACAAATAACCCGTCGGACACATGGGGCTTGATCAGCTTTGGACCAACGTCGATTTGACATCATGATATCGAATCGACGTTGGTCCGATGCTGGCTAAGCATAGTGCTCGAAGGGATATTACAAGAAGAGTCACGCAGTTCTCTCCAATTCGCATGACAGATGTGCCTTATCTGTAGTTTAGGGCTCGCAACGAATTAAGTTACCTTACAAATAACCCGTCGGGCACATGGGGTTTGATCAGCTTT
This sequence comes from Ctena decussata, assembly GCA_963989385.1. NCBI lineage: Eukaryota > Metazoa > Mollusca > Bivalvia > Lucinida > Lucinidae > Ctena > Ctena decussata. The sequence goes on along the minus strand of OZ022505.1, from coordinate 3,221,445 downwards.
GAACCGAAGACGATTCGACGTCATGATGTCGAATCGACGTTGGTTCAATGCAGGTTAGGCATAGTGCCCGAAGGGATATTACAAGAAGAGTCACACAGTTTTCACCAAGCAAAGATAAGGTCTAAGTGGGATAGGTTGGGATACAGCTCATAGGAAAGAAATTAATAGCTTTAAGCATGTTAAGTATTAATGATTCTTGACTCACATATTATTTTGTATTTATTAAGGTGATATTATGCACTCATTGTACTACCTGTCACATGATTTATATTTGTATTGCATGTATGTACATGTATATGCTCAAGGGCTACATAACCTATATAGCACTTGAATAAACATATATATATATCGAGGGTTATTTGCCAAAAGGTCGTAAGTGCAGTTTTGGTGAAAACTAACTTTTTGTCAGAAATCTGTAGGACAAATGACCCTTAAAATTCTCCCAAAGTTTGAAGCAGATATTTAAATTAACTAATTAGATACGCAATTTAGATCAAATATCGTAAGTGCAAATTAGTACATACTTCAGACATATAATGTCACAAGTGCGCCTAATTCATTTTTGTCATTGATAAAATACCCGATTTTTGTTGTGGCACTAAGTCATAAGAGCACTTACGCCTAAATGTCAGAACAATGGTTGCATGTTCCTGAACAAAAAAACTGAGCATTTAAGTAGTAAGAGCACTTAAGATCTTTTGTCTTTTCTATTTGCCCATTTAATATTGGTATGATGAGAGAAATTAAATCTTAAGTGCATTTACTACGTTATGGCTTTACGAATCATTATAACATTTTAATAAAAAAATTGGTAGTATGTACACTTAAGATGTAAAACACATGTCAGTGTAACTTAATACTCTAAGACTTAACCTCGTTAGCACCAATTTGTGGGAAAATTGTACAGAATTAGCATTCAGTCCCCTTTATCAGCAGATTTGTATTAGTTTACTAGATGTAGTTCAGTTTCTAGGTGGGTTAGAGCTTTGATGAAACATTTAATTTCCATGGAATGAAATATTAAATCAGGTAAGCCTTACGTTATATCTTTTGCATAATGTATGAAAGCAAATGTGTGATAAATGTGTGTGTGTGTATGTGTGTGTGTGTGTGTGTGTGTGTGAGAGAGAGAGTCACTATATAGTTCATTCGTCACAATTACAATATGTCTTTTGAATATAATGGAATATTTATGACTGTGAAAATGACATTTTTAGATAAACATTTTCTTATGTGTGCTCTTTGAGTCGTGTTCAAATGAATACTCAAGTCTCCGTTTTAATGCAGAAATAAAAGGGGAGTTCGAGGGGGCTCAAAATTATATAGCCTTATCATGATGTATTTCCAGAGAAAATAATTTCACATGCGATATAACTATAGTACTAACACCCTTCATGCATATTAATGCGACATACGATATTTTAAGTCTGTTACATGGATGTGAACTCCTTAACTATTAAGGTGCTTCAAGTTGTATGTTCAGTGTTCACGATTAATGTACACGTACATGCATATAATTACTCAAGAACATACTATATCATTTATAAAATGTGCTATGTAAATGTATACTTATTATGATCGCAGTCATTCTGTTCCAGATTACAAATGGCTGCATACGACGAACTTGTTGACTTGGAAGGTTTATTCGATAATGACTTTGATCTGAATGAAAATGCAAACATGAATAACAAGGCTGTTGAACAAAAAAGTGACACTGAAAGCTCAGCTGAAGAACTAGATGGCTTGGAAGATTTATTTAATGATGATTTCGATCTGGATGACAGTACAAACACAAATTATAATATTGATCTACATAAACGTGGAACTGACAATAATAAGGCCAGAGAACAAACCTCTAGTGAACTACCAGATAACACAAATGAAAACGGCGGAACATTGTTAAATGGGATCGTTGATAAAACTGTTGAGAGTGAATACTCACAAAATAAAACTACAAATGGCAAACAATCTACAAAGGGAGAAGATGATAAGTCTGTGGAAGACACAATGTTCATAAATACAAATAAAAATGCAAATGACAAACAGCAAATTAGTGAAATTGATGACAAAATTATTGGAAGTGGACAGCCACATGATACAAATGAGTGTAAAAACAAACAATATTCAAGCAATGCTGGCGATATAGCAATTGAAACAAGGCAGCAGGAAAAAGTAAATAATAGTCAAGATTTAAGCACAGATGACGTGACTGACACAGCCATAGAAAGTGGCCAGTCAGAACATAAAAACAGAAATGAAACAAAATACACAGACTTGGGTGATAAGCAAACTGAGAATGCAAATCAATCGTTAAGAAATGAAAACCAATGCACAACTGAAAGCATTAACCAAACTGTGGAAAAAGGACCACCAGAACATTTAAATGAAATTTCACAAGGAAATGATGAAAAAACTGCAAGTGAGGTGTTGGACAAAAGGGTTGGTGGTGGCCTGTCAGAAAATGCAAAAAGCTTTGAGAATGATGGTTCAAATCAAATATTGAGACAAGGGGCTGAACTTCACTCTGACCAGCAAACTACAAGCACACACGTAAATGTAGGACCTGAAAAGAAACAGTGCAGTCGAAAGGTCCCTGCTAAAACAACTGTAAGGAGAAGGAAGGTAAAAAAAAAGCATCAACAAATATTTCGGAGCAACAATCCTCTTCAGAAGATGATCAAACACTAGCAGAAATAGCAAGACAAAGCAGGAAAAAGCAACATCAGTTTGACCTAGCAGAGCACGAGGACCTTGATGACCCTGCAAAAGACCCAGACTTTAAAGTAAAGAAAAAGGACTTGCTAGTATCTGAATCTGATAGTGATTCAGATATAGAAAAACCCAGACGTAAGAAGAAAAATAAGAAGAAGAATCAACAAAATCGTCCAAAGAAACTTATTAAGATGACAAAGACCAGTAATCTTTCGCAGAGAATTAGAGATAAGGGCTGGAAAAAGAAGCCTTCTCAGCTTAGTTAGCACAAGCGTAAAACTCCTGGTAGACTTAATAATGCTAGAAAACAGACTGGAAGCAAAAACATCAAAAGGAAATTGTTTTCAAAGCCGACACAAAGAAAACCGAGCAAAACAGTAAGCTGTGGCGCGAAACAGAGTGGCATAAGAAAAACAGAAATGAAGGATTGGACTAAATCATTCACAAACATTGATGAAATTAATGCAGATATACAGAGGGCTAAATCTGAGAGTTTAAATACTTACCGGGTGAAACAAGTACTTTTGAAATTCCATGACCGAAGTGTAGATACACTCTTAAATAGCAACGGACTGAAACGTAAAACTGTTGAGGGAGATGGAAACTGTTTTTTTAGTGCAGTAAAAGAAGCTACATCGAATTTTGAAAGCCCACATGAAGTGCGAAAAGCTGTAGTAAATCACCTTCAAATCAATAAGGAAGAATACATAAACTTTCTCACAAATGTAAGTAAAGAATCTCACCGCGATCTGCAAGACATATACGACAATCAAGTTGACTTTCTTAAAGAAGATGGACATTGGTCTACAGAGCTTTGTGACTTGCTCCCCCTTGCAATAGCAAACATGATAGGAAGGGAAGTAATTATTTACTCAAGTAACAGGAATAATCAACTAATTGAAATTCACCCAACATTGACTGAAGTGAGATCTGAAGAAGTTTTAACATTGGCTTACATAGCCTTAAAAGGATCAGAGCATTATGATATTTGTATTTCCAATAACGAGAATTCAGAGGACATACAATGCACTGAGAAGTTTGATAAAGCACGTACACCTGAAAAGGAAATGACTAGAACAACTCCACAAGCCACTCCAGATAAAACAGAGAATGTGGGATCATGTGAGGTAAATGCAGATGCTACAGTAAGCAAGAAAAAAAGGACAGTGTCATCACCTACAGGGATAACACCAAGGAAAAGAGCAAAATATGTCTCTCCTGAAAAGAAGAAAAGGAGCAGGAAACGAAAAGCACATCCTGAAAACTGGAAAAAGAATGTCAGGAAACAGTTACGGCTATCCGGAAAGGAATATGTCAATGCGAAGGGTCATATGGTAGAAGCAAGGTCATTAAAACCCCACAATTGTCAAAAATGTCGGTATAAGTGTGGGGAGAAAGTCAGTGAAACAGAAAGGGAAAACATCTTCAAAACATTTTGGAGTCTAGGAAATAATGACAGACAAAGGGATTTTATATGTAAAAGCATAATGGAAAATGAACCTCAACGGATTAAACTACAAGCAAAAACACGACGAACAAAAACTAGGATTTTCTCTCTTGTGGTTGGACAGCAACAGATGCGAGTTTGTAAAGCATTTTTCATGAAAACATTAGATTTGGGAGAAAAAGCGATAGAATATGCCGTCAGACGCTCAAGCGCAGGGGTATTCACAACAAAGGATAAGAGAGGACAACATACACCCCATAATAAAACACCAGAGGTGAAAGTAGAGGATATTAAAAGACACATAGAATCATTTCAAGTGGTGGAAGGACACTATACAAGGAAAGATTCAAAAAGGCAGTATTTGGGAAGTGATCTCTATATACGGAAAATGTACAGTCTCTATCGGCAGGAATGTAAATCAAATAAAAAGAAAGCTTCGAGCGAACAGACATACCGAAATATTTTCTGTAACGATTACAATTACTCGTTTCATGTGCCCAAAAAGGACCAATGCAGTACTTGTAATATGTATAATCAGTCCAAGGATAAAAGTCCAGAACTGACAGAGAAATATCAAAAGCACATTGAAAGAAAAGTTCGAGCAAGGCAAGAAAAAGACAATGACAAAAAGTATTCAAAGGAAAACCGGTCATACCATACAGCTGCTTTCGATCTTGAAGCAGTTCTGCCAGTTCCATGTTCATTAGTTAATCAGGCTTACTATAAAAGGAAGCTAAGCTGTTATAATTTTTCAGTTTATTCTTTGGGTGATGCAAAAGGCAAATGCTATCTTTGGAATGAAACAGAAGGCAAACGTGGAAGCTGTGAAATGGCAACTTGTCTTCTCATGTATATCAAGTCTTTACCTCCGTCCATTACAGATGTTTGCTTGTATTCAGACACGTGTACGGGACAGAACCGAAATCGGTTTGTGTGTATGGCCATGCTTCATGCTGTATCTTGTATTCCAAATGTTCATACCATTAACCAAAAGTTCCTAGAATCTGGGCACTCCCAAAACGAGTGTGACTCCATCCATGCTGCCATAGAACATGCAAAAAAGCATACCTCGATATACTATCCTCACCAGTGGGAAACTATCATCCAAGTAGCAAGGCGAAATAAACCGTATACAGTAGTGACATTAAAACACATGGATTTTCTCAATTTTAAACCACTAACAGGTCAGGTACTTCCACCCAATCAGACTGACACTCGAGGCAAAAGGGTTGAATGGATGAAAGTAAAATGGTTTAACTACCGTAAACTTGAACCCGACTGCATTTATTTTAAATACAACTTTGATGATGAAGAATTCAACTGTTTGAAATTAAGATCAACCACAAGACGGGGAAAGAATGTTGGAACCAATATACCCCAATGTTACAAAGACAAGATTCCTATCTCAGATGCAAAGAAATCTGATTTGTTGTCCTTGTGTGAGACTGCAGTTATTCCGACTGAGTTTCATTGGTATTATAAGGGCTTACCATGTAACAAGTCAGTACGCGATGCCCTTGCAGAACCAGACAACATGGAGGACATGGTTGATTCTGAGGAAGAGTGAAACATTTCTTTATGTTGTTAGAACCGAGCTTCTATGTTTAATTTTGCATTACACGATTAGTGTTTGGGATCGCTGTTTGCACATATTCGCCAAAGAAACTGAAGCAGTTATATATGACATGCGTTGGAATTGTTACATTTTGTCTGACTGTGCATCTCAGATCTGCGGCCCCAGACTGATTAAACAACGAAGCAGTTGTTTTCATAAAATAAACGATAAAACAAGGGAAATATCATCTCCAATACGTTTATACTATGACAAAGTGTTTTACTTTTGATGTGTCAAATAATCATTTCATATGCCAGTGACATATTACTGCAAAGGGTGTTTCTCATGCTAACTCGGTGTAAATTTATATAGTTTAACCAGACAATCTTTCATTTTGGTACTTTGCTAAATTAAGGGCATGTTAAATACAATAAGCCAGGACACAGCAATTCCCACAAAATCACATATGCACAAATCAAACTAACAGGTTGATCTGCAGGTCCACTCTGCCTGAGCTGAGCCCTTATAACAGCATGAAGAACCCAATGATTTGGCGTCCTCAGCTATCCACAGAGTACACAAAAGACTTTGAGCAGACAGATGGACCGGCTGATAGGAGTCTTTTGATGATAGCAGATGTGATTTTGTAGGATTGCTCAAATGATATGTCAAACTGTTGACTGGATTGAACACTAAATTCCATAAAATTGTCGGATTTGTGTTTTTTCTGGATGTGTAATGGCCGTAAGTGCATTTCAAACATTATAGAACAATACTAGTCTTTTGAGCCTTGTAGAAGTAAGTGACCTTAAGATACTTTTACACCTTATTTCATGTCATAAAACACTATGAAATTGAAAGACATTTAATCGTAAGTTCACTTGAGTCCTTTTCACATCAACCATTGAGTCATAAAACAGAATGAAACTGAAAGACATTTCATCGTAAGTTCACTTGAGTCTTTTTCGCACTAACCATTGTGTAATAAAACTGAACGAAATGAAAATACATTTTATCGTAAGTTCACCTGAGTCTTTGTTGCATCGACCGTTGTCCTATAAATCTCACAGTCCATAAGGTCGAAAGTGATACAAGGGCAGATAAACCTCTAACAGAGATTTAATTCTAAATACAGACATGTACGTTGGATTCGCCTGACAAAATGCCTAAACATATGTTATGGTCATTTTGGTATAAATAAAGATGTCAAAACTAGAAAGTAACAAAACATTAAAATCAAGTTTTCTCAGGTTTGTGAAAAATGCACTTACGACCTTTTGGCAAATAACCCTCGATATATATAAACGCTACGGGTGTGAAAAGAATTTGTGATGCAACATTTGGTGGTGAGAGAGACACTTCCTGACACTCTTTTTATTGCAAGACTGACATCTTTTGATATTTTGTGCTGGGGCCTAATATTTGTTGTTTCTAGTTGTTGATAGAGAGTGTTGCAACTTTTTCTACTTTGTTGCTGTTACACTGCTGCTTCTGTTCGTGGTATGATAGTGACAACTGATGCTGATGTTTTCAATATTCTTTTCTTTTTTAGCTCACCTGTCAAGGTGAGCTTATAGTATAGATTTTGTCCGTCGTCCGTCGTCGGCGTCGGCGTCGGCGTCTGCGTCGGCGTCGGCGTCGTCGGCGTCCACAATTTTAAACATCTTCTTCTCAGAAACCACTGGGTGGATTGAGGCCAAATTTCATATGGAGCCTTAACAGGATGGGGGAACGAAAGTTTATATATTTGGTCCAGGTCACATGACCAAGATGGCCGCCACGCCCATATATGGTAAAAACCCTTCAAAAATCTTCTCCAGAACCAAAAGGCCTATGACCTTGAAACTTGGTATGTAGCATCGGGCATGCGGGCCCATCATAATTTATATAAATCATGACCTTGTGATGACCTTGACCTAATTTATGACATGGTCAACTTTGGTACGTTAGGCTTTTATATGGGAAAACGCTTAAACGGTGGATTTCTCAGAAACAATTTAAGTCTAAGGTACAATACTTGGTATATATGGTTGACTAAATGACCAGATGAAGATATTATGTCACTAAAGGTCAAGGTCATTCCGTCGGACCATCCGTCATCAAGATTTTCAAACATCTTCTCCTCTGAAACCACTAAGCCAATTGAAGCCAAATTTCATATGGAGTCTCAGTGGGATGGGGGAACAAAAGTTTATATATTTGGTCCAGGTCACATGACCAAGATGGCCGCCATGCCCATATATGGTAAAAACCCTTCAAAAATCTTCTTCTCCAGAACCAAAAGGCCTATGACCTTGAAACTTGGTGTGTAGCATCGGGCATGCGGGCCCATCAAAGTTTATACAAATCATGACCTTGCGTTGACCTTGACCTAATTTACGGCATGGTCAACTTTGGTACGTTAGGCTTTTATATTGGAAAACGCTTAAACAGTGGATTTCTCAGAAACTATTTAAGTCTAAGGTACAATACTTGGTATATATGGTTGACTAAATGACCAGATGAAGATATTATGTCACTAAAGGTCAAGATCATTCCGTCGTACCATCCCTCGTCAAGATTTTCAAACATCTTCTCCTCTGAAACCACTAGGCCGATTGAAGCCAAATTTCATATGGAGTCTCAGTGGGATGGGGGAACGAAAGTTTATATATTTGGTCCAGGTCACATGATCAAGATGGCTGCCACGCCAGTATATATATGGTAAAAACCCTTCAAAAATCTTCTTCTCCAGAACCAAAAGGCCTATGACCTTGAAACTTGGTATGTAGCATCGGGCATGCAGGCTTATCATATTTTATACAAATCATGAACTTGCGTTGACCTTGACCTAATTTACGGGATGGTCAACTTTGGTACGTTAGGCTTTTATATGGGAAAACGCTTAAACAGTGGATTTCTCAGAAACTATTTAAGTATTAGGTACAATACTTGGTATACATGGTCGACTAAATGACCAGATGGAGATATTATGTCACTAAAGGTCAAGGTCATTCCGTCAGACCATCCGTCATCAAGATTTTCAAACATCTTCTCCTCTGAAACCACTGGGCCGATTGAAGCCAAATTTCATATGGAGTCTCAGTGGGATGGGGGAACGAAAGTTTATACCCGGGGTCTGGGTCACATGACCAAGATGGCCACCATGCCCATATAAGGATCTAGTTATCTTGGCTAAAGGTCGTTTGTCTGTAATGTGTCAACATTTTTAAAGGACTTCTCCTCTGAAACTACTGGGCAGATTTCAATTTAATTTCAAATGCAGCCTTCAGGCAAAGCGGGAAACAAAGTTTATATATTCGGTCCACTCACATGACCAAGATGGCCACCATGCCCATATAATGGCAAAAACCTTGAAAAATCTTCTTCTCCAGAACCACGGGGCCAATTGCCTTGAAACTTGGTATCTAGCAACTGGGACTGTAGTACTACCAATTTTATATAAATTGAGCATATACTGACAGGTGAGCGATCGTTGCCCTTGGGCGACTTGTTTAAGATTGATATATGCTGCCTGTGATAATGGTGTTATTAAAAGTGTCAGCCACTGTTTATAGTAAGGATTTAGGCTTATATTACTGTTTTTGCCGTTTGTAGTATTTGCAGTCACTAATGTTGGTGGTTTGACAGGAGTAACATCTGCTGCTCCGCCAGTTTTCATAATCAGATGCTGATGTTTGTACCAGAGACCACATCATCTGTCGATATTGAAGATCAGAGGAACATCAGGTGCTGCCATTAGTACTGAGAATAACTTTTGCTGCTGCTGTAAGTAAAAGCAATAGCTGCTGATGGCGAAGTCAGTTCCTGATGCTGGTGTCATAAGCAGCTGCTAGTGTTTTTTTTATAGTTACACCACCATCTGCCGATATCGGAGAACATAAGGACATCAGCTGCTGCCATAATGTATTCAGGATAACTTTTGCTGCTGTTGTTGATGAAATCTTCAGCTGCTGATAATGTAGTCAGTTGCTGATGGTGGTGTCATAAGCAGCTCCTGATATTGTTTATTAGTGACAGTGACACCACCATCTTTTGATATTGGAGAACAGCGGGACATTAGCTGCTGCCATAAGTATTTAGAATAACTACTGCTGTTGATGAAAGCATCAGCTGCTGATGGTGATGTCAGTTGCAAATGGTGGTGTCAGAATGAGCTGCTGATGTTATTATTAGTGACAGTGACCCTACCATCTGCCGATATCGGAGAACAGAGGGATATCAGCTACTGTCATTAGTATTGATTATAACCATTACGGATGCTGTTGATTAAGTATTAGCTGCTGCTGGTGATGTCAGTTGCTGATGGTGGTGTCATAAGCAGCCGCTGCTTTTAGTAAATGACACTATCATCTGCCTATATCGGAGATCAGAGGGATGTCAGCTGTTGCCACTAGTGTTTAGAGAACATTTTGCTGCTGCTGTAAGTAAAAGCATAGGCTGCTGATGGTGGTGTCAGTTACTGATGGTGGTATCATAAGCAGCTGCTGGTGTTGTTTTTAGTGGCACCACCATCTGTCGAAAGCATTAGCTGTTGATGGTGGTTTTTAATTGGTACAATTGCTAATGCCGCAATTGCAGTTAGTACGGCTTATCGCTTTTGTCTTATTCTTTTCTGATGATAGAAGTAGCAGATTTTATGGGGGGGTTTAATTCACACGCTGCTGCAGCTGGTTGTAAAAGAGCCGCATCCTGCAACCTAGGTGGAGAGTAAGATTTGCTGTTGTTGTCTAAGGGGAGGAATGAAATAACTTCTACTGCTGTTAATTTGAAGATACAACAGCTGCTGCTGTTGTCACAGCAAATATCACAGAAACCATCAGCATCAGTTTTCACTCGTTGATAAACAACAGCACAATATATCACTCTAGTCACGTACACCACAAGAAGTAGTAACTCTCGCTAAAACTTACTGCAGATATCACGACGTCCACTGTCAGCAGCAGCTATCACCCTCGTAACAGAAGGCAGCAACAAAGGTTAGTTTCGTCTCCAGAAGCAGCTCCTGGTATTATGAGTATAACCACCAACAGATGGTAGAAAAAAGATATAATTCAAGCAGCAGCAACTGAAGTCACTCTCACTACTTTCCTTCAACAGCAGGCAGTCCACAAACAGATGACATATATAGATATTTAATCCAGCAGAAGCAACACCTGCCATTCTCACTACCTATCTTCAACAGCAGGCAGTTCATCAACAGATGGCAGATACAGATATTTAATCCAGCAGCAGCAACAGCTGTCACTCTCACTACCCTTCTTCAAAAGCAGGTAGTCCACAAACAGATGGCAGATACAGATAATTTGTCCAGCAGCAGCAACAGCTGTAACTCAATACCTATCTTCAAAACGGGCAGTGCACAAACAGATGGCAGATACAGATATTTAATCCAGCAGCAGCAACAGCTGTCACTCTCATTACATATCTTCAACAGCAGGCAGTCCACCAACAGAAGGTAGATACTGATATTTAGTCCAGCAGCAGCAACAGCTGTCACTTTCACTACCTATCTTCAACAGCAGGGAGTCCACCTACAGATGGTAGATACAGATATTTAATCCAGCAGCAGCAACAGCTGTCACTCTCACTACCTATCTTCAACAGCAGGCAGTCAAACTACAGATGGTAGATACAGATATTTAATCCAGCAGCAGCAACAGCTGTCGCTCTCACTACCTTTCTTGAACAGCAGGCAGTCCACCAACAGATGGCAGATACAGATATTTAATACAGCAGGAGCAACAGCTGTAACTCTGACCACCTGTCTTCAACAGCAGGCAGTCCATAAACAGAAGGCAGATACAGATATCTAGTACAGCAGCAGCAACAGCTGTCACCCTCACTATCTATCGTCAACAGCAAGCAGATGGCAGATATAGAAATTTAATCCAGCAGCAGCAACAGCTGTCACTCTCACTATCTATCTTCAACAGCAGGCAGTCCACCAACAGATTGCATGAACAAATATTTAATCCAGCAGCAGCAACAGCTGTCACTCTCACTATCTATCTTCAACAGCAGGCAGTCCACCAACTGCTTGCAGATACAGATATTCAATCCAGCAGCAGCAACAGCTGTCACCCTCACTACCCTTCTTCAACAGCAGGGAGTCCACAAACAGATGGCAGAAACAGATATTTAATGCAACAGCAGCAACAGCTGTCACTGTCACCACCTATCTTCAACAGCAGGCAGTCCACAAGCTGCTTGCTGATACAGATATTCAATCAAGCAGCAGCAACAGCTGACACTCTCACTACCTATCTTCAACAGCAGGCAGTCCACCAACCGATGGTAGATACAGATATTTAATCCAACAGCAGCAACAGCTGACCCTCAGCTGCTGCTATTAGAAGTAAGAATAGCTTCTGTAGATGCGTTTGATAAAAGCATCAGCTGCTGATAGTGGTTTAGCAGTTGCTGATGGTTGTGTCGTAAGCAGGTGCTCATTTTCGTATTAATGACAGCATCATTTGGCGATATTGGAGAACAATGGGATATCAGCTGCTGCAATCATGAGAGGGAATAGCTTTTGCTGCTTTTTTATGAAAACATCAGGAGCTACTGTTGGTGGTTTGGCAGCTGTTGGTGGTGATGTGGTGGTGATGTGATAAGCAGCTGCTGATGTTAATATCTGCGACCACATCATTTGCCGATATGAAAGAACAAAAGGACACTTGCTACCTATTAGAAGTAAAAATAGCTTTTGCTGCATCTTTTGACGAAAGCATCAGCTGCTGATGGTTCTTTGGCAGCTGATGATGGCGGTAACATAAGCAGCTGCTGATGTTACTGTTAATGACACCATCATCTGCCGATATCGGAGAACAAATGGACATTAGCTGCTTCCATCAGTAATAGGAAAAACTTTTGATGCTGATTTTGATGAAAGCATCAGCTGCTGATGGCGGTTTGGCAGCTGGTGATAGTGGCATAAGCAGCTGCTGCTGTTATTATCAGTAACCACATAATCTGCCAATATGGAAGAACAGAGGGGCATCACCCGCTGCTATTATTAGTAAGAATAGCTTCTGCAGCTGCGTTTGATAAAAGCATCAGCTGCTAATGGTGGTTTAGCAGTAGCTGATGGTAGTATCATAAGCAACAGCTCATCTCAGTATTAATGACTAATTTGCTGATCATTTGCTGATATCGGAACAGAGGGACATCAGCTGATGCAATCATGAGTAAGAATAGCTTTTGCTGCTGATCTTGATAAAAGCATCAGCAACTACTGATGGTGGTTTTTGCAGCTGCTGGTGCTGGGGTCATAAGCAACTGCTGATTTTAATATCAGTTTTAAGGGTAGTATATGCTTGGCAAGCAGAATTCTCGGTTGGAAGAGAATTATCACATAAATGGTTTATTAGGTGTGAATCTATAGTCTCCCTTGAAGCGAAATACTCAGAAAATTATGTCCGGAAAATGCTATTTATTGTGCAGTCTACAGGTTCAAAAGCCGTTCTTCAATTAGCAATATAATCTGCCTAAATTATGTATTATCTCATGTGCTTTCATTTTGTGTTGTTAGTATAATTTGGTTAAAACGGCTGAGAATTGGACATTATGCTAATGAAGTTGATATTGGTCTATAATATCTGGTTTATTTTTATAATAATTTATATGCTACGGTAAAGTGTGATTGTATATTCTGATACAATTGTTTTGCCTAAGAAGTCGTTTTTAGGAACACAAGTGGGCCTACCATGTTTTACTTGATCTCAAATTCCTGAAATCTGATCTTTGCTAAATTTCCTCACCCCCTAACTCTGGGGTTGGGCTGCAAAATACGTTCACTTAAACTAAAATAAGCTTGCTAGTTAGTGTTAGGCTATAGAGGAAACATTATCTGAAATCATGCCATTTTTCATTAATGTAAATAAAATCATTGAATACAAATTACTTTTTTTTCATATTCTCAGACAAGCTCAAAAGAAGAACCCGTGGGGAGAAGGTTTGCTATTGTTCGTTGTCCTCGACTGGGACTGGTCGTCCGTCTGTCTGTCCTTATCTGGGTCTGTTCGTCTGTCTGTCTGTCTGTCTGTCTGTAGGACAGTATTTGCTCGTTAGTCCGTACAACACTATTGTTCGTGTTTAGTGTTAGACAGGGCTATTGACCTGCCCGGGGTGCTGATTGGGTCTAAACGGACAAATACTTATGTGTATAAACTTGTACAAAGCATAAGAGAGCCAATATGATAGAAGAAATAGTGCGATATACTATTTCAGGACAGTTTAATACTTAAGTTGAGAGCTAACCTATTGCGTTTTTTTCCCTTTGAATTATTAAAGGGCTCGTCCCGTTACATTTTTGGGGCTCGTCCAGTTACATTTTTAGGGCTCGTCCCGTTACACAGTGACCAAATTATCTGCCGATATGGAAAAACAGAAGAACACTTGCTGCTGCCATAAGAAGAAAGAATAGCTTTTGCTGCATCTTTTGATGAAAGAAACAGCTGCTGACGGTTCTTCGGCAGCTGCTGATGGCGGTATCATAAGCAGCTGCTGATGTTACTGTTAATGACACCATTATCTGCCGATATCGGAGAACAAAGGGACATACGCTGCTGCCATCAGGATTAAGAAAAATCTTTTGATGTTGCTTATGATGAAAGCATCAGCTGCTGATGGTGGTTTGGCAGCTGCTGATGGTTGTGACCAAATTATCTGCCGATATGGAAAAACAGAAGAACACTTGCTGCTGCCATAAGAAGAAAGAATAGCTTTTGCTGCATCTTTGATGAAAGAAACAGCTGCTGACGGTTCTTCGGCAGCTGCTGATGGCGGTATCATAAGCAGCTGCTGATGTTACTGTTAATGACACCATCATCTGCCGATATCGGAGAACAAAGGGACATAAGCTGCTGCCATCAGGATTAAGAAAAATCTTTTGATGCTGCTTATGATGAAAGCATCAGCTGCTGATGGTGGTTTGGCAGCTGCTGATGGTTGTGTCATAAGCAGCTGCTGATGTTAATATAAGTAACCACATCGTCTGCCGATGTCGAAGAACAGAGGGACAGCAGCTGCTGCCATTAGAAATTAGAATATCTTTTGCCGCTTCTTCTGATGGAAACATCAGCTGCTGCTGATGGTTTGGAAGCTGCTGATATTGGTGTACAAAGCAACTGCTGATGATAGTTTTATTGACAACATCATCTGCCGTAATCAGAGAACAGAGGGACATCACCTGCTGGCATCATGAGTAAGAATCGTTTTTTCTGCTGTTTTTGATGAAATCATCAGCTGCTGATGGTGGTTTGGCAGCTGCTGATGTTGGTGACATAAGCAGCTGCTGCTGTTATCATCAGTGACCACATCATCTGCCGATATGAAGGAACAGAGGGGCATCAACTTCTGCTATTAGTTGTTAGAATAGCTTCTGCAGCTGCGTTTGATAAAAACATCAGCTGCTGATGGTGGTTTGGCAGCTGCTGATGGTGGTGGCATAAGCAGCTGCTGTTGTTATCATCGGTAACCATATCATCTGCCGATAAGGAAGAACAGAGGGGCATCAGCTGCTGATGGTGGTTTGGCAGCTGCTGATGGTGGTGGCATAAGCAGCTGCTGTTGTTATCATCGGTAACCATATCATCTGCCGATAAGGAAGAACAGAGGGGCATCAGCTGCTACTATAAATATAAAGAACAGTTTTTGCTGCACCTTTAAATGAACGCAACAGCTGCTAATGGTTCTTTGGCAGCTACTGATGGTAGTATCATAAGCAGCTGCTGATGTTACTGTTAATGACACCATCATCTGCCGATATCGGAGAACAAAAGGAACATAAGCTGCTGTCATCAGAAGTAGGAAAAACTTTTGATGCTGCTTTTGATGAAAGCATCAGCTTCTGCAGCTGCGTCTGATAAAAACATCAGCTGCTGATGGTGGTTTAGTAGTTGCTGATGGTGGTTGGCAGCTGCTGATGGTGGTGGCATAAGCTGCTGCTGCTGTTATCATCAGCGACCACATCATCTACTGATATGGAAGGACAGAGGGGCATCAACTGCTTCTATAAGTAGTAAGACTTTCTTTTGATGAAAACAACAGCTGCTAATGGGTTTTTTGGCAGCTGCTGATGGTGGTAACGTAAGCAGCTGCTGATGTTACTGTTAATGCCACCATCATCTGCCGATATCTGGGAACAAAGGGAGCATAAGCTGCTGCCATCAGTAGTAGGAAAAACTTTTGATGCTGCTTTGAGGAAAGCATCACCTGCTGATGGCGGTATGGCAGCTGCTGCTGCAGCCGCATCTGATAAAAGCATCAGCTGCTGATGGTGGTTTAGCAGCTGCTATATGGTGGTTTGGCAGCTGCTGATGGTGGTGGCATAAGCAACTGCTGCTGTTATCATCAGTGACTACAACATCTGCCGATATGGAAGAACAGAGGGGCATCATCGGCTACTATAAATAGTAAAAATAGTTTTTGCTGCATCGTTTGATGAAAGCAACAGCTGCTTATGGTTCTTTGGCAGCTGCTGATAGTGGTAACGTAAGCAGCTGCTGATGTTACTGTAAATGTCACCATCATCTGCCGATATCTGAGAACAAAAGGGACATAAGCTGCTGACATCAGAAGTAGGAAAAACTTTTGATGCTGCTTTGAGGAAAGCATCACCTGCTGATGGCGGTATGGCAGCTGCTGCTGCAGCTGCTTTTGAAAAATGCATCAGCTGCTGATGGTGGTTGAGCAGTTGCAGATGGTAGTTTGGCAGCTGCTGATGCTGGTGGCATAAGCAGGTGCTGCTATTATTATCAGTGGTACAATAAGCAGCTTCTGATGTTACTGTTAATCAGCATCAGCTGCTGATGGCGGTATGGCAGCTGCAGCAGCAGCTGCGTCTGATAAAAGCATCAGCTGCTGATGTTGGTTAAGCAGCTGCTGATGGTGGTTTGGCAGGAGATGATGGAGGTGGCTCTTTGGCAGCTGCTGCTGTTACTTTTAATGGCACCATCATCTGCTGATATCGGAGAACAAAAAGGACATAGGCTGCTGCCATCAGTAGTAGGTAAAACTTTTGATGCTGCTTTGGAGGAAAGCATCAGCTGCTGATGGCGGTATGGCAGCTGCTGCTGCAGCTGTGTCTGATAAAAGCAACAGCTGCTGATGGTTGTTTTGCACTGCTGATAATGGTTTTGCAGCTGCTGACGGTGGTGACATAAGCAGCTTTGCTCTTACTGTTAAGGACACCATCATCTGCCGATATCGGAGAACATAAAGGACATAAGTTGCTGCCATTAGTAGTAGGAAAAACTTTTGATGCTGCTTTTGAGGTATGGCAGCTGCTGCTGCAGCTGCGTCTGATAAAAGCATCAGCTGCTGATGGTGGTTTTGCAGCTGCTGATGGTGGTTTGGCAGCTGCTGATGGTGGTGGCATTAGCAGCTCCTGCTGTTATCATAAGTTACCGCATCATCTGACGATATGGAAGAACAGAGGGGCATCATCGGCTACTATAAGTAGTAAGAATAGTTTTTGCTGCATCATTTGATGAAAGCAAGAGCTGCTGATGGTTCTTTGGCAGCTGCTGATGGTGGTCAGTAGCACTATCAACGGTAAGTTTTGTTCCAGTAGCAGCCCCTGTTATCATTACCATCACCAGATACAGATATCATTTCAGCAATAAAACTAAAGTCACTCTAATTACCTATATTTTAACAGCAGGTCGTCCACCAACAGATGGCAGATACAGATATCACTCCAGCAGTATCAACAGCAGTATTAACAGATGTCACTTTCTCTACCTATCTCTAACAGCAGGCCGTCCAACAACAGATGGCAGATACAGATATCACTCCAGCAGTATCAACAGCTGTCACTCGCATTACCTATCTTTAACAGCAAGCAGTCCACCAATAGATGGCAAATACAGATATCATTACAGTAGTAGCAGCAGATACCACTATCACTACCTAACTTCAACAGCAGGCAGTCCACAAATTATGGATATCAATAATCCAAAGTGTGGATATCCAATAATCTAAATGAGAAATGGATAGCACTAATTCGAATTATAAATATCACAATTTGGATTTATTGACATCAATAATTTGAGTTAGTAATATCCATAAATGGGCAAATTAGTTGATATCTAGAAATCGATTTATGGATATTCATGAATCGAATCGGTGATATCCATAAAGTAGTTAGACTAGTTGATATTCATACTTCGAATACTGTACATCTATAAGTCGAATCACGGATATTCATGAATAATTATGGATGTCGCTTATTTGTATAGTGGATAGCACTTTTTCACTTATCGATATCATAAAACGATAATGAATAGTTAACCGGCACCCCATAGAATTTCGGTGATATCTATCTTATATTACGTAAGATATAGGAAATCCGCTGGTGACAGACGGACGCATAGACTGGCGGATGGACAAAAGGTGTTGCGGAATACCCGGTATAAAAATAAGAAAATTTAAAATAATCGAACGTCAAAAAAGAGCGACGTTTCTCTATACGCATGCGTTAAGTCTATGCTTAGCTAAGTCTGGCTTGATGGACTTTGATGAATACCAATTTGAGTCTATGCTAAGCTAAGACTAAGTCTTGAACTGGAGACTGAGATGAAAACTTAAACTCAGCAACGTTGATGAATCCGGACCCAGCTCCCTTAATTACCCTATTATTTTATCTCCAAGAGGGAAGGTTCTTAAGACCAAATTGTTACTGCTTGATGCACATCGAAGTAAGTAAATGAGTGATTTGATCATTCGCCAAGAAATTCATAGAAAACCAACTGGAGCTTAAGTCTTCAAGACGCGCTAAATAGTGTAATCGGTTACCTGTTACCTGGAGCGAGTATTAATGTGAATGCAGTTATTTCCCTTAGACCCGAGAAGCGATAGGTATTAATCGATATTAGGAATGTCATGTCGATGTCCATATCCCCGGATCCGTACAGGTGTTGAACTTCTCTGAAACCGTTTTTTTGTCATCACTGTGTTTAATATTTTATCAGCATAATAAGAATACGAAGGCGCTGGATGGAAACATTTTTATTTTTTAACAATATGGGTTTTCTTTTTCTCAGATCAAATCAATTTACTTTTCTCACTTGCTCACTTGCTCACTTTAGTTGTAATAAGTCTTTTTCCACATGTTTAGGTCAATTTCGTAAGGATTGGCGAGAAAAATAAATCTGATCGTTGGCCGTTTTAGTTTCTGACAACAAAAACATAAAACAATAATACTTATAATAAATTATGATATTTCGATCCCTCTTTGACGGTCTCAGCTTTATGGAAAGATTAAGCCTAATACAGATACCCATCCACCCACATTAAGCCTGATACAGATATCCATCAACGCACGTTTTTTTTTTTTTTTTTTTTTTTTTTTTTTGCTTCTTTTTTTTTTCTTTTGCCCCGCCCAATGGGGCTCGCGAAATAAATGATGCTTCTGCGGCAGCGGCTGCTAGACCTGCTAACACCCAGATCAGCGTGTGTATCCGCCCAGTCTGATAGTCTTCTCTGTCCGCAAAGAGGTAGCTTAGCCCATTGGTTATCCTGCCCAGGCTGATCTAAGACTTCGCAGGTCGCTATGGCACTGTGTTCGTTTTGTTGCGACGCAGCTAAAATTACTATTTTTATACGGTTAAAAAATCATCAGAAGACGATCTTTAATACATATCGGATTGAATATCGATTTCTGACTTTCATTGCCCTTAGCGAGTGTTAATTTTGAAATTGCATTGTTTTGACAAGACATGTGACCGTATTTCACACCTTCAGACAGATGGCGTGTAGACAACAGCGGCTCAGTAGGCTTCTCAGTCGATGACTTTAGCAAACAATTAAATGAGCCGTGACATTACAAAACACAGCTGCATATGCGCCCAGCGAAGACTCAGATTAGCCTGTGCATCCGCCTAATCTGATCAGAGGCTTAAATTTCGGCATGGAGGTAGCTCAGAGTATTAGCTACTCTTTAATCGCACAACAAAGACTGGGTGGCTGCTTAGGCTGATCTGCGTCTTCGCTGGGTGCACATAACACTTTGCTGGTTTATCTTGTCGCGGCTCGTATCAGGAAAATTATGAAAAATGACCAGTAAAAAGTGGCCCGGCCTTGACCGCTGACTAGTGCCTTGTATCTTCGTATTTCTGTTTTTAATTCTTAATAAATTAAATTACAACATGAGAACAGCTTGCCAATTTTAAATGGTTTGCGCACAGGCACAGCCTGATTTGATCACACATGTTTAAAATATTTTGATCAGAAATTCGGATCAGTTAAACGGGTTAGGTTATACAAACTAATACTAAAATTGACAAAAACATAAATTATTAACTGATCATATCCTCAGACCAGTGTTTCGCAAGTGCATAAGCTGGTCTGAGTCAGTTTGCATATTGATCAATTTATATTGTTTAAATTAAAATATATATTGTAAGTCATACCCCAAACTGTGAATAACTAATTCCATAAATTGAATGTTGGATATTAATATTTTTAGCATTTATCTTTGGTTATTTCATGATGAGTCCATTTCAAACTTTAATGAGATGACAATTACTATAACTGATATGAGGTAATATCGGATTTTATGATCGATAATCGATTAATGCGTGCGTAATAAACATGTAACTTATACTGTGTACATAGCGTATTCCTATCAGCTTGCGCAAACTGTTCAGATACTATTTTGTCTTATCATTTCGCACATATCAGAGGCTGATAACATTGCGCAGATGCACAGGCTCATTATCGTAAGTACTCATTTTAGCAGAAATACCAAAAATAACACCAAAATTTTATCTTTAAATAATTCTTTCTAGCTTCACTTAAAACAGTCATATATTAAAGGGACAAAGTTTCATTATGAACAGAAATATTACTAATAAAGTGAAACATAAAAAAAAATATTTCTATAGCCTTGCAAGAAAATGTTTCATAACATTTTTTCCTTAGCTATGCGGACTATGCTATATAGTAAGTTCCTTACACAACATTACGAGGAAATCTTCATCATGATTTAGTTTCTTACAGTCAACAGTTTTTCGACAATACTGTAATATCTAAAGAGAGCAATACAGTGTATGTCTCTCCATGTCTCCTAATAATAAATGAGCAATTCTGCCAGTTAAGCTAGTCAATAAAAATACGATTCTGTGGCTTCTAAGATCTTACCCTGTGATAGACAAAACATATTTCGGTTTCTTTGATAAATAACCCCCACCACACTCGAATGAATTTCAATCAAAACTGTTAGCACAAACACTAGAAATTATATAATAACTAATAGATTAAATTAACATTACCATAAAATATGTGATTATTTGTTTTCATGGTTGATATTTTTTAGCTTATTAAGAATAAAAAAAAAAACAATTAGTGGATTAACCGTGTTTTTTTTTCACGTTTGATTGTCACGTTTAAGAGTAAATTGACTTCTTTCTCTATTTTTCCTTTCTTGCATTCTTCTTTCATTCGATCTTTCTTTCTTTCTTGATCAGACTATATAAATATTGCTCCTTTCTTAATTACATGTAGATCATAAAAAGCACACATAAAATATATAAACAAAACACGAATACCAAGAAAGGATGTGGTGTCAGCCTTTACGCAATATAGGCGGATTTGGACTTAGACTATTTGAGCCATAATTATGAGCGAGGTTTTATCGAAACACGACTTTTTGTATGTTTAGAGATCAATGGAAGATACTAATAGTGTACTTATTTTATAATGAATTACATCAATGTAAACCTTATAAAAATCTCTCGATGGTGATAACTTATAAAAGTTTTATAGAAAATTCGATCATTTTCAAATTTTAGGCTGAACACAGCTTCTTGGGCATTTTCGACATGATTCGTATATAATTTCAAGTGATTAAAGCTTCAATTTTCAAAAGCCGATGGAAGAATCTAAACATGAAGTTATTTTATACATTTTACACCATATTAACGGACAAAGACTGAAGTTTATGTTCATAACTTATAAAAAATTGTCGTACTATCATTTATGTATTTAATTTAACATTTTACATTATATTCCAATGTAATTGCATATAGCACTGGACAGGATTTCAACAGGTAAGCTCTCGGATAAACCCGTAAGTCGCTATCGGTAATTTCCGCCGTATTGAAGCATAAAGTTCCCTATGACCTATCGACCAACATATGTCCTGTGTTAATATACGTATAAAGTAATCGCACTCTTTGAACTCGGGAACTTTGAGATAAGACTTATTATATACCTAAACAGTTCCCCATTCACTTTACATAAGAATAAACGTGCAATATTTTCTGCATATTGCACGGAGTCAAGTGCATATTGCACGGAGTTAAGGAGTTACGTTCCCGAGAACTAGGGGAGACCGGGGATAGTTGATGCACGGGGCAAGTTGATGCAGTGGCAATAAAAAGACAATGATGTCGTTATGGACGTCAGAAATGACGAATTAAGACAGTAGTTGACTGCCGTCATCTTTTCCTGAAGTTTTGCGGAATTTGGACGATAAATGAGAATTTGGTGAAGAAAAGTTCATTTTTGACACATCTAAGTAATTTACAGGTATTTCGCAATTTTTCGTTTAGCGCGCATTTGTTTCTGGTTGTTCATAATTCATTTATGCACACAGGTAGACAAATATTTAATCTTCAAAATCATACACTCTTCTGAAGGAAAACATTGTGTAATAGTTGTCTACCTTGCTGAATGTCACGTGGGGTATAGTTGGGGCAAGTTGATGCAATGAGCATGGGGCAAGTTGATGCACCATAAAATCCTATTGGACTGCATGAGCTGTTCACAATATTTGGATAGGCTTGATCTCTAACTGATGTAGGACTATTAAGCATTTCAGATTTGTAGTATTGCTTTTATTATATTTAAAAAAATACATACAATAGCATTCCAGCGATGTCACAGCAATGCCAACAATTTACATGTGCGCACAGTGAACACTCGATACAGCCTCCGCATCCGCGCAGTCTGATCAGAGTCTTTGCTGTGCGCTCTATGGATATCTAAGGTCCCATACCTTTTTTGTATGGCAAGCGAAGACTCTGATCCGACTATGCTGATGCACAGGCTGGTCTGAGTCTTCGCTGGACGCATATGTAAATTGTACGAATTGCTGGGAGGCCGGCTCATTTAACAATGAAATGATATTTTCCTGTTTAAAATGTTCTTAAGTTTCATAAATAAAATTATAGAATATTTTGATATTTTATAGTTCAATAACTCATATACAAACATTCCTTCTAGAGATATTTCGCTTGAGATGACTTCATTGGCTAAAATAATTTTGATAAATTGCGGCATCTAACTATAAAGAAAGCAGGAATATTCCCATTTGTCCATAGAAACGGTCAATTTCCTGTAGTATCCGTTGCATGGGCTTGTAAAGGCAAGAAACAATGTCTGCATCAACTTGCCCCAAGCATTGCATCAACATGCCCCACTACTGGGGCAAGTTGATGCAGTTGACTTGCCAAAGAAATCTACTTAAACGGAGGGAAAATATACCAAAATTCAAAGATTACTATTTGATTTTAAATGCAGAAAAGGTAGATCTTTTAGTATATGCAAAGATGATCAAAATTGGCCAGTCCAGTCACGAGATATATAGATTCCACTTTAGCGGTCCCCAGTTCTTTGCGCATCTCTACTGCGCATAGTCTGTTGCGCATGCCCGACGTTGCTACGCGCAGATAAACAATAATGATGGCCGCCATCTTGTTTTTTAACCGGCGAGATGGGCGAGTCTAGTTACCACATTTTAACGGTTTTAAAACTACAACAAGGAGCCCAACGGCGATTGAGTTTTGTAGCGGGGGTGTGGGGGCGGCAGCCCCCATCAAAAAACGTACAAAATCTAAAGAAAGAATACTTTAACTATACGAGAAAACCTCACCAATACCCATGAACGATCTTCTTACCTGTTTACAGCTGAAAATCATCAGCGCTGGATGTTGACAAATTTAAGTTGACGATGTTTGAGAGGGGAACTCTGGCTTTTTTGACTGTCTCTTCTGAGGGAGGTTTAGCTGCTTTCCTCTTTTGGTACGTCTCTATGTCCTTTTGTGTTGGTTCAAAGCTGGGCTGGTAAATAGTTTTCACTGGCATGAGAAATTCAAGAAAGGGGTCTTCTTTGTCAGTTAAGAACTGCTTCCTGACGCAATACTGAGCAAAATAAGTGTCATACAAATTCTTAGTAGTTCCGTGTTTAGGTAGGGATTTCTTTAAGGCACGCCAGGTACTCTCAATGGTATTTGTATGGGCGCCTGAGTCCGGATCATCGAAGTTTACAGAGTGGTTTACGGTAAGGTGGGAGAAACCTTCATTATTTAGGGAGCTATAAGCTTTCCAACAGTCTGAAATCACGGTAGTGCCCGGTAAAATGTTCTCTTTTATGATTGCAATTAAAGTATCAGCAGTTCGGTCAGCTACACACTTGAAAAAAACACTCTTTACTGTCTCTTTCTATGCCCCCAAAAACCCAGACGCCATCTACTCTTCTTCCTCTATGATATTTTCTCTTTCCAAACTTAGACTCGTCTATCTCTACTACTTTACCAGGGCCTCCTATCTTTCTACTGAAATTCTCCAATATGCAAATGCAGACTTCTCTTGAAAAATTATACCAGTCCACGATAGTTGTGTGTGAGATAGCTAATTCATGTTCCACAAACGCCTGCTCAACTCTGTAAACCCAGAAATATGTGAGAAGGACGATGCTTTCAAGGGGCAGATTACTAATAGAAAACCACGATCCGTGTCTGATTGATACCTTCTTACCACATGCTTTATTGGAACAACGCCAGCAACATTGGTCTGTGCTGAAAGACGAGTCCTTTCGCAGGCCGAAGCGTCCTTTATCACAGAACTTACAAGAAACACCACTTAACTCAAGAACCAGACCCAACTGAAATAGCCATTATATCAATCTGTCGATATTTTCAGTAAGCTTAAACAAATCTCGCAGCCTCAGAGGCATTTAAACAGCTGGATTCGCGTTTTTCTCGGTAGAATACACTTCGCATCAAAATGACAGCTCTTTGTTTACATTAGAAACATTGCACGTGCTTCCGGTACGTCATCATGTCACATGGGCAACTCAGCTGCTCAATAAAAACAAAGCCTGGCGAGAGTTGCTTAACGAAAGCGCTATAAAATAGCGCTCTGTAGCGCTTTGCCACTTCTATGCAACGATTTTGCTTTCAAACTCGCTTTTCTGTAGCAGTGCGTTGCACAGTGAAATTTGCCTCGTTTTAAACACATGTAAACAGAAAGCGCTACAGAGCGCTTTGCCTATGCAACGGTATGTTACAAAAAAGCACTTTGCGAGGCAGCTCCGGGGATGCCACGTAGCGCTACGAAGCGCTTTTTTGTAACATACCGTTGCATAGCCAATTGCTAGCGAGCGCTACGTAGCGCTAGCGTTATGCAACTCGCCCCAGCTGATGATTCGATTATTTGAATGCAGAATTAATTAATACCTTTCGGTATAAATACATAATTTTATGCGACAAACACGATTTTGAGGTTGTTTTTTTCATTTTATTGCTTTTTTTACCGAGATCGGCGCGCTGGCGCGCGCCTCTATTATATAGAAAAGGTGCGAAGCACCTCCTCCATAGATACGGCGCGCTTCGCGCGCCATCATTCTTACTTTACTACCAATTCCTGGGGACCGCTAAAGTGGAAGTGTTCCAAAAAGTCTAAAAAGTGCATCAACTATCCCCGGTCTCCCCTACTTTTGTTTTGCAAGAAGAAAAGTTTGGCGGCCATTTTGTCGTCGACTAAAATTAAAACAAGAGTAGAGTAATGACACTAGTGTCGGTTTGGGTGTATAGATTAAGTAAAAGACGATTAAATATAATTTACCTTTTATCCATCACTCTTTTAATTAATATTCTGCGATAATAACGGAGATTTTCGTCAAAGCTGCTGAGAGTAAGAGTCAAAAATGGGGCCCAGTTCTTGTAAACGTCAACGTTTGTTTACTGATGTCACGTCCGATAACGTAACGTCAAATCTACTGTCGCGCCATTAGGCGTGGCTTTTAGCGTGTATGAAGACACGAAATGACATAACTGTAATGTAATTTCAAATTTAAAAACGGTTGTGGTCGCTATACCGATATAATATTTTGATTTCGTACACAGAGAGCACTGATGAAACTAGCAGATTAATATTAAAGGTATATAATAAACAACTAATCTAATCAGCTTTCAGATCTCTAAGTTAAACATAACCCCAATGGCAGTTTCAGGGTCTTTTATAGACCCAGCAACACTAGCGAGGCTTGTATAGATAGGGAATGGGTGGAGGATATATCCAATATCCTTTAAATCAAACAGCTTTGTATCCCTTATCCGCCGTGAAAATAATCTGACAAATATCCCCATGATTAAAGTATCACAGTATCCCGTATCCCTGAAAGTAAAAGGCTCATATCCCATACTCCTGGAGAAAAATGGCATATATTATCATATACCTCAAGAACCCTTAAGCAAGCTTCATAGTCTAGTTGACATGGTGCATTGCTGGAATTGCTTATAATTGTCAATCTTTAAATAAAGACTCTCTCAAAATCAAACTCTTACAACTGTGAGCTCTGGCCAGTTGGACATGAGCAGGCGACATAGTTTCAACGTCTAAGTTCTCGCAAAAAAAAAGTCTTTTTTAATCGTAAACGGGGTTCCATAGCCCACAACCTATCATCATCACCCTCCCATCGACCGGATACATGTACATGTATGACTGAAACCTGTTGAACAGATCGTAAAATCGCAGGTCTTTTCTGAGAAAAAAGTGGGAAAAGAATAAAAAATATAACCTGAAAATGTCATTTCTTAAGCAGATGACCCATTCGAACATTCTAAGACTTGTCTCCGAATCAATCATTGGTCTGTGTTACGTGTATTTATCGCAAAAAGAAAGAAAAAAAAATGAAACATATGCCGTGAATCCAACTTGCTGCATTTAGCTTCCCTATACGTTCCGACTGGACAGAAAAGCGTTAGCTGGGCACCTCGCGTTAAATCAACATTGACACAACCTTGATTCAATGTCACGACGTGGAATCAACGTTGAGTCAGTGTTGATTCAACTCTGTGTGCCTGCTGTGAGGAGACAACCGATGGTAGGATAAACCCTTTTCACTGAAGAATTTACAGTTTGAAATTTGCAAAAACCCAGTGACAACACTACTGAAAATGTTACATGACGTTTGACTCTCCGTATTTTTTCAGTATTTTCTTGTGTATAAATACCATAAATCATTGCAAGATATTATTTAGCATTAATGCTTCACCCAAGCACTTAGCTGATTAAAAACACACAAAAACTCTTTCCCTACACATAAATTTGTCTTTTAAACGGTATGCCCAATGAGCGTTGGCATTTTTTTTTAAAAAGCGAATACTTGTAAAATGAACGAGAACTGCTAATGTCTCACACTTTCTATACATGCAGCTGCACTCTCAAATATCAATAGATTGGCATTTTTGTTTTTGTTTCAAATCCAGGCATGTAGCAATCGTTCATTAGGTAGAATTTGCAATATATTAGAGTATGACGGCTTCACACATACTTTCCTGCATGAATTTTAGTCAAAAACTATAATTTACAGAGAAATCCTCAGCAGCAGCTATTGTCGCAGTAGCAGCTGCTGTTGGGAGATCAGCAGCTGCTGTTGGGGACAGCAGCGGCAGCTCGCGATTTGGACCCCTCTCGTCCTGCCAAACAACCCCACTGGAAATCTGAAGCAAAAGAAGGTCACCAGTTAAGCCCCGGTGGACCAAGCAACAGACAAAAAGGCTCCGGTCCCAACCAACTAAAATATATAGCTTTAGGTCGGGGCCATCATAGAGTCTGACGACCGATCCCCCGGTGTGCAATTAAAGAGTGCAGCAAAGCTATCAACCGTGATTGGGTTGAAATTAGCCCAGTGATATGACTGGGACCTATTAAAATGCGCTGTAACTCAATAAGGAAAAGTGTCTTTGTATAGTGTTTGGTATCATTGTAAAGACAAAATGCAGTGCTTTCAGTACATGCATAGCAGTTGTACCCAGCATGCTCCTAACCAAAGTCATGAGGCCATTTGCAAAACTTTTCGAACGCCCCTCGTATAATGACTCACGGTGTTAGTACATAGACATTTCATATTCAGTAGAACATAACGGAGTGATAATTTCTGCATTGATACAATAGTATAATGTGATGATACATGTATAACAGATATTCAAGATTTCAGTTCATGATATTATTCCTCAAGTAAATGACATAAGGAGAGAATGTGCATATCCTTTTATATTTTTTTGCCTCCCTGTGCACTTTATTTCTGAGACACCGTACTAAGAAATGCATGAATGAATATACAAATCATTTATACAGAAAACATATTATATTTCTAACACATTTGGTACAAATAAGGCGAACTCAAACAAAATGTAACATCATGTATATACAAAGTTTATATTATGTAATAACAGGTGAAGGAGAAATTGACTTTTTCAAGATAGTCCGCATTCCGTCGTAGTTCAAAAGCTTTGTAGATGTACATTGCTAAATCTCTAGTTTTTTTTTTATTATTTGTTTTAATAATTCAACCAACTTAAGGGGGTGGGGTGGGGGGCCTTTTGCCCCCTTTACTATACAGGCGTTTAATATATGGTTAAAATACAATGTAAGGCAAAGATCTCATTCGTTGTCTCGCTGCTAAACGGGGGAGCAGAAACGAAAATGGTATTTTTAAAGACTTTTTTTCTCTCTCTCAAAGAACCGTGTTCCTCCTTTTTATACGCCCGTTTTGAAAAAACGGACGTATTATGTCATGGCGCTGTCCGTCCGTCCGTAAACATTCTTGTGCGCGCCATAACTCATTAACCGTTTAGGATATATTCATGATATTTGGTAGGAATATGTATTAGGTTGGGGGAACGTGTCGCGTACAGATGTGGTTGCTTCCCCTTCCTTAGTTCCCAAGTTATGCCCCTCTGATTAATTTTTGCCCTATAAGTCTTGTGCGCGCCATAACTAGATAACCGTTTGGGATAACTTAATGAAACTTCATAGCAATGTGTATGAAGGCCCAACGATGTGTCGCGTACAACAATGACTGCTCTCCCTTTCTTCATTTTAGAGTTAAATCCCTTTCATTAGTTCTTGTTGACTATTTTTGTGTATATTAACCTTGTGCATACCATAACTTGGTAACCGTTTGGAATATCATGATGAAACTTTATAACAATGTGCATGATCACAATACAGTGTGTCACATATAAAAATGGTTGCTCCCCTTTCCTTAATTTTGGAGTAACCTCCCTTTGATTAGTATATTTTAGGTGTTTCTCATTCACTCCATATCTCCTTAAACTTTTGAATATTAGAATGAAACTTTGTAGGAATGTGTATAATAACGAGAGTAGTAAAGGGCGCCACTCTGGACACGCCCGTCCGGAGACTAAGTCCGCAGCCTGGGGCAGTCTCGGGCCGGGCGTGTCCATAGATGACACCGCTTTAGTAAGCTTGAAAAGGCTAGTTTGAAATAACTTAGTCTTTTTTTCAGGCGGGAAGTCTATGTAATATGGCATAGGAGATGTCGTAGGAGGCTATACAGCAATATGCGTCTGCTATGAGTCTCTTGGTCCTGTATCTCAAGACCTCACTATACCAGAGGCATAACTCTATAGTGACAGTTGATGGTGTAAGTTGCTGTGGCATACTCTTGTTCATTCTGTTCAATTTCTGAGGCTTTACAGTAATATGCGTCTGCTATGAGTCTCTTGGCCCTGTATCTCAGGGCCTCACTATACCAGAGGCATAACTCTATAGCGTCAGTACTTGTTCTTGGGGATTATAAAATCTTGTATCTCAAGATTTTAATGTTCTGGACTGAAATTATTTCTTACTAGCCTTCTAAAGTTTACCTGAAAAAATAACAAAGACTGGATTTTTTTCAATAACAGAACTTTAATTACCCCGCTAACGAACTAACTGACGATTGACAAAGGATTAGGGTCGTCCCTCTGCCATCGTTTACAAACATATCTACAACATCGTATACATTGGATATTTCTTTGATAAACAATTGGTATATCTTAAGCATTTACAACTTTGAATCCTATGTTCAAAGAACTGGTCTGGTGGTGATTTTGTCTTTTTCACTGATAAGTATAGTCTTCCATAATTCAAACTGAACCACATTTCAATGTCTCTGTCGTTTTGGTATGGATCTTCTCCTGTTCCCATCAGGTTCTCGTGAATGGCCGTCTTCAGATCTAGTCCTCTGCTTAGCTGATGTAATATGTAGATACAATACATTCCACACATTTTACTCCATGGACTCTGAAGCATCTCTGTATTTTCTATCCACGTCTTGGTATTTCTTTGTATGAATGGTAGAATGTAGTCTTCTAATGGTGGCTGCCCATATGAATCGAAGTAAATCGCCTTGTCATCTTTGAAGTATAAAGCCACCCAATGTTCTCCTGGTTGGTCCGAGTCATCTGTATTAATGATGTATGCTTTCACATCCAGTGGCTTCTTCTGTGGCAGGAGATCCTTCGAGACTACTTTGGCGTTCAAATGCATAAGTTGAGACGCCTTGGTCAGAAGGGCCGTCAGTTCTAGCGTATTCATCTCTGTTGTAGGAGTCTAAGATTCTCAGTTTCCAGTATTTTTTCCAGTCTTCATTCATTGGAGAGCAGTATTGGTTTTTCTTCAGAAACATCCAGTTTTTATAGGCTTCCACGGCTTCTTCCGGCGTGAGATGACTCATGCCTCTTGCATCTCCAGTGTCTTTTAAGCCAAATTTTAGGCACAGTTCATGGTTCCAGTCTTTGATGACATCGTAGATGTTGAGACATTCTAATGCCGGTTCGTGATAGTGTAAGTCTCTTATCCAATCATCTCCGGCTCCTAGACAGAGCATGTGATTTTTCTGGCTGGGATGATCTATTCTGCAACCTTCACACTCGTGTTGAGCATATTCTCTGACAGCTATTCTCAGGTTCTTTAGCATCGCAAATATCAAAGCAGTCTTGTCCTTGCCAATAAATGTTTTTGGTGGTGGCACATCAAATTGTTCTAGCAGTTCTCCATTTTTATCACACACAGATCTGATCTTTGGGTGTAACAGCTGTTCGAGTTCGTCCTCCAAGGAACCAATTTCGTCAGAGTAGGATCCATGTAGTTGTTCGAAGCATTCCACTCTAAACTTCAGTTCTTGTTCTACGAAGTATCCTTTATTCATGGTCTCAGTAGTCTGTGATGACTTCTCTCAAACCGTTGATTTCTACCAGGTTGTCAAACTCTGCATATACTATGACGTTGATGGTCTTGACGAGTGCTTTTGCAAACTGAAGTTCCACTCGCAGGTTACCAGTTTTTATAGGATGTAGATGGCTCTGATCGGCTCCTTGGTCTGGCGTGAAATCGTATCCCCAGAAGCAGTATCCACCTTTGTAGTCGTCGTAGTCGATGTTACAATTCTGAATCTGATTTTGACTGCCCAAAGCTTGATACAGAGACATGTAAGATCTGAGATATTGATCTAACTTAAATTTCGGTTCAAATGGTTTTCCATAAATGCTGTGACCGTCACAACTCACTTCAAGTTTGCTGAGACCGAAATGTTGGAAGTTGAAAGGATTTGTGAGTAACGATCCATTGAATGTTGCATTATCTACCATACCAATGAACAATCGCTTTGGAAGTTGTCCCTGAAACAAGTGGTCCTCGACTTTTGATCTAAGACCTGTGCCTATGGTAAATGTCTTAACTTCTACACGCCGTATGGGAAATTTCGCATTGTGATGTGCAATAGTTTGATTGAGATCATTGGCTATGGCTGGCAAAAGTTGAACATTGCGAACCGATAAGACTGCTGCATCGATCTTAACCATAACAGGGTACTCATCCTCAGACATGATACAAAATTGAGGAGAAGCTCGATTGAGACGAAGTCTTAATTCTATTCCATTAGGCAAATATTTTTCCTGCATGGCCAAATCTAGATGTAAACGACCTTGAAGTTCCATAGGTTTACTTAGTTTGAAAGGATTTATGCGGGCTGTTACATTGCCATGACCAAAATCTTCAAAGTGACCAGGTTCATCTTCGTACCAAAATTCTGCAGCTTTAAGTTGATTGTCTTTCACATCAGATCCAAAAGAAAACAAGTTTTCAATGTAAGCCCTGTAGGGATACGTATCCATGTTACTCGTCACCAGTTTATTGTTAAGATATAGATCAATTCCACTAAACA
This sequence comes from Ctena decussata, assembly GCA_963989385.1. Classification (NCBI taxonomy): domain Eukaryota; kingdom Metazoa; phylum Mollusca; class Bivalvia; order Lucinida; family Lucinidae; genus Ctena; species Ctena decussata. The sequence goes on along the minus strand of OZ022505.1, from coordinate 3,189,486 downwards.
TACTGTGAAAGAAGTTGTTGGTGGGAGCAACTTTTTTATCAGCCTCAAGATCGTCACCATTTGCTCTCAAAATCCTGAATTTCAAGTACAAATAAGTTTGTGATAAATCAGTGTAATATTCCGTATGGCCTGGTACCACAAATTCGATGGGTGCATGATAACTGTCTAGTGAAGCTATTGGATGATAATCTGTCCACTGAGAATCTTGCATGGTGGTCAGAGTTGGAGGAACAGTTTGCATGTCTAATTCAGACTTGCTACATTCACAAGATCCACTTTGCATCATTTTTAGTCAAAAATATCGCGATCAAATTTTAGATTTGAATATTTTTTCCTTATGGCTCTGTTTACAGAATTCTTTCTACCTCTACCTTTTTGCAGTTTGTTGTGAACAGTTCGACGATTTGTCTTAGACTGAGTTTTTCTACGTTTCTGGCTTGATTTTATAGCTCCCGAAGCCAAATGATCTAAAGCAGATTTTCCCAAAGATTTTAAAGCTGATTTACCTCTAGTTTTTAAAACTTGTTTGATATTTTGACCATGCATGATGTCGCGAAGTGCATGAATTCCTTGATCTTTGGCTACATGTTTGATACTTTGTAAACCTGCTTTTGCAACAGGTTTTAAGATTGGCATGACCGTTCTCAAGGCAGTTTTAAACATGGACCCTAAACCATAACCGTACTGTCTCGATACACCTCTGTAAACTGGAAAGTTATTTCCACCCGATCCATGTTGACACACTACACCACGAGTTTGGAAATACATTTTTTTTGGCTAATTATCTTTGAGTCTGAAATGTAACTTGATCAAAGACTTTCCCGTGATAAATGGAATATCTATTCCCGTATCGCCTTTTATACTTATGTGAACTTGATCTATGAATGATTTTGCCACTGGAACGTAATGCAAGTTGACAAACTCTTGATGAGAATGATGAGAGCGTTTTGAAATCTCAAATGGAACAACTCGCAGAATAGGAGCAGTTATGTCACCTACGTAAGTGTAACTGGCAATATCCGAATAAACGTACAGTTGATTATTAGTCGTGTTCAAATCTACTTCGTATCTAAAAGCATGTCTTTCGTTTCCGATGGGTCTTTCTGACATTTTTGGATTTATCCCTAATTTCTCACCCAGTAGCTTTGGAAATAGTAGTCTGACGGTATTGGGATCATTGCAAAATATTTTGACACGTTTACTGTTGTTGCCATAACTCATTTCTATCTCAGCATTAGCTTTCTTCAGCATTTCTCCAAAACGTGTATTGATGATGCCTTGTATTTCCTGTACCAAATGTTGTGGGGAACTGTAATTTCCTTTGGGAATTTTCAACTCGAATTCTGCGCAAGTATTGTCTTCCGAACAATCCTCGCTCATATTCTCTATTCCAAGTGACTGAGCTAGTATTCTGTCGTAAAATCTCAAGTAGAAAAAATTGTTTTCATCCGAGATATTCATGACTTGAGTTGGTGTAATCATATCTACCAAAGCAACTTCCCACTTTTCTTTTTCGATGTTGATGGGATGATCTAATCTGACAGTAAAAGAACTTTGTGTATTGTCAGGAAAAGTCGTCATTGAACTGTCACTTAACAATGTCAAATAAAACCCTGTCATGGTGCTTGTTTGGAAGTTTCTTCAAAACCACTACGTTTTCTGAATTTTAACCCTGGGGAAGGCAGAATATAACCGACAGAACTACTCAATAAAATCAACCACAATTCTTTATCGGGACTTTGAAGACTGATTTGAACTAGGGAAGTGATGATGATGACATAAACGATAATGATTTGAGCTAAAAATGTCAATCTATTTTTGGGTAACTTGGCTAAACTTTCAGAAAATTGCAAAGAATCCGTGTCCCTTCTTATGACTGAAGATTTAAAATTCATGTTCGTGCTTTTATACAAGATCGGATTCCAAGATCCAACTGTCAAATTTGGATGGATAACCTTTCCAGTGAACTTTAATTTCTTTGACCCACTTTTTCCCAACTTTTCGTTTACGACGATCTAAGACAGATTCTATTTCGTAAATTTGATCTTTGTCCACACGTTGTAATTCTTGCGAATAAAAAGTACCTTTTATGAGTTCCCCGTCTAGATCTTCTATTTTATAGGTAACGGGACTCTGACTTTGTATGACACCCCTAACCTTAAACAATTCTTGCGTCCAGTTTGGTAAATAACCTTTTTCAAAAGTGCGTTTTGTTTTGTTGATGCGCACAAAATCACCCACTCTTAATTCAGGACTTGCAACTTTTTGCTTTTTGCCGTACAAAATTTGGGATACTTGAACTTCATTTTTGACATCGACAGATGCAGGCGTACGTTTAATGCTGCGATGATAAGCATGATTGTACCCGTGAACTAATTTTGGAAGTACATCGACATATTTCAGTGTACGATTATGAGTAAAATATTTCCACATGCGACTTTTCAGAGTTCTTTGAAACCTTTCTACAATACTTGCTTTTGTTTCTGGATTTTCTGTCGTGAAAAAATGAATATTTTTAGATTTCAAGAACTTTTGAAACTCTTTATTTTTGAATTCCGTACCTTTGTCAGTTTGCAAACTTCTTGGAATACGTCCATGTTTCAAAACAGATTTAAAAGCTTCCACCAAAGTTTTTCCAGATTTGTCTTTGATCGGTACAACCCAGGCGTATTTTGAAAATACGTCTATCAAACAGAGCAAGTAACGATATTTGTCGTTATATTTTGCCATACTAGATACGTCCGCCAAATCTCCCTGCCATTGATAATCTATTCCTGCCACCACAGTTTTGCGACGCACAAATTTTCTACGTATGGGTTTGTGCAAAGTGTAAGTTTGTTGTTTTCTTAACCAAGTTTTCACATCGTCAAGTTTGATTTTCTTTGAAATTTTCTTTGCTGCTTTATACAAAGCTTGCAACCCCGTATATCCCACTGGACTTTTAGGATCGTAATAAAGTTTTGATAATAATTTATTCATTGTTCATCATAAGATAACCATTTTCTAGGTGATTCAAACAGTTCTTCTTTTATAGGTTTGATAGAACTGGGTGTAAACAGTTCGTCTCTGATATGTTTTCTAGTGGCAGACAAACTTTGAGATAAGTCTTTCTTGATGTGTTTTCTAACAGATTGTGTAACGGGACTTGTTCTTTTTTTAAGAGTAGGCATGCGTCGGTGTTTGGTTTTAGGAGTGACATACTCTTCTTCATCTTCGTGTTGAAGAGGAGTACGATGCATCCATTCCCATCGTTTCTTATTTCCGACAAAATCTTGAGGCACGTTCATGTCTCTAAGAGCCTCAGCAAAAGGTTGCCAACCCCTGGGCTCAGTGTCTTTTCTCTGTCTTAAAACATCATTAACTAAATCTATGATATTAGACCCTGCAACTGGTTTGCCATACATCTTAACCGTCCCATCTTCGTCCCAAGATAAGTTAGGATTATTTTCTAGCCAAGATATCAATAATTTAGCTTTCTTTCGCATCGTGGTAGGAACACTATCAAAAATACGTTGATTAATTTTCGATTCAGGCTCTATTGGGAGAGAAAGTTTTGTTTCTGTCAGTGCTTTGCGATGTGCCGTTTTAAATTTATGTAAAGTTTGACCAAACAATTGAGATTTTTCTGCCTCTGACAAATCTTCGTTGGCCATGACCGAAGACAAGTCTCTTTGAAGACTGGCCGTCGCAGAAACATTTGGATCGGGTGGAAGTCTTGGTTTTTGAATTTGTTCTTCTTTCCAGCGTTTCATGTCTTCCCAAAGTTTAAATGGTACCACAGCCATTTTACGCCCTTCCATTGCAATTTTATTTTACTGACCAAGAATAGATCCTAAGACGGAACCAAGCAAAGGTTTTAAAAGTAAACCCAGGAGTGCACCACCTTTCTGATTGAGAATCTTTTTCTTGTTTGCTAGTGCAACACGTTTTGTAGACAGTAATCGAATATCATTCTTCCTAGAACGTAATTGTTCTTTCTGAGCTTTTGTGAGTTTGACATTGCCTTTTATAAGATTTAAACAACATTCCCCTACACAGTCTAATATCTCTTTTGGACAATCATTGACAATTTTTTGACGAAACCGATATGGAATGTTACAAAGTCCTTCCAGAAAAGGACCATACTTTTTAATCAGTGAACCTCTTTTCTTTTTGATATGTGTTCTTTTCTTACGTGCAGCCATGATTGCAATCAAGAATTAAACTAGTAAAAGATCATGTCAACCAAGTCCTTTTATAGTGAAAGTTTACGTTTAGCCAACATCTGTTTCATGGCAGCTTCAAATCCATGTTTTCTGGCAGTACGAAGATATTCGTTTGCAGGAGAAGAACTCCTTCGAGGAGAAGCCCTTAGAGGAGAAAATCTAGAAATTTCTAGAGCAGGTGATTTTGCAGCAGTGCGTCTTTCACCAATTTTTCTGAGACTAGAGTTTGGAGTAGAAAATTGAGTAGAAAATGGAGAAGGTGTTTTTGCAGGAGTGAATCTTTCACCTATTTTTCTGATACTTGAACTTGGAGTAGAAAATCGAGTAGAAAATGGACTTGGAGTTCTTAGACTAGAGTTTGGAGTAGAAGGAGTAAATGGACTTGGAGTTCTTGCAGTTGACGGTCCTGCAACAGGAGATGGAGGTTTTCTAGGTTTCTTAATTCTTACAGTGACAAACTTATCGTTCACTTTTATTTTTCTCCTTGATTTAGTCTTAGGGGATTTTTTCCTCTGAGTTTTTTTCTTTGGAGATTTTTTCTTGCCAGTTTTTTTCTTAGACTTTTTAGGACCTTTTCTACCCACTTTCTTTTTCTGAGAAAACCGTCTAAGTATTTTATTACCGTCCCAACGAATGAGAGATCTGATTATCACACCACCAAAAACCCACCGCCACCAGGTTTTAGAATGATTTCTCGTTTTGTATCTGCATTTACCAAAGGACTTGCTAGTTTTCTAACATCGTCTTTGCGTTTGTCCATGAATTTTTGAGTTTGTTTTGGTAATTTCATTTTATTTTCAGCTATTTTTCTAGCTGCTAAAGAAAACCATTTGATCATTTCCATCAACCCCGCATTAAGCAAAGTTTTTCTTTTGTTCGAATCATGCTCTCTACTCAAATTGTAGAGAGCCCTGATCAAGTTTGCCGATGCTTTTTGAGCCATGTCTGGTTTCATTCTGATCCATGTAAGACCAAACACACGTTTTTATACTGGAAAATACACAACTGGACCTTGTTGATCCGATTTTGTATACCAGTTTGAAAAAATATCTGTTCTAAACCTCAAATGATTTGGTGTGTCTGGTTTTAAATCAATCAGTAAATAACCGTGTGGCTTAGAAGTGGCATCGTTGAAGGCAGACATCAAGTGTGGAGCTTGAAGTTGTTGCGCCAAAACTTTAATTTGCATTTTGTCTCTTGGACTTTGAAACAAAATCAAGTAATGAGCATTCAAACTGATGGTACGTGTCGATTTACTCTGCTGAAACAAGTTTTGTGTAATGTACACAACACTTGCATTTCTGTGATGACCTTTCCTCGTGAACCAAAGTTTAATTTTTTCTTCGTCTTTGTCGCCCAACATATCGTCAAAGACAATCAAGTGAGTTTCACTCGTGTCTGTGACAATATCGTCGTCGTCATTTGGAATTCCTAAAATAAATCTGATGTTTAAATCTTTGCGTTCTTGCAAGATATTGTACACAGGTTGCCATTCTTTGTAACACCACACGATACGTTGTGGTAAAATATCAAACAAGTCTTCTTTGTACTGAATCAGTTTTTTAACAAATTCAGTTTTTCCCGATCCACTTGGACCCGATATAAAAATATTAGCAGGATGTTTAAAAAACAAACTACCAATATTTTCTTCTTGAACTGTTACCGACATGATTAAAAGATAAAATGAGAAAGAATAATGAAAGACATGCGTATATATAACATATTTTTATTTTTTACAATCAACAAATTGTTTTACTGACATTCTTTACAAATAATTTTTCTTACTGAAAACACTGTTTCACAACAGTCTCTGATCTGACTTTCTTTGTTTACAGTACATATCCATACGGAACAGTTTCTCCACTTTTTAAAATCACACGTTTGTCATAAGTAAATCTATATGTCTTAGATTGTCTCTCAGTCGTAATTTTTCTGTCTTTATGTTTTCTTATACGGTGTTGATATTCCACAGATTCTTGAAAGTCCCTCTTGTCACTATTCGCCCATTCCATCATGTTGTAGAAATGGATTACTTGTGAAGTATTGTAATCCAGGGTCAGTCCTTTGACTTTACAGGTAGACTTGCGTTTCCCAGTATCGTGCTCCACATACTCGTAGCCATAATTCTTCGGTCCCATACCCACAAACTTGGTGATTTTCGCAGTAGGCAGTTCGTCTGTCCATTCGCCGAGTCTGTTGTTGATGATCTCTGGATTCCATAATTCTGGTTTGTGAATGTAGATGACAGAATCCGTATCAAAGTACAACACACGTTTGTCAAGTTGATGCAGGACACTGTATAACTTCAGTCTGGCTTGTGCTGTCACAAAGGATCCTACCACCACATTGCTGCAAGCATGAGGTTCTACAATCGAGTCAAGATCTTCCCAGTTGACTAACAAAAACTCTTCTCCAAACACTTCGACATTCTTCGCTTTCTTCAATGGATTAGTCACCAGTTCAAAGTAGTCAGAAGGATCTGACACATATTCTGTTTTGGTCATGTTGTCTCTCTGCGCTAATTTTCCCCACAAACTGTTTAAACTGATCTTGCTGATTCCACGTCGGCCTTTGTTCTTTTCCACCTTCTCTAGTCTGATACCTTCTGCTTCGAAATAGTCCTGTTTGAATTTGATCTTGTCCAATTCTGTCTTGCACCAGTCGGGATATCCACTTGACTCTTGTTTAATCTTCAGGAAAGTATCGATATATCCAGCAAAGATACCTCCTTGTCCAGTTGACTTGTCGTACTGTGAAGATTGGGGAAAATGCCATACTTCGTACACATCTTTCAGCTGGTAACCCAGTTTCATCGCCTCAAACAATTCGATGCTCACCCAAGTTCCCACTAATTCTCTGTCTTCTTCTCTGTCGTGCGTACATAATTTCGAATTGTCAGACGTCTCTGCACAACTTCTACAGAGTGGAAACAGTAATTTGTTGTTGCACTTGTACGGCAATACCGGATGATACAAGTTTCTGGGTGGTAACACTTTACATTTGATCAGTCCAAAATATTGATGTATATTGTCTCTGTCGATGTCTTCTTGTGAATAGATTTCTGGATGTCCAATAGGGAAGATTCCGTACTTGCAGATGTATGGATAGAGTGAACACACGTCGATATACTTAATTTCCTCGTCTCCTTCAATTTCGTAGAACAGTCTTGTAGAATTCGTACGTCCTCCAAATAGCGCATCTCTGGGTTTGAGCGGATCCAAGTTAGAAAATTCTGCATCCACCATCTCCTTAAAATCTTTGTCGTCTTGATAATATTGGTCGTAATCGCATTCCCACATTTCTATCACTTGATACCCTACTCTCTTCAATTTCTCGGTCTTCTCCACAGTCTGTTTGTATAGCTGGTACATCGTCTGGCAGTTGTAAGTATTGATCTTAGTTCTGTCTGGAAAATGTTTTTGAAACCCGTGCCAGTAACATCCATGGAACTCGTACACTGTTTCTTTTTCTGGATCGTACCCATCCACATAATGTCCACAAACTTTCTGTTCTCCACCATTCAACGCGTGACGAATTTGGATGTGATTCTTTCTAGCCATGGCTTGAATCCAGCGTACAGCTTTGATAGAATATTTCTTTTGGTTGGGATAGCCTTCTGGTGGAATGATGGCCACAGAGTTTTCAGGCATGTGATTCTTCCTCCATACTTGGGAACAAGCTTGAGCGATCGTGCATGCGTTAGCGAAAGGATCCAAGTCGCTGATATCCATCGATTGTTTTCTAAAACATGCACAACCTCTCCTCAGGATATCCACATCGCTGCGACAGTATTCTTCCATTTCACGTCTGAAGTCAAAGATGGCATTGGATTCCACTTTCTGCTTGTGCCATTCCAGGAAAGCTTCTCTGTCTTTGACCGACATCTGTCCAGGATTGTACATCTCCACGGGAAAGTAAGGTCCCACGTAATTCTGGTTGGCATCAACATTTGCCAAATGTGGGAAGTAGCCTTTTTTTATCTCTGTCAATCCAAAGGTATCTGGAAAATTGGCTAATCTCATATGCAGAAAATGATACGAGTCCAAGAACTTGACTTTGGCAGCAGTCATCGTCACGATAGTATTTCCATTCATGATCACATCGGGCTTAAAAGTTCCATTTTCTAGTATGTAGCGTAAAATAAATTGTCCATCATATCCTCCAAAATTATGTGCAATGACTGTCACTCCTTCATTTTCTTTTCTAAATAACCAGGAACAGAAATCTGACAACGTATTTTCACCTTCAAAGATCATTTCTCTTCCAAACTGACTACAAATGTCACAATGCTGGTCTACAGGCAAATTAACGCAATGGTCACACGCTTTGTTTGTGAACTTATTACAAATTTTACATGGCTGTTCAATTGGTAAATCCATACACTGATCACAAGCTCTATGTGCAATACAAAAGTTGACAATATGTTCGCCAGAGTCTTGCTTGGATTCAAAGTCAAAAAATATGAACTGAGGTTGAATAACGGTACCTTTCTCTTCGTCGATGATATCGTCCTTCTCGGCATCTTCTTGCAACACTTCGGTCTTGGGTTTGCACACGTAAGGTTGAATATAACATTGATGTTCGGCTCCAACAATCAGTTTACAAAATTTACATTTCTTCTGTCCTGGACACACGTGATTTCTTTTATTTCCTATAATCCTATTTCCACATTTCTCACAATTATGCACAAGTTGACAAATAGATTTTTTCTGTCCTGGTTTGACTAATGTATGATTAGCAAAACAAGATGCACTATGAAAAGTTCTCTTACATTTTGTACAGTACTGATTTTGCTCGTGAAGACATGGCGTTGCACTGTAACAACTAGTACATCCATTCGAACAAGCATGATCCTCTCTATGATTAAATCCCTTGTCACAAAACTCACAATAGTAATGACATCCTTGAAATCCTTTGACATTGGTGATAGTGTCATAGTGATCTGTGCCATTGTAATAGATATGAATCACTTTTGTTTTGTCACTAGGTCTAAATCCAAGTGGAAACAATAATCCGTCTTTAGGATGCTGTGAATGTACTTTGATCAAATAGTCAGGAGCTAACACAGTTTGAATTTTCTTGTATTCTTCAAATCCACAAGGTTGATTGTGAGGAATCTTAGCACGATCTAATAATTTCATGGCTTCTCTAGTTTGTAGCGATCTGTCAGATTTTTGTATATGTTTCCAAGTTTTCTTCCATGAGTCAGATGTGTCCCTGTCGGCATGATGTTTTCCTACCACAACAGCTCTAGCCATACACATGACATCTTTGGTGTTGTTGATTTGAACAATACTAGTTTTCATCTTTCTCATATTGCGTGATTCAAAGTAAAGTCCATGGTGTAATGCCTTTCTTCCACTTCAAGTTGGTAACTTGGTGTGTGTCACTTCCAAACTCATCTGTCCATCATTGATTTTAAAATCTTCATTGGATTGCAACACTTTCTCGATTTTTTGAGTCAAAGATTCCCCAGTCAGACTCGTCACATCTGTGAATGGTACAAAGATTCCTAATTTCAGTCCGGGATGGTAAATGCTCATTCGAATCCTGTCATTGCCTTGAGCTTGAGAATGGGTCTTGATGTCATCCACCAGCTGTTGAAACATCCGAGGTACAAATTCCAACGGTGATACATCTTCTGGAAATTTATTGACATCCACATTGTACACATTGGCTCTTGTTCTGAAACGTCTCGACTCACGTTCTCTGACAGGCTTGATCACATAGTACTGCTGGTAATCATCTTCTTCATCGTCCGAATAAATCACCATAGGTCTTTTTCTTGGTGGTGAAAATTCATCTTCAGATTCTTCACTGTCGGAATAATCCACAAGTTTCACCTTCTTTGGCAATGGTAACTCGTCCTCCTCAGAGTCTGATGAAGTGGGTGGGGTACGTATTCTCTTCCAATGTCTCTTTGGCATGTTGTCTTGTCACTGTTCAAACTCAGAATGCAAGGAGATCTGAATATTTCACTTATATATCCATCAGCACCAAGATTAGGCAGACGAGATACATAGTATTTGACTTAACAGGCGAGACAACAGTCTTAAGGAATTTTTGTGGTACAGGCGAGACATGGGCTTTACGGAATTCTTATTAACTATCAGGGTGGACTACATGCTTTATGGAAATCTTGTGATACAGGCAAGATACATAGTATTTGCTTTAACAGGCGAGACAACAGGAATTTTTGTGGTACAGGCGAGACATGGGCTTTACGGAATTTTTGTGGTAAGGCGAGACAACAGTCTTAAGGATTTTTTCATTAACTAACAGGCATGACTACATGCTATATGGAATTCTTATCACCAGGCGAGACACATAGAATTTTTGTGCTACAGGCGAGACACTGAGCTTTACGGAATTTTTGTTATTTTTAAAAGAAGTGCAAGAAGAGTGTGCTGTTCAGCACCTTGTTCTTCCCCGGTCGGTTACCCTGTGCCTGGGAAGCCCTGGCGATTTGAAGCCATATCTACATGATCGCAAGTCCTTATTGTCGCTGTGGACCAGAGACCTGCCAGCGGAGGTTCAGTTTACTGGGATAGTGTCCCGACCCCTTAAGCCATAAGGCTTCTACTGTTTCACATGTAATCGATAGACTTCGCATCTGCGGGCCCAGGCGGTATAACCGTTGTGCACACCAGTTCCAGTCCAGTGGTGACCGGCAAACCAGCAATATTGATATGCTAGTTCCCAATATATATACCTAAACATAAACCAGTTACTTGAGACAAAATTGGACATTTGCATATCATATATCTTATTTCAATAAAGGTCATGTTACTATTTATAGTAACACATTTCAAAATATAAAAATTAATTAGAGAATAATAAAATCTACATTTTGGTATTTATTTTATCAAAATCGGCCGAAAAATAACAAAGTTATTCATTTTTTTCATATTATGGTGTTATTACAAGGGAGGTAAATCTGGATTGACTTTGTTAATTCTATAAATAGACAAAACAAGTAATAGCTTTCAGAAAAAAATGATACAAATGAAAGGCGAATACGTGTATATGTGTATCACTTCTGTTATGAGTATTATTATATGTTTACTAATAAACTATTGAAACAACCCAAAACAACAAAAACTGTCGGGCATGCACTGCGCATGCGCGGAATATAGAGGGTGAGAAAACTGTAATAACTCCAGATTACCTTGACGGATTTTCATAATTCTTTTTTTATTGGAAAGAACAGGTCAAGGCCTACCAAATACAATTAAAATAAATTGTCACACTGCGCATGCGCGGAATATGGAGAGTAAGAAAACTATAATAACTCCATATTGCTTCGATGGATTTTCAAAATTCTTTTTTTATTGGAAAGATAAAACACAGAACTGACACATAATCTTACCAAATAATTAACCACAATGTGCATGCAGAGAATCAAGAGGTATATAATGTGTACATTTCATTTTTGCAGCTCATAAAGTTTCAAGATGTCTGAAGAACTAGTCGATCTGAGTGTGTTACCAACTGAAATTACAAGTATAATCTACTCAAGGCTCGTCAATATTTCGAGGAAAAGTAAAAAGTTTAGAGACGAACTTCAACTGACGTGGTTTAACATGTGTTTTCAAAGAGCTCTGTCTTGCAACAATTTTTACCAGAGCTTAGCACAGCTATTATATGACATCGATGGAATATCGAATCTTGACCAGAACATGAGATTATACTTTCACAAACGCATGATGGAAGTGTTGAAGGATACTCATTCTAGACATGACCGATGGATCTTTACGATTTACAATTTCAACAAGGAAACATGTGAACAGTTTTTTTGAAAACTTGTTTCCTTTCCATTATGACATTTACGTACATGGAAAAATCGTGAACGGACATCTGACTGGGCTTCTAGTATTCTTTCAGAGTTTAGCATTTTTTTACTACTTACCATTTCTTTACCAGTTAAATTTTCCTGCACCTATGAACGATTTGTTATTATCAACCTGGGAAGAGCATATAAACAGTTTGCATGGTCGTGATGTGTCATTTGGAAACAGAGACGCATATGAACAAGTTATCGAGAGTGAAGAGAGATTATTACCACTAAGTTTTCCAACAGTCTATTCAGACTTTCTACTTGGAATAAAACAATGAACGTGATCAAGAAATCTCCTCCAGTATCGTTAGGTCGAATTTTACAGTTTGACATTTATCGAGGATCACTTGAACACACGCTATCCTTACAACCTACAGGTTCAGAATTTCTGAAGTCAAAAGATGGACTCAGAACGTGGTTGGAGACGATATGAAACATTCATGACCTTTCGACAAGCCATGTGTGAAACAGCTTTGATAATGAACACTATATTAGACGCATCGCCTGTGAAGTATAAGCAATGGCTACTTCATGTGGCAAACAACGAGGACGTGATTACTTACCTTTGCAACGTACTCAAAGATGTTCAAGAGGCTTCGAGAGAACAATCTATGGATATCAACTCAACAACAACAACAACAGAAAATATGGAAATTGAACAGGCATCACAGGAAGAACCAATGGATATTGATATGGATGAATTGACTGCAAAATTTGAAGCTTTGACACTATAAAGTGGAACTGTTTGTCTCTTGCAAAATCATTTATCTTAGGGCAAGCATGAAGACAAAGTGGTTTGAAATTCCTCTGACACAAATTCTGAGATTTAGACCTTACAGAAAATTACTAGTTTGTGTTTACATACTACATTCACATGAGAACATTACTTTAGATGAAATTCAGATGAAATTAAACACAGAAGAATATTTCAAAGATTTTAAAAGACTCTGGTGTTCGTGTGCGAAACAGGAATTATAAGAGGAGACGGTCTTTACATTTGACAACTGGAAACTTCATGTGGCCAACAATTCAAAAGTGATTGACTATCTACAGTCGAAGACAAGGCGTATATAATGACTACAACTAGATCTGCGAGTCATTTCAGCTCTGACTTTCAAACTGTCAAGATGGAAAGTAAACCTGTGGATCCAAGACTTAATAAATACAGTGATGCCAACAGTATTTATTATCACTGCACAGCATTGAAGAAACTTTTGAAAGAGAATGACAGAAAATTAATTCAGCCATTGGAAATTTCACTAAAAGAACAAGGCCTGTTGAAACCACCCTATGGTTATTGCTACAATTGTGGGTCGGTGGATCATTGGACTGCCTCGTGTACCGAGGAGAAGAAGAAAACTACTACAAATAAACCACCCAATGGGAATTGTTACAACTGTGGTTCACCTGATCATTGGACTGCCTCATGTACCGAGGAGAAGAAGAAAACTACAAAGAAGCCACCCTATGGGACTTGTTACAACTGTGGCTCGCCTGATCACTGGCTACCCTCATGTCCTCATACCGACTTACAAGATGAAAGCTCGGGATCACCACAACCGGCCGAGAAGTCAGAAACTACGAGGAAAAGACGCCATACTGATGATGACTCTGATGTACCCAGTAAAAAGAAGTCAAGAACGGCTTCACCAGAACCGACAAAACCTACTGCTAGACAACATAAGAAGAAGAAATACTGTGTTGTGTGCAAAGAAGACACTCATATGATGAAAAACTGTCCTGAAATAGTGAAAAACTAGTGACTAGATAAGAGACCTAGTGGATAGACAATATCTAAACGATATTGTGTGTCTACTGGACAGTGACTACTATTGTGTTCATAATGGATTAGTTTTCATAGTTACATGTAAGTTTTTATTCAATAAAATTGTTTTTTAAAGTATTGGTCTTTGTTATTTCATAAGGTTACTCTTTAAACGAAAGAGTTGGGTAGCCCTGAAAAGGGCTGTTTGGGTGTTCTAAGTCTTCACTTACTGTGAAGACTTAGACACAGGTTTTACAATCCCCACAACAGGATTCGTCTTGGATAAGTCGATCCTTCTCCTCCTCATGAATACTTCAAACCCCATCTTATTTTGCTGCCTTTCAACTTCTTTCCAGTCTTTCTTCTTAAAAGCTTTACACAGTCGACTCAGGTCAAAAGGAATATACTTTGACAACCCCATATTTGAGAATGAAGTTGTTAAAGGCAGTTAAATATATATATTGACTCATGGCTGACGTGAAAGAGAGCATAGTCTCTTGACCAATCAAAACTATGCAAAGTAGTTATGGGGTTTTATGCAACAATCAACAAAGTATTTCTTTCTGACAAGTTGTGGTGGCCCTGAAAAGGGCCGTTTTGAGGTTTTAATAAACCTTTCTATGAGCAGGGACACCGCGAAGGCCTGCCACCACAAGCTGGACAGCATACTGACCAGCTCGTGTACGTCACCGTCCTCCCTGTTGGCAAGTAGAATGGTGGCTGGTCCGCCTCCCTCTCCCAATCTTCACCGGATGGCCGTTCTTCAGGCTCTTGCTTCACTTCTTCGGGCTCTTGCTTCACCACAGCCATCTGTCTGTCGACCGTCACCATCCTTCTTACGATGCCTATCAGCTCTACGAGCCTCTCTGCACTCTCCATCACAGACCTAGTCTGTGCCTCCAAAGCATCGAGATATTCGTCGCTCAACATCTTCTCTGTGTATAGCATAAAGACAATGTGACGAAGTGGGTCAGTGTTCCAGTATTTATTCTCTCAGCACCGACCTGAAAGAAAGCACTTTTCGAAGTAGGTCAATCCGGTCTTGGGAGTATAAAACGTCACTGACCTACTTACAACTTCAGTCATGGAGCCACTACTGACCTTAGACGATCTTATGAAAGAACCAGACCTTCTATCGACGGCAATTTATACAATTGCTACTGATGGATCGTTAACTCAACAAGAACAACCGAACGTGCAGACCTATTACTACCACCCACAGCAATCACAACTGCAACAAACACAGCCACAGGTGTCACAGCCAAAGACGGGAGCTGTAGAATTAAAATCTTAAAAAGTTCCTTCAAGAGCAGAGAATACATACAGAAGTAGGAACATGGGCCAGACTACGCAGTTTCGGCTAATAAAGCCTCGTCAGTGACCCTGACAATATCTGGTGACGAAACCAGAAAAAAGCATACTGCAATTTCTTAATTTTAATTGGACAGTCGATTCAAAGACTGATTAGTTTCAAAAGGATCCAAATAATATAAAAGACGATGATCTAGAATAATAGTCTAAATCGATCTCAAATTTTAGATTTCTAAGAATCTATCCTCTGATCTCAAAGGATGTAAATAAAATTTAATCTGCACTATGGATGATGTACGGGGAGACGTTTTACGGCCGCCACACGGCACAACACCAGCTGCAGTGAGGTAAAATTAAAATCTTAAAAAGTTCCTTCAAGAGCAGAGAATACATACAGAAGTAGGAACATGGGCCAGACTACGCAGTTTCGGCTAATAAAGCCTCGTCAGTGACCCTGACAATATCTGGTGACGAAACCAGAAAAAAGCATACTGCAATTTCTTAATTTTAATTGGACAGTCGATTCAAAGACTGAAGTCTTGCTCAAAGAACTCAATGATCTCAAGAAAAGAGTACAGCAGTTAGAGGACCAAAAGCAACAACGTCCCATGGACTTAAATCCGATCAGAATACCATTAACTATAGAAGTAGTGACACCAGAATCGTCTGTGACAGTACCAACTCAAAATGGACTTGGGTCGCATAGCAAAAACATAGATAATTCAAAAAGAAAGAAGAAACAATAGATTCTTCTTAGCTATAACCACAAAATACAGTCCTTTTCAGGACTACCAATTACATCTGAAAGAATACCCTACTGATTGCCCTAATACTAAGGAAGCTATAGAGTTATGCCTCTGGTATAGTGAGGCCCTGAGATACAGGGCCAAGAGACTCATAGCAGACGCATATTACTGTAAAGCCTCAGAAATTGAACAGAATGAACAAGAGTATGCCACAGCAACTTACACCATCAACTGTCACTATAGAGTTATGCCTCTGGTATAGTGAGGTCTTGAGATACAGGACCAAGAGACTCATAGCAGACGCATATTGCTGTATAGCCTCCTACGACATCTCCTATGCCATATTACATAGACTTCCCGCCTGAAAAAAAGACTAAGTTATTTCAAACTAGCCTTTTCAAGCTTACTAAAGCGGTGTCATCTATGGACACGCCCGGCCCGAGACTGCCCCAGGCTGCGGACTTAGTCTCCGGACGGGCGTGTCCAGAGTGGCGCCCTTTACTACTAACGAGGCAATGTATCCTGAGCAAGAACCACAACTCTGGCTTACTTACTGAATTACCTGCCCTTGCATAAATATCATGTTTACTCTGTAACATTTCAACTGTTGATGCCAAGGGAATGTAATACAACCAAGAATGGTATATCTAGTAATTTAGTTTATCTCCCTTGACATACTAACGTTGAATATTTAAATATAATGTTGAATTCATTTATCATAGAGTGGTTGCCTCAGTTTGTCTGTCTGTTTATCCTTTTGTAAACAGTCTTGTTCATTCTGTAACTCCTTTATGACATTTAAACGGGCGTATTATGCGCCGCTTGCGAAGCCCTTGTTCTACCAGTTATATGATACAAAAAAAGCACATCAGCCAACATATTATCATCATTTCTGAAGGCTGTACCGGTTTTATAATGATTTGTAAGTCGACGACTTTTAGGAAATACATGTATTTTATCGTGAGGTATCGCTGCACAATAGTGTCGTCATTGTAAATCACCGTGATTAGCCAACTTTAAACAAATAAAATATCCTTGAGTGTTGACAATAATTTAGGTCATTTCGTTTGAAATTTAAAGTCTCCATAGCCCTGCTAGTGGCAAAAACGTCTAAGCACAAATCATTATCACATTTTTGGTTATATGATAATGGTTGCTGTGCACATACGGAAAAAAAAGTGGAGCCATGTTTTTGAAGACCCCCCCCCCCCCCCCCCCCAAAAAAAAAAAAAAAAAAAAAAAAAAAACCGACAAATTGTTCCACCAACACAATTTTCCTTTTTCTGGTATTCCGTCGAGCAATGAATATAAACAAAAGCGGCACAATGAATGAGCTTCACGTCTCAACATTGTATTTTTTTACTCAAGTATTTTCTCATGCAGCAATACCTCACGATAAAATATTCCACGAACATTAAACAGTTGCTTGTATAAGTGGTACATGTATATATTCATGAAATATTTTATTATGCAAGCTGCAATCTAAAGTTTCGTCATTGTGAATGACCGTGATTAGCTAACTTAAAAAAATAAACCAAAATATGATTTTGGTGATTTTGGGTGGCAACTAAAATGACCTACCACTGGAGGTGGTCGGGTCGGGCGATGGTGCTGGGTAACTTTCAGTGCCGGGGCGTCCTACTAATTTGGATAGGTATAATAGTAGGGCAAGGGCATACTGTGCTCGCCGTAGGTGCGGGTGGGTTGTTAGTATTTTTTTTTTATCTCGCCTATTGCATCTCTTTTCTGTCTCCCTCTCTCTGGGAGACGGATCGATATAGACTGAAACACTGTCTAAAAGAGCGATGACAATAAACATTAACACCATCAGCAACTTGTGAATAATATGGTAAAAATACAATGTACAGACGTGGGGCCCCATTCACTGTCCCGCTTTTGTCTTTATTGATTATTTGATGGGGAACCAGGAAAGGGAATTTTATTTTGTGGAGCGATTTGTTATTTTTCTTAAACATGATGCCCCTACTTCTTCCCAGTTACACATGTATAATTGAGCCGCGACACGACAAAACCAACAATGTGGTTGTGCGCCCAGCGCATACTCAGATCAGCCTGGGCATCCGCCCAGTTTGATCAGACACTTCGCTAAGCGCTTAAAGGGTAGCTAAGGGTCTAAGCTACCTCCATGCGGACAGCGAAGACTCTGATCAGACTGGGCGGATGCCCAGGCTGATCTGAGTCTGCGCTGGGCGCACAACCACATTGTTGGTTTTGTCGTGTTGTGGCTCATATTTTCCAGTATATGCACATCAACCCACATTTTATCACTAAACGTAAAGATTGAACCACTTTTTATAATCATGATTTGCGTTTAGACGTTTTTTACCACTGATAGGACAATGGAGACTTTAAACTGTCAATGTTATTACACGTTTTACAGTAAAAGCCTCATCAATCAAATTAGAATGTTAGTCTGGCTAGTCACTGAACAGAAGATATATTTTACGTATCATCTGTTTGTCCCAGAGCATACTAAATAAATGTTACCTGAATTTTTACGGAATGTGTTTACAAACGCAGACGTAGGTGTTTCGGGAGTTTGTTTTAAATGGAATAGTAAAGGTGTCAATGTAAGGTATTTCAGCCAATTTGGCAATCGTTCTTCCGAAAAAAATGACAATAAGAATAGCTATCTACAGGCAACACTTTCAAGAACTAACGTCGTAAACCAAGTTTGTAAAGTATTTTAAAATATTGCAAAGGGAATCGCATGTCTCATTGCATTATAGCTTATGTAAAATCCCCAAGATTCTAACACAGTATATCATTACATGTACTAGAAAAGTTGGGGTAATGCTAGCACTTTCAATTTCTTAGGGTATTAGGCGTGTGTGTTTGTGTGTGTGTGTGTTTTAAGAATGTTTTGTGTTGGCAGTTTAAATTATGTAGTTAACTCAGATGAAAGCTTAAACAAGCAGAGGCATACTTAAAAGCTAGAGATATGCGATTCTCTTTGCAATATTTTAAAATACTTGCGACTCGTGTAGACAAGTGTACTGAGTTTGCATACTGCGTTTGGAGGCACATTGACTACTTTTCCTACTTTACATTCACTTTCGAACGCTTCTGTATTGATGGATGACTTGCGATTTTACGTCTTTTTCAATAGTCTTTCATATCAAGACGATGTTTACGGTAGGAAAGATTCTCTCGCACCCGATCCGCTAGAACAGTAGGCCAGCGCTTAACCCACTGAGATACAGGCTAATTTATAGCTAAAATAAGAACTACATTTTACATACATGTGCATTATTTCATTATTTCAGACAGATAAGAAGTTTTTCGTGACAAGGAACTCAGTGGACCCTAGACAATGAACACAGACATCATGCTGGGTGATCAGCCTTTGGATGAACGGGAACAGGATGCCAAACTGGCCATGCTTCTCGGTAAAATTCTGCAGTAAGTTCTTAGTCTCAATTATTTAAAGTGTATGGATACACCTCTATGCTTTCCA
This sequence comes from Ctena decussata, assembly GCA_963989385.1. Classification (NCBI taxonomy): domain Eukaryota; kingdom Metazoa; phylum Mollusca; class Bivalvia; order Lucinida; family Lucinidae; genus Ctena; species Ctena decussata. The sequence goes on along the minus strand of OZ022505.1, from coordinate 3,170,144 downwards.
CCATTTTAACGAAGGGAAACAACTTTTATGCCCGCTCGTTTGCTTCCCTGAATGCGGAAACCTTGCACAACGGGGTCTCCTTTTCAAAAGTTCATTTGAACTACGACATGATAAAATCAACAAAGTGGCATGTGCGCCGAGCGAAGACTCTTTGCTGTCGGCATGGAGGTAGCTTCGACCTTTAGTTGCCCTTTTGAGTGCACAGCGAAGATTCTGATCAAACTGGGCGGATGCCCAGGCTGATCTGAGTCTTCGCTGGGCATACATCCCGTGACCATGTTGGTTTTCTCGTGTCGCGCTCAAATAGATCTGTAAGTATTCCAGAAGCATTCCAAGAAGAAAATGCTTTTAAATTTTCGATAAAAGACAAATAACGCAGTTTCAAGAATAAATCTTGGGAAAGAATTTATGATAAAAATTCAATCAAAACATAGTTTAGATAGAGACTAATATTAGTTTATTTTCATTTAAACATTTAATTTGTATTTGTACATAATATACGCGACATTTCACATATTGTATTTTAACTATGAACAGGTCTATATAGCTCATATTATTCCCACGACGAAGGCAAAGAGGGTGGCGGGGGAGGGGGATGGAAATGGTCTTCTACCGTCCGTGCGTCCATAATACTTTGCGGAGCATAATTCCAAAAGTATAAAGAGGATTTTATGAAACTTCACATATTGATAGGGTACGTTAAGGGAAAGAACCATGCATTTTGCCTTGTTTATTCTTTGTATTATCTCCCTTGGTATTTTTGTTCGGAGAAGAAGTCAAAAAGTGGCGAAGCCATTTTTTTCAAACTGCAAATATAGGGGACATTCAATGCAAGTGCGGTGTACTTTTCCTTTATACATGTAACTTTTCCTTTTTCATTTCAATTATATTTTTTAGAACTATTAAAGGGATTTGGTTTATATATGGCACTATGAAAAAGGCATTAGGAGAAAATGCCTTATTTAATAACCATAACTCCAGCAGGATCCCCATTTGAGTTATTTCCCTTTATTATAATACTTTTGTGGCCCGCAGCATAACTCCAAAAGTAAAAAAAAAGGATTGTCTGGAAACTTCACATAGTGATAAAGGTCTTTGAGAGGAAGTGCTGTGCACAAGAACCATAACTATTAATATATTGCTTACTTCTTATGCCCCCGTGACGACAGTAAGGGGGCATTAAGATTTGCTCCTGTCCATCTGTCCATCCGTCCGTTCGTCACACGTAATGGTATAGAGTTCTCTCACAGTTTGTAACGAATCTTTTTCAGACTTTGCATACATTTTGTGGACATATTGAAGATATGCATGTGGGTTTTTAATAAAGCTGGAATAAATTTTGATAGAATAATGGCCTTTTGAACTTAGTCATTTTAGACGGTTTTTGCATTGTAGTGTGTGGACTTTTTTTTTAATCAACTCCTTCCACAGTTTTCAGTGGTTCTTTTTAAATTTTGCATACATATTGTGGACATGTTGAAGACGTGCATGTGGGTTTTTGATGGGGCTTGAATCATTTTTTGACAGAATTATAGCCTTTTGAACTTAGTCATTTTAGGCAATGTTTTACATTGTAGGGTATGGAGTATGTGTAATCAACTTCTACCACAGTTTTCAATGGATATTTTTCAGACTTTGCTTACATTTTGAGGATATGTTGAAGATATGCATGTGGGTTTTTGATGGAGCTAGAATTAATTTTGACAGAAATACAGCATTTTGAACTTTGTCATTTTAGGCGATATTTTGCATTGTATGGTATAGAATTTGTGTAACCAACTACTTCCACAGTTTTCAATGGATCTTTTTGAAACTTTGCTTACATATTGTTGACAAATTGAAGATTTGCATGTGGATTTTTGATTGAGCTAGATACAATTTTGACAGAAAAATGGCCTCCTTCTCAACTTAGTCATTTTTTCCTTCACTTTTTTGCATTGTAAGGTATGGAGGTTGTGCATGTAAATTTTTCAGAGGTAAAATGAACATAGCCATTATTACAGTCAGGCTAGAAGTAAAGTGCTTTGAAACAATATTTGTTGATAATGGGCAATTCAGTGATGTACACTGCCCTCTGACAGGCACTGCACGGGGGCATCATTCGTGTCTTACAGACACAATTTTCAAGTTGAATTATCTTCCTTGGTGATTTTTATTGTCCGGATCATAACAAAAAGTGCTGAGGCAGTTTCTTCAAACAGCATACAGAGATAGATGACAATCAAGGAAAGAAGAACCATAACTCTATTTTGTCTATTATGACCCATTTTTGCGTTATTTCCCTTTATTGTACCGCTTTTTCCGGAGCATAACTCCATAAATATTTTTGGAATTGTTTTGAAAACATCAAATAATGATAGGATACAGTGATAGAAAGTCCAGTGTACAAGAACCGCAATTCTGCCTCGCTTCATTTCTGAATTTACTGTCTTTGCGTTTTGTTTTTGTCAGGAGCATAACTCAAAAGTGCTGAAGTGAATTTCTTCAGTCTGCATACAAAAAGGACTTTGAAGTCAAGTGCAGTGTCTAAAAGCTTTAAATCTACCTTTTCAGTCATCTCTAATTTTTTTCTTTTTTTGCAGTTTTATTATACTTATTCTAAAGATTAGTCAAGAACTGTTCAAGAGATTTGGTTCATATCTGACTCGTTGATATAAGACTTTCGGAGAAACTGCCTTATTTACGAACCGTTACTCTACTATGAACCACTTTCGAGTTATTTCCCTTCGTTATAATACTATAGATCTTCAGGAAGATATAAAGTCTGGGTCTTTTTAACGCTTAAAGCGCTCCGAAAACAAAAAGAAAAACAAACAAAAAAAAACAACAAAAACACACAAAAAACAAAAAAACAAATAATAAAAACAAGCTGACGACAAAGTTAACGTCTGCAAAATTCATTCGTCCAAGCTGTATCATATTGAGAATCTCATATATTTAAGCATTTCATATCATATCTACCTTCGCTTATGCTGTCGGGAAAAAATCGTGTATTGCCGAACGCTTCCGGAATATACGATCTTCGATTATCATTGGAGAAATTAAGCTCTGATTACGAGTGATGAGATTTTTCCGATATGCAATATGAGACTGGGGCTCGCGAGTACGAGACCTAATATTCTGTGGCACATAAATATTTTCTGTTTGTCTTAATGATTGGTATATTAGCTATATCTCTAGTTTCATGGAGATTAGTGGTTAATCAATTGATTGTGATCATTGAAATGTTCTTCCTTAACAAACTTAATTTTTCAAGTAAACATATAACTGAATATCTTGTTTGCGATTTCGCCTAAGTTATGGGCACCTGGGCCTTGACAAGTGTATTGTTACAGGGCTCTGTTTAAGGTAAAATTTGAGGTGATCAGTTTTTTTTTATCAAAATAGGCTATGGACATGGCGGTTATACCAATTTCCCTATACCTGTGAAGTCGGCCGAGCCAATCAGTGAATGGCTGTCGACCAAGACAATCGACAATATTATCAGCTCTTTCGACAGGAATTGAAAAGTAGCATCATTTAGTATTTCTGGTATCGATTTATACCAAATTCTGGGTCGACTGCCACTTGCACAGTAGCGGATCAGTCGACAGCCGGCACAGGTAATCAAGTTAGTATTAACTTTGGAACAGAAACTGGCCTGGTGGTTTGATAGATGGATGGATTAATTACCAGCAATTTTTCCTTTTCAACAGTTTTTCAGTGTTCGACATGCCATGAGGTGCAAGTTATATGCATTTGAGCCTCCTCTATTGTTGTGAGACTTGGAGAGCTGTCACAAAACGTGCAGTTGATGTAGGCCCGCAATGTTTATGCACCAGTTATTCGCAACCACGGTCCCGATGGGGCCGGGCATAGCGGGGGCATAGCGGGGCTTAAGTACAGTGTTTTTACCGAAGAGGTGTCCCGGCAGTGCCGTGGATACGCCGGGCTTTTGATTCCGGCCAAAACAGCGGGAGAATAGTGGAGTGTTTTAACGAAATTAACCGCGACACATTGTCAGAATATTAGTTTAGACATATTTTATTTCATCAACATGACAAAGTACAACATGTCGTCAATACAAGCTTAAGGATCAGAACGAAAGCAATAATACTTATTTAGTTCTTTTCCTTAACAAATATAGTTTGTTAACTAAAAGGCGAAAGACATCTTCTAATTTGAACAAATATGCTCAAGAAATACTCCAGAATAGTAGTTCTATACAGTGGTAGATGCTCAAGTAAAAACATGTAGATTCAAAAGTAGTAAAGAAAGACAAAGAGAGAGAAAGAAAATATATAAAATACATGAAAAAAAAGTAGAAGCTCTGTTAATGTATTAGTGGTAAGTATTGTGAACACATCAAAATAAGCAGATGTTTCATCTGTAATGAAAGCTGTATAAGGATGGGTGTTTGGTTTGTTAACCAAATTAATTGTGTCACTCTGAAAAGGTCATATAAACATTAACTGAGCTTTAACTTTTTGGTAATAAAAGTGTAACATAGATGAAAAGATCTTTATAAGAGAAAGAACAAAGAAGAATATGAAACAGGTAAACATAGGTAAAAGAAAATACAATAACAGAGAGGGGAATGCAGCAGCAGACTGGCAAGTTTAATTTGTCTTGTTAACTTATGGTAACCGGTCGCACGGCAAAATATATTGTTGTTGTGTTAGAAACGTTTGGTGTCTCTTATATATCTATGCACTCTTTCAAATATTATAACGTTTGTGTTAAAGTTAAAGTAAGGTCACCATAAAGTAGCAAATTTAGAGATATTACCCCAAATTGAGATATAGAGTCCAGAAGTTCAGCTCTTTGTTCAATATCTTTCGACACTGCAAAAAGAAATGTTCGGTATTTTCAATACTTCCACAGTGACACAGAGGTGGGTTGGAAATATTTTTCAGAAATAAATCATTATTTAGTGAACTGCAATTTGTGCGAAGACGTGTATGCAGGATTTGGGATTTCTAGAACCAGTGTAATAATGATTAGGGACAGGTGCTCTGTTTCTGTTAAGATGAGTTTTAAAAGTTGTTAAAGAGTCAGACTGAGCTACCTCTGCAGGAAGGCTATTCCATTCTCTGACAGTTGATGGGAGAAATGAGTTAGCATATTGAGGTGTCCTTGCATTTATATTCTGGAGGTTGTCAGAATTTCTTAGGTTATAGTGTGAAATGTTGCTAATCGTTTGAGGTATTAAGTTGGATAGATAAGAAGGTGCCATATTACTTTGCATTTTGTAGAACAGTATGAGTTTGTGATCTTTACGTCTTTTTTCAAGCGAATCCCAGTTAATTTCCCTGTAAAGATTGTCCAAAGAAATAAGTTTAGTGGTTCCTGTTGCTATTTGCGCAGCTTCATTTTGGATCTTTTCTAATTCTTGCTTTTCATACTGTGTGCAATTATCCCAAATTACGTCGGCGTATTCCAAAATTTGTCTTATAAATGTTGTATATATAATTTCTAAGGATTTCCTGTCAATTTTAAATTTCAATTTTCTCATAATATGTATCCTATTCCAAGCTTTATTTTTAATGTAATCAATATGGGTATGCCAAGTACAGTCATTTGAAATATATATACCTAAATGTTTATGGGTTTCAACTTCAGAAATTTGCTGATTTTGCATGTAGATTGGAGGATGAACGGGTCTGTTTAGTTTACGGGAAAGAAGAAGCCATTCAGTCTTAGTCGGGTTGAAAGAAACTAGCCAAGTATCCGCCCAGTTACAAATTCGATTAAGGTCTGCGTTGAGAGTTACTGCTGCTGTAACTGGATTATCCACAATAATAAAAAGACTAGTATCATCTGCAAAAAGTCGTATGTTTGCTCCAATATCACAGACAATGTCATTAATATAAAGAAGAAATAGTAAGGGCCCAAGTACGGACCCCTGTGGGACACCAGCTCGAATGTAAGTCCAATCAGATGAAGCTCCAGGAAGGACAACCCAGTCAAGAATTTTACCAGTGACTCCAGCTGACCTGAGCTTGTGAATAAGACCGGCATGCCAAACGCGGTCAAAGGCTTTAGAAATGTCACAAAAACGACTCGAACCTCTTTCCAGAATCCAGTGCATGACATGTCAGAATATTGATTTTTATACGTATATGATCCCCTAGGGGGCGTAGACCTTTACCAGGGATTTGACATAAAAATGTCCCCAAAGTGCAGGGCATATACCAGGGCTTTGCAGAGTGAAAAGTCAATATCCCCGCTATTCACCTGCCCCAGGGGAGCCGTGGTTGCAAATGACTGGTGCATTACTATTTAATAGTCTAGCCTAGTCTGTCCCATAACCTTGCAAGGTCATTGGGGTGCCACAAATGACTACAACAATCCCTTTCCACCTGGTCCTGCCTTCAGCTGCCCTAGTTGTGCTAGCAAGGTCCATCCCTGTTCACCCACTTATATAATATTGTCTTCCCACGTCTTATTCTGTCCACCTCTTCTTTTTTCCTTGCACTTTGTCCTGTAGAATAGTCTTTACTAAGCCAGAAGACCTTGAGATGTGACAAAAACGCCCCAGTTTCTGCTTCTTGACTATGGTCAGGAGTTCGTCATATTCTCCAATGGCTGCTTGAATCTTACTGCAAAGCATAGATGCTTATGATAAACCGAGTCTTAGCTATAGTGGTTTCCATTATTTCCATTTTGGAAATCTGAGCATGAAAGAGATAAACATATTGTCTCCTCATGATACTAGATCATTTAATGTTCAAACCTAATTCACATTACCCGGGTAACGGATCCTCCCTTGCTGCCCCTTTGGGTGACGTTTCAAGAAATGGAACCTTAGGGCATTGTGGTAAAGCCACATTACTTATACGTACAGACTGATGAGACTCATCAGGGTTTTCCTGGGATACATAAATCATTCGTGCGCAAGGAAAGGCTCTGATCAGATTGCGAGAACGCGCGTATTGATCTGAGTCATCCCAGTTCTCATATGCCATAAGTAAGGTACTATTTCAGGTGATGCCGCTGATTTTTTTTCTTTTTTATAAAGTGAATGGCTCACCATAATGCAAACTCGCCATCTAGACTGAATTAAGTAATTGGGAATACCATACAAGGCTCCTGTTTATTCTTTTGTGAATATTTTGCAATCTGGAAAAAACTTCAGCTGTAGATTAGAGTAGGTCTTATTCAGCTGCCTTTAAAATGGGTACAGAGAGGTATATTGCTGAATATGAGACAGACTATTAGTCTGACCTTCAGGGGAAGAAACGCGGTCACTTTCATTTTTGTGTGGCTTTCCAGAGGGGGTCAACTCTTTATGGAAAGAATTTGCTCCTCTAGTATTAAATGCTTCCCTTTAAGAGTAGAACCCTTTTTGGAGGCGCCGTAGTCGAGTGAGAGGCGCCGTAGTCGAGTGAGAGGCGCCGTAGTCGAGTGGTTAGAGTGGCTCGGCTATTGTGCAGGAAGTCACCGTAAGGTCGTGAGTTTGCGGCTCACTGTCGCCATACGATGACTGGAAAACTCTCTCTGTCAACCCAGCAGTAAATGGGTACCTTTTTCGAATCAGGGAAGGATGAGGCAGCGAAAGGAGAGGGATGGGCTCCGCCTTTCATTAGCTGTGCCCAAGATACAGTGGGTCTCTAACCCCCACTGCCCCTACGGCTATTAGGCTATGGGAAAGCTTTACTTTTACCTTTACCTTTTTGGAATGTTTTATGAAGGGAAGCAAACAGAAAGACACAAAAGCTGTCGCCCATTCGAACATAAACGTTGAAAATGACCATAAATAGTGGAACAGAAGTTCCTGAGGAGCCAGCTATAGCTAGAACAGACCCTGGTCAAGAGCAGTCAGATCATGGACGTCACTGCTTCTCTTCCGCACACATTGCTAGAAAGTAATTCAACTTTCAGCTTGTTCAAATTTTGAAGTAATGATTGTGCATGGCTAAATTGTCCATGTAGTTAGGAAAAATACGGCATTTTCACTTTTTAGAACTTGATTTGTGGTCAGATAGTGACACAAGGACAACTTGCTTTCAAAAGATGATGTCCCGATTTTTATCGAAGAACGTTTGCTACATTGTCAATCGTATTTTATTGTAATTAACGGAAGCAGCTGCGTGGAAAAAGTCCAAAAAAGGAAAAGAGTTGAATTTGCAAACAGCTTAGATCCAGATGAGGTGGCTCATGATGAGCCACCTCATCTGGATCTACACTGTCTGCCCTCTAGTCTTTGGATTTTCAATATGATAAAACCTGAAGAAATATTCAATGAAATTTTGCAGACGTAAATTTTGTCGTCTGCTGTTTGGCGCTTTAAAGGTTAAAGGGAGGCAGCTGCAAATGAAATGTGCCAAGAGAGAAAGACCCGTTTAGCATTAGCGACCAATTACGCTAAGATCAGCCTGTGTATTTCTTTATAACTGCCAGACTTCGTGTTTTTTTCTTTCTTTGTGTTCTTCAGAAGTCTAAGATTATCAGTGCAAACAAGACATTTCTGACAGACCGCAAGCCGGGTACCTTCGCTCTTTGCAAATGCCATAAGGTTCTCCTAAAAAAATGCGGCTGAAAAATAGCCAACAGCAAACGCATCTTGGATACAGACCTAAAGTGTGTAACCGAAACATTCTCCAAAATAGACATGGTGCTCCTGGGCACGTGCACAGAGTGGTCAGCCAATGGGCATTTTGCTTTCTTGAAGCTACAAATAAAAAATTGTTCGGACGAATTGCACATGCTTTGATACAGCCAGCGTGCTCGAGCACACCTAAATTGAAAGAGTTGATATTTATGACACGACACAAGCTTACTATCTAATTCTGACCTATTTGTATTATGCAAATTTCTGGAATAAAATAGTGTTTTTACCAGCTAAATTGAAAACATTTCTAAAAAATAATGAATCGGGCTTCATGTGTAGAAGAGAAAATGCATCTTATGTTGTCGTGTACGCCCATGGGCATAAACAGTTTTGGTCCCGAAAGTACTATTTTTCACGACACATGCGCGATGAGAATTGCTGGCAGAGGATAGGCCTGTATTAGTAAACTGTTCATATGAACTGTACATGTATCTGAGATGAATGGATGGATGACTTGGGATTTTACGTCCTTTTTAACAGTATTTCAGCCATATCAGAACGATAAGTGGGTGATAATGAAAGGCTGTGTGCAATGGAACCCTGTTTTCGATTGCAAAGATTCCCGCCTCCAGTGGGTCTCGAACCCGCGACTGCTAGATCAGTAGGCCAGCGTTTACCTACAGAGCTACTGGGGCTGCACCTGTATTTGAGAAGAATATTTCAGATGTCATGGCGAAATGCGGACCAAGTTGTTCTGACTGCCTTGCACGCATGCATGTTACTTGAAAACACAAAAGCAAGTTGATGGGAGAAAAAATTACTGATACTGATATTAAAAGCAACAAGCGGTATTGCTATATACCGGAAATCCATTTGCCCTGTAGATTTAGCCCATTTCCGTTGATTCATCGCTGACTTATGTACTAGAAAAATGTTTCGATGCCCAGGCTGATCTGAGTTTGCGCTGGGCACACAACCACATTATTGGTTTTGTCGTGTCGCGGCTCAAATATATTTTGTCATTTTGGACATTTGCTTTTTTACAGACAATCAATGTTTTGTACCTATTTTTATAAGCTTATTGCATATTGGTTCCATGTTACTTTGAATGGACTTAAAACATGCTGACAAAATCATTAGTGATAACCGAAAAGTTAAACTAAAACTTTTGTATCTTCACTCCAGCACACAAGAGCAACTGGCCACACATACAGCAGCAGATTCTGTTTGACCTCATCACTCATTACAGACTGTGATTGTAACAGTACATAAAGTGCTGGTATTTAATATCTTTGCAGTTTAAGCAGTTTTTGTTTATTTTACTGCAAGAATACAAGAAGTTTGACAACTTTATCTGATTATCAAAACATTATGGGAGTCTGGCATGTGGTAGTAATGATGGATATAGAGATACCTTGTAAAGGTCACTGTGAAAGATCTTCACACTTTCTATACCATGTGAGCCTGACTGTCTTGTCGTCAGTGCTCATAGAGTAGCTTAAGCATTTTGTAAAAGCTGGTGCTTGTATACAGAAGTACCCGCTGCAAAAAAAAGAAAGAAAGAAAAAAAAAAAAAAAAAAAAAAAAAAACACTCTTTCATGACCATATCCTTAAAGTCCAAGACACCAATACCGTTTGCTCGCCAAGTTGGTTTGTTGGTTGTTTTGGATTTAACGGTCCTTTAAAACAGTATTTCAATCTATATCGAGCCGTCTCCCAAAGAGTGGGAGACCGGATAAACGAGAGAAAAAATATCCTAACAGCTCCCACCCGCATGTACTGTAAGCATAGTAAGTCAAGTCAAATCATTTATTTCTCTCAATCCATTATACAAAAAATGGCAATATGAGGTCAAACATAAATAATGATTCAAAGAGGCTCAAGAGCTAAGATGGAAACAGTGTAAGCATGTTACATACGACTAATATACTAGTAGTCATTTCAGGAGTACCTTTCGGAAATACGCTACAGCTGCGCTCGGGCGCAAGACACGGGAACAACGGCCCTGCGCATTGCACCCAGAGCCCAGCCCCATACCCAATCATTTCTATAATTTTTATCTTCATATGAATACATGTATCTTATTTCATTTAAAATTCGAAATTTATACTGCAACTAAGCTTGAGACGCACGGCAGAGGAAAAGCGATCTCGTGCCCTGCGTCCGAAGCACACGACCAGTAGGCCCTAGCTCCAGTGTAAGCCAATACATATAAGTATCGAAAGTTTCACGGCTTACCACCGCCGTGCTCGCCAAGAATTATCGGGCCGAGGGCTAGTCCATCGTTTACGATTCAGTTACGTGGGTCTGTAATTTTCATTTAATTTGAAACTGCAAAAATGGAGAAACATGTAATATAATTATAGTGGCCGGACAACATATAATTTTTGTTATTCATTTACTGCAGTTTCCTTAAAAAATCAAGATACACTGAATTTTTGTTCACTTATTCAAGCGTAGCTGTAGCAGGTGAAATAAATTGATATTTTAATAGAAATATTGTGTAACAGGACGAAGTGATTTGGTTGTAATAACATAGTATCTTTCGTATTCGTTTCATATGATTTTTATAAGAAGGATGTGTTAGTTATTATATACGAGCTTGTCACGAGAAAAGGGGCGTATAAGCATATGTGAATAGCGATGACACGGTGCATAACCAGATCGGACGCTATCTGTGAAAATCTGCGTTACTTGACTCTATCTGTGAGTGCTACGGACTCTATTTGTTACATGCCATGGACGCTTCGGCGATTCAGTCGAAGAAAAAGGGACAAAACGTGTAAGTACTGGGTTTCATGGTTTCCACGGAACACATACCTTATGTTTCCTAATATTTCCGTCGATATTATTCAGCTAGCGATGTTCAGTGCTTGTCATCAGTGAAATCAAATGCAGCGTGATAGTACAGGAGCGTACATGACCCATGAAAACAAGGAAAAACTCAGTGTTTTTATTTGTATGTAATGAATTTTGTCCTTAATTTACGAATATAATTATGTTCTTGATAATTTACACATGTCGTTAAGTGCATAAATAAAATCTTTACGCTAATATCAATCTTCAAAGGACACCACCCATTATTTTCAATGTTCCGGATTCTATTTGTGTCTCCAAAATAATGTAATTTTATGCCAACGGACAGGTGTTGTCCTCAAGGCAACGGACTATACTTGTGAGCAGCGGACCTTACTTGTGATGTTTGTTTTCTTTTTTTTTCAGCTAAAAACGTCGTAAAAGATCAACCTTGTGGTTGCATCAGCCAAAACGGCGAAGGCTTAGTCCCGAATTTGAAAAAAAAGTCTTGCGGCGCATGCTAAATTCGTGTCTACAGTAGATTGCCAAAATAAGGCCATGTCACCCACAACGGTTCACTCAAAAGATGTAAAGGAAGTTGACATTGCTTTCTCCATTTATGGGTTTCTTTGACCTAATATCATGCATATAGTTACACCAACCTATAGATGTTGTTCATAATAAACCGCAACTCTAGGTGTCCACCACCGTTAGTACTTATAACTATTCTATTCATTCTATTCTATCACATAACCTTACTAGGTCGTTGGTGCACCACAGATGACTTCGAAACAACCCCTTTCAATTCCACCTTGATTCGTCTTCAGCTGCCCTAGCCGAGCTGGCAAAATCCATTCCTGCCTACTCCTTGATATTGTCCTCCGTCCACCCCCTCCCCCTCCCAATTCACTGAAGAATTATCTTTGCTAAACCAGAAGACCTGGAGACGTGGCCAAACCACCCCAGCCCCCTCCTCCCGACCAGCGTCAGGAGCCCATCATATTCCCCAATGGCTGCTTGGAACTTCCTGCGAACCTCTTCATTGGTTATATGGTCCTTGTACGAAATGTTCAGTAACCTTGGGTAGCATTTTATTTCAAAGGCCTGCGTTCTTTTCTCTAACTCTGCTGTCAAGGCCCACGATTCACAGGCATACAGAAATATGTAAATGACAAGGGAGCGCATAAGTCTCACCCTTGATCCAAGAGACATGCCGCTATCTCCAAATTGATTTCAGCTTGGTAAGAGCTGAAGTGGCTTGTGCAATCCTTGAGAGAACCTTCTGCTTTGAGCCATCATCTGAGACAACTGACCCAAGGCATTTGAAGCTGCTTACAGTACCCAGCTTCTGCCCTTTAATCTTGATCTCCCTCTGGATGCCATCTGCGCTGTTCGTCATCAATTTGGTCCTCTCAGCACTGATCTACATCTTACACCTTGTGCAGGTTTGGTCGAGACTTTCAACTAGAGCCTCTAGTTCCTGCTCTTCCTCAGCTAGAGTGTCTATGTCATCGGCAAACCGCAGGGTAATGTCTCTGCCGCCCATGCCACCCCACCCGCCACATTCTTCCAGAGTATCAGACATGATCCGTTTGAGAAAAATGTTGAATGGGATGGGTGACAGAAGACATCCTTGCTTTACTCCAACTGTTTTTCTGAACCATTCTCCTGTGCTGCCATTGATCAGGAATGCACTTGTAGCCTTGTCGTACAGCTGCTCAATGGTGCGAACTAGACCTGCATCGACATTGCACCTCCGCATGGTGGCCCCGCATAAGGCTGCATGCCAAACCCTGTCAAAGGCTTTTTTTGAAATCAATGAAGACACGGCACAGATTCTGCTGATGTTGGAGATACTTTTCACACAGGACTCTAAGGCTGAAGATCTGTTCTGTGGTGCTCCTTCCCGCTCGGAACTTAGCCTGTTCCTCAGCGATTATCTCTTCGGCTTGTTGTTTAAGCCTGTTCAAGATGACTTTCAGCATGACTTATAACTGCAACTGCAAAAAATATGTATACGCGCGTATTGAAACGTTGATTCAATTCTCCGGCTTTGAGGTGACCAAAACCCTCTGAAAAGTTTAAAAATGTGTGCAAGAAGAGTAATCAATCAATCATGAACGATATCTAAATAGAAATCTGCCTCGTGTTGATACCATTTTCGGATCACTAGACAAATGTAGGCCCATGCTTCTGAAGCACAGATAGTTTCCGATGATATTGGCAGATAGAGTCCTGTGTGAATCACGATTAGCCGCTGATAGAGTCTTGTGCCAGGCGCATATAGCATCCGGTGCCATTGTAAAAGGTAAAAAAATCCGATTTTCTTCAAAAATGAGGGATTCTTTCAACTCAGAGCCTTACAAAATTTTAAATTCATTCATTTGGGTCAAACTTATCCAATCGATCTGTTTTCTTTCCATTGCGTTCGCAACTGATCGGCGTTCAAAGTGGACACACTCTTCAAAATTGTCAAATCTTGACCTTCATTCCAGCTTGAAGACTCGAAAGTAAATACGAATTAGGCATAACAACTATAGATACTGGAAGACACGGATGTCTGATGTTCCGTGCACCTTATGCCCCATAAGAAAATGTGTTGTTTACAATTATGTTAAGGTTTATTAACACCCACCCTTACCTCGTTTTCCATTTTGGGACGGATAGAATCCTAAGGTTGCACTCCACAGTTTTTTGGATAGCTTGGTGACTCCACAGGGGGTCAGCCAAACAAAGTGACATTCCAGCCTAATTGAATGCATGAACCTTTTTTTCTTCTCTTTGAATGAGCTGAACATATGCCTAAATACACTTTATAGCCATTTATAACCCCTATAAGGTCCTTATATGAATATTGTTGCAGAGAAAATGACACCCCACCCACTTTTTGGGGCCAGAAAATTTCTTCAAAAATGGCATTATTACCCATACTCTACTCAAGAGCAGGACAATTGTTGACACCTAAAGCTTACAGATTTACCTAGAGGGCTTACAGATGATTACTGTCAACTGCAACTGAATACCTGCCAGCCGTTTAGATTTTCTGCTATTCTTAATTGAAAATGAGCACCATCATTTTGACAATTTATATTTCCCGCTTTATCAGTGCAGCCATAGTTTCGCATCCATGCCGCGCAGTGATTGGATGGTTTTCGAGTTGGAAATAAATTCAGTTTTTACTTTCCTGACACATGCTCACTCAAAGGGAGGAAAAGTTTCCTGCATATAAGGAGCCAAAAAGAATTTATAGCACAAGATACAAGCCTACCCCCAAATATTAGCATTTTTGTCCCCGGCCAAAAGTGCGAAACTGTGAATGGCAACCTAAACTAACGCAAATAGACTCCGAAATACACAGATAGAGTCCAGTTTTCACAGATAGCGTCCGAAATGGTTATGCACCGTGGATGACGCATATCGAAGAGGACTAGTGCGAAGATTAATACCCAGCGGGAACAGATTGTCGAAATGACGTCATTTCAGCGTCGGTGCGACGTCATGACGGCTAAGCTGAGTCTCCACTGATTATACATTTGATAGTTATAAGGTACTTTTCTTCTGCATCAGCTGTTATGAAGTTAAACTATGTATGTGCACAGTATCAGAGAATATTTGTGTTAACGTGTGAAGATCAAACTTATATTTGAGGATCAAACACCGTGGGCCATCAGGAGTAAAGTGACCGCCCTAGGACAGTCCCATGGGGAGGCTTCTAGTGTTATAGTAGTATTTACGCCTAATGATGCCGAACAATGATGCTTCATTTATGAAGAATATTTGGGGCAGGTTGCCCTGGAAATCGATAATTCTCATAAACTGTAATTAAGCAAATCAGATCTATTATTTTCCGTCACTGAGGTCAAAAGAGCTGATGTGACGTACATCACATTGCTGGGGATAAATCGGACTGAAT
The DNA here is from genome assembly GCA_963989385.1 of Ctena decussata. Taxonomy (NCBI): domain Eukaryota; kingdom Metazoa; phylum Mollusca; class Bivalvia; order Lucinida; family Lucinidae; genus Ctena; species Ctena decussata. The sequence goes on along the minus strand of OZ022505.1, from coordinate 3,154,901 downwards.
ACATGTATTATTATATTATGTGTTATATATTATGTGGAAATAAAAATTAAAACTTTATGAGGAGGATTAAAAAAGTTTAGTTTCGTTCAAAATGGACCAAAATACAAGACTTCAGCTGCTTCTTGGAAAATTGTTGAGGTAAAGTGTTTTCTCATTTTTTCTTTGTTAATACCAGGAAGAGTTATCTGTTCTTGTAGAGGCTGCCAAACTGCCAAATGCATATCAGAAACGGTCCATATTTCAAAACCGTTGCAAACATTCGCAGGCATTACATTCTATCCCAAACAGAGCTTAGGAACCTGCTAAAATTTGAAAACTACACATATATAATGTAGGCCGGAAAAGAATTAAAAAAAAAAGTAAATTTAAATTAAAACTAAAACTAAAAGTTGTCACGATGTGTATATGCTACTGTGTTGAAAATGACATCGTTGTAACATTTTGAATGTTTATCATTTAATAGTTTATATCGTGGGAATATGATTTTGTGTCCTTTAAGCGTTTAGATTAAATTGGTAACATCTGTTCGTGCTAGCTGCGTAGAAGCTAAAATGACCATTCCTTTTGTCATCGGGACTAGAGAAATGGTTATTCGTACCGCCTTTGGGTAACCAAGTATCCGTCCGTCCCGTGGCTTGTTTGCGTCATCTAGAGGAAGTACGGGTAGTTTTCTAGGCTCACAAGAGCTTGGAAGAGATCCGTATACCTTATAGTTGTATGAGAAGATACCTGGCGTCGCATGAAAAGATGCGCGAATATGGAAGACTCGGCCTGTGCATCCGCGCAGTAAAATCACAGTCTTCCTGTTTCGTAAGTAAAACAGCGAAATTTGAAGACTCTGAATGTCGGTAGTGATGCGCAGGCTGATTTGTGTATTTTTGTATGCATATGGTTTAAGGTCCCTATTTACGTGATACTAATCATGTAATATAAGCATAATATTTAGCCGCTACACGACAAATCCAACAAAGTGGCATATGCGCCCAGCAAGATTCAGATCAGCATGGGCATCTATCCAATCTGATTTGAGTGTTCGCTGTCGGGCATGGAGCTAGCGTAGACCCTTAGCTACTCTTAAAGCGCAAAGTGAAGACTCTGATCAGACTGGGCGGATGCCCAGGCTGATCTTAGTCTTCGCTGGCGCACATGTCACTTTGTTGGTTTTGTCGTGTCGTGGCTCCTATATACTTCCTATTCGTCATCTGTATAATATTAGAAAACAAGATAATAAGCTTTTTCATATGATTAAAAGGCAATCTGCATATCATCAATATAAATTAATCTAAAGGCCATAGGTTAAACTTCCTGTAGCACCTGCTTACAGCCGCTGGATATCACCGGATTCATATATGCCAACTGTCGCCAAACATTCTACAAAATGTGATACCACCCTTACCAGAAAACACCAACTTTAGCACAAAATATTTCGCAATGAGCAAGGTCTACACTGGTTAGGTGGTATAAAATAGTTATACCATAGTTTGTCCACCTGTACGGGAGATAATCCACTCCCTAAAGCTCGTGGATTATCTCCTCGTACAGGCGGACAAACAGTGGTATAACTAATACTTGTTGTTCTTCTTCTCATAACGATGTTCCCCTTCTGCAATGTATGAGAATTTAGTGAAAAAGTTTTGCGACAGTTGGTATATGGCTCAATCGCTAAGGAATGGTGACAGTGTATTTAACAACAGTACGCTTCCGCCATTCCGTCCCGCTGCCAGCGATAGCTACTAAATCTATAAGCAAGCTTAAAAGAGAACTTTTGCATGTTCAAGAGTTAATTCCTTTTCGTTGACTTTCGTATCCGGTTTATACCTCTTTCACCTTCGACAAGAACTTCAGAAAACGGAACAAACAGTGTGTTACGAGTTATCCGCCCTTGAAATTAATTTGTCATGGTTGCAATTCCTTAATCGTGGATGCATTCATTTAATAAGAGGATATGTCAGGAATAACAACACTCGGTTTTTGAATTTGAGTTATCTCCTCTTGGCACAATGTTACAAAAAAGGCAAATGGTGAAGTTTTCCTGTAACCTTGTGTCGTAGGTATGTAGTGCTAGAGTTGTTAGAGACCACCGTATCTTAAGCAAAGTATATGAAAGACGGAGCCCAACTATCTCCTTCTGCTGCCATTTAAAACAGGTCCCGAGGTTATAAAACTTTATTTGTGCTCAACTCAGCTGAGCATGAGATTTTACCTACTAATAAATATCAAATTACTGATAAGTAGAGTTGTTTTCTTAATCATTATAGCTGAGTATGAAATTTTCTCTGCTTAAGAATATTTTCATATTTACTAGCAGAGAAAAGTTCATGCTCAGCTGAGTTGAGCACGAAAAAAGTTTTATAACCTCGGGGCCAGGTCTCTTTTACAGCTGGGCTTTTCAGTCGGTCCGTTGGGATTCTAAATGCGGCCTTCAGAGCCAAAGCCAAGCACCCTAACCGCCCGACCGCGGCGCCTCCCAATAATTGTCAGATCTTTGCGACCTTTATTAACATAGTAATGAGCAACTGAATTGCCAGATATTGTCGGAATATTTTCATGAAACTTTACAGATGCATTTATCTTAACAAGACATGCCATGAGTAGGAAAGCCCACGCCATTAGCCCAGACACAATTTTGGCAATGAAGGTCAGATAAAGACACACACTAAAAGCCGAGAGTTGCATGCACTTTCACATTAAGAGGAATCTATCTGTGGAGTTCCATGAAGATATGTTTCACAGAAGATAATTATAAAGTTTTGCATAGGGCAGATAACCTGTAAATTAAGAGATAGATAGTTTTCCTTTCTTAGTCATGGCATGTCGTTTCATCAAGATAAGGGACCGACCATTTGATATTCTGGGGGGGGGGGGGGGGGGGGGGGGGGGGTGGCATGTCGTTTCATCAAGATAAGGGACCGACCATTTGATATTCTGGGGGGGGGGGGGGGGCTGGTATTCTTGATGGAGACACGACATCTTATTTCACAGGCCTCTGGAAACAATTTCTTTTTTTTTCACCTTGTGGGAGCTAATTTATTTTTTTTACAAACTAACTCAAACAGGTTATTTTTTTTTATTATTTTATAGCTGAAGTGAACTATCAGATCCTTGTTTACTTGACCTTAATATCCTTATATTTTACCCACATCAGTACTTTTTACACCTTTTTTTCTCACAAAAAGAACATGGTGCTGTCTTTAACCAGGCCAAGGGCATGGCTTAGCTTGCTTTTGCAAACCAGTGCCTGGAGCATTATACTCTTTTCGTCTAAGGTACAGATACAAACATCCCTGTATGAGTTTGGCAAAAAATTAGGCCTTAAATTAGGGTTATTTTGGCCAAAATTTAGGGCTATTTTGGCAAAGTTTTAGGGCTAACATTAGGAATTTAAGTTGTTTTTTTTCTATCCCAATATATGCCCAAACATGCTTTTATTTGTACTTGAGAAAGTTTGATAAGTACTTACTGATAGAGTCACATTATACATGAATGGCAATTAATAAAATTGCCGAAAGTTATGTGCTAAGAAGTTAACAAACGGGGGTCTGGGGGGCAACGCCCCCCAGAAGCTAAAGCAATTTCCCAATTTCAATGGCAATTTTAAGACTTGAAACAATAGAAAAAAAAACTAGGAATGATGATAAAAATAAGGGTTTTTATATTAGGACTTTTGCCTTTTAGAGTGTTTATTTTGCCATAATGGTTTTGTCTCCCATAAGCTAGTGACTCTTTTGCAATTCAGTTTTAGTGGAAACATTTACTTAGTAATGTGGCAGATCATTAATACATGTATGTGAATGTTGCATTGTATAGGATGTTTTTAGCTCACCTGGCCCGAAGGGCCATAGTGAGCTATTGTCATACCAATGCGTGCGTCGTGCGTCGTGCGTCCGTGCGTCGTCCGTCAACACCTAAAAACAAATATTCAAACATCTTCTTCTGTAAAACTGCTGGTCCCATGGTTCTCAAATTTCACATGGAGCATGACTTGACTCCAGGGTCTCAGAATTGTAAAATTGGGTCAGGTTGAAAATCCAAGATGGCCGCCGTTACTAAAAATAGCAAAAACAACAAAATAAACTTTTTCTCCAGAACCATAAGGTATATTTGTCTGAATTTTGGCATGGAACATCAGTGAAACCTTGGTATTCAAAATTATAAAAATGAAAAATATCTGTAGCGGAGTTTTGTCACAGTGACCTACTTTCTGTTAACGTGTGTAATTTTGCTCAAATGCCAATGTAAAAAAATGACCTATTTAAACAACTTCAAACAACTTCTTCTCTAAAACCACTGAACCCATGGATCTCAAATTTCACATGGAGCATGACCAGACTGCAGGGTTTCAAAATTGTAAAATTGGGTCAGGTCAAGAATCCAAGATGGCTGCTGTTACTAAAAATAGCAAAAACAACAAAATCAACTTCTTCTCCAAAACCATTTGGTATATTTGGTTGAAAGTTTGCATGGAACATAAGTGGGACCTTGGTACTGAAAATTATAAAAATAAAAAAAATCTATAGTGGAATTAGGTCACAGTGACCTACTTAGCGTTTACAAGGCCGATTTTGCTCAAATGTCAATATCTAAAGAAAATGCAACCAATTCTGACCAGATTTGGTCAGAAATGGTTCTTGAATGGAATTATTTCAATTTTGTGCCAGTTGACTATCCAAGATGGCCACCATGGGGGCCGTTACTAAAAATAGCACAAATATAAAAATGACAATTACTCAAGAACCCTTGAATGGAATTGGACCAATTTTGTGTCAGAATGTTCCTTGCATGAAGCCGTTTCGATTAATTGCAATTTGGCATTCCAAGATGGCCGCCATCTGGTGTTACTAAGAATAGCACAAACATAAAAATGACAATTACTCAAGAACCCTTGAATGGAATTGGACCAATTTTGTGTCAGAATGTTCCTTGCATGAAGTCGTTTCGATTAATTGCAATTTGGCATTCCAAGATGACCGCCATCTGCCGTTACTAAAAATAGCACAAAACATGAAAATGACAATATCTCAGTAACCGCTGAATGGATTTTGACGAAATTTGTGTCAAAATGATTCTTGCATTGAGATGTTTCAAAAATATCTAACTGTAGACCAGTCATATTGGCCTCTGTTACTAAAAAAAAAAAATGTGAAAATTAGAAAATCTCAATGGAATTGGGTTAATTTTGTGTCAGAATGGTCCTTGCATGAAGGCTTTTCGATTTTTTGCATTATGGCATTCCAAGATGGCTGCCATCTGCCGTTACTAAAAATAGCACAAAACATGAAAATGACAATATCTCAGTAACCGCTGAATGGATTTTGACGAAGTTTGTGTCAAAATGATTCTTGCATTGAGATGTTTCAAAAATATCTAACTGTAGACCAGTCATGTTGGCCTCTGTTACTAAAAATAGAAAAATGTGAAAATTAGAAAATCTCAATGGAATTGGACCAAATTTGTGTCAAAATGGTCCTTGCATGAAGGCTTTTCGATTTTTTTACATTTTAGCAATCCAAGATGGCCGCCATCTGCCATTACTAAAAATAGTACAAAACATGAAACTGGCAATATCTCAGTAACCCCTGAATGGATTTTGATGAAATTTGTGGCAAAATGATTCTTGCATTGAGGTGTTTCAAAAGTAAATATATAAAGACCAGGCAAGTTGGCCTCTGTTACTAAAAGTAGCAAAATGTGAAAATGAGAAATTCTCAGTGGAATTGGACCAATTTTGTATCAGAATGGTCCTGTTGCACAATAGCCAGGTGAGCGATATCAGGCCCATTTGGGCCTCTTGTTGTAAATGTATGCTCATGCAGGCCCGCTGGTGTAAACAAACTGTAGATAATATAAAAATATTACTATAAATATGGGGGTCTGGGGGGCGCAGCCCCCCCCCCCCAGAAGCCAGAGACATTATTAATACTCAATTCCAATGGAATTATCTGCAGACTATATTTTTTTTTTTGAAATTTTGGGTGGAAACAGGTTATTGTTTTTCTCTTACTTTTGAGGCCAGATTATTTTTTTGAACCCCCTTATGAGCCAGGTTATTTTTTTCTTGCATATCCAAAGACAGGGAATTTTTTTGATAAATATACCAGGCCCCCTCCCCCCCCCCCCCCCCCCCCCCAGAATATCAAATGGTCGGTCCCTAAGTGTGTATGTGGAGTTTCATGAATGTATTTCAAAGGGCTGAGGAGCACACAGACACGACCCGGGCCCATATAAATAAGGCTTCAAGAGTTGTCTCATTTTAGACATATCAGTGCGTCTGTACAGTCCAAGGGCTGATGAGTTAAAGTCTATACATGACAATTTGCCAAGGGTAGATAACTAAACCTAGTTTTGAATAATTCAGAGCTCCAGATAAGAGGGGGTATTAAGGATAATTCAAAGATGTTTATTTCTTATTTTTCATCGAAAGTATTTTGTGATCCCTCATTAGAACGTCTCGGCGAGTTTGCAAGTTTGTCGGAAATCAAGCCAATGAGCCAAGAGATATCTCATTTTTAAGAAAAACTTTCACCTAGTAAAGTACTCCTGTGACCTTAAAATGAGTTCAAGGCGACCCAAATCTACTCAGCTCTAGAGTATGTCCCAATGATATATGCATGCACGTTTGGAGAAAATCCATCAACTTGTTCGAAGGATATTCTATATACATGGCTATGGGCTTGAAAATGAGGTCAAGGTCACCAAAAATAAACAAAACTTAAACCTGTCAAAATCGCATATCCGGGCAAGTGTGATGAATATCCATCCATTGGTTCAAGAAATATCTCATTTATAGGGAGAACTGAGCATTGTTAATTTGCTTTTGACATTGATAATGGGGTCAATGTCATCAAAACATAGTACACTCCTGGGGATTGTCAAAAGGGTATATCTGTGCAAGTTTGGTGGCAATCAAGCCGATGGCTCAAAAGATATTGCCTTCAGTGAAAATTTCACATATTAAGCCCTCCTGTGACCTTGAAAATGAGGTCAAAGTCACCAAAATCTAATCAGGTCTTCAGCTTGTCCCAAGTTTGGTGAAATTCCGCTTATTGATTCAAGAAATGTCGTGGGTACAAGAAACTGTCACGCCAACGCAGACGCCGACACGGACGCTGACACCAGCGCTGATATTAATTTCTCGGAACTTCACAGGTGACACAGCTTGTCATGAATAATATGAATTCTTACTTTTGGACTCTTTTCCATAGCAAAAATTTCATGAAACTTCGCAGTTGCACGCACCTTTGAATGTGAAAAATCTCCTCTTTTTGCTTATCAATTCTTTATATGATTTGCCCGTTTTAACACTTCCATAAAGCCTCAAAGATTCTTTAACAACAACATTATCTTTGAAGTTAGTCCCTCGTGCTATTTAATTTTATAATTACGTCTGTAGGCCCTCCGATTGCCACTTTGTGACAATTTCTTATTATACCGGGCAGGCAAATTATTTCACTTTGATGCTGTATAGTAGAAATTCAGCCCCGGCTAGAGAAAAGGTGCTTTAACAATCAAAGTTCCAAAAGCGAAAATATCTGAATTAGCAAACAGCCGCAGATCCAGATGAAGCGGCTCATTATGAGCCGCCTCATCTGGATCTACACTGTTTGCAATTCGGTCTTTGAAGTCTCAAAGAAATGATAAAGCTTGAATGAAATATTTTTTTTTTAATTTTGCAGACGTAAATTTTGTTGTCTTCCTTTTTAGGCGCTTTAAGAGTTTAGGTATGCTCGAAAAGGTTCAGCCTGCACATCAGCACGCTGCGCTATATCGCGGCATATATTTCACGGTTTCTAAAGATTGTTGATGAGCGAACAGCAAAACTGATAAGCCTGGATGCGCAGACTGAACGCCCTTACGAGAAAAGGAAGCTTACTGCAATTTCAACGGCGAAAATTCAGATAATAACAATTATGATGATAATTACATAATAAGTTTTTTTTCTCAGTAGGCCAACCTGCACATAGAATACAACAAAATCAACGCACAAGAAATGTACACCATATAATTTATGTTGTCGCATGAAAAGGGACCTCAGGCATCTGAGTGTAGGTCCCATTTCAGGCGACGCCGCCCATATATGTTGTATACATGTATTTTGTTGTATCAGCTTGTAGCTTTTATACTCCTTGAGGGGAAATAGAGGGATTGAGCCCCCAAGATATTTCAGATGGTTTATATTAAACCATCGTCCCATTTATAAAATTTAAGCTGGTAAATACGCGGTTGCGTGTTGAAATTCGGCCAATTTGTCAAAATTTCAATATGCAGCTGAATATTTGCCTATAGGCAGCTATGCCCTTGACATGTAACACATCGGCTGACTGGAGGCTAGAAAAAACGAAAAAAGGCTATGGCTTGCATTTCGTCACCAAAATCATAAATACTAACACAAATGGCACACACCCTTTAATGAACGTCGTTCCAGCTTCAACTCCACGACGTTGCATCGACGTTAGTTTGACGTTATTACCTTGTTCGATCACTTAGAAAGCCGGGTACCTTACGCGGTGAGTGGCTGTGTAAAGTGATAATATTATCATCTTGGCGTTTGGAAAGAATTTTTCGTTATTCAGTGGGTTTCACAAAGCTGATACCATTTAAAAATATCTTGCAAGTTTAAGTATATTTGAGCCGCGACACGACAAAACCAATAAAGTGGCATATGCGCCCAGCAAAAACTCGGATCAGCCTGGGCAGCTACCCAGTCTAATCAGAGCCTTCGCTGTCCACATGGAGCTACCTTAGACCCTTAGTTACCCTTTAAATGCACAGCGATTCTGATCAGAATTAGCCAGTAGATAGAAAACAGCTCCTTATTGCCAGTGTCTCAGTCTTGTAACGCGGAAAGCTAGTGTTCTGCGACAGCTGCATGCGAACTGGTCCCGAGGTTATAAAACTTGAGTACATTCTCAAACTCAAAATAAAGCACACTGATTGGCTGCTTCGGAAGCAGCCAATCGGTGTGCTTTATTTTGAGTTTGAGATTATACTCAAGTTTCATAACCTCGAACCCTGGTGACCGACTGTCCAGCTTATCAGACTGTGCAATCGGTAGTGTTGACCTATTATAATAGCGGACTGATCGATCAGGTCGAGTATCGAGTAGTGAGTTGCAACTGATCTGACGACAAATCTAATTTTCGAATACCAACGAATACAGGCAGTTATATCTTGTTTGAGCACCACTTTGGTTGGTTGGCTGGTTGGTTGTTTTGGGTTTAACGGCTCTTTGAGACAATATTTCAGTTTATATCAGGCCGTTTCCCAGAGAGAGACAGAGAGAGAGAGAGAGAGAAAGAGAAAAATGATGGACGAGAGAAACATGTCCAAACAAATCCCCACCCGCACCTACTGCAAGCATAGTAGGCCCTTGCCCTATTATTATCCAAATTAGTAGGACGCCCCGGCACTGAAAGTTACCCAGCACCATTGCCCGGTCCGATCACCCCCATCTTGTTTGGACACCACTTTGGTAAAGTTTGAAATGAGATCAGCAGCAAGCTTTCTATGATCAAACCGAAAATTATGGCCATTTCACTGCCATGGGAATGTGATCAGAAACGGCATACAATATCTGCCCTTGCAAAACACGGACTTGATAGTGAAATTTTATCGTAGCCAAACTGAAATTGTGTCAAAAAGAAATCCACAATATGCCACGATAACTATCTTGCTATTACCTAGCTAGGTTTTCTTCCACTCTCAGGGAGCCAACACGATATAGACTTTACGCAGCTGTAGGGTGGAGTGATTTCGGCATTTGGACATTCTTTAACGGTAGGGCAGGCACCTGCTGTGCTTGCGTTGAGTGCGTCATGGGTTGCTTTTGGATATATCCCTTTGCTTTCTTTCTTCCTCTCTCCTTGAAACGACGGTTCGATACCGACTGAAGTACCGTCTCACAGGGCCACCAAACCTCAAACAAACAACTTACCATAGGTCGATGAAGACTATGATTTTGTTTTAAAGGCCCCATTTGCTCTATCAGCATGAAATATTTGATCGTGAGGTATCGCTGCAAACTTCTCACTACAGTTTCGCCATTGACTATTATAGTGATTGGCTGGCTTTGAAAAATCAAAAAGTCCTTGAGTTTACCATAAAATAGATTTGAAAAAATAACTAGGTCATTTTAGTTGCCAACTAAAATGACCTACTTTCGATTTCACAAGCTTTATTTCATGGTAAAAACACAAGGTACAAGAGATAAAAATACAAGGTACAGGCGTTTAACAGTTGATAAAAATACAATGTACAAACATGTTAAGCAAAGATCCCATTGACTGTGCCGCGGTTGCATTATTTCATTGCTTAACGGGGAACCAGAGACTATAAACCGTATTTTTAAGGAGAGACTTATCATTTTCCCAAAATACCTTATTCCTTCTTTTTTGCAAGTTATATGATACAAAAAAACACATCGACCGAAATATCTTCATTAATTCTGAAGGTTGTACAGGTTTCATAATGATTTGTATTTTGACGATTTTTACCACTGGTAGGACTATGGCGACTTTAAGAAACAAACGCACTCCGTCTGAAGAACGCCTATGAAACAGTTTTCATTTGTAGCGTTGTGTTTATCTGTTGGCTGGCACTTAACATATCAATAATTTTTAGCGTGCCTTTGCGAAGCAAAGGAAAGCTTATGCTATACCCCCAGCGTCGTAGTCCGAGTATGCGTTAGCGTTAGCGTCAGCGTTAGCGTTAGCGTCTGTGTTAGCGTCAGCGTCCTCGTCGGCGTCCGTGATCAGGTTAACCAATGTTAACAATTGTGTTTAACTTGATGTTCAACACTGTATCTTACAAACTACAGCAGCTACAATCATCATACTTGGTACATATATACATCCATATGACTGCAGCAGCTGCATGACACAATTGTATGTCCTTGACCTATATGTTACGGTTGACTGACTTTGTTGTTTGGCACTGTTTTTAAGGCAAAATTTTTTAGTTTTGATGAAACCTTTGACAGAAGAGACTTGATACTTGGTCAGATAGCATATCCCTATAATTGCAGCAGCTGCAAAGCTACCATGCAGACTCCTATGCCCTTGACCTTTGTTCATGGTCCAGTGATTTTGTCTTATATTTCAAGCACTGTTTGATGGATTAACATCATATCTGGCATAGTGGATCAGTCTGACATGGAGAATAACCTCATATTATCTATAGATCACTGTGATCTATATTTCATGCTTCATTGATTTTGCCTTGTGTCTCCAAAACTATTTATAGATTAACATCTTATTTGGGAATTTGAGGTCACTCAGACATAAATTTAATCATTCAGTGCCTTTGCTTCATATTTTGAGCTGTATTTAGTATGTTTTCATCATATTCCTGGGATAATGGCTCAGTCTGACACTGCAGATGACCTGATATATTTGTAGGTCTTTGTGACTGTGAGAGTCAGGCACCCATAAGGCGCGCTTTGTTGTCTTCTGACAACTCTTGTTATTATATATAATTGTATATTTTTCTAGATCCAGTGCTACGAAAGAGAAATGTGTTTGGTATATATTGCCCCATTTAATTTCATTCGGTGTTGTAACAGTAATAGGATGGATAGGACTAATTCTCTGTTGCATTAAACACTGTGCATTTTAAAGACCTCTGAAAAACAATATGCATGTGTTGGTTAAGGACATCTAAATAGGAGATTTTCGTACCTGTTACCTTCCAAAAGTCCAAGCATGACAAAAGTACAGAAGTTTAAAGTGCCAAATAATGTCTGTCTGCAGGAGATTGTGGTGCATGGGTCTGATAGTACTGTATACTATGTCTCGGGACAATGTGCCGTTATAAATGCCTGTACAAGTTTTCACCCCTATGCAGTGCTCGTAATACATATATCAGGAAGACTAAGGTTTCATCAAGGTTCCGCGCTTGGACATCCACTTGACATATTAGGAGGTATTTTCTGGCTGATAGCAAACAGTTCAACTTTTCAGACTGCGCCTAGGTGGTTGTAGTAGCACAGTAGTGTTTGCCGTTCATATACAGAGCTCTAGATAAGAGGGGTATTTGATGATAATTGAGGGACAATTTTATTTCTCATTGAAACCATATGTTGTGATTCCTCATCTGAACCGTCTCGTCGAGACGGTTCAGATGAAGGGTCACAACAAATGTTTTTATCCAGAATTAACAAAAGCTATCCCTAATTATCATCAAATACTCCCTCTTATCTAGGGCTCTGATATAAGGTGCATTTTGACACAACACCGCAAGATGACAATATATTACATATTTATTGACTAATTACTTATTGTTTTCAATCATGTTAATGATCATTGTTATGATAGTGTTTTTTATGATGCTTATATAGATAATGAGCCCCTCGGCGATATCGTACATTTATACTCGTAACAGCTCTAAATATTGGTACACACACTGTAAAAAAAACTGTAGAATTTACGGTAGAATAACTGGAAACCGGCTGCCAGTCCTTTTACCGTTATTTTTACGGGCGTTTGCCTGTAAGACATTGTTAGAAATCACGAAATGGAAGTTTTATGTTAACTGGCCGCACTCGAAAATAACTTTGTATTGTTGAAAGGCTATCAGACCAAAACTACACCTACTCTATTCTGTAATAATCTGCTTGATGATTCCTGCAATTTTTACGGGCGCCCGTAAAAATAACGGTAAAAGGACTGGCAGCTGGTTGCCAGTTATTTTACCGTAAAATCTACGGATTTTTTTTACAGTGCATGTTTCTGAACAGACTCGTATGAGACTGCTCAAAAAGCAATCCGCTCAGGATCTGCACTACGTGTCATTCTACATAGCAGTTACGGCATACAGATGAATTGAGCCGCGACACGACAAAACCAACAAAATAGCATTGCGGCCAGCGAAGACTCAGATCTGCAGGGCAGCCGCCTATATAGTCTGAACAGTCTTTTCTTTGCACTCACAGGGTAGCTAAGGGTCTAAGCTTAGGATGGACAGAAAAAACTCAGATCAGACTGGGCGTACGCTAAGGCAGAGCTGAGTCTTTGCTGAGCGCACATGCCGCTTTGTTGGTTTTGTCATTTCGCGGCTCCATTATCCTAGACATTCATTTGTTAACAGACACGATCCCCACCAATCATGATGCCATTCTTTTTAAGAACATTATACGCACATGCCCGTCCGAACACCAGACTAGCATCGAGCACATAAATGGTTGTGATTTTACTTGATTCATGACTGGTATTGATCAGATCGGTTGTAACAGTACTGATAAAAGTGTTACAATATGTGGAACCCAGTGGTTGACTTACTCTTCAACGAAGTCGTAAGCCAAGGGTAGTACTACATGTAACAAGTATAGCTTTCACAAAAAGCTAGGTCTACTTATCAAATGCATCACATTAAGCATAAAAATCTAGAGCACAGGTGCGGGTGCAGGTGGTGGGCGACCAATTTACGCTTATAATAAGCAGGACTTAATGACGATGAAGGCATGTCATAAGTTGTGTCGTACTGCTATTTACCTTTAAAGCGGCTCCTAAAAAGACTAAGGCACAATGGCCCAGCCAGAATGGTCCATTACAAAATATGACCGATCACGACATCTATGAGAACAGTCTTAATCCGCTTACGACACCTGTGCGAACAGCGCCTTTGTCAGTGCAGCTCTAAATTATGCAGAGAACAAATATGAGCTTTCATAAAAAAAGCCTGCCTCGCCGTTAGCAAACAAAAAGAGATAGAAAAAAAAAGAAAGAACACTGAAGACCACAATAATTCAGTATGCCCAGCAGTTCATCCAATTCCTGGATCTCATGACATTTTGGTTTAAACAGTATTTATTTGATGTATAATACAATGTTATATGTACAGAATACATAGTGTAGGATTGGGTCGAAAGCTCTTTGGCTTGTAGAGACAATCTCCTTTACATTGATTTGTATGAACGCTTAGACAAGACGAACTGGCTTGGGTTGGGTCATCAAATAGAACTGACCTGTGCTTAGTAGTGGTTTTGGCACCCAGTGGTACTACAAGACAGTGTCCGTGTTGATCCTTTTCTGGTACTTGTGGACTCGATCAATTGTAAGGGAGATTTTCCTTGGCGAATAACCAAGGAAATCTGTATGAAGGGTAAAAGGTCTAAAGCCATCTCTACAATTGTCTACCTCCATGGGGTAGACAATAAAGTAAGTGTGCCAATAAATGGCAGTGGTTTTGCATACAATGCATTCCTCGTTTGAGGATACTGACAATTCAATAAATGACCGTTCGAAAAAATGTCTACCATTGAAGACTACAACAATCAGTCGAAGCATTTCACTTCTGCTAAATAACTTCCCTAGAATTCAGATGACTTGTTTACAGGTAAAACGTTGAAAAGTTTGGGCGGATGAGATGCATACACGGCATAATCTGCCTTTTCTCGTGTCACGCATCATTTATGGTAAACCGTTATACATTTCTTAATTCTAGTGAAATCAGTGGATTTAGTCTCAGAGAATCAGTTTAGAAGCAACTGTTATCAGTCGTTTAGATATTGACTATTCAATTTTTTTTTTTTTTTTGAGTCACTGCGTTTTCGAAAACATAATTTGACAGATGTCAGATTCTGCACATCCAATCCATTTGCATCAGACGGAGAGCTGTCTCCCTAAGTACTAGTACTACAGAAATGGAGTCTCTAAAGCGGAAACCTCTTTCCTTCAAGAATAGTCCCCGATCATGCTGGGTGGAGAAGAAATCCGCCAATCATGGATCAGGGAAGCCAGTACCAATCTGATTAACATGTTCAGTTGTAAGAAGGGCGAAGCGGCCAAACTGATAGCCTCGTCACGAGACAATATTCAGTCTTATCATTATCAGTCTTTCCCATTCGTATCAATATTAAATATATGGATATTGTGTCTATAAAGCCAGCAGTGAAGGCTGCTCAGCCTTCGCAGATGTGACTTTACTATTTTTAACACTCCTCCCCGGCTTCCCAGCAAAACTCCAGAGGGGCTTAAATTGGCTGGCCACCACGTCTGAGTTATATGCATGCATAATGTCGTGAAAAGTCTGTATAAAATCAGAGTTGAATCTTATTTTAGAAATAGATCGGATATAGCAATGAATTGCTATTGCTGAGTAATAATTCACTGTTTGCATGTCAGATGTAAAGTAGATCATATCACAACCTCGGAGCGCGAGTGATATATCTACTTGAGACTGGTTGAACAAAGAACAACATTGAAGAATTGAACAATAATAATGCTGTAAAGGAAGAAGCAATAGTGTTGAGGGAACTCAGCAAGCACATGACGTCGTAATGACGTCGTACCGCCGTTGATGCTACGTAATGACGTCGCATCAACGTCGGTGCGACCACATTTCGACGGCATGTGCCCGCTGGAAAGAATCTTTTTTTTTTTACAAAAGGGGGCAGTAAAATTCAAATTATTTGCCTTTGTAAAATATTTACACCCTGACATACATTGGCGTAAGCGAAGCTCAAATAAGTGACCGAGACAAAAAGGTTACTTTTCTAAGGCTGCTGATAGGGGACTTTCGACTTGTTGACTCTATGGTTCATCGTTAATTATCTTTATCATAGCTTTGCGGTAAATATAATTTTTGGTCAGATAGAAATAAAAAAATATATTATTTCCAGTAAACTTTCGCCTGTTACTTGTTCATCCACTCAGACTGGAGATAGCAGCTGCAGCGAACGGACAGACTCGGTGTCAAGACGTGCATATGGTGGACTAGTAGGAAACATCATGGTGAGAATCTAACACAAAAATGATGTTAGTTGTTTGTACACAGGTACATGCAGTTGTAAAACCTTGTCATTGTTAGCTCGCTTGACGAAGTCCAGAAAGAGCTGTTGCACTACCCCAGGCGTCAGCGTCGGCGTCCACATTGTCGTTAAAGTGTTTTAAGAGCTCTTATTTTCTAAACCATTTGATGGATCTGGTTCATATTTGGTCTGATGATAGATATAGGTCCAAAGTTACTTTCAGCAAGACCGTTGCCCTTGAGGTCAAGGTCACAGACTTTGAAGTTTTACATCAAAAGTTTTAATTCCGCAAGGGTAATATAAGGGAAGCAAACCTTACTTCTAAATAATGTAAGTTCAGTATTTTGTTATTTCCCTTGATTATTATGCCAAGCTTATGAAGACATGCCAGTCAACAAGCTTACTAAATCTCTTCCCCTTCCCTCCCAGGGATACATTTTTAACCTTATTTACAGCTTAAAATTCCGGTCAACAAAATTGGCCACAATTTCAAAAGATGATTGCAGGATTTTCTATACTTTACAATTTGGTATAAATATATTGTTTTGCATTTCAATACATTGTTCTTATTTATTAATCTCACCAATTTGAATTTGAATTTATCACTTGGAGTATCGGTTATCTCCTTCTATCACCTCAATTCCAGGCGAGCTATGCTGTCTACTGCCAGCTCTTGTTATATATAAGTTCTTCGCAACAACATCCTCACACCTGCTTAATTATGTTATCAAGGCTTTTACGAAACGAAAAAGAGCTGGTACGAAACGAAAAAGTCATAGTTAGCAAACGACCAGAAAAAGAGCTGAAATGAAAAAGAGTCATAGCAAACGACCAGGTCGTTTGCTAACTATGACTCTTTTTCGTTTCGTAACAGCCCTTGTATATACATAGTTAATCAGGAGTGACTCTAGTGTATACCCTGCAGTTACTGATAAGAAGAATGTGTTTTTCATGGCCACGGTAACTTAAAAAGAAGAACATTAAATCTAAGCTGTTTTTGTCGAGTGATTTATAGTAAGTGCGTATTAGCCATATTAATTACGTTGACTACTACTAGGAAAATGCAAAATATTTCAAATCGACATGTTAACATGTATACCTTGCGATCGTTCCCGTATTCTTACGAAACGACATTTAAAGTGAAAACCACGGTTAAGGAAGCACGTTTCAGTGGCATAATTAAGTTGTTGTTTACAAGGCATAAGTATTTCAAACATTGTTTAGCGGTCGTCCTAGAGTATTTTGGTCGAAGAACAAGCAAAAACAAGAACTTTCTAGAACGTGACATCGTGCAAATGACATAACCATAAAGGTTAGTCTCTCGTCTTAATTATCTTTGTGCATTACAAGATAGTTTCTAACACTATCAGGTATTTCACTGAATACAAAACATGTTGATTTAATTGCTACACTGTGCTCCGCGCCCTATGTTACCAGTTAACAAAATAAAAGCATTGTTTTCGACCTTTAAAAGTGCACTGTTTTCAGATGAAGTAAGAGTTTTTTCTTTGCCTTGTTTATAGTTGAAGTTTTTAACATGTTTATTAAAGTGTTCCAAATGTCGGTGCATCATTCAAGTAACGTGTCATAAGAAAAGAATGCCAGTGTGGAGAAATTCTCCAGGTTGTAAGAGAAAATTCTCATTTTATCATTTATTTTCAAATGTTGCCATTTTTTCCTTTCAAATTGTGCACGTCTCTTGCTCAGCCTTGTATCGCAGAATATATTTTTGCTCGGAATATTGGTACTCTGCGCAGTTTAAATAATCTTTATTTCCCAGGAAACCGGTAAAGCATACATCCAACCCCGACTGTCCGCTGTCTCTCTCGTCTATCGTGGTCTAAGCTGAGTCGTCATAGCACTTGGAAGGAAAAGAAGTGATGATCGGCCGGAGTCGGTTCATGCGGGATAGAATCTTGGTGAAAGGCAACTGCAGTAGTCCCAGCCCGTCCAGTTCTGGGCGCGTGAGAAGCATTTGCTCTGCTGCTCATAACAGTAACGATGGGCCGCATAACTACTCAGACATAACTCTACCTCTATGAGCCTTCTCTGGAGTGTCTTAACAAATGCTCCTTGGAAACTGAGCCATAATCTTGTGCATATTTCTAAGTGGTGTTATGATGTATGAATTTTAACGAAGTATATCTAGTATACAGTTCTGAATAAGCATAGAATCAACTGATGGTAATGTGCACAACCCGTGGTGAATGTAGAATAATCAGTTTCTGGTGCCAGAAGGAATGTATGGAAATTAAATTGGTCATTTCTTGTAGAATGATGTATATTTTTATCAAACTACACCATGTGGTTAAGAGTTATGAGCATTTTCACTCACTGACAAGAGCGGAAGGACAAACAGACTGATGGACCGCACAGCGATTAAAGTGCACACCTGTGGGTCGTGCAATTTTGTTTCTCTTTCAAACTCAAATAGTAAGCTTAATTAACGTTTAACGAAACAAAAATCGTACAGTGTGTTGGCTCATTTGAAAGACATTTTGCTTAGATAGATATAAAATAAATGTATTTGGAATGTGCTGTTTCTTCCTGTCATTAAAGACACTGTCACATGTACAGAGTGCTTTGGGAAAATTACACTTTTTAAAACTGGCGCGCGTTATTTCTTCCTCTATTTTATTCCTTTGGTACATCACATTAGTACTTCATCACAGTGCACACCTAAGTATTGAATTTACAGCATTTCTCGTGCCAGTTCAAACCGAGAGAAACTGTTTAATGATACAAGTAAATAAATATGTTTTTCGGTCGTTTCAGTCAAAACACTTTGTGTAGCATTAGGGTACGAAATGGAGAGGAGTTATCAATATTGTATGCGACACTCTGTGTTGTCCTATCCGTTTCTGAGGTACTCACTGTCCGGAGAAGAAAACTTGACGACTGCCAGTCCGTTCACGCACCCGCCCTCCGGCCCACACTTTTAATATTTGAAAACCAGATTTTGTTTTGTTGGAAAACCTAATGATAAACATAAAGTTTAAAAGACATTTTTCTTCAGTTTAAAAAGTCGTTTTTGTTTTATGCATTTAATGTTTCTATTTATTTTATTAATGCGTTCCGTTGTCCTGTCGCAATTCGGTGAATTCTTGTTTTCTTTTAATGTATCTTAAATGAGTCACGAACTATTGTTTCTGTCAAACTATAACATAAACATTCTTTAACCTATATAACACATCGTTACATTGACATTAAAGATACACTGCTCTTCAAAGTAATTAAAAGGACACTGTAAGTGCTGGAAGGCCAAGATGCGTTGCCTCCACGTGCCTTTGTTACATGGTAACGTTTAAAACCAATGGAGGTGGACCTAGAAGGACAAGAGACACGAAAAGATTCATAGTTATCAGCAAACACTTTATTGGTTTAATTTCTTTTAGCAGTTAATAAACTTGACAGACTGACACACATTTCTGATACCTCAACAGACAAACGTACACACATATCGCTTCGTATTTTGTATTTTTATGCCCCCACTTTCGGAGAAGTTGGTTTAAACTTTATTTCATTTGCATAATAATGTACAAAGACGAAGATATTAAATGCATATATAAGTGCATTATACAAATAGGATTCAGAAGAAAGTCCAATGACTTTTATAAATCTGTATTCTAGTTTGCAATAACCGATAAAAGCAAACAGCATGTGATTTGAAGCATACATTTGCAGCCGACGGTCGGTGTCTCACCGGTTTCATCGCTTCATATTTTGTATTTTTATGCCCCGACTTTCGGAGAAGTTGAGGGGGCATATTAGTTTGGGCCTGTCCGTCCGTCCATCCGTCCGTCTTTCCGTAGCGCTTTTTGGCAACTAGGAAACTCAGGAATGGCTTATGCTAGGATCTTGAAATATTATATGTGGCATGTAAATGTAAAATAAGTGGACCCGTATGTTTTCTTTTTTTCCGTTGGTCAGGTGTTTCCAGAGTTATCCCCCTGTTTGGACTTAGTCAATGGACCCTTGTGAACAAAATATCTCAAGAACCCCTGATGCTAGGATCGTGAATTTTTGCAGGATAACATCGCCTAAGATGTAGATGACCTGATGAACTTTTGAAGAAAATTCGTGAATTTTCGACTGAGTTATGCCCCTTTCTCGACTTAGTGCATTGTAAGCCTATGGAACCTTGTGAACAAAATATCTCAAGAATCCCTGATGCTAGGATCATGTTTTTCTGCAGGATAACACTGCCCAAGGTGTAGATGACCTGATTAACTTCTGAACAACATTGGTGAATTTTTGGCCGAGTTATGCCCCTTTTTCCACTTAGTGCATTGTAAGCCTTTGTAAGCTTATCAACAAAATATCTCAAGAACCCCTGATGCTCGGATCGTGTGTTTTTTTGCAGGAAGACATTGCCTAAGGTGTAGATGACCTGATTAACTTTTGAAAAATATTGGTGAATTTTTTACTGAGTTATGCCCCTTTTTGACTTTAAGTTATTGTATTTTAAGCCTATTAGTCCGGTGGTTCATGAGCGAAATTTTGAATTTGTGGGCACTTTCGCGGCATGACGGGCAACCGGGCTCATTGAAGTCAGTAAACCTACCTAAAACCAATTTGCCCGGTTGCCAGCTCAACAGACGTCATATAAGGTCAAAATCGGGTCAAAGGTCATTTGGTGCATTTCTATATACCAGTTTGTGAGTGAATTATTGAATTAATGTGCACTTTCGCGAAATGAGAGGCAGCTTTGGCAAAGGAAGTAAGTAAACATACCACAAAAGCTTTTGTCAAATTGCCGACGTCATATCTAATCATAACTGGGACAAAGGTCATTAAGTACACTTTTTTATAGTGGCTTATTATATCATTTATTCTAAAAGCAGTCTTTTGAGTTACCAATAGCCCATAGACCCCACCAATCTGAATGAGAGACCTTATACACTATTTGTTTTTCCAAAAATATATTACAACATTACATGATACCATTCTCTGTTATCTGACTTGGTGCGTTTGACAGCTATCGCGAATGTAAATACGTTACCATACCAATCCGCTGAATTAGTATGTTACTATACCTCTTATTCAAATGAATATTGAAACGTATATTAATCTTGCTATTGACGAAAAGCATCGTGCTGCTTTTCTATACAATCACATAAGCAATCTCCTATAGAGTATAACTGTTGCCTACGTTACCGATTTTTTCCCTCCAATTTAATGGACAAACATATTTCGGATGGATTTACCATTTTACTGAAACCAGCTTATATTTACATTTTACATTAACGCAAATAAAAAGAAAAATGTGAATGTATCAAACTATGCAGAAAATTACACCGTTACATACGTTACCGGGCATATGTAATCAAAAACCATAAACCAGAAACATGGCCATTGATATTATAAACAGCATTTTACGAGCTGGCACTACAAAGATCTACTTTTTTATCTTTAACAGATGAGGCTATGCAATGTTCTAAATATAGATGTTTGCTTATTAGAGCCAGAACAATGGTCTGCTAGGCAATTTTGTAGATGCCTGGGGCAGTACATTTGCCTCTTCTGAAGTATCTTAGTCAGTCAGCTGGCGCTCATAATTGAAAGTGATAATTTATCGACAGAATTTGAACTTGTTTTACAGTGTTGACAGAGAGCGGATTCAGAGGGGGTTTCAGAGGGGGGTTGTAGGCATCTGGCCGCGGAAGAAGAGTCACTTCGCCTCGAGTTGCCCACATGCCCAGTTAGGGGAGACAACCCGGATGGTCTTAACCCCAAATTTCTGCGCCTTATGTTACCACCGCGGTGGTTCATGGTTTGATAATGTTTGAGAAATATAGTATGTCAGGTGTCACCCTGATATAAATTTGTATGTGAAATAGCTGTGTACAAGCGCAGATAATAAAAAGATAGCTGTACGAAATAGAAGTACACAGTATTATCGACATAAGAAAAATATACTTGTTATTCTAATGTTGATATTGATTTATTGTTCATATGCGTCTTTACTCTAGCAGACAATAGCCGGATTGAGCAATGGCACTGAATTCTACCCATATTAATATAAAAGAAACAACTACCATGAACATATCTCTAGGGGTATTTCGGTAAATTGAGCAGGTGCCACAGTCGATGCACAGGTTTGGCAGCGGCATAGGTAGGTACCATGATATATGCTGATGTCTTTCAGTAGCATGACCTGACACCACAGTGTTTACAGACGCGTCTAGTAGATTAAGATGGTACCCTTTTATCTATAGACGTCTTTGTAACGCCTTATCTGTAGTGTTATGTACGTTACGAAATATGTATTACCACACATGGATATTAGCATTATAGGATGTGCGTTTATGGCTGCCACAGTGATATTTCAGCATACTGGTAGAGGACATTTGGTGGCCAGAACTGGCATGCTAATCACACAAGATGACTAGTAGAAGCATGAGATGGTAAAACATAGATTTCTTGTAATGTGCTTAGCCAGCACAGCAGTGGCAAATGTGATCTGTAATCTCGCACAACAGTCGCCTTTGCTGTTTTCACTAAATGCTTAGACTGTTATAACAACCTATTCAGACGAGTTCTTTGAGCTGGTGTAACAGTAGGCCATTTGATGTCTGAAGCTTGCACTACAGTAAAGGTCTTGTTGCTTGAACAACAATTTCAGAAATGTTTCATAGTAGACTGTGTCGATGATTAAGTCCCCTTAGTGATTTGTAGTGTGGCTATAATATTTTCATCCCACTTAAAGTCTATATATATTAACACCTTGAATTACATTTATGATGTCATAACCGTTGACAAATGAAGTATTAAGATAGCTGGAGTAATATAGTATACATTTTATCATTGGGGATGGCTGGCGCTATTTTTATACAGTTTTCACCCCTCCCTCCCCCACCTCCTTAATTCATCTGGTTCCATTTGCATTTATATAGTAAGCAAAATATTGTTAAATATTTTACATGCACCGTATGCATATTCATATGCAGACACAGTTTCAAGTCAGTGTTATGCCTGTTTTTAAGTTCAATAGATTTCAGGTACGATATTCAAACGCTTCCCATAACGTAAACTACACAGGCTAACGATGCAGTTTTAGTCCATTACATGGCTATGCAAAACAAAACATATGATGACTTAATTGTGAGGAGCAAATGTACCAGCTTCGAATGCATTAATCAGAATGATATGAAACTTCTCAAGTAATAATGACGCACAAGGTTTGAATACAGCAGACTAGGTTTGATTTAATGTGGCCGGGCCGGGTAGCGCAATCGGTAGGGCACCTGACTCGTAAGTCAGAGGTCCTGGGTTCGAATCCCGGTCTGGCCACATACTTTCGTTTCTCCTTCCGCTGATTCAAGAAGGGCAGTTGTCAGTTACTGGCGAAAGTATGTGCACTTAGTACTGGTTAACCGCTTAGGAGGTCTAAGCCTGCCCAGGAATAGTGTGGTTAGGTTAACTGACCGTCCCGCCATGACCTTAGTTGTTTACCGTGGACGTTAAGCATCAAATCAACCAACCAACCAATTGATTTAATGTTTTCCTGAGAAATTCTGTAAAAAGTAAAACACGCCTCATGCGACCTGGAGCATCTGTCATTATTTCAGAAAGCCTCTTTAAGCTCTGTAGTCACTGGATTAAAATTAGTTAAAACAATACTCTGATGAAGTTATAGGAGCCATCTTAGCAGCCTCTACAAAGCCGCTTAACGACAGGGTACTTATAAATGAAAGCATTTGCTTTTTATAATATGTAGTTTTCTCATATTTTTTCCATGCAAGTTATATGGTCATCAATCCCATGAGAAATGTATAGAAGAGGTGATTCAGACGAGAACCAACATAATGTCATATGGGCAATAGCAATACTTAGATTCGAATTACTTTATTTTTTTTCCCACAGTCCTGTCTGTCTTAACGTAAATTACATGCGATGCTGTAACACTTATACAAAAACGTATATGTTACAGTAGTTGAACAAGTTTGCTTGTATATCAGCAATGCCCTTTAGAATCAAAAGCATGAGGCAATGAGTTTCAAAATGTCGGTCGACAAGTTTCGATATTCTGGATTGTACATTTAAAATACTCCTGTATATCTGAAAACCTATTATCGACATCATGCTGATGTGTATTGTATGTCTAAAAGTAGTTTGCAAAATGAATTACTGTCAACTTTACAAACAAGAAAACATCTATAAACACAGAACATACATTATACTATGATTTTCTATTTAATTGAATCGCCTTATAGTAATTTAAATGACTAATTTACCAATTAGGTAACGTAAACTACATGCGATTGATTTATCTACATTGAATTTTATCTGCTTCACAGCTCACACTTTTAAAGTTCTCGCATATTTATGTGTAAACACCGTTACAAATAATTCTATGGCTATTTTTCTGCATTAGATTTCAGATGGCAACTGTAAACAATTTATGTATTGTAAACAACACATGCTAATGAAGCCAACTATTTGTAATGTAAGTGATGAGCTAGAAATATATGATATCTTGCTTAAAAAGGTATGATTTACTAAATTGAAACGTGTTGTTCATATATTTATGCAGTGCAGTCCTCGATTTATGAAATATTAAAGTTAGCTCTATGAATACATGTACATTCAGAAAAATAGGTGTACGGACGGACACATACACAGTTTGATCGAACAGAAACAGTTCGAGTATGCTTCACTATTGCCGCATGAGGTTTTCAATATGTGCAGCATTTAACTGCGGTGATATTTATACCTCAAATGTACAATAATCATTTTTATGCAGTTTTTCGTGATTTTGCACTTAATGACCTTTGACCTCATTTATTCGGTACACAATGGCCAGTCAGGGTTGGCAACCGCCAAAAAATAAACGAGGACATATCGGTAAGTATTTTTAGCATGGTTGCCCCTCATGCCGCGAAAGTGCCCACAAACTCATTTTCTAGAGCACCTTTCTCGAATCCGCCACCTGACTATATGGTACAAAGGTACCCTTACAGTCAAGAACCATAAGATATAGGAACATCCAGTTACAGGCTAAGGTGTAGACACACAGCTCTGAAAAACACCGACTCGAACGTCGGGATGCATCGTCATTGTGTCAGCGTCTTTGCGTCTGCTGGGCCACGTCACTGCATTTGCTGGGTTTTTGGTCCCTGTCTTAATATAGAAGTCCCGGTAGCTCAGTGGGTTAAGCGCTTTCCTGCTAAGCTAGCGGTCTTGGTTCGGTTCATGGCGTCACTAACGTTGTTCTGCTGTTAGCAGAAAACTGTGTAAATGTTGTGTAAACATGACCAACGAATTTGGTTCCTTGTGCTTTTATTTGGGAAAATGCTAGAACGTAAGATATATTTGGAAACTGTTGAGGATTTTGGGCTAAAAATGGTATCTACAGTCATCTTAATGAGTACATGAAGATTTATGAGTACAAGAGGTCAAGGTCATTCTTTGACCTTTGACCCGGAACTCTCATATGTTGACAAGTTCAAACAATCTCCTCAAAAGCCGCATGACCAAATCAAATTTCATACAGAGCCTTCAGGGGATGAGGGAACGAAAATTTATTCATATAGTCCAGGTCACATGACCAACATGGCCATCAAACCCATATATGGTAAAAACCTTAAAAAATCTTCTCCTCCGAAACCAGTTGACCGATGGCCTTGAAACATGGTATGTAGCATTGGGTACTTATGTACTATCAAGATTATACAAATTATGACCTTGGGTTGACCATGACCTTTTTAACGGCAAGGTCAAATACGGGAAAATGCTAGAGCATAAGAGTTCATGAAAAGTTATGAAGATTAAGGCCTAAAATTGGTTTATTTAGTCATCTTAATGAGTACATGAAGATTTATGAGTACTAGAGGTCAAGATGAAGATTTATGAGTACTATAGCTCAAAGTCATTCTTTGACCTTTGACCAGAACTATCGTATTATGACAATTTCAAACAATCTCCTCAAAACCATTGGGCCAATTGTAACCAAATTTCATGTAGAGCCTCAAGCGGTTGAGGGAACAAAATTTTTTTCAAACGGTCAAAGTCATATGACCAACATGGCCGCCATGCCCATATATGGTAAAACATTTAAAAATCTTCTTCTCCAGAACCAATCGACCGATGGCCTTGAAACTTGATATGTTGCATTGGGTACTCCAGTTCTATTAAGGTTGTTCAAATTACTACTATGAGTTGACCTTGACCTTTTTAACGCCAAGGTCAAATATGGGAAAATGCAAGAACATAAGATTTCATGGAAAGTTATGAAGATTAAGGCCTAAAATTTTTTTTTTAGTGATCGTAATGAGTACATGAAGATTTACGAGTACTGGAGGTCAAGGTCATTCTTTGACTTTTGACCCAGAACTCTCGTATTTTGACAATTTCAAACAATCTCCTCAAAAACCACTGGGCCAATTGTTACCAAATTTCATGTAGTGCCTCCAGCGATTAAGGGAACAAAAATTTATTCATACGGTCCAAGTCACATGACCAACATGGCCGTTATGCCCTTTTATTGTTATTGCCCTCGTGAAGTGACCTGGCAGGGCGGAGCTAGCGTTATGGATTAGTGCATTGTCAAACAGGTAATTCCTATTTTCGGCAACAATCGGAAAAATATCCGTACGACTTCGTTAATCCTCGCCTTTCTTGTTATAAGTAATAACAGTATTTTAATCAAATCGTATACAAAGCGTCGTGGTGTAGTGTATCTGTAGTAGGATTGCAAAGGCACTCAGTGCTACGATCTAGGATGAGAATAAACATTTTGTTCTCTCATTTTTTTTTCAAACTTTATTTTCTTTACATATTTATTTGTTTTAATAATTTCATTTCAGAATAGACATTTCCCGTAATATCTTTCGCTCGAGATAATTCAAAGATTAGAATTCGACATGTCTGCAATTGGTAGACACCCTGAAACAGAAAAGTGAATACCAAATCAGAAATTATTTATTCACTCATCGTTTCCTCGTGCATGCATATCACTTTTCTCGAGCATAAAACACCATAATCTACTAAATGCTCACGTACATATTTCTGGGCATAATCAAACAAACAAAACCTCTGAAGATTTTCCTTTTATTGTGAGCATAAAGTATATATTGGAGTAATCAAAACAAACGGAAATTTCTGTCAGGCAAAATAATCATTTGTTACCTGAAAACTTAAAACGATAGAATAAAAAAACTTTATAATTTTAGGTATAGTCGAACCTTGGACCCTTATAAGATACAAAAAAAGGTTAGCACGTCTAGCAGAGGTCCAATGCACCAACGAGTCTACACATTTGTGAGCTTTAGCTAACAGTTATAATTCATGCATGATACGCGATGATAAACGAATACTTACGAATGTCTTTCCGATTGGTTACGAAAATGTTGCTTTACCTATTTCATAATGCACTGAACCAAATCGATAGCCCCGCCCTGCCAGGTCACTTCACGTGGGCAATAAAAGTCTTTAAAAATCTTCTCCAGAACCAATCGACCGATGGCCTTGAAACTTGATATGTAGCATTGGGTACTCCAGTACTATCAAGATTGTTCAAATTATGACTTGGGTTGACCTTGATCTTTTTAACGGCAAGGTCAAATATGGGAAAATCCTAGAACATAAGATTTTATGGGGAGTTTTGAAGATTTTGGCCTAAGAATGTTATATATAGTTGTCTTAATGAGTACATGAAGATTTTTAAGTACAAGAGATCATGGCCATTCTTTGACTTTTGACCCAAGACTCATATTTTTGGCAATTTTAGACATACGACAAAGCCACTTTGCCAATTGGTTCAGGTGAGCGCTCAGGGCCTCATGGCCCTCTTGTTTCGTCAAGGTTATGATAGAAACGAATGTAAATATAAGCAATGAACTTAATTTTTCTGAGATTTATTCACTTTGCATGCGACCCAATGTAGTTTACACTGGTATAAACCTCAGAAAAATGAAATTCATTCCTTAAATAAACTATTACAAAAGAGAATAATTTCGCTGATTTTGTAAGTTACTTTGAGAATTAAATTTGTAATCTTGGCAAAGTCTGTAGTACGAGCTTGATTGAAACCAGTTTTAATTTGCCTTGTTCCTTTAAATGTTTGATTTCTAATTGATGAGACATTTATACTAATGGTTTGAAATTAAGTTTCCATTTATTTGTAAACTGGAGGAAGATAGTCTGCCACTGCATGTTTCTGCATTTTGGAGATCTTACCGGTTTCATTGAAGATGATAAACAAGACAATTAAACAATCATATCAATAAAAATAATAATAACACTAACCTCATCCTTTGCATACAGTATGGTATTAATTTGAAAACGGATAGGAACTGTGTTTCGGTTATGCTGCTGTATTTGTGGTTCGTGTCGAGGTGGCGCAGTTCACTCAGAAACATGCATACCTTCATGTAACGATAGAATTATGCATGTTTTACTTATCTGTTCCATTGGTATACATATTTCTAGTCCCTGGAACTTTGCGAATATTTGTTTTTATCATACATCTGCTGCAAAATTCACCAGATAACTGGGGTATGATAACATGATCATGTGATATCATGTCACTTTAGAACTGCGCTTGCGCGAATGTTATCGGGCGATGCCTACAGAAGCGATCTCAGAAGACGATTGACTACATACTGACATTGACCATGATAACAACGTTCGATTGGTTAAATGACGTCACCGACTTACGTCATAACGCATTCGCGACGTCAACAAGTTCAAATAAAATTGTGTTTACTTTTCTTTTGTTTGACGCTCTTTACTCCTGAACATCTTCTAATGATGCGTGATAAATAGAAAACCATGTAAGTGTCTTTTGATATCAAGTTTATCAGGCTCGACCAGAAACACGTCGGACTGGCTCGGCAAGCCTCGCCATTCCTACGCTGTTTCTGGTCTCGCCTGATAAACTTGATACCAAAAGACACTATCATGGTATTCTCTGTATATTTGGCTTTCCCCTCGATGACATTATGCGACGTTGCTACATGCCTGGCTTGTTAGCACAGAGACATTCATTCAGACGTTGCGGTGTTACATGTACTAGGCTCGTGTTATTTTTTTTTCTTATAAATATAGAAGAAGAAAAAACTCAATTGTTTCCATTTCCTAATTTTCTGACTAATCAGTACCTCGATTATTCCTGACATCTCGGCCATAAACTCTAAAAGGCAGCTTCTGGAATTTCTAAAATTATCCAGAACCTGAATGCTCAAGTCATAAAACTTATAAATGATAAATTAAAACTGATAATAAGAGACAGAAAAATATGTCTGCCTGCTAATATTGGAATTCAATTAATTGCCATAAAAGTGTCCATATAATACTTGAGCAAAGACTCGAGAAATGGATTCTAAATGCCTTTGCGAACAGGGAAGACTTTCCAGGGCTGCGCAGCTGCGCAGTCTGACCAAAGTTTTTCCCTTTCTTATCCACAATCTGTGCATTGCGAGTTAAACAAGATTGTGACCAATATTTGCATATACAAATAATGATTAAAGCTCGGTTTCTAGCGGCGCGGCTCATTTCTTGCTAGTATGAAAGATCTAATAACGTGTAGACTATGATTAAAATACGGAAATAGACTATTAAGAACTTATTTGTGGATACATTTATAATTGATTTAAATGAGCGTGCACTTTATGGGTTTGAAATGAAGGGGTTGATAGAGCGTACTTTGTCCGAATTCTGATTCAGTTTTAGCTCGCCGAGCTATTGCACTACCTCCTGCATCGGCGGTGGTCCACATTTACAGCACCGTGCCAAAAGTGAGTCACATTTTTCTACAATCCCATAGACTTACATGTATTTTTCAGTACGCAAGAAAAATAACGGTGTTAAGTCTGCAAACAGGATTGAACTAAAAATTATACCGTTAGAAAGCTTAATGATTATGGCAATAAAAACATATTTTATCTAATTTTTTTAATGACACATATTTGAACTGCAGTATTTTGAATGCGGTTGGTCCTTATTTTTGTCCGTTTTACGGTGACGTAACCATTGACGTCAATGAAAAACTTGTATTTCTAAATTTTCACCGTTGTATAAACTGTTGTCTTTCGCAAACTAAAGACTTTGGGCTGTTGAGTAATTTTTGTATATTGCCATGTTCACCTACCTTTCTAACAGTATACATTTTATTGCGATCTGCTGAGCAGACGCAGCACATTTAATTTTCTCGCACACTGACAAATACACGTAAGTCAATGGGATTTTACAAAATGTGACTCACTTTTGGCATGGTGCTGTACCTTAAAGTGTTGTCAGAGCTCATATTTTCCAAACTATATGAGGAATTGGTTTCCTACATTTATGTAGCATGATGTTAGATGTAGGTCTAATTAATGCTAGATGTAGGTCTAATGTTTATTTCAGCAATTCCGCTTACCACACCATGATCTCAATGTCAAGGTCACAGACTTTGACATTTTATATCAAAGTTTTATGTTTAAGTCATATTTCCCAAACCAAACGATGGATTTGTTTCATGTTTGGCATTATGACAGATACAGGTCTAAAGCACATTGAGCAATACTCTGCCCACGCCCAAGGCCCTAAGGTCAAGGTCATGGTCTTGGAAGTTTCATGTTAAAGTTTTTCTAGAGCTCACATAGTCAAAACGATATGACGGATTTGTGTCATATTTGGTATGATGATAGATACAGGCCTAGAGTTATTCAGCTAGGCTCATGCCTGTGACGTAAAGGTCAAGGTCAAAGACAAAATTTCATGGCAAAGTTTTGTGATAAAGCTCTTTACAAGCTCAAATTAAAAAACAACAACAACATGTGATTGATTTCATCCATTCAGGTCTAAAATTCCATGCAGAAATATACTGCCCATGCCATGCCTATGATCTTAACGCCAAGGCCACAGACTTTAAAAATTCATATTGAAGTTTTTCTAAAGCTCGTTTTTCAACGCCATATGATTGACTTGATTCGTATTCGGTATAATGATAGATATATATCCTGAGTTTATTCGGTTTCTCCGACTCCTTGATGTTTACTCTCTCTCTCTCTCTCTCTCTCTCTCTCTCTCTCTCTCTCTCTCTCTTTCGTTTATGACTGAAGCACTTACTTCTTTGAATATTTTTGTGAGCAAAGTCTTTACAAATTCGAAAATGCCCTTCGCCTAAGAATCAACAGGCCATATTTGTTAGGTAAAAGAACTAAATAAGCATTATTGCTTTCGTTCTGATCCTTAAACTTGTAATTATGAAATGTACTTTGTCTTGTCTTTGAAATAAAATCTGTTTAAACTAGAGTTTTATTCAGCACTACCCCCGCGTATGCCCATGATCTAAAGGTAAATGTCACAGACATTTGTATCCACAACAATTTATGCACAAGTTGTTCTGTGATGATTAAACCGGACGGCTGACCAGAACCAATTTTGTTCTTGATCAGCTTCCAACTGGGGAGAACGTTATGTCCAAGTTTCGTAGAAAATCTTTGACTTTGATCAATTTTTTTTTTAAAAGCTCAAATTTTAAATTCCTATGCTGGATTTGGTTCATATTTGAAATGCTGATGCATATTGGTCTTAAGTTTTATTCAGCTATACCCCACACCATCCCATGCCCATGACATCAGGGACAAGTTCAGTAACCAATACGCCCAATGGGGCATATAGACTTTAGGTTGAAAAAAGTGCAAAAAAACTGATTTTGTTTAAATCGCAGTACAGGTATAAAACATGATCTCACCGTAGAAGCAGACTAGTATTAAAGCATCAACGAAGGAATAAACCAGCATGAATTGAAGCAGTAGATATAATAAGAGCAGGACATCTTCCATCGATGTAAAAGATATCATAAATAAAGGTCAATTCTGTAATGACATGTGAATGTTATTTAAGAAGAAAGAATTGCATTCATTTGTTGCAATATAGAATCGTATTCATTTGTTGTCGTATGCTCTACCTGCTTTGCGGTGACTTCCTGTCACTTTTTAGTTTCATCCGAATAACTCTTTAGCATCATCCATTGAGTTTATAAAGCTCCTGATGCCAGACTGCATTTGGTCGAAACTTTCACATGTGAGCCACGACACGAGAAAACCAACAAAGTGGTTGTGCGCCCAGCGCAGACTCAGATCAGCCTGGGCATGATAAAAGTGAGATCGACAAATCTAACAGTAACTCCAGGAAACCATAGACCAAACACCGAAGTAGAACAAAGGATCGGGCTGCTAAAGTTGGGAGGGATGCGCAGGCAGACCTACTGAGGTAGCTCTCGGCTTCATGGAATAATCAACCTTTAACGACCTAGTACCGACAAATACCAGAAGGACATGGCATAGCCAACAGGGGAAGCACTACAACCAGATTCATTGACTGGCGGGTTCGATCAGGAGTTAACGTCCATGGGACATGCCCCATGTAGCGTTCCTGGAACATGACCAGATGATGATAACCTTTCAAGTTCGTCAAAAGAATAAAAAAAAAGCCTACAAGATAACCCTTTCAAGATGAGGTTTGACTTAGAGAAGCTAATTGACTTGGGTGTGGCATGCATATTTCAGCAACAATAGGCGGAGCATTTGCACCACTCAGCCATCTGAGGGATGACGACAAGGACATTTACTTGCGGCGCAATAATGATTGATATTAGTGACCAAAGGTTTCTCTGTGATGTTCCTTCTAAAGCAACTCACCGGTGAGACCGGTGAGTTGCTTTGGAAGGAAGGTCACAGAGAAACCTTTGGTCACTAGAAGTGTTCTTTATCTCTGTGACTACAGTAGGGATTTGTAGAAGAGGCGTTATCATGAGGTATCGCTGCACGCTTTTCACTACAATTTCATCATTGGATAATGAAACAAGGTATCCTTGATTTGGATCACCAAAATGACCCTTCTTTCGCTATGATAAACCTAACTAAAATGGTAAAAATACAACGTACAAGCATGCGACTACATTCACTGTCTCGAAACTTGTTTCAACGCTTAAAAAGTTCTTTGGGAGACTCCAAGATCTCGTAGATCCATGCAATGTGGCCGTTTATAAACCTATTGCCGACCTGATTGTCACGGCCGAAACATAGTTTGGCTTGTTCACTGTATTTTTCATCAGAAAAGCACCTGACCAAACTTCCTTTTGTGGTCCATGTCTGTGTATCTAAATATTTCGGATTTGTCGATGTTTATATGGATTATAATATGAGTTTGGACTTATGAATTTGGTACTCGACGGGGAACCAGAAAAGAAAATCAGATATTCATAAAACGACTTAAGTGGTTGCTATGCTGTTGCTAAGGCTGAATTTCTATGAAGGAGACTCCCTACAACTATGAAATTTGCTCTGAATGAACAGCCTGAAAAAGACTGTTTCTCCAGAGCAAATTTCATAGTTGTAGGGAGTCTCCTTTTTAGATATTACTGCACTGTACAACCAAAACTGTTCCATTTTAGGACAATTACGATAATTCCACCGTTTTAGAATTTTTGCGGAACAGGTTTTAATCACTGAGACCAGCAGTTCCAGGTCTAGTGCGGGGGTGAACAAAACATGATTTTACATAAAGAGGAAATCATGCTAGCTGCTCGCAACAGTATGAGCTCTTGAGATCGTTTATGTCTTGAACGTTTATAGCCTATCTTAAAAATTTAAAACTGGGACACTATATAAAATTAATAGAAATGGAACTGTTTAGTTTTACACAGAATTCAGTTATGTGCCCGAAAGCCTCGACCAGAAATGAAATTGCTGGCATACAGTGTAGGCCCTGATTAGACAACAGTCTGATTTTGCTCAGACCTATTTGCCCCAATTATTAGATGTTTATGGTATTTTATATTAGATTGTCATCGAACATTCATTTAATGTACAATTAGTGAACTGCAAGCAGCTTGCAGTTCACTAATTGTGCATTAAATGAATGTTCGATGACAAATTTATTAGCCGATATGCCTACCGCATTTTCCCGTAACACCTCCATTTTAATGTTGGACCTGTCATCTTTGCATTAAGATACGCAGATGCTTCTTCTGAAATTTTTGGTGGTACACAGTGCAGACCGTGATCAGTTTATTCCTCAGTAACAGTCACATCAAAGTCTGCATTTTTGCTCAAGCTGGCTGCGCAATTCTTTGGGACATATACAATTAGTTTTAGTTGAATGGCGACCTGTAATCAAACTTGATACATGAATTTTCTAAATTAACAACCAAAATGACCATAAAAGACAGTTTGAAACGAAAAAGATGAAGCATTTTATTGTGCTAGAGACGTCGGACTTGCCTGTTTTGATGTATTTTTCGTCTGCGGTGGGAAATAAGTGAAATTTAAAATAGAAGCTGAGAATAACAATGAGTTGTTACTGGGATGTTTAATTAAAAAAAAAGATGTACCGTTCTTACTCAAAATATTAAGACTCTAATCAATTAATGGGCAAACAGTCCCAGATCAGACTGCTCCGAAGAATCATGGTCTGCCGTGTTGCTAAAAATCGGTTGGCGTTTCCAAAGAAGGTTGATTCATTGTACGACTTGTGAAAATGTCCGAATATTTTAGGGCGTCCGCAATTCTTTTATTGTGTCCAAATATTCAGGCGAAGCAGAAAAACTGTAAGACCACTTAAAATTATTTCTGTTGAAGATGTCACTGGGTATAATCGATTCCGCTAATTTTCGCTTCCTGCAGAGACTGTACATCATATTTGGCTTCCGCCGAGACTGTCTGCGATCTCTTGCTTCCTGTCGAGACTTCTATACATGATAAATGGCTTCCTGCAGAGACTGTCCGCGTGATTCTGCTTCCTGCCGAGGCTCTCGGCAGGAAGCAGATTCACGCGGACAGTCTCGGCAGGAAGCAATTTTACGAGGACAGTAGTCTCTGCAGGAAGCAAGAGTTCGCGGACAGTCTCGGCGGAAGCCAATATGACGGACAGTCTCTGCAGGAAGCGAAAATTGGCGGAATCGGTTATACCCTGTGGTCTTCTAAGTGACAATTTCGTTGTCTGGGAGTTTCCCAGAAAGAGGCTCTGGTATTGTCAAAGCGCAGATAACATCAATAGGAAGTCAAGTGACATGATGTTTGGTCATGGCAACATACGTTGCGGTATCGCAACGCAGAAACATAACATGGTAAACATGGCTAAACGTGTTGTCTTAAGATCAGTTAAGGTGACTCGATACACATTCATGTTGTCCCGCCATTTTGTCAAAGAGAGACAACTTCCAGGTTTTAATATTAGCTTTCCTGTACGATAAGCCCTCATCCAAAAGGGTCTGCTCTTAAAGGAAAGAATTTGCTCCTTTAGGAGCAAATTCTTTCCTTTAAGAGTTGACCCACGATGGAAAGGGAGGTAACTTGAAAAATACAATAGTTGCTCTCCATGAAGCTGTATCCGTTCACCTTAAGTTCAGGGCGCTGTTAGTTCAGCTATAACAAGATGTAGCGTAGCACAAGAACATCACTTTGTCCGCTTGAAGCGCTCAGGCAGCGTCTTAAAAATTCTTCCAATATTCTCCATGGAATACTGCTAAACATAATTAAAGGATTTTAAGACACGTTTGTAAGGTGAGCTTTCCTGGTTTCTCTATTGACACTCGTCTTATATAATTGTTTTTCTTATAATTTCTTCTATATTAGTAACTTGCATATTGCATTGTTTCAAAACTTGATCCGCTACCATAGACAAGATTTCCCGTAGCCTTTATGTTGTGAGGGCAGTGGTGTTAGTGAGGCCCACTGTATATTGGACACTGCATTTATCCTCCCTAATTCGCCAAATATTGTAATAGTCCGGGGGCATATGTCGTTCCCGTGAACATTCGTGTTAATTTTTGGCAACATATATCAACTTCATCAGTGGTGGGTACACAATGGAAAAACATATGTTGCCATTTTTTCTAATGACTCTTTGGCCGTAACAACCGATAATATACGTTACATATATGTATTTGTGTTAAAATCATGTAATGTCTAGGTAGCTCCTTATGTTTTATTTTTATTCTTGTTTTTTTTCCTATAGAATCATCTGTAAGTATTTGAAAATACAGCTAAGTTTGTTTTTTCATCATTAACCACCACAAGTAGTAACGTAAATAACTTTAATATATAATATAGCCAGTATTACGTCATTATCTCTCACAGAACATTTATGAAAACAATATCCTGGTAGTTCTTATGGAAAAAGTGTTTATTTGGTGATACCAGCCTTATTACCAAGTGGTTTAAGGACTTCACGAGGTGTGTTTTATACATGACGAAACTAAGAATATTTCAAACCGTAAAAAATAAGACTTGACAGATTCAGAACAGGCACACCACATTTTGCTGTTTGCTTATTTGTTATAGCATAAACCAAAAGTTTTTTATGCTATTGCCCAGCTACTCAGATTTACGATTCTTGATGCAGTAACATGCGTGGCATCTTTGTAAATAAAGCAAAAACTGCTAAAACAGACTTATTACTTTAAAGAAAAAAAATCTGCAATCATAAACAAGCATTTGATTTGTATAAAAGTGCCAAATAAAGTGATATAGTCAGTTTGAGGAAGTTGAAACCTGATCGCCGATTATCCTGTTCATGGTAAGTCAAACATTACCAGTAATCAGAAATTCAAAATATTATTGAAAATATCTGGTACATTTAACATACAAGTTGTAAGAATCTAAAACAGAAAACATAACCTGACCCTTGAAGAGTAAAGCCACACTGTTACCTAACAAAGCTAACGCGAACATTTGCTGACAGAGAATACTTAGGTTCATAAGACTTTCACGTATTTTACGTGACCAAGGGGAACATTATTGTTCAGCTTAAGTCGAGAAACGAAACTAACCCCGGAATAAAACGTTGCAGGGGAGTTTGTTACATATGTATATCTGGCCTACGGTTATAGTTCACAACGGTAATGTACTAGTTGGGACCTTAAGAGTACAATGTTACACACAATTATTATAAGTAGAAGGAAAAGAATAAAAGAAAGTTGTTTCACGGGCTATCACAGCAATAAAAAATACATGTATACATATACTTCTTTAAAGATTATCTTTACTTCCATGCTATTTTCTCCCCTTTTTCGTACTAGTACGGTTATATACAACGGTCTCTAAAAGAATTGATTCAGTATAGAACCTATGCTTACTTTTGATTTAACAGTTAATTTTTTTAAGGAACATAGTTCAACAGAGTTTTAAGCCACATATCGAAATGGCAAGTAAAAATGACAAAGTATTTTGATGTAGGATATTGCTTTTCTATCTTGGCGAATCCCAGTTTTTTTCCTAATTATTTATCGAACCATAATTTTACTTTGCAGCATGATAACAAAACAAAGAGACGGAAAACGGAACGAGTAACGAAAATAACCAGTTACTGAGTAGTTTATATAGTTCTCGTATCTTATATGCTCAAACAGTAGTATATTAGTTCTGAAAAGCAATAATGAAATGGTACAAGTGATGCATACTGTAGATATCACGTAAATAACCTTAATTCCTGATTTTCAAATGATTTCATTGACATGATCATATTACCATATTGCGGCTTAGCAATAATCATGGAAATTAACTTAGCATTTATTAAGTGTTACTGCTATTCTGAATGAATCTTGTCCAGATATTTAATATACAGTATTATGACGCCGGTAATATCAATATAACAACGGAAGAAATATACATAATGTAAGTTGAATGATCAAAGTTAAATTAGACTTTTGTTATATTTACCTGTATGTGATAATGTATCCGAACACAGACAGGAGTGTACCGTATTACCTGACCAAATAAATCTTTGTAATGTTACATTGAGCGATACATGTCGGGCACAGACCGATAATAAGACACTCTGTGTTTCATAAAAAAACACATAGTTTTTCATTGTCACATTGTCACAGTGATAATAATATGTAGCAGGGTAACCAATGGGAGCAATACAAACAGGTAACGTTGTTTACAATTTAGAATGTAAGTTATAATAGTGGGATTACCACAATTTTCCTTTTGAGGTAGTACTGTGCAAAGGGCTGTTGAATGAGAATAAAATCGACATCATAGCAATAAGGGCATTATTGACAGTCACCTGAGTCGATACTTCTGTCAGTTGCCTTAGCTGACAGGCTCTTTTGCTTGTAAGTTTGGTTCGGTCGACGGCACAGGTAGGGAAATAGGTATCACATCTGTGACAGTTCTAAACCAAGACATAAATGTCTGATGTCTAATATCAACTTATATATATATACATAATTTCCTGGTCGCATGTAATTTTAAAAGATGGGTTTTGTGATGTTGCTACGAGTCAGACTAAATGTTAAGAAAGCTCTACTTGCTTCAGATGTAAATATCTATATGTTTCCTGACGAGTTCTTGAGTGAATTCAATAGCAAACTATGCCATCTTAGTAGTGGTAAGTTAAATGTTCTCTGACATCTGAGAATGAAGCCTTCGAAAACGCTTTCTCAATAATAATAATAATAATAAATCCCTGATAGATTACAAACATGTAACGTAATGTTACTGTTACATTGCCTTTCAAGTACAGGACAACCCCATATAATTATAGTTCAAAGACATATAACTTGGTGTTTCTTCACGGTTTGGTGTACATCTGCTAACTTAAGACATAAAATATAACACTGAAGGGCTACACCATCTACAGTAAGCAATTTTTGTCAATTTAAGGGAAATTCTTAAGAAATAAGTTGCATTTTCTCTAAATCTGTCAATGCAACTGCTAACTGCTACCTAACTAATTCAAAATATACAAGAAGTTCTTTCAAAAATGGGTATGATTTAATCAGATGAGACAGGGTGTCTTTATTAAAACACATCCATACTTCATTCAAGCGATTCATTCAGATCATGGTTGTTTATTTTATTTTTTATTTTTAGTTATAGTGATATACGTTACAGGTCTTGCGTGATTGATAAGTCATCTTTTTAAAATAGCTCAGTTTGTTTTTTTTATATATCAAGATATTTGAAAAAAGTCATGTTTATAATTGATTTGCGTTCTACACTTCATATGTAACAGCCGGCTGCTGTGAAGGCTAATGTTACCCCACCCTATACGTTGACCAGTTTCTAGGTAAAACACAGAAATATAATGTGGCAACAACGATTTTTGAGCTTCAAAGAGCCTATCCTTGATAACTACACGTATGATAAGGCATAAAATTAACAGATATGCTTACAGGGCCCCATTTGTATTGCACATGATCCTGGATTATTGTCCCTCGGACAGTTATGTAACGTAATGTTACTGTTACGATGCCTTTTAAATAAAAACCAAATGTTATTATAATAGAGTGAACATAAGAATGGCGTTTTTCATACTTACTTTACACTTTTCATCTTAAGACATAATACTAACTTCAACAGACGTTAGCTCTTCTTACTAGTGTTTTGGGAATTCTTATAAAATATGTTACATTCTGTCTTCAATTGATATTGCCACTGCTTACTGCAACCTAACTGATTCAAAGTATATAAGAAATTATTTCAAAGATAAGAGGAGCACGATTCAAAGACAAGTGATATCATATGCTCATTACGGACCACATGTATTAACTTCATTCCACCGATTTGGTATAATTCTCATAGTTCATTCGAATTTTTGGTTACAGTTATATACGTTACAAATATATCATGACAGTTGACCAATATTTAAAGACTACTTTTTGCGTTTTATGTCGTAGAATATTCAAAAAGAAATATTTATGACATAAACCACTTCCTACAACTAATTTGTTACAACTGGGTGTTGTAATTGGCCAATGTTACCCCACCCACTACTTTGGCCATTTTCTAGGTAAAATGATGAAAGAAAAAATGGCAACAACCATTTTTCAACTTCTAAAAGAAAGTCCTAAGTGACTATGATAAGGGCATAAAATTAACATTCATGTTCACGGGACCCCTTTTTTACGACATATGCCCCCGGACTATAACATAAGTTCCTGAGCAGACGTGTCTTTACAGAGGAGAAGAGCAAGATCAGCTATTCCGCAATTAAGCTATTCCGCAGCAACATCGCACACATCGCGGCTGTTTGCTTGTTCAAATTTTCAGATAAACCGGTTAAAGTGTTCTACAAATTGTATACATAAAACGATTTAACATGTGTTTCTTTTCGTGAAACGTTCTTTGAAACTTTCTAAAGGTTTGCAGCTGATAGAACACACCTCAGTGGAAATAGTACATGTAATATTTTATCGATATGTATCGCTGCAATCTTTTCACTAAAGTTTCTTCATTTTTAAGACCGTGCTTGGCCAGCTTTTAAACGATCAAAACATTCTACTATTTTGGTCATTTTAGTTGGCAACCAAAAATAAGCTCTTTCGATAACATAAACTTTAATTTGTGGTAAAAAGTTACCGTACAGCTCATGCAGGTGAAGGATCGCATTATTGCTCATCGTATGTTGTGGATTTTCAAAATCCTGCTCCTCCTACTTTTGGCAAGTAATATGACACATCAGTCGCATATATGTATATCAACCGACATATGCATATAAGCCGACATATTGTCATCAAACGAGAACGTAGATCATGATTTGTGCTTCGACACTTTTTTATCGCCCGCCCGCCGATATTGAACTGTATATGGAAATGGTCTCCGTCCGTGCGTTCGTAACACATTACATTTTTTACCTTGGTGAATTTTTTTTTGTCCAAAGCATTACTAGAATGTGCTGAAGCGATTTTTTCAAAACTGCATTAAAATATAGATAGCACTGAAGACAATTGCGATTTTTAAGAACCATAACTCTATCTTTTCTATTTTTTGCAATTACCTGTACCTCCCTTTCTCACTTTTTATTTTACATAAAAAGATGAACTGTGCAAGGGAATTTATTCATATTTGGCACATTAATAGAAGACTCCTTATTTATGAACCATAATTCTACCATGGTCCCCTTTTGAGGTATTTTCCCTTATCATAACACTTTTGTTCGGAGCATAACTCCTAAAGTGTAAAAGAATTGTCTTGAAACTTCACATTGAGACATTGAGAGGAGGGGCAATTTACAGCAAACATAACTCTGCTTTGCTTATGTTTTGAAACGTCTCTCACGGCTATTTATTTTTTGTCCAGAGCATAACTAAAAAAAGTGCTGAAGCAATTTTCTTCAAACTGCATATAAAGAAATAGCACATACAAGACAAGTGCAGTGTATAAGAACTGTAAATTTACCTTGTTCAGTCCTCAATTATCTCCCATTTTTATACCCCGCCACTAACGTGTGGCGGGGTATTATGTTTTCACGTTGGCCGTCCGTGTGTCTGTCCGTCCGTAGTACGTACGTCCGTCCGTCCGTCCGTCTGTCCGTCCGCACTTTGTTTCCGTTCGATAACTTAAGTATTTATCAACGGATTTCCTTCAAATTTTGCATATGCATTTGTACCAAGAATGTCTCGCTTGGGATTGTTAATGGGCAAATTTCGTTGATTTCTAACAGAGTTATGGCACTTGTCAATGTACAAAAAATGGTTTTTGGCCTTTAGTTTCTTTACTACTTGGAGTATCATTATGAAACTTCACAAACATGATCGAAGTAACAAAAGCTTTTTATGAGCACAGAAATGTTATCATCGGGGATTATCTGCCCCTAGCCCTGAGACTATATACGTGTATAAAATCATGAAAAATTCCATATAAAATCATAGTTTGAAGCAATTTTTCTGAAACTTTCAGCAAATGATCAGAGTGATGAAAGCCTCCAGTGATGCTCAAATTTACCCCATGGGAGTTATTTCCCCCTGCCCATTGGGCTATACACATGCATAAATCTGGAAAAATCGGTGTGTGAAAAAGGTTTGCAGTGGCGGGGTATCACGCAGTCGTTTGCGATGCTTTTATTCACTCTCCCATACTTATAAATTCTATTAATCAGCAACTGTGTATCTGACACATTGATAGAATACTTTTTGAGAAAATGCCTCATTTTAGAACTGTAACTCTACTTTGATCTTGTTTTTAGTTACTTCCATTTACTACAAGACCTTTGACCGGCGTATATCTCCAATTGTGTTGGAACTGCACACAGTAACAGAGGACATTGAACGAAATTGCAGAGTACAAAAACTATAACTGTGCCTTTCAATCCATTAACTAGACGGGCAGACGATCCATGAACAAGGCTGAACTAAGCTAGGCAGCAAATAAAACGTCCACCTTCCACCAGAAAAGTTGGAATCGGTACGGGGTGGCAGTGAGGAGGGGGCGGGGTTGGGAGCGGCGATTGACTCTTGTAGAATTGGGGGGACTATGGAAATCTTAAGGTGAATGGGTGGATAGTACTATCCATACTGATCCCTAGGGTAGTCAGAGAACTCCATGTTGTGAATCATAAATTGGAACTCTTTTTTAGAGATGGTTTACCTTGTTTGGCTGTCACCCATATACCTAGCCTGGCATTCATCCCATGTATTTAGGTCCTGGCTTTATGTATGACAAGGTACATAACCGGTACATTACTGTCACCAAGATGTTTTATTACTTGCCCATTCCTCAAATACATCGATTAAATCCCAAATCTTTTTGTGTTGTGGTAGAGTATGATATGTGTACTCATTTTCATGTATTCATTTATGGTCTTGTTTTATTCAATGGACTAACACCAGTCTGCCATATACCCTCTTTCCATAAGTATCCAAGACAAGTTGCAATGTCTGACTGTTTGAGAAGAGATACTTTAAAGCCGCCTTTTTGTCAGGGAACAGAGCTACAATCGTAACACTACTTGGAGCTACTTGTTTACGTACTGTGGTCGGTAATTGGTGTATTGTTGTCATGGTGTCGGTGGGGCTTTCTGAAAAGGGAGTGCCTGCAGTTTCATGTAACTGTTAAAAATATTCTAATATCCTGTCATACTTTGCAACGAGAAAGTCATTTATTTCTTTTGCCTTTGTGCAAATTCCTTTTCTTTGAATTGGGGATAATATTATACCTTATAGAAGTTTGTATGCTATTTCTAGGTAGACTGAGAGACATTCGGATTTACGGAATCCTTTCTTCTGCTGTTCAGTTCGGTCAACTTAACCTCTTAATAAGCTGTGTTTGTGCCTTCGGATGAGTTCCAGTAGATTTGGCCTTGAATGCCATTGTGACAAATGCTCTTCATTCAAACATGTTCAGCGCCAAAAAAGTATAAACCAGAAAAAGTCTAAATATTGGGACAAATAGATATCAGCAACCAGTGCAGATCCAGACCAGACTGCTCCTTCAGTAGCAGTCTGGTTAGGGTCTACACTGTTTGCCATTCCATTTTGCGTCTTTTAGATGCATTACTGCAATAAAAACGAAAACTGTTCAATTTTTAGGACAATCACGGTTATTAGAATGGGTGCCCCGATGTTTTGGAATTTTGCGGTAAACTGTCTGGAAGTATGGCTAGACCTCTCTTGTCCAGTCTCAATATAGGCTTTGTAGTAAACCAGCTTAACTGACATCCAATTAGACGTTGAATACTCTTTATGTCATGCTTAGATGGGGAGAAATTGGTGAAGCTATACTCAAGACAAACAGAAGATTCTTGTAATATTGGTGCCGTATATTTATGATATTTATGGGGGAAATATGAATTTCCTATAGATTGCAGTGCAATTTTAACATGTTTAACCACGATACTCGTAAAGGTACCATAGTACTTTTGTGAACAGCAAAGACTTCATCACCCCTGGTTAACTATGTATATAAAGGG
The DNA here is from genome assembly GCA_963989385.1 of Ctena decussata. Lineage (NCBI taxonomy): Eukaryota > Metazoa > Mollusca > Bivalvia > Lucinida > Lucinidae > Ctena > Ctena decussata. Next base: position 3,111,529 of record OZ022505.1, on the reverse strand, counting down.
GCTGTTGCGAAACGAAAAAAGAGTTGTTACGAAAATAGCCATAGTTACCAAACGACCTGATTTCCAGGTCGTTTGGGGACTATGACTCTTTTTCGTTGACCAGATCGTTTGGTAACTCTGACTCTTTTTCGTTTCATAACAGCTCTTTTTCGTTTCGCAATATCCTTGAACACATAGTTAACCATAAGCATGTAAAACCATGAACTGAAGCTTTAGTCGGTCTTTGGGTGAACTGGTATACTTTCAGGGTTGAGGGGAAGCAATTCTGTCTTTTTACCATCTTGCTCATAAGTCCAACATTGTTCTACCAAGATGCTTTTAATAACATTTAGGCCAAAAAAAAAAAATTGTTTCCGGTTACGCCTACAAAACTTTTAGGGTCGGTAGGTAGGCAAACTTTTCAAAAAAAAAAACAAAAAAACTTTTTTTTGTACGCAAATTGTATGAAAATCCTTAAAAATAGCCTAAAATAGACTTTAAAATCCCATGAAAAAGTTTGAGTAGGCCCAAAAACATAGGGTCGGTAGGGTAACCGGGAACGAGAGATTTTTTTTGGCCTTATGCATAACAGACTTACATTTTACAACATGTTGTTTTCCACTGATCTCAATGACAATGTGAAAGGAGCGAAAAATGTTATTTTCTGCTTACGGGTACCACATTGATCTGCAACGAAAAAAGTGGATGAATACAACATTTTAATGCATTTTGCTTCAAATCTGATATATTTTATGAAAATCTGTTCTGTCAAAGCACGACAGTTAATTGTCTCGACGACATGAAAAGACATGAACATGGAAATTTCAATCATGCTCGTAAATAAACGGCATCTGGAGGAAAGGTTAATGGTTTCCTGTAGCCTTGTTGCCATAGGGGCTAGAGCGCCAGGTAAGGTTGGTATTTGAGTATTATTTGGAGATAATTTTTCTTATTTCTCAAAGAAAAAAAAGAAGCTTGTTATGACCCATCAACAGAACCGTCCGGCCGAGACGGTTCTAATGAGGGGTCACATCATATGTTTTAAACAGAATTATGGAATATATCTGTTATCCGCCTTTTATCTAACGCACTGGCCCGGGTAGTAGGTTGTTAGTGGTCCACCGTAACTTGAGCATAGCATGTGAAAGGTGGGCCCGGTAACCCGCGACCTTCTGCATCGAATTCTAGCACCCTAACCAATCGAAAACGGAAAGTGGCAAAAAAAAAAAAAAAAAAAAAAAAAACACCCAAAGACCAACATCTTGACGAAACTATCAAGCCTTTTTCTCTTTATTCTTAACAAACGTGGGCAATCGGGAGGGACATTAGATATTCTGTCTGGCCGTTGTATTGGCAATGTTTGTGCGATTACTTTTATGGAAGGTAATTTACAGGATAGGTCTTTGGCAGCGAAGCTATAAAAGGATTTAATATTGTAACAAGATTTACAACAATGATTCTAATTTGTCATAATTTTCTCTGTCTGTGCACCGGATCATATTTGCGTTTATTACCTGGTGTCTGGTGAAATGTTACATGTTCTTTAAACCCCTGCTATGTAGACATGCTAATTGCAGACCTACAGTGAAAGCAGATGTTTTGGAATTGCCGTAATGATTCTGAATATTGGGACAGATAGGTCGGGGCAAACAGTGCAGACCCTGATCAGACTGCTCCTTAAAAGGAGCAGTCTGATCAGGGCCTACACTATTTGCCATTCATCTTTTGGATTTATTACTGCATTGTATTAAAATCCAAACTGTTCTGTTTTTAGGAAAATTACGTTAATTAGTTTAGGTGCCACAATTTTTAGAATGTTTAAGGTATACTATTTTTCATCAGTCTCATTCGATGCTTAAAATCTTATTAGAATAAGCAGGTGGTTGTATTGTGATCCTACGTCTTGCTATTGTCTGATAGTATCAGCTAGTAAAATGTACAGAATTATATAGAAATTATGTCCCGCCCACCCCCGAAGGGGTCGGAGACATATTGTTTTTGCCCTGGTGATCTGTCCGTCTGTCTGTCTGTCTCAATAACTCTGTAACCGATTAAGATAATTTCACGAAACTTGGTACAAATATAAAACATCATCAGACGACGTGCAGAGAGCAAGACCCGTAACTCCACCTACGTTTTTTTACGGAAAAACCCTTTGGAAATTTTAGTATGGAAATCGTGTCCGCCCAATAACTCTTTAACCGATTGGGATTGTTTCACAAAATGGTACAAATATAGAGCATCATCAGAGGATGTGCAGAGAAAAAGAACCGTAATTCCACCTACGTTTTTTACGGAATTATGCCCCTTTGGAAATTTTAGTATGGAAATCGCGTCTGCTCAATAACTCTGTAACCGATTGAGATAATTTCACGAACCGTTGGTACAAATATATAGCATTATCAGACGACGTGCAGAGAGCAAGACCCGTAACTCCACCTACATTTCTATGGAATTATGCCCCTTTGTAAATTTTAGTATGCAAATGGTGTCCGCTCCATAACTCTAAAACTGGATGAGATATTTTCATGAAACTTAGTACAAATATAGAACATCATCAGAGGATGTGCAGAGAACAAGAACCGTAACTCCACCTACATGTCCCTACATGAGATAATTTCACGAAACTTGGTACAAATATAGAGCATCATCAGAGGATATGCAGAGAAAAAGAACCGTAATTCCACCTACGTTTTTACGGAATTATGCCCCTTTGAAAATTTTAGTATGGAAATCGTGTCCGCTCAATAACGCTGTAACCGATTGAGATAACTTCACGAAACTTGGTACAAATATAAAGCATCATCAGACGACCTGCAGAGAGCAAGGTAACTCCACTTACATTTTTTATGGAATTATGCCCCTTTGTAATTTTAGTATGGAAATCATGTTTGTTCTATAACTTTAAAACTGTAAAATATATTTTCATCAAACTTTATCCAAATATTAAACATCATCAGACGATGTGCAGAGAACAAGATCCATATGCCCTGTATCTAAAAAACGTTAGAGATATTTTCATGAAAATTACACAAATGTGAAGGAAATAAGTTATTTTGGATTTGTTGGAGTTACCCCTTTTGAACATGGAAAATAGTGCATTTTGCTTTAATTAAAGATATTTTCATAAATTTTGTTCAATTATAAAGCATTATCAAATGATGTGCAGAAAAACAAGATCGGTAGCTCCGCCTACATTTTTAATGAAATTATGCCCCTTTGTAATTTTTCAGTATAGAAATGGTGTTCCCTCTGTAACTTTAAAACCATTGAAGATTTTTTTACAAAACTTGGTTCATATATAGACCATCTTCAGAAGATTTGCAGAGAAAAGAACCATACACCCACCTACATTTTTCACAGAATTATGCGCCTTTTAATTTTAAGTTGGCGACTGTATCCACCCTTGTAACTTTTCAGCATGGAGATCTTGTCCCCTCTATAACATTAAAACCACGAAAGTTGGTACAAATATAAGAGCATGGTTAGTTGATGTCCAGAAAATAAGAACCATAACTCCCATCTACATTCCTAGTGAGGGGTGGGGGGAGACATCTGTTTATGTTTCAAATACAAACATCTAGTTTAGACTAAGTTTTAACGATATTGTTTGTAAATGTATTAAACACATGCATATTAATGAATTAGAAGTTTCTATTTCTAAAATGTAATGGGGATACTTGGAAATTCTCTAAGGTGTAGCAAAATAACCAAAAGAAAGAAAGCTTGCAAGCTGTCGGCATGGAACTGAAATTGTCGACCCTTTCAGTGTATGTTTCTCAGTCAGTGCATTTCTTATTGCACTAAACAAATGACCCTATAATTCTGTGCATGATTACTAGACTTTAACTTCCGTGTATTGGTAAGATTCACAGTCAAAACACTTGGGCATGGCTCCTGTTGCTGAGTTCATGTGAAGTATAAATAAATGAAGAAATAAAAACGTATCTGAGGCTGTAAAAGAGCTCTGTAAATTGTTGCTATTTACAGTAAATTCTACGAATTCAGAGAAATTAGGTAGATGTAATTTTAGCCAAGACCTACGTAACACATAATTGTCTTAATTATATTGAGCGAGACTGCTAAACTGTTTTTGATCCGCGACACGAGAAAACCAACACGGTGGTTGTGCGCCCAGCGCAGATTCAGATCAACCTTGGCATCCACCCAGTCTGACTCTTCGCTAAGCGCTTATAGGGTAGCTAAGGGTCTAAGCTACCTCCATGAGGACAACGAAGACTCTGATCAGACTGGGCGGATACCCAGGCTGATCTGAGTCTGCGCTGGGCGCACAACCACTTTATTGGTTTTCTCGTGACGCGGCTCATTTATCTAAAGCTTCGGAAGGAAGTCAATGAGGAAACAATGTAGAACCAGATCGGACTGTTCTTTAGGAACAGTCTGATCAGGGTCTGCACTGTTTGCCAAATGAATATTTATAAAACATTTTTTCATCAAGTTCTGAGGTGGAGAATAATTTACAAACATGACATGAGGTATCCAAATAATATTAAGGCTTCACATACGTTGGAATATTGAAATATTCGCGTACTATGCCAGTTTGTCTTAGGTTAAATATTATCAGATATTGTCTTACAAATGGGCTGACAGTAATAAATTCTAGTCAAAATATAAATAGATTGAAATTGTTGCAAAGGTTTGATTTATACGAATTCTAGCTAAAGACTTTTATATACTGGGTTCGCACAGCGAAAAACTTCGTCAGAATGTGTGCGCAAATCCACAGGTTCGTGGCATATTCGCAAGATGATCGTATACAATTTTCACCGATCATTAGGTTCTATGTTATTGCTTCCTTGTGATCTTCGGCTTGAATATTCTGGATAAAAAGCAGCTATTGGTATTTCTGTTCTGTTCTGTTTCAATTCTCCTATTTGCGTTCAGTTCAGTTCAATTCTAACGACGTTCCTCAAGTGGCTCAGCGGTACGAAACCATAGTTGCACGCACTTGGCGCCGAGTGTCCGTCCAACTCCTATTTGCGTTCAGTTCAGTTCAGTTCTCTTAACTTCTATTTGTAGTGGTAGATTTCACCTCTCGTATCGACGTGATCCCTGCACCCCAGCGGAACTAATCCATAGCCGCAGTAACAGGGCACCGAGCGTCCGTCCCAACTCCTATTTGCGTAGTAGTAGTATTTCAATTCTCATATCGACGTTGTCCCCGCACCTCAGCGGAAAGAATCCATAGCCGCAGTAACGGGTTCAGTTCAGTTCAGTTCAATTCTCTTATCGACGTTACCAAAGTGGCTCAACGGTACGTAACCGGGAACGGAACCGCTACTTAAATATTGATCATTATAATAAAACTGGTTGCTAAATTTGCATATTATTTTATGGAATAAATCGCAATGATAACCTCCCTTGTCAATCTTATAAATTAACATTGCGTTTTATACCGTGTTCCGTTCCGTTCCGCAAAATACCAATAGCCATAAAAAGCAAATCTAGCTCGTCTGTTCGAGTTACTTTCTAGAAGGTACTAATATACAACAAGCTCTCACTATATTATAGGAAAGAATGGTGGTGACTGAGGTGGGCTATGGGAGTGTGTGCCAAAAAGTGTATAGAATTGAATTATTCTTTTATAATTATCATTATTTATTTTATTTATTGAATCGATTTTTCTATCAACAGCGTTGTTGATTAATTATCTACCAGTGAAATCCAGAATCTAGAATGCTATCAATATGAAAAGGAGAGCTTATGATTCGCCAATTCAGTTAAGAAGAAGCCTTAACAATATAGACATGACTTGGACATTAACATCATTCAGTTTGTAGACGAACAACATAATTCTACAATAAAGTGTCCATAAATAACTCTTGAACAGGAAGTTTCTAAGTCCATATATTCGGGAATAATTCTATATGATATATTTGAAGAGCTGCCAATTTCTAACGAAATACAAACCCTCAGTGGACCCAGCCCATCTTTACTTGACTCAGAAACAACATACTGCATATTTTACTATGCCCAATTGTAGTCATACAGAAAGATACAGAAATGTACTTTATGAACTTTCTATACTGCATATCAACAAATACACGGTGGCTATAAATCTTTGGCCCAGGAAAAATAGATAATGTTTCCCCAGGGTCCAGCATAAATCAAAATCGTCCTTCCTGGTGTCATACACCGCATGTTACCGTACACTGCGCTTTAATCAGACATAATAATAAGACGAGTAGTAGGTTCATCGCCATTTTAATCGTCCTGCATGTAAAGCTTGTCCGAGCACAGTGGACCCAGTTCAGACTGTATGGAGCAAGTTTGATTAGTGCTATTCTGCATGTCAACAGTTTATATAAGTTCAGTCCTGGATTGTATTGTAGCTAATGTCAGTGGATGAAGTCTCTTTCAATAGTATTTCAGTCATATCGAGACGATTGCATATTGATACTGAAAAGCTTGTGCAATAGAAACCCCGTTTAGAGTGTAAAGAATTCCGCCACCGGCGGCGGGATGCGAACCCGACGTTGCATCGACGTTGTTATAATATTGTGTCAGGTTTGCGTGCCCCTTTTTTGCCTGTTGTTGTATATGCTGTTGAATCCTATTCTTAATAAAACGATAGGCAATGATCAGGAATTAATACAATCAAATCCCACATCCTGCTCTAAAATCCAGTAGGGAAAGAAGCACACACAGACGGAAAAATTGACACAAGGTCATGAAAGACACGCACGGTGAACCGAATGAGCAGCTTTTTCCCAAACAGGACTGGTGGTCATTCAGCTACCCTAATCAAAAACAGCATTAACATCTATTTTACCTATATCATTTTATTTTTAGCTTACAAAACAAAACAAAAGGCAGATTTGGTAGCAAAACAGGTGACCAAACCGCCAAAGAACATAGACAAGCGGACACCAGTAGAAGAAACTCCCCCGATCGGGAATCAATGACCTTTGGTGAACTTTGAGAATTTGACAGGTATATGTTACTAAAATTAGTAAATTGTCACTCGATCGGGAACATTTCAGTCATTTTTATAGCGCCCTCACAAAACTCAAAAAATGTGTCACAGCTTCACTTAATCTGCATGAAACTTTACCAACTTAAAGATGAATGATATATCAAGATTTCTACCGCGCAGAATTTTTTTAAAGTTCTTAATTTGAAAGTTTTTGAATTATGAAAATATGAAATTTTTAAAAATAATTCTGATTCCCGATTGGGGACTGAAAATGTTTAAGACGCCTGATCGGGAAACATTTAACAACATCTAAACTTAATGTTCCTAATCTGGAGCATTTCGCAGAATATTTTCATTTTACCTTTCATTTATTTCATTTTATGGGAAACCTTTACCTTTACCTATAGGCATTCAGTACCAACAAAATGTGATGAAAATGCAATGAGCATTTTTGATTCTGTCAACCCATCTTAAGTCCTATCAAGGCAAAAATATTTCTTCATCTTGTTGGCGCTTCTGATTTGTCATAAAAAGTGAAACAAAGGTTACAGAGGCTCCTAATGTAATGAATTTTGACTATTAGTGCTTCCCGTTATGAAACCACCAATTCTTTTAGGAACCAGTGATTCCTGTTTGAGAACAGATTCTTCTTAAGTGGCCAGCTACTCCATGTGTAAAACATTGCTTACTAGAGCAAATGAGCAGGGGCTAACATAACCCCCCGGCAAGTGCCATTGTCTAATAAAAACAAAGTTTTAAAGCAAATGTTTACAAACAGACAGACGGACAATCTACATTGTATAATAAACCCAGTGAAAGGCCTATAGACAAAAGATGCTATTTAAAACTTGCATCAGCAAAAAACATACAAATTTAACACAAAATTTCAACACAAATTTACATATTATTTCTATGTCTGTGACTTTGACCTAAAGTCAGCAGCAGCATCCAGATGATGTCAACTAATCAGTTTCATCATAGAAGTAATCCTAGTAGCATAACCAAAGGTGGAATTCAAGTACATTCAAACTATAAGCAAAGAATAACTTCAACGCAAAGAGTATACAAATTTTGAAGTCTGTGACCTTGACATTAAGTCAGCCGCAGCATCCAGATGATGTCAACTAATCTGTTTCAACCTAGAAGTAAACCTAGTAGCATTGCAAAAGTTTCTATTCAAGTATATTCAAAATATAAGCATTAAATACAACTTAATACAAAACTTTAACGCAAATGGTATACAAATTCCTAAGTCTGTGACTTTGACCTTGTTTCAGCAGCAGCATCCAGATGATGTAAACTTATATGTACATATCTATCCTGTACAAACACTAAGCACATGTGAACAAGTAACAGTTAAGTTTTTCAGAAAAACAGAGGAAAAGCAGAAACTTAACCCAAGACTTTAACGCAGCTATTGTACAAATTTCAAAGTATGTGACCTTGACCTCAGGCCAGCTGCAGCATCCAGATATTGTAAATTAATCAGTTTCCATCCTCTACTAAAATAATAAGCATCTATGAACAAGTTCCAGTTAACAGAAGCAAAATAAAAAACTTAATGCAAAACTTTAACGCAAATGTTAACTTACATACGGACGAACTAACGGATAGACAGAAAGACGGGCAAACAGATGAACGGAGGGAAAGACATAAACTATATACCCCTCGACATACTTCGTATGCCGGGGGTATAATGAACAACGTGGCTGGTCGTTTTGGTAAAACACGTGGAACTGCTTGTTTTCATCAGGAATGGGGTATTGATGATCAGAAAATCGAAGTTTAATTGGGAAATCTATTCCAGGAACACTAGACAAGATTTTTAAAAATGACAAGCATTCTACAAAAGTGTCTTACTGTAAAGGCTGTGTTGACTACCGATATGTAACTGTACAGGGTGTGGTAAAAGTAAAGACAAAGTAATACAAACAGAAGTCTTTGTGCCTTCGCAAACTGCAGAGTCACAGACTAACGCCTCTATAGAGGGATTTTAGAAGGCATACTGCAAGAGTCTTAATTCTCTTTTTAATCTCGTTAATGATTTTTCATTTTGAAATTCTACGCATGTAATTAAACAGAGTGAAAATATTTCTTGATAACAAGTTTCAACTGAGTTTTGCTACAGCGTACATGTCAATCGAGTGATAAACTTCAGGAACTGACTGAATCAGATCCCAAACCTTATCCCAAACATCAAAAAGGGAAAGATTAACATATACATGCAAACAGACAACAAAATCAAAGGTGATAAGCCGAACAGCCAAATAGGTGGCAACTCAGTTACCTTCACTGAACTAAATAATTTAGACCTACAGAATAGTTAAGATGAAATCATTATAAGCCAATCAGTTCCGAACACAAAACATGTGTAACCGCAATGAAGGGACCGGCTTGGGCACAAGTGGCTCTAGCAGACTTCAATTTTCAAGTCCCATAAGAAGGTCGCTGATGTAACAATCAGTCAATCTCTTTCCACCACATTAATGAGTTTTGCGGTGATAACAGCTCTCTGTGTTCCTCAAACAGCAAACTGACTAGCTATTTGTACATGCCCATCAATAGGCAAAGAAAAATGACATAGGAATTAATCAATCTGTACACTTGGCCAAGATAATCCATGCTCAGTGGCTTACTCTTCCTTTTTCATTTAAATCAGTGGATTATTTAGTAACAATAGGTATATGACAGCTAGACTGGTACTGCCTGTATCACTTTGATGATTGTTAGGATGCTATTGACGCCTGTGATTGCAGCTGAAGCATATATGTGGTCACAAACAATTTCATTGCTGTCTAAGGTCGGAGTTAAGTAAACAGCATAGAAATAATTGTGAATTACATGGGCTAAACTTGAGTTTATATCTTGCAGAATAGCTGTCTGTGCTTTTTACATTTTATGAAACCTCTTTAAACCATAATTTATCCTTTGTAGCTTATACATATGAAGAAAAACAAAGTCTTGACTATGCCCTCGGTAGTGGAGAAAGGGAAAATATTGTGAACGACTGTGCAGAAGTAGGCTGTATCTATAAAAGTATTGACTTGCTTAAATCTCTAAATATAGATGTCTTTCTGAAGAAACGAAACAAAGTTCTACTGTCTTTCTTGAATGGAATAAAAGACAATACAGGACCAAACATGTTACTGGCAAAGTGTGTTGCAATCGAACAAGTATACAGTTTGAGTTCTCCTTCTTCGGTAGCACCAGTATCTTTAACTAAAAATGTGCTGCAATATCAGGCTTCTCAAAGTCGAGTTTGCATTGACATGAATGAAATGGTAGGACCTTGTGGAAGTTACCCAACAGTGTCAATTTGGTTGGCTTCACAAAGTACACAACCCATATCATTTCCTTTATCTGACTGCCAGCTATAGCCTTTGATAATGACCAGGTTGATTCCCGATCGGGCATCATAAACATTTTCAGTCCCCGATCGGGAACCAGAATTATTTTTAAAAATTTCATATTTTCATAATTCAATAACTTTCAAATTAAGAACTTTAAAAAAATTCTGCGCGGTAGAAATCTAGATATATCATTCATCTTTAGGTTGGTAAAGTTTCATGCAGATTAAGTGAATAATGATAAAAGTTTAGATCCTTTAAGAGCAAAGAAAACATTCATAAGTAAGAAGTTGGGCCATACCGCGGTTTCGGCTATTCAAGCCTCATCAGTGACCCTTTAAATCTGGCACAAGGAGCCAGAGGAAAAAAACAGTAAATTTGCAGGTTTAACATGGCAGTCGTCTCAAAGACTGATATAAGTCGAAAAATACCAAAATATTTCAAATTTGTTTAGAAAATGAATCTAAACGTATGATCATTTCTGACTTCTCAGAATATATTCCATGATCTCAAAGGACCAAAAGGAAAATAAACTGTGAAACATTTTTTGAGTTTTGTGAGGGCACTATAAAAATGACTGAAATGTTCCCGATCGAGTGACAATTTACTAATTTTAGTAACATATACCTGTCAAATTCTCAAAGTTCACCAAAGGTCATTGATTCCCGATCGGGGGAGTTTCTTCTACTGGACACAGCACAATGTAACATTCAAGGAACCACAACAGAAGTACCGCCTTGGAACGGTCAGCAAAATATTACGGGGGGGGGGGGGGGGCGGGCAGGGGGTTGGGGGGCTTAAACATGTTTCACCGGATCTATTCTTTTCTATTTCATAACCTTGCAAGGTCGTTGGAGCACCACAGATGACTTCGCAACAATCCCTTTTCACCTTGTCCTGTTCTCAGCTGCCCTAGTTGATCTGGCAATGTCCATCCCTGTCCACTCTTTAACATTGTTTTCCCACCTCTTCTTCTGTCTACCTCTTCCTCTTTTCTTTCACTGTTCCCTGAAGAATCATCTTTGCTGAACCTGAAGACCTTTGGATGTGGCCAAACCATCTTAGTTCCCATATCTTGACCAGGTTCAGGAGTTCATCATATTCTCCAATGGCTGCTTGGATCTTTCTGCGAACCTCCTCCTTGGTTATATGGTCCTTGTACGAAATGTTCAGTAGGCTTCGGTAGCATCTCATCTCAGAGATCTGCGTTCTTTTCTCTAACACTGTTATCAAGGTCCATGACTCATAGGCATACAGAAATATGGAAGTGACCAGGGAGCGCATCAGTTTCACCCCTGATCCAAGAGAAATGCTATCTCTCCAGATTTGCTTCAGCTTTGTAAAAGCTGCAGTGGCTTGTGCAATGCTTTAGAGAACCTCCCGCTTTGAGTCATCATCTGAAATAATTGCTCCAAGGTATTTGAAGCTTGTTGAAGCACACAGCTTCTGTCCTTTTGCCTTGATTCCTTCTGGATACCATTGGTGCTGTTGAATAATATGTACTACAGAAAACAATTACTTTTGATTACATTTGTTTGTTTAGCTGGACGAATGCTGATAACAGACAGACAAAATACATTCTTGAAGACAGGTGTTCTCCGTAAATCTGCATATCTTTGGCGAAAACGCTGTGCTCAGCATATTTATAATGGCACTGCGTTCTTGTTGATAATTAAATTATCCGCCTACTATAATAATTTAGTAATAATAAACATTTGAATCCCACAGTGCAAAGGATGTATTTGCATATTTTTAGTGCAGTAAAGCTCATCACGAAATCTGTGCTACTAAAAAAATGTGACCATTTTTTTTACGACGAGCACCTGTGTCGCAGAATCTGCTCAATGTACGTATTCTGTTTCGATTTATGAGATGTGTTTTCGGGACAAGCATAAGGGAGCAATGCAGAAAATTATTAAACCGCCAGAACATAGAAAAAGCCACAATCTTCTTTGCCACTTGGAGCGACGTTTAAATTGGTGTAGTGGGGCTTTATTGGATACCCGTATGCGGCCAGCTTAAGAAATAAGGGTGCTAATCGGTCATCTAAAACTGACCGCACTGTTTTCCCTTTTTGAATAAATATTAAATCTTCAAAATTCTGAATAATTTTTTTTTCAGAATGTACACGGAAAATGGTCATTTTATGAAATAAAGAGAAATATTTCGGCAAAAATCATTAACTATATATTCTATACATATTGAGGGTAGCCATTTTAAACTAAAAATGACCGCGGTATTTCTTGTGCGATCTTTTAAAAATATATCAGGTTGTACCAAGTAGCACATTACACATAGGCTCTTGGTTGTACACAGTTAAATGAGGTTTCCGGAATGAACACGGAAAAAAATGAATGTATATGAAAGAAAAAATAATTTTAAAGAAAAAGAGGACTCTCATATACCTTTCAGTGTATTTCATTACCTGTCCGACTCTCGAATATCGTTTGATTTTAAAGGGTAGCGTGAAAATTTGTCCATGAAAAAGATCATGGTGGTTGCTCAATTAAGTTTAACGAATGTACTCCAGGCGTTTCATACTCTTTCATTTTTTTGTCAAAATGTGACTTTTCGAACAGGAAGGCAGTAGATCTCTTTGCTCTGTACAACCAAATAAAGGTGATTACTTCGACAGTATTGCCTTGTCATAGTTTTGGTCTTTGTGTCCTATTACATAAGGTACCTTTTTCCAGGAACTGGCTTCAGTATTCATCAGTAAGATGACAATTTACACTGGCGACATCTTTAATTCTTCTCTCAGACGCAATAGCAGTCTTTGTTCTGCCATAATAAACCAAACTTTTTGGACACAAGTGCCTTAACAAACAGTGTACACTCAGATTAAATTGTTTCTTAGGACAGTCTGACTGGATGAGCGGAGTCTGTACAATTTGCATACTGGTTCTTCGAACAATTTCCGATTGGAAATATGGGCTCATTCAAACTTCGAAAATTGCTGAATCAACTGAAGAAATTACGGCTAAGTAGCTTTGGTTTATTTAGGCAACATGCGGCAGCATACACAGAGTATCAAAGAACTCTTAATAGAATCTTGTCACAATGTCAAAATAGCAACTTTATAGATGTAACTTTGTCACGGATCTCAGCCAGTGGGTAATAAATGCACATTGGAACATATAGAAATAGAGAAGACTCAGATCAGACGGCGCATTTTGCGCAGTCTGACCTGAGTCATCTCTGTTTTCATCAACGCCTTCTGGATCGTGAGGGTCATTCAAATTAGTAACAAAACGCGAGACGCTTAGAACTGCTCCATTTGTTCTTATGTACGTGTTGATTTGAAACTTGGCATTAAGCATATTTGTTGTGGCGCGGGTCATATTAGTTTTGTCTCTGACAGATGTAATAATTTCATGTTTTAAGTCTTATTTGTATTAACGTATTTCAGTGAGGCTGCTAAGTCAATCTGTTCAGCAGACCAGTCGAATGCGATTTTCTGGAAACAACCTAGACCTGCATCTGTCTCTGTCTCCTACCGAAAGCATAACACTGTAGACGTGCAGTCCGTAATTCTTGTCTATTTTACCGTTGGCGTTTGCCCGATTCGAACAAAGATTCTAGCAATTTATATGGTATGGAAAGTGGTGCATACCATAGTGCATTGAATGGAAACTATTCAAAAGGAAAGAAAAATGTGTTTACCTTGACATAAATACATGTAAAAAGACAGTCCATTAATCACCACTTTTCCGTGCAACATATCAAAAATAAAAACACGTGGTCTCCTGCCTGAATTTGATATATATGAAAAAAAAAAAAAAAAAAAACACACAAAAAAACAGCTCAATTTTTTAGCAGTCTGACTCAGTAAACTTCTAACCTTACCAGAAATACCTGCTAAGTTTTGAATTACAGCTGTTAAGTCCTCATCACAGTTCCAAAACGTCTCATTATTGTAAAACTGTAAAAATCAAAGTATTGGGGCAGATAGATGTGAGCAAACAGCGCATGCCCAGATCAGACTGCTCCCAAAGGAGCAGTCTGATCAAGGCATACACTGTTTGCAATTCCATCTTCATCTTTCGGCGCATTCCTGTGTTGTAAAACCAAACTGTACCATTTTTAGGACAATTACAGTGATTATTTTAGATGTCCCAATTTTTAGACATTCTCGGTATTTAGACTAATATAAGTTCTCTTGACAATGCAGGCTCATAAATACTTAATAATCATATATAAGGAGACGAATCTGCTGAGAAGCATTGCTTAATAAGCAAGTAGTGGCCGTCATCTAGTAGACCTTGTGCAGAAATAACGATGTTAATCCTACTTATTGCTGCTATAAGCCATGACGGTGCCAGATATTCCCATATAATATCTTCAAATATCACACAGCTTTAGTCATGATATATACTGAACAAAAAAAGAGACATTAGGTTTGACATCACGTTCCGGACGAACCATTGAATATAGTTGTTTTACACTTTTCTCACCTCATGAAAGCCTAAGCAGTCAGTGGTTTTGACATGACTAAGCATTCGTTTTGAATTCCAAAAGTCGTCAGAAGATAGGAATCCATAACACGGTACCTGCTACAAACTCAAACAAGGGCTTCGCAAGCGGCGCATAATACGCCCGTTTCAGTGTCATGAAGGAGCTACAGAATGAACAAGATTGTTTATAGAAGGATGGACAGGCAGACAAAACAGGGGAAACAACTCTGTAATTAATGACTGCAATGTTATTAAAACAACACATCAAATACTATTAGTACACCAAAAATCAGGATCCAGGGTGAAGCAGCTCAGATGTTGTGAAACGCCAAAGTCAAACAAGGGAGATAATTCATAAACTCTTAGTCGCAATACTTTCCCTTGACAATATACACATCACCATCAAGTTTCGTTAAAATATTTCCAACGGTTAAGGAGATACAGAGTAAAACGGAAATTGATGCAAGGGCAGATAATTCAGGAGGTAAGCAAGAGTTATGGTTCATGCGCATGATACAGTACCCAATTATTATACACATTCCTACAAAGTTTCATTGAAATATTTCAAAGGGTTAAGGAGCTATGGGGGAATGGGTTAGCCTAAAAAACTAATCAAAGGGAGGTTACTCCAAAATTAAGTAAGGGGGAACAACCATTCTTATATGTGACACACCATCTTGTGATCATGCACATTGCTATAAAGTTTCATCAAGATATACCGAATGGGTACTTAGTTATAGAATGCACAAGATTAGTATACACAAAAATACCCTAAAAATCTAATCAAAGGGATGCAACTCCAAAACGAAGAAGGGGAGAGCAACCATTGTTATACGCGACACATCATCACACCCTCATACACATTGCTATGAAGTTTCATTAAGATGTCCCAAACGGTTATCTAGTTATGGCGCGCACAAGACTAGTAGGGTAAAAAATAATCAAAGGGACATAACTTTGAAATTAAGAAAGGGGGAGCAACCATTACTATACGCGACACTTTGCCCCATCCTAATATATATGCCTACAAAATTTCATGAAGATATCTCAAACCGTTTCTGAGATATGGTGCGCACAAGAATGTTGATGGACGGACAGACAGACGGACGGACAGACAGACGGACGGACGGACGGACGGACAGCGCCATGTCATAATACGTCCGTTTTTTCAAAACGGGCGTATAAAAAGCAAACTTAAGTCTAGACTTATGAAGATGATATTGACTAAGTGCGTTTCCTCTTTGGTACGCCTCATTTCTTCTCTGACGACATTTTCATTTTAGCTGAGCTGATGCAGCCAGTGAGATACTTGGAAAAGAACGTCGCAGTAAAAAGCCCTGGGTCACTAGAGATGTTCTCGACCTCTGTGATGAGAGGAGAAATTTGAAGAAGAGGTATGAAGCAGGAGGAGCAGAAGAATACAGGGAAGCAAGCAAGATGATTCAGAAGGCAGTGAAGAAAGCGAGGGAGGACTGGATAGCTAGTCAGTGCGAGGAGATCGAAACTTGCCTGAACAAGAACATTAGCAAGAAAGCATACCAGCTGGTGAAGGATCTAACTTCAGAGAAACAGGGTAGATCCACAACTATCCAGGACAAGTCTGAGAAATGCCTTACAAAAGAACAAGAGATTCTCAGCAGATGGACAGAATATTGCTCAGAACTATACAACCATGAGACTTACGGTGACAATGCGGTTCTGGACTGCAGTCAGCCCCCAGAACAAGATCAACAAACCGATCCTTCGTGAGGAAGTTGAGATTGCAGTAGCAGCACTGAAGAAGGGGAAATCTGCCGGAGTTGATAATATACCAGCAGAACTTGTTCAAGCTGGCGGGGAGACCATGATTGATGTTTTAACAGATATCTGTAACAGGATCTGGAGAACAGGATAATGGTCTACCCCATGGACTCAGTCGCTGATTATTATGCTCCCTAAAAAGGGCAACCTACAGCTCTGTCAGAACTACAGAACCATCAGCTTCATCAGTCATTCGAGCAAAGTTATGCTGAAAGTTATCTTGAACAGGCTTAAACCACAAGCCGAAGAGATAATCGCTGAGAAACAGGCGGGGTTCCGAGCTGGAAGGAGCACCACAGAACAGATCTTCAACCTTAGAATCCTGTGTAAAAAGTATCTCCAACATCAGCAGAATCTGTACCATGTCTTCATTGATTTCAAAAAAGCCTTTGACAGGGTATGGCGTGCAGCCTTATGGGCCACCATGCGGAAGTACAAAATCAGTGCAAACCTAGTTCGCACCATTGAGCAGCTACAAGGCTACAAGTGCAGTCCTGGTAAATGGCAGCGCAGGAGAGTGGTTCAGAACAACAGTTGGAGTAAGACAAGGATGTCTTCTGTCACCCACTCTCTTCAACATTTTTCTCGAACGGATCATGCCTGATACTCTGGAAGAACATGACGGAAAGGTTAGCATAGGTGGCAGAAACATTACCAATCTGCGGTTTGCCGATGACATAGACGCCCTAGCTGAGGAAGAGCGGGAACTAGAAGCTCTAGTTGAAAGTCTCGATCAAACCTAAACAAGGTATAAGATGCAGATCAGTGCTGAGAAGACCAAACTGATGACGAACAGCGCAGATGGCATCCAGAGGGAGATCAAGGTAAAAGGGCAGAAGCTGGGCACCGTAACAAGCTTCAAAGACCTTGGAGCAGTTGTCTCAAATGATGGCTCAAAACAGGAGGTTCTCCCAAGGATAGCACAAGCTACTTCAGCTCTTACCACGTTGAAACCAATTTGGAGAGATAACAACATATCTCTTGGATCAAAGGTGAAGCTTACGCGCTCCCTTGTCATTTCCATATTTCTGTATGCCTGTGAATCGTGGACCTTGACAGCAGGGTTAGAGAAAAGAACCCAGGCCTTTGAGATGAGATGCTACCGAAGGTTACTGAACATTTCCTACAAGGACCATATAACCAAGGAGGAGGTTCGCAGGAAAATCCAAACAGCCATTGGAGAATATGATGAACTCCTTACGCTGGTCAAGAAACGAAAACTAAGGTGGTTCGGCCACGTCACAAGGTCTTCTGGTTTAGCAAAGACGATTCTACAGGGCACAGTGAAAGGAAAAAGAAGAAGAGGCAGATAGAAGAAGAGATGGGAAGACAATATTAAAGAGTGGACAGGGATGGATATTGCCAGCTCAACTAGGGCAGCTGAAGACAGGACAATGTGGAAAGGGATTGTTTCGAAGTCATCTGTGGTGCCCCAACGACCTAGTAAGGTTATGGGATAGAATAGAATAGATAGAAGTTTTTACTTCCGTTGAAAACAAGACTTTGAATGTTTTCTCTTCTATTGTTTACTGGTGAATGTGATAGGTAAGAATCCGGGACGGCCTTACGTCTTTTTGACATCAAAATCGAACATCTCTAGAAAGGTAATGTTACCTATTTAGCATTTTTTACGGGAAGTTCAGAAAAGGATATATAGAAACGACAAAATGTTTTCAGAGAAACATATGAATACTCTATGGCGATTACGTCAGTAAATTGGCGTTTAAGTCCTCGACCTATATAGTGTGACAAACGTCTCATCCCACGTGCAAGCTTTAATCTTTAAGTGGCGCACTAATATTGCATGTACCCAAAATGTGTTCTTATGCTGTATTGTTCCAAATATCACAATGCCTTTGTTTCCCTGATTGACGGCATGATTATAAATCAAGATGTTGTTTCTTAATGCAGATATTCACGCAATACTTCTAGCGCTCTGTAGTTTCTGTCATTAAAAATTCTCCCGGGTTAAAAACGGACTCTGGATGTTCTTGCCACAGGCTAGAAATCTGCCAAAAAAGGCAACAAGATTTCTTGACGTCAAATTTTGTACTTTTTATGTGTATCGTATCACGTCTAATTCCCGTGAACGTAAATTAGGGGATAACTGTACTGCAATTTGCGACCATAAAACCGACGATTTACCTCCCCAAATGACAATTTTGAATACAGTTATCCCCATTCTAATTCACTTTTCACATTTTCATCTTTAAAAGTGTGCTTCTTTGCACCCACAGCAAACGCTTTCAGCGACGTAAAACCAGACGACAGCCAATAGGAAGCGACGTTACGTAATGACGTTGGGTTTCCGACAGTATATTGCAGGATTTACTATCGCAAATTTTTGACGTTATCCAATCAGACGTCGCGTTACATACGTAAGTGCATTAGAATTGACGTTTTAAGTCTCATATAGTCGAGAAGAAAGCAGAAAACTGTAAGAAACGTTTTATTAAAAGTCCCACCAGAATCTTAGACAAATTAGTAGTTTAGAAATGATGCGTTTCTTCTTTGTTTGTTCAGTATACAGATATAGAATATGCATTGCTGCAAAACTCAATGACGCCAAACGCAGTACTTAATACTGACATGTCGTTTTAATTATTAAGGTCAAGTCATCTAAATTCGGACAGCAGGTAAATTCGGACAGTGGCATTGTTTCCTTTATATGTCAGTTGTTTAAAATTAAAACAAAAACAACTGGGCAAATAGTGAAAACCCTGATGAGACGGCTCATTATGAGCCGTCTCATCTGGATTTTCATTGTTTGCAATTGTATGTCCGAAATTATCTGCTGTCCGAATTTACCTGGCGCGATCCTATAAGCGATATTTCACTTAACTCATTTTCGTATTTGCCTCCCTTCTCAATGGGGGTCTACTCATGGAGGAGAAGCAAATTCTCATAGAGGAGAACTGTCTTTCCTTTAAGTGTAGATCCCTACTTTCGATACAATGGCAGAACTCATAGCGGTGTGACAATATACCTTATAAGCTAGTTGAAACCACATTGCATGTGTATCTGTACATATCTGCAGGCATTTCAGTTTCTAAAACGTTTTAGCCGCGACAGGAGAAAACCGAGAAAGTGGTTGTGCGCAAAGCGCAGACTAAGATCAGCCTGGGCATCCACCTAGTCTGATCAGACTCTTCCGAAGAGTCTGATCAGACTAGGTGGATGCCCAGGCCTAAGCGCTTAAAGTGTAGCTAATGGTCAAAGCTACCTCCATGCGGCCAGCGAAGACCCTGATCAGACTGGGCGGATGCCTAGCCTGATCTGAGTCTGCACTGCGTGGACAACCACTATGTTGGTTTTCTCGTGTAGCGGCTCGTTTGGTTTCTTCATCCGATATGACTGCATTTACTGCTGACTTCTGCTTCATCATCGCTTGACATTCAAACGACGAGGGTTTGCAGATACAAAAGAAAGTATACTGCTCTGCCATATGTCCGTCTTTCCTAGATCTGAGTGAGCTTACGAAAACTTTCTCAGGATCATAGACTGATTTAAGACGAAGATGTTAGAAATTCTCTAAATCCTATATTCATATTTTACAAATTTTACTTCTCTTTAAAACCTTTAGTATGTGTTATACTCCTGGCTCCAACATCTTCAGTCAGGTATAAAAGTATCAGAGAGGGGCAAGTAAAAACAAAATCTAACATCTTCGGCTGACAAAAGTCTACCAGGATCAGCGCTAGCTCGTATTCTTGCATATTTGTGGATGGCAAGCGATTTAGGGCCATTTTTGATCTCTTATTGTAGATTTGATTCTAATTTGGTAAAGCTTCAATATCCCCACTTTCAAAAATACATGTTTCATACTGTCGTTTTTAAACCGATTATGATGTCTTCATCTTTATGAACCGATATGACTGTAATTTTATTCTCCATTACGTGTGACTCTATTACAACTATTTTACAATAAAACAAAATAGGCATATAACTAGGTAACTATTTCGTACTTTGCAAAACTGGGCGTTTGATGTGATATCTATGGACGATAGGGTAGTGTCGGGTAGCTTCGGACAGCAGGGAAATTCGGACAGTGACCTTGTTTCCTTTATATGTCAGTTGTTTGGAAATAAAACAGAAATAACTGGGCAACAACAGTGAAAACCCCGATGGAACGGCTCATAATGAGCCGTTTCATCTGGATTTTCACTGTTTGCAATGGTATGTCCGCATTTACCCGCTGTCCGAAGTTACCCGACTCTACCCTACTTCTTGTTTTCTTTGAGAATATACTTGTAGACTATACAAGGGAAAGAAACATGCATCTGTTATAGACAGGAAAAGGCATTCATAAATTTCGCTCAGGTACTACAATTATATTTTTCTGTTCTGCAAACTACGTAAACTCAAAAGTTGCTAGTTACCACACAACTAAAGATTGAATAACAGCAAAAATGATGCTCTGATATCATGCAGTTTCGGAATATTGATAAAAAACCCCAAAACATTTTCATATTCTAAACAAATTTTATTCTCAAAGCTATAATACTTGAATAGTTTTCTAAATGTATAAATAGTATGTTTTCAAACCGTCATTGCCTGGAGTCTTTGCTTTCCTTTTTTGTTTTGCATATTGAGCTTGAGCCAGACTTCTCAACTTTGTCTTCTCCTTAAAGCTAAACACTTTGGCAAAGTATGCTATCTTTATTTATTTATATCAAACATACAAGGTCAGATAAATGGACAAGAAGTTTCTTGCACAAGATATTAACAGGATACATTTACTTGCCGCTGCCGAAAGCCGATTCCTTTTCTATAAGTGAGTATCGTCATTATCTAAGTATTAGATTATTATAATTATTTTTTAAATTTCACATGGAATTCCGCGGTACATGAAATTACTAGTGGCGAATTTGCTAACAGTATAGACACTGATCTGTCTGGAGTCTGGTCATTGTCTACACTATTTGCTGAGGTACTTGTCCAATATTTAGACGATCTCTAGGAGCGGCTGTAGCGTAGTGGATAACACTCCGGACTACCATTCCAGGGGTCGCAAGATCGATTCCCCGCTTCTCCGGTCTTTCGGATGAGACTTAAAACCGAGGTTCCGTCTCCATATGACCTCGTTGTTGGTGGGACGTTAAACCCGAGTTCACTCACTCACTCACTCACTAAACGTTCTCTGTAGGGTTGTCAGGTAAATTCGGACAGCAGGTAAATTCGGACAATGACATTGTTTCCTTTAAATGTCATTTTTTTTTGGTATTAAAACAAAATTAACTGGGCAAACAGTGGAAATCCTGGCCCCGAGGTTATAAAACTTTTTCAGGCTCAACTCAGCTGAGCATGAAATTTTACCAGCTAATAAATAGCAAATTACTGACAAGTCCAGTTGTTTTCTTGCTCAGTTTAGCTGAGGATGAAATTTTCTCTGCTTATAAACATGAAAATGCCAACATTAGTTGGCATTTTCATTTTATCAGCAGAGAAAATTTCATGCTCAGCTGAGTTGAGCACGAAAAAAGTTTTATAACCTCGGGGCCTGATGAGACAGTCCATTATCATCTGGATATTTACTTTTTGCAGTTGTATGTCCGACTTTACCCGCTGTCCGAAGTTACCTGACTCGATCTAAGGGCATTTGATCAGTTTGCCAAGTCTATTTTCAATTTTCTATGATTATCCTTATTGAAAACAATGGCTGAAGTTTCTCAGACCATAACTATCAGATTACAGACAGCTTCCATGCCCTACTATAATTGAGCCGTGACACGACAAAACCAACAAAGTGGCGTGTGCGCCCAGCGAAGACTCAGATCAGCCTAGGCATCTGTACAGTCTGATCAGAGTCTTCGCTGTCGACATGGAGGTTGGTTAGATCCTTAGCTACCCTTTAAGCGCACAACAAAGGCTCTGATCAGACTGGGCGGATGCCCAGGCTGATCTGAGTCTTTGCTGGGCGCACTTGCCACTTTGTTGGTTTTGTCGTGCCGTGGTCCATGTATTAAATGGCACTTAAATCTCAGACTTAAATGTATTCATTGGCATTGCTGTCACTTTAGATCGAGTTTCACAGTGTAAGAGGTGGTTCAAACTAGATTGTGTTGTCTCGTAGTCTGAAACCTTCTTGTACCGCCGGCCTATGGACAAAGGTTAACAACACGTTTGATTCCAAGTGAACATGCTTAGGACTTAACAGATTCTGGGTTTTACAGTGTAGATGGGAGTGTAGAAGATGGTACAAACTGAATTGTGTTGTCTCGTGGTCTGAAACCACCTTGTACCGGCTTATGGACAAAAATTACAATACGTTTGATACCAAATGAGCTTCGACGAAATAATGTTATTGTCTTTTTTTTTTTTTTTGGTTATATCCAGTACATTTCTTTTTTGTTATGTCCAGTACAGCTTTTCCCATTGGAAAACGAATTTCTCATGGGCAAATGGTTCTCCAAAAGGCAAGCATTGCCTAGAAAGCCAAAAATAAGTGTTACTCATAGATATAGGATTTTTATGCCCCCAACGTCGAAGAAGTTGAAGTGGCATATTGCTTTCGCCTTGTCTGTTCGTCCGTTCGTCTGTTCATCCGTTCGTCAGTTCGTTTGTTCGTCAGTGCCATCCGATACAGCTATTCTCCCTGAGAACCACTAGGCCTAGGGTTTTGAAATTTCGTATATGGGTAGGTCATGAAAAATGAGCGGACCCGTACTTTTTTTAATACCGCCAAACTTGTACTTTTGGAGTTACCTCCCCTTTATCAAAATTAAAATGAAATCTTGTTACCACGATATCTCAAGAAGTACTTGACCTAGAATGACGATATTTTGTATACAGCTTTGGGGTGAGATATACAAGAACTGATTAACTTTTGAGCAAAATGATTGAGTTATGGCCCTAGTCGGAATTTGGCATTTTTCCAACTTCTGAACCGCTTAAGGTGGTGATTTATTGTAAATGTAAAAATCTGAATAAAACCATAAAAAAAGTAATGTATCTCCCTGAAAGTTAGCAGACTTCTTATTTTTGTTGTTCTTTACAGTTTAGAATACAAAATAGACGCACATGCTGCTTAAAAAAGTGGTTTTATAAGAAAAGATCAAAGGGTAATTTTCTGCGATTAAATTTGAAAAAATAATATCGTTATTGAAAATTTACGTAGTGCTGAAGGTGCATTATTGCATAATGAAGAGCGTCCTAGCAATTATTTATTCCAACTCTTTCTCAAATTGAAATGTAGACCAGATGAAAACGGTAGCTTTTTCTCAAATGTTCAACCATGTACAAAGTAAATGTACACCGGACGCATTTATTAAATATAGGGTAGGCAAGCATACCTATGTTAACACCTACAGTATAAATAATATATTACTGACATGATCAGTGGTGTGTAGATGAAATTGTTCAACCTTGTTAAAATAGTCTTACCTGTCTCACCTGTGTGTTTTGGCAAAAAAATTTGGACACAGACTGCATCTTTTTTCATCTGCTCAGCCTGATAATGTGTGAAAGAGTTTGAAAAAATAATTGCTAGGACGCTCTCCATTATGCAACAAGGCCTTCTAAGCACTAAGTATATTTTCAATAACGACATTATTTTTTCAGATTTATTCGCAGAAAATTACCGTTTGATCTTTCCTTATAAAAACTCTTTTTAACATTAACAAATACTGCATTTTGGGATTCTAAATTATGAGAAACAACATAAAGTAGGCATCTGCTAAGTTTTGGAAAGATCAGTGTTATTTTGAGTATTTTATGCAGATTTTTGTCTTCGTCCCAAATCAGAAATCAGTGATTATCACCACCTTAACATAGGAAGCTGATTTTTTGTATATAGGTAGTCCTTGATGTGTAAAATGCTTTTATTTTATAAAGGACAGGTAACTCTATATTTATTAATTATGGAGTTATTCCCTCAGTTTGTTATTACTTATGCAGCTACTGGGAGCAAGAGCCACTGGATCTAGGGTTTTAAAATTTAATATATGAATAGTTTATGTAAAACATGTGGACAAAACAAAACATAAAAAAATCTATAGAAGTATTTGAACTAGGATTTTGATATTTGACATACAGCTTTGAATCAGTATGTATATATGCTTATTAACTTCTTAGGAATTTGGTTGAAAATTAACAGGCTTAGACATTGAAAAGTTTGATACCTTTAGTGGCAAGCATATGGTTGGGGGGGGGGGGGGGGGGGCATAGTGTTTCACAAAACACAGTTTCTAGTTAATGTAGTCATTTGACATATACCAATATACAGCTGGGGATAATGGAGACAATCTCAGTTTTGAGCGACTGTCTCCGTTTTAGGATACAAATTCTGTTTTAAAATACGCACATCCTACAACAATCAAATGTCCCTCGATCAGAGGGAGATAAAAATGTCTCTGATTTGGAGGACAGTCTCCTCATCGGAAGACAATGTGATAAAATTACATATTTATAGACTGCTCTGCGCAGTTTACTTTCAAAAAGCGCATATTAAAACCAGATCGGGAGAAACCAGTCCAACAAAATCTAATTTTATCCGTTGCTTCTAAAAAAGTACACTGTTGCGATTACTGCAGAAATGCATGACATACCCTGGTCCAGTTTCTAGATTTCAAACTTACAAGAATTCTTTAGTTTCTTGATTTTGTGGTAAACCATTGCTTGTTGTGCGATAAATTTGCAAGCAGAAGGTACCAACTTGAATCGGAAATGCTACAATGTATATTGTGGCCATTTCCTGTTTTCCAATCGGGAAACAGAATTTTAACAAATCGTGCAAAAATGGCCAAAATGCATTACAGTATATGGCAATATCCCCGGATGCAGAGAACGTCTCCATTTTTTTTAGAATTATCCCATGCATAATAATAATAATAATAATAGTAATAATAATTTGTCTTTATTTAGTATATATTATTATTTAATAATAAAAAAATAATAATAATAAACTAAATAAAGACATAACGATAATAATAATAATAGTTTGTCTTTATTAAGTATATATTATTATTAATATTAATAATAATAATAATAATAATAATAATATTAGATAAGTAAATAAATAAACGCAGCGACTAGTAAAGTGCTATATAGTGACACAAGCACATAGGGCCTATATCAGTCTGCGCATCCGTGCAGTCTGGTCAAAGATTTTGCTATTCATGGACGCAATCTATGCCCCAGGAATCTACAGGCGGACACATGAAAACTCTAGCTTGACTACATGGTTAGATAGGGCTGCTTGAGTGTTCTCTTGTCGCAAATGAGATTAAACACCTAAATGCTTAATTGAGCCGCGAAATCCCACCCAGTCTGATCAGCGTCTTCGCTAACGGCACGGAGGTAGATTAGAACTTAGCTACCCTTTAGGTGCACAGCGAAGACTCTTATCAGACTGGGTTGGTTTTGTCGTGTAGGGGCTCATTTCGAGGCTAAACAAATTACTTTTACCTATTGGTCAACAAAATGAATCTTGGGACATGATAGCCTATTGAGTACGGATTGCTGCTTCGAGGCTCAGTCTGAGTTTGTGTTCTTTCGTTGTTATTGCTACAGCTTGACTAAAGATCGGTCGTTAACGAGTCACCGGGTGTGTTGCTTAAGAAGTATAGAAAATCGTAAAAATCCTTTGGGTACAAGTTGAAACAGGAATGCTGTTGCGTCGACGGTGACTCAACGTCGCATCGAGATTTTGACAGCGTTGCTTTAGCTTTGTTTGTCTACTGGGAAGTGAGACCAGCGAATTTCACTGCAAAGTCTTACATTCTCAGAAACAAACAATCCTCGAATAACACTTGTCCATTTGCAGTGAGACATTTGATTAACACTGTTTTGTTCCTGTTTCAGGAGAATGTCAGTGGACAACATCACGGACCTTCTCAACCAGACTCTTACAACACCGCCTCCTCACAGCATTCCCTCGACTGTGGAAGCTTTCCAGATTGCCGCACCATCTGCTGTCCTCATAGACCGCATCATCACGCCGATATGGTACACTATTGGAATCATCGGTAACCCACTCACCATGAAAATATGGCTGTCGAAAAGAATGCGCGAAAACAATAGTTCCGCCATTTATTTAGGATCTATAGCAATTGTGCAGTTTATTTTTATATTTCTTCATTTCTTCTTAGAATTGCATTTGGCTTGGGATATTCCAACGTACAACAAGCCAACAGTATGTGAGATTTTCAACTTTCTTTATATTACGCCACAATATTTGTCGCCATTGTTGATTTTCGGATTTACCGTGGAACGATATATAGCCGTGTGTCATCCTTTTAAAAAAGAGAAATATTGTACGGTTCGGCGAGCAATAATTGTGGTTGGAATCCTTACAGGAGTTTCATTTTGTCTTGGATCCGTGCAAGCGTACATTTGGACGTACAATGAAGAGAGGAATTTATGCTTCTTTCGCCACGGGGCCAGGCCATTCTATGAAGTTTGGACGTGGGTATCAGAAATGGTCATATTTGCACTAGTTCCCCTCTCAGTGTTAGTGTTCAATATATTTGTGATTCGGGAAATTAAGCAGCTTACTCGCCGTGCCTCATTCCGTATGTACAAGGATAGTCAACGTCAGAACTCGTTCAACCAAACGTCAACGGTGACGTTACTGTCTGTCTCGTTCTATCTCATCTGTACGCTCTTACCAGCTACCATAGTTTATACTCTTCAGTCTTTGATCTCAACGGGGGACCATCATCTTCGACCAGAGGACTGGCCACATGACCCTCAGTGGCAAAAATATTTAACATATTATACCATAAGAAAAATTGTGGAGGAGATATGTTTCTCAAACTACGCATGCTATGTGTTTATATACTATATTACAGGGGCATACTTCAGAAATGAAGTTCATAAATTGTTATGCTTTAAAAGACCTAAGCCTAAGTCAAAAGAAGCCAATATGAAATCTCGAAACAGTAGGACCAGCCGAACAAGTATCAATAATCAGTATACCCTAGTGACAACCAATGGAAAACCAGACGGTGAGATGAGCTCCACCGCCTGCTGAACCAGGTTGCTATAGTTACGGTAGAGTCTGGTAACTTTGGACAGCAGGTAAATTCGGACAGTGACATTGTTTCCTTTACATGTCAGTTGTTTGGAAATAAAACAAAAACAACTGGGCAAACACTGAAAATCCTGATGCGACGGCTCATTATGAGCCATCTCATCTGGATTTTCACTGTTTGCAATGAAATATCCGAATTCAACCGCTGTCCGAAGTTACCCGAGTCTACCCTAGTGTACCATACTCTACATTCGAACAGATTTGATAGACAATAGTCACGATACGACCCATGTCAGTCCGTTTAAAACAAATCTTTTGTTTATTCCATGCAAATCCAATCGGACTGGAATATAGAAAAGAACTGTTCTTAAAACGGACTTGAATTGATCATATTATGACTGATGAGTATCGGATCTGCTCTCATTTTACTGTATGAAAATGTAAATGTATAAATGCGTGAAAGAGAGACACTAATGTGTATCGATCTGCACACGGCTTATGTCCAGATCGGTCTTCTGTATACATGTTCACTTTGTGAATTTTGCAAGGTCGCAATATTCACACCTAGTAAACGCAATTCAATTCATACCTGGAAATTCAATTCATACCTGGAAATTCAATTCATACCTGGAAATTCAAAATGCTGCAGATAAATAGCCAAAATATAACAATGCTATTCGACACATAGACTACGTTTGGGGTGGGGTTCTGACAATGATGACACTGGCGATTCTGCCAATGGTGCCATTGGTTGCCAATGGTACCAATGGTAACCGTGGAACCCTGAACAGTATTGGCAGCCAATGATGCTTTGAGAGACCGCAATATTCACAGAACGCATTTTTCACACGTGTGTGATGAATACGGTCGTATTCTTCACATTTCGCCAGTGTGACAACTGCGTTCGGATTTTGTAGCGATTTTTAGTAGGAACGCATTTTTCACACATACGGCAAGGAAAGCAATGTGTTATTCCTTTCCAACAACTATTTTGAGTCCCAACCACGCTGAACCTTTGGCTCTCGGGAGTTTATAGGAAAGGCAGTCTCCGCTGTCCGACGCCTGACGCTTCGAGCTACTATATGTCTTAAGCGTCTGCACTGCAAAAATAAACGGTAGATTTTACGGTAAAATAACTGGCAACCGGCTGCCAGTCCTTTTACCGTTATTTTTACGGGCGCCCGTAAAAATTGCAGGACTCATCAAGCAGAGTGGGCCAGAAAAGAGCAGATGGTGTTTTGGTTAGATAGCCCCTCAACAATACAAAGTTATTTTCGAGTGCGCCAAGTTAACATAAAACTTCCATTTCGTGATTTCCAACAATTTCTTACAGGCAAAAACCCGTAAAAATAACGGGAAAAGGATTGGCAGCCGGTTTCCAGTTATTCTACCGTAAAATCTACAGTATTTTTTTTACAGTGTGGGTCAATCTCAACGAAACATAATGAACCGAGCGTGCGAAGATAGTGATATTTCATTTATATAGGGGAAAACGGGAATCCCCGCAGTGACGTCATCGGATGATCACTTGGTTAGCTTGGTTGGCAAAATATTAGCAGCGGACAGCCTGTTTTTCTATAGGATAGTCTGGAGTGTATTTGCTAAAATGCGTAAAACATAATTAAAATAAGTGCGAATAAATAGCTACCGATTTAAAACAATTGGAAATAAGGTCTTAGTCACCTGTCATACGAAAAAGAAATCATTTAATTAATTGACTTCATCTAGTAAAACAAGTATTTGAGTTCACCCATCAACTTAACCGGACTGTTTTTCTTAATAACTACGACTGGAAAAACCATTAACAGAATAAAGTGAAAATACTGTAGATCAGTCTCTAAATCTTTTCTACTATAAAGTATATTTATTAGTATAAATAGGATAATAGGATAAGATGAGTTGCTTAAGAAAAATGAGCTAACCCATATTCCTTGTCTTTTCCGGCGGACATGTAAATGTGAAATTACGCTGGTTTTTCAATTAATACAATGCAACATTGTCAACAAATTTCGGGAAAAGTATCTAAACTAGTGCTTTGATGTTTGAGAGTATTACTTTAAGCTGGTTTGTAGATCATGTAATTAAATTTTGGGTCTTTATCGTAAATATATGACTAAACTATGCTTTACTGTCGTCGACTTTGGCACTTTCCAACTTGTTCTGTACGCTGTCTGAAGATGACTTGTACTGAGTTTCTTGAAACAATTTGTGACGATTTGGTCAGATATAGATTTCCCGCATGGAACTATATACCAACATGCACTGAATATACTGTACATATATCTTTTGTGATAAAATTAACCTTGATTCAGCATACGGGGATGTTAGAAGAAGCTACCTTCCAAAATTATGAATTGGAAATGCCTGATATTGCACAGTAATACCACAAGGTGTCCTCCCGCTGGATTATGGCACCACCCAACAGTTAGTACTGGAACCTATGCCCTACAGCTTACGTCATCAGCATACAATGTCATGTGAATTAAACAAACAACGTGAGTTTTTTCCATAGTCTTGTGGCCGTAGCTAGGGACAATGATTCTTGGAGCCTATAGTTTAGCCAAAGGTTATGAAACAGGGAGCCTGTCCCTTTTCTTTCGTAGCCTTTAACAGTCCCTGATTCGAAACAGGTAGCCATTTACTGCTGGGATGACAGATTCAGATTTTAAGTCGTTGACCCGGCTGGCGACTGAAACCTGCGACCTTCTGCACAGAAGAGGAGAGCAGTTTTCTAGTCTTCTTTTGTTCACTATATCGTTTTCCCGTCCACTATTACTTTCATACTTTCATGTTTATAAAAATGTCAAGAAGTGAAAAATGCGTTTTTGTTGTATTTTGTCATATTTTAGGGGTGTTGCATGCGATTGGAAAATTACGTTTTCATGGTACATATCAAACGCAAATTTCACAGACATGTGACAAATGAGTTCAAATTCTGTGAAAAATGCGACCGCATTTGTCACACGTGTGAAAATTGCGAACGCATTTTTCACACATGTGAAAAATGCGTTCTGTGAATATTGCGGTCTCACAATGCTTGGTACTATTGGTAGAGCCAATGGCGCCAATGGTACCATTGATGGAGCCAATGGTACCATTGCAGAGTCAATATTTTTCTGTAATTACTATTTTTTAGTTTTCTAATTTGGTTTCTTCATTGTGGGAAAATATGTTTATTCTCCTGTCTCAAACTCGATCGTTAATGATGGATTTACTAAATCGCCATATTGAATTACTCATGGTTCCCGCATTGTCTGCAGTATGTTATTTGACACATAGGCTGCGTTCGGGGTTCTGTCAATGATGACACTGGCGATTCTGCCAATGGTGCCATTGGTTGTCAATGGTCCAATGGTAACCGTAGAACCCTGAACAGTATTGGCAGCCATTGATGCTATTGGTACTATTGGTAGAGCCAATGGCGCCAATGGTACCATTGGTCGAGCCAATGGTACCATTGCAGAGTCAATATTTTTCTGTAATTACTATTTTTTAGTTTACTAATTTGGTTTCTTCATTGTGGGAAAATATGTTTATTCTCCTGTCTCAACTCGATCGTTAATGATGGATTTACTAAATCGCCAAATTGAATTACTCATGGTTCCCGCGTTGTCTGCAGTATTGGCAGCCAATTGTCGGCAGTACTGGTACCCTTCGTACCAATGGTAGAGCCAGTGATGCCAATGGTGAAACTCTGAATGGCATTGGCATGCCAGTGGTGACATTGGCAGAACCCCGAACGCACCCATGTTTTTGGTTTGACCAATTTGGAGGTTTATGACAACGTCACACGCAATTTTGTTGTCAAAGCAATTACTATGGAAAAAATATGCTAAGTTTACAAACATATGAGTTGCATACAGTAGCATTGCTATATTTTGGTAAATATTTGCAGAAGCCATTGAATTCTTTATTTCCACGTGCGAATGGAATGGCACGATAACCAGGCGTGAAATTGTTACAAAGAAAATCAAGTATAGGTGCATCTTCGCAAGCCAAGGGTACTAAGTCCACTTTGTTCCTTACGTACCTGACGTACGTAAGGAACAAAGTGGACTTAGAACCCTTGGGTTGCGAAGATGGTACAGGTGGGTCTCAGCATGCACAGTTCGCATACGCTGAAACAAATGTTGTTTTTTCTTATGAACAGGAACAAATAAATGTTAGACATAAAACTGTCAAACAATATCGAGTTTATTACCATTAGAGCTGTCGGGCCGTGTAGCGCAATCGGTAGGGCACCTGACATAAGTCAGAGGTCCTGGGTTCGATACCCGGTCTGGCCACATACTTTCGTTTCTCCTTCCGCTTATTCAAGAAGGACAGTTGTCAGTTACTGGGAAAAATATGTGCACTTAGTACTGGTTAACCGCTTAGGAGGTCTAAGCCTGCCCAGGAATAGTGTGGTTAGGTTAACTGACCGTCCCGACATGACCATAGCTGTTTAGCGTGGACATAAACAACAAATCCATTAATAAAAAAGCCCACTACAGCTAATTAAGGAGCTCTAAGCGAGCAGATGCAAAGTCGAAATAGTGTCGAGTCTATCAAGACGTTGCATCGATGCCGATACATTGTTTCACCGTTCTGTGCCTATTGAATATATACTGCTCAAAAGAAGTTTTGCATCACCATGCTTTTTCCATATAGCTAATGCAAAACAGTCATATTTCACATGTGTATAAGTCATATGAGTAGCAATGAAATACGTGGTCATTCTGTATGATTATTATTTTTTTTGGTATTATATCATAAATGTAAATAGTTGGTCTTCGGGTTCCGTCCGTCTTGGCAAACATAGCCTAAACAAAGCCTAAGTCTGGACGATTTCCCATATGGTTTGTTAAGAGCCAATACCACTAGTCAGTCAGCCAAACATTTATCTACCCTGACTGGGGTCAGTTCTGTCCTCAAGTTTGTCAGGTGTTTACAGAGACATACGTGTACGAGTTACAGAAACCACAAAGCAAAACAGAGACATTCCTTTCTTGTATTCCTCTTGCAAATATGTTGATTTAGCATTATGTCTATGGGAAAATATATGGTGATGCAAAACTTCTTTGGGCATTATATAAATTTTACTCATTTGCATAGTGTCCCATAAAAGGGACTTTGGCAAACACTGCAAACCCAGTTCAGACGCCGCCTAACGCGGCGTCTGAACAGAGTCTACACTGTTTGCATAAGAAAAATGAGCAATTTTCTTTAAAAGGCAAACTAATTTAAATGAAATAAACCAGACAGCCCTTAAATGACAATGGACTGATCCAATATATAATGAGAGAAGAATCCACTAGGCATAAATGGGGTAAGGTATTTATTAATACATGTACATGTATGACATTACTACCCGTGATCAACTAATGAAACAGTTCATTCCTGCACCAAGGTCAGACACTTTCAGAGCTATCAAAACAAATCATACAGCATTAAGGTGAATGGGTATACTTTCAGAGTAAGCATCTCTATTTTTGGCCCCTTTTCTCAGTAGCAATCAACTCTTAAAGGAAAGAATTTGCTCCTCTAGGAGCAAAGAAATTGCTCCTATAGGAGGAAAATGTTTCCTTTTATTGGATATCCCAAAAGATTTGTTCCTCTAGGAGCAAAATCTTTCCTTTAATGGTAGATCCCATAGAGTAATATTCCTTTAAGAGTTGGTCACATGTCAAAGAGCTACATGTACCTCATCCAGAAAACCAAACAGGAATTCATGCAAATTATTTTTGGAAAAGAGGCAGGGGTCGTTTATTAGGATTAATAAGGTGGTATATGAAACATTTAGTACATCTTTTATCTTCTATTTTCTGTTTTTAAACCACAAAAAAAAATCCAGAGGACCTTTGGTCCTGTAGCTAACCTGAGTCCATTCAAGCTCAGCACTCAAGAACAAGTAGCTCTAAGGCAAATTGTACAATATGTTCGAATTTCGAATGAGATTTTATGCTTGTCCTAGTAATCAGCAAGTTTGATGAAGTTTCGGTAAAAATTCGAAGTGTGGGACAAGGTCAAATATGGGCTATTTAAGCATTCAAGAGCAGGTCTCTACAAGGCAAATGTACAATATAGCCAAATTTCGAACGCATGCGAGGGTTGACAATTACTTGATCATACTTGCTGATAACCAGGACATACAATGTCCTGGTTATCAGCAAGTATGATCAATGTATGTCCTGGTTATCAGCAAGTGTGATCAAGTAATTGTCATCAGCCTTTTAGTTTCTGGGAGAAAGGATTTTAAAATATTCAACTCAAGTGACCTTTGGCAAAGGTAACTAAATGACCTTGATCTTTTGAATTCATCGGGGTTTAAGTCGAATGTATTTCAATTTTACAGAGTCTAATAGCAACAGAGAGAGCACTTTTTCAGCTTTTTCCCACCCGAAAGCCTAAGGGACCAAATTTGACCTTGCCGTAAAAATAGGTCAAGATCAACCCAGGATCATCATTTATATAATCTTTGTAGTATGAGAGTCCCAGATGTTACAGTTTCAAGGCAATCTGTCCTGTGGTTCTAGAGAAGAAGATTTTTAAGGTTATTACACATGTACCATATATGGACATGGTGGTCATCTTGGTCATGTGATCAGGACTGAATATATAAACTTTATTTCCCCCTTTGCCTAAAGGCTGCATTTAAAATTTAACTGAAATTGGCACAATAGTTTCAGAGGAGAAATTCTTTGAAGATGTTTACAGATGACAGACGAGTGATCTTTGACCAAGGTCATAGAAGTTGAGTATTGATTGCATTTCCATAGCACAGAACACAACAACAACAGAAAAATGCACTTTTTCAGCGTTTCCATTTAAAGCCTAAGGGACCAAATTTGACCTTGCCTTGCATAAAATAGGTCAATGTCAACCCAGGGTCATCATTTATAAAAACTTTGTTATTCTAGATCCTTAGATGCTATGTTATTCTAGATCCTTAGATGCTACATAAGAAGTTTCAAGGCAATTGGCCCAGTAGTTCTGGAGAAGACTATTTTTCAAGGGTTTACCATATATGGGCATGGCCGCGATCTTGGTCATTTGACCTAAACATAATGTATAAACATTCTTTCTCCCTTTACCTGAAGGCTGCAGATGAAATTAGATTGAAATTGGCCCAGTAGTTTCAGAGGAAAAGACCTTTGAAAATCTTAA
The DNA here is from genome assembly GCA_963989385.1 of Ctena decussata. Lineage (NCBI taxonomy): Eukaryota > Metazoa > Mollusca > Bivalvia > Lucinida > Lucinidae > Ctena > Ctena decussata. The sequence continues at coordinate 3,076,894 of OZ022505.1, read as the reverse complement.
CAAACAACAGATGAGTGATCTTTGGCCAAGGTCACTAAATGGCCTTGACCTCTAGAATTCTTAGGGGTTGAAGTTGACTTCATTTTGATATCACAGGCTACAATTATAGCAACAGAAAAATGCACTTTTCTGCTTTTCCCATTCACAAGTCTGAGACACCAAATTTGACCTTGCCATAAAATTGGTCAACCCAGGGTCATCGGTTACATAAACGTTGTAGTACTAGAGTCCTCAATGCTACATACCAAGTTTCAAGGTAATCAGCCCAGTGGTTCCGGAGAAAAAGATTTTTTAATTTTTTTGTTACCATATATGGGCATGGCGGCCATCTTGGTCATGTGACCTGGAACAGATTAACCTTTCGTTCCTCCATCCTGTATAAGCTCATATTATATTTGGCTTCAGTTGGCCCAGTGGTTTCTGAGAAGAAGGTGTTTAAAGAGTATGGACGACGACGGACGACGACGACGGCGGAGGATTGAGGCCTTCGGCTAAGGTGAGCTAAAAGACAAGGACCAAAGTGGACAGCTATACTGGTCACCACCATTCTAGGGATCCGCATTAGTTCCGCATTGGAACGAACTGTAGCTTCACCTACTGAGGGCTTTAAACTAGTCCTCCTGATACAATAAGGTGGTCGGTCTGCGTTGAGGCTTCCTAATTCATGAGTGAAACGCCATAGAAAAACACTAAATATCATTAGAAAACTATGCTGAAGCAAAGTTGAGAATTGCAAATCGAAGCCAGAGCAAAAAGAAGTCACTGGTTGGACCAGGAAACTTTGGTGGCCAGGCGCCAAACCTTGCCTAACAGATTATTCTATAGTAGATTTAGAAGAGCGGTGGGTTATTCTTTGTGATGGTCAGTTTTTTCCTGTGGATTTTCATTAATGAGCCGCGACACGACAAAGCCGTCAAAGTGTCATGTGCGCCCAGTGAAGACCCATTTACTCATTTACTGCTGGTTCGACAAAGAAATATTTTCAGTTCTTGATCCATGGGGATTTGAACCTGCCATCTGCAGAAGCCAAGTGCTAGTCATATTAATAAAATACAAGTATTCAATACGTGCCAGGATGACTCGTTTGAAGATCGACATGCGTTTTCAGTTTGTGAGTATAAAGACTTACAAAATTATACCTTGGCACCAAAGAAATTAACTATTCTAACACTCCAGTGGTAAAATCTAGTCATATATTGCGTGACAAATCACTGGGCGGACTACAGTGACGTTTTTAGCGCCGTTCGTACGTCATTTCGATTCGTTTTGTGGCGTCAATTTTCATTTCCATGAGAATAGACGATATAACGTCGTTTTCTCGCATCAAATATTCACGAAATACATGTAAACGCCAAAGTTAATATTGTTGGCGGGATTTATTCGTGTAATCATGGCGAAAATCTGGGACAATCTGAAGGAAACACTTGTGTTTTTGTCGTTTATTGCGTGTTAGAATTGAAATAGATTCTTGCTAATAAGCGATTTTTGCTGGTTGCCGGTCAGTCGTCAGTGAATATATAACTCGCGCTTTGCGCTCATGATATATCCACTTCACGACTGACCTCCAACCAGTGATATATAGGGCAACAAATCACTGTTAGCCAGAATCTATTTCTTAAATAATGATAATGATACTACTAATGATAAGACGAAGAAGAAGAAGAAGAAAGCAAATTGCTAACGGAGAAGAAGAAAGCAAATTCCTAACGGGATGTTGGTTACCTGAAAAGAAGAAGAAAGAAGAAGAAAGCAAATTGCTAACGGAGAAGAAGAAAGCAAATTGCTAACGGAGAAGAAGAAAGCAAATTGCTAACGGAGAAGAAGAAAGCAAATTTCTAACAGGATGTTTGTAAAGCTTCCTGCAACGCGTGCTTTCGCGCCTTTCTAACAAAGACATTTGAGACACTGAGATCGGCGACATGCACTTGCATGTTATTTCGTTCTGAAGTGAAAATAGGAAAAACAAGGTAGACGACGTCAACTCAGTATTTATTGAACAAAAGTATCTCATTGTATATGGATCTTTCCCAGATTTCTTGTACTTAGTCCATGTGTTATTCTTTTAAGCGCCTAAACGAAGATTATTGAACTTGCAAACAGCGTAGATTCAGATGAGGTGGCTCATCATGAGCCGCCTCATCTGGGTCTACACTGTTGGCCGTAACAGTTTTTGAAATTTTGTAGACGTAAATTTTGTCGCTTAAAGGTTTAACTATACCAAAACAAACTGCAAAAAGGAATCAATGCAACACGCCCGCCATATTTGGTGATAAGCACCTTTGGCAACTTTATTTCTGAGAGAATGAAAACGCAATCATTTAGGCAAACCATGTAGACATTAATCTTACTATCCATAGTAGACGTCTGGTGGAGAGCCTTCTAGCATCGATACGTGTATGAGTGTCAACGAACTCGAGTTCTTGATCACAACCTTGGTAATAGCCTCTTAAGAGCTGTGGTAATTCGTTTGAGTCGCGTCAAGAGAAAATCTTACAGCATTTGCGAAGTCAAGACTACTTACAAACACAGTCTGCTCAGTATGTACATATTTCTAGTGTAACTATTTTGTCTGAGTGAATTGCACGTGCTCTGACAAGATGGTGCATGTTCTCCGGTTGATTTTAGTATGTGCTGTTCACATAAACCTAAGTCAGGTTTTGACACGGTTGGAATCAAATGGTAAATTAAGCTAAGTACAGTGTGGAAGGACAATAATAAGATAAAAGTGCCTAAATAATCAGTCGTCAGGCTTTATTCTTTCTTTGGTCTCTAGTGCAACTTATCTGTTCAGGAAATAATGCCGGTCTTGTAACCACAGTGACGAACCTCCAGACGAGAAAATATCTTATACTGAGCAAAAGTGAAAACGATACATTAAAGATGACAGTTTGAAACTATAGTATAAAGTTTTAATGGCTCGATATTTTTTTCAGTCGTGCAAGTCATTCAGCAAAAGAATGTCTCTTAAATTATTAATCTGATACTCCTCGTAACAGAGTTACCCTAGCTCATTTGATTTCAGCCTATTTTCTCATACACCAAGAATCGCATGCACAAATGCCCATTTTCGTTGATATAAAGCGTTGCAGCCAGAGTTGGTGATAATTTTTGTAAATTCTACATAAAAACATATGTTAGACCCCCTCATCTGAACCGTCGAGACGGTTCAGATGAGGGATCACAACATATAGTTTCAATGAGAAATAAAAAAAAATATCCCTAAAAAATCTCACGCCCAGGCCGAAGATCGAACCGGAGACCCTTCGATCTAAAGTCGAGCACTGTACCACGTCGCTGTAAAAGCCGGCTTGTACCGCAAGGCAGTACAAGTGTATGATATACCTAATTACCTACACCCTGTGACATTCTCCTCCATCAAATTGGACTTCGTCCCCGAAGTTCCAGGCTAAAGAGCTGCATATAGAAATAGGCTCGAGGAATTACTGCACAGGGGTCAGGCTGGATTTTACGTTGGGCGCCATTTGTCACAGACACTTAAAAAATCTCACGCCCCGCCCGAGATCGAACCGGGGACCATTCGATCTAAGGTCGAGCACTGTACCACGTCGGTGTAAAAGCCGGCTTGTACCGGAAGGCAGTACAAGTGTATGATATACCTAATTACTTACACCCTGTGACATTTATATATAAGGCGCAACACAATATATCTTGGCTCCTATTCTGTTCACAGTATCCGAACTCACGGTACCATCTCTTCCGGTTTTCATAGCGTTGAATCGAGAGTACAACGTTCGCTTACAACCAGTAGTCGGAAATCATTATGTTTAGAGATTGTATCCGGAATCTGCTGGGTCATTTATAGTTATTCAGCTTCGAAAATGTAAAGAGGTAAGTTTAATATAATTTGCTCTTCGGTTTACTTTATTACCCTGTACAATGAAAACCTCATGGCCGTCACAGAAATTTTATTCCGAACAGCTTAATTTAACACGAGTTTGTATCGTGCAAAACCTAGCTATAATCCTATTACCAAAACTAACACACAGTAGATTGATAACGCCTTCCGTTTACTTTAAAGATGTTTATAAAACATGTAAGAAAAGGCTCAAAATGGTTTTAGAATCATGCCAAGGGCGATTTGAATTCTGTGCCGTTTACTATCCACCCATACACGACATTGTACAGGGCAATAAAGTAAAAGACCGAAGAGTAAATTATATTAAACTTACCTCATAACATTTTCGAAGCCGAATAACTATAAATGACGCAGCACATGCCGGATAAATCTCAAAACATTACGATTTCCGACTACTGGTTATAAGCGAATGTTAGTACTCTCGATTCGACGCTATGGAAACCGGAAGAGCTGGTACAGAGAGTTCGGATACTGTGCTGTTGATTTCATGACCGGATTTCTGTCAATTTACAGTCCTTAATAGTTCTGCTGGTGCAAATCTTATTACTGTATCCTAGAGCTGCTTCTATATGCAACTAATTTTCATGAAATTGTCATGAAGCATTATCTTTTATTGTTGTCGTGATCACGTTTCTTTCTTTTCAGAGCTATAGCACTTGGTCTGCCCATTGATTTGTCCGCAACTCCTCCGTCCAATTTCAACCAATTTTCACGCCGTTTTTTCTAGAAATTGTTTTCACCACCTGAAGTTAACCGTTTAACATATTGCTTATTGTCAGGATTCTGGCCCTTGATTATCACCCGAACTTACAGCCTCGAGTGTACTTTACTCGGTTGTTGACATGTCCATACATCGGGTGAACGTTTAACCTTAAGGCTGTCAGAGATAGAGCACTTGGACTGGTTTAAGAACCAGATATTGCAGCTATGCACGGCCCGCACAGTCTGTCCTAGAGGCAAAGGAAAAGTGATATTTGAAGTGCGTTTGGTTAAATTCAGGTCCGATCCGGTGTTTCGTTCGTTTTGGTTATTCTATGGGCCACATTTTGCGGGTGTGGTGCATAGTGACCAATGAAGAGACATTTTTTTCCGGTAAATTTACTACCGTGGTGTGTATCTTGGTTCCCGACGTTTATCGAGGCTTCCGTTATAAAACAACGGTAGTATTCTGGACAGGGTACCAGACTTGGGGTTGTGGTGCATTGTGGCAAATGAGAAACAGAGATTTAGGAACTGACCAATAACTAGATGTCTCCTCAAAACCGATACAAACTTGCACTACATCAAATTGGTCTATCGACCAATATTGACGGGCCGTGCAATTATTACGTTTTTGTGATTCACAGTCAGTGGCTGGTTTTCACCAGCAAAGTTTTATCCAGATCATGCTTAACTTTAAAGCTGTATGTGTTTTAGACTGGTGATCAAGTTCAGTTTGCTTGAAACGTTTATTGGCAATGTAACATATTCTGTCTGAAAAGTGACAGAGTTTGTTTAACAAGACACCCGTGTTGCGGAGTCTGGCTTCAGTATGACTCTTTTACTGCTTCAATCCATTACCTTAATAATAGATCTATATATGTATTGTCACAAGAGAAAACTAACAAAGTGGCATGTGCGTCAAGCAAAGACTCAGATCAGCCTGGGCGTCCGCCCAGTCTGATCAGAGTCTTTGCTCTCCGCATGGAGCTAGCTTCAGCCTTTAGCTATCCTTTAAGCGCAAAGCAAGACTCTGATCAGACCGGGCGGGTACCCAGGCTGATCTGAGTCTGCGCTGGGCGCAATGCTTTAATGTTGGTTTTCTCGTGTCGCGGCTCAAGTATGTATTGTCACAAGAGGAGTGTTTAGATTAAGGTTTCAGTTTACAGTAATCAGAGAGGGCCGTAAAACAAAATGAGATAAGTAAAAAGCAAATGTGGTTGCTACGCAATTATTCTCTTCATGGAATTGTCGTCTAAGCCGCGACGTAAGAAATAAATTCTGAGGAAGCAAGGAACGATTCAGAGAAATGAAAATAGCAGACTCAGTGTAATTGGGTTCATGTGCAGTAATGAAATGTTGCAACACGACCCAAGCCACCTATCACCGGCTTCAGCGGAACTCTATTTTCAAACTGACACAGAATGAGCCCAATGATTCCAAATGACCAGAAAATATACACTATGATGACATCCATCCTTGGACATACGCAGACTTGTAGTTACCGTTAACCGGCTTGCGCACGCGCGCATTGTGATTGGTACGTGCGCATTTAACATTTTACAAAAATTTTGTCCGAGCGACAGGTGTATGCACCGACACTACGTACGTGCGCAGGCTGGTCTGAGTTTAGTTATGCGCAGACTAGCTAGACTACAAGACTCGTTTTGTCACAAAGCAGTCATATAGGAAAGGTTACTGCAATGTGAAAACAACAACAACATGTCCCTGCGTTGTGGCCCAACCGTGTTCGTGAGCGTGGCAATATGTGTAACAAGAACCAACACTGTTGCTATAACATGTCCACGCACTGTGGCTAGAGTACACCCTTGCAGCGTGGCTATATGTACAGGAAGAACCAGCATTGTTGCTATATTTGGTTGTTTTTGGTTTAACGGCCCTTTGAGACAGAATTTCAGTGTATATCGGGGCTTCGCCCAGAGAGAGGGAGAAAGAAAAGAGAAATGATAGAGGAGAGAAAAAAAATCCTAACAACCCCATCCCGCACCTTCTGCAAGCACAGTTGGCCGTTGCCCTACTTTTATCCAAATAATGAGGATACCCAGGCACAAGAAGTTTTAACCAGCACCATTGTTGCTAGAACATATTCACGCACTGTGGCCAGAGCTGGCCTCTGCAGAGTGGTTATATGTATAACAAGAACCAGCATTGTTGCTAAAACATGTTCATGCACTGTGGCCAGAGCACGCCCTTGCAGCGTAGCTATAGCACCAGCATTGTTGCTAGAACATGTTCATGCACTGTGGCTAGAGCACGCCCCTGCAGCGTATCTATAGCACCAGCATTGTTGCTAGAACATGTTCATGCACTGTGGCCAGAGCACACGCCCATGCAGCGTAGCTATAGCACCAGCATTGTTGCTAGAACATGTCCATGCACTGTGGCTAGAGCAGGCCTCTGCAGCGTAGCTATAGCACCAGCATTGTTGCTAGAACATGTTCAAGCACTGTGGCCAGAGCACACGCCCATGCAGCGTAGCTATAGCACCAGCATTGTTGCTAGAACATGTTCATGCACTTTGGCTAGAGCAAGCCTCTGCAGCGTGGCTATATTTTCAAGAACCAGCATTGTTGCTAGAACATGTTCATACACTGTGGCTAGAGCAAGCCTCTGCAGCGTGGCTATATTTTCAAGAACCAGCATTGTTGCTAGAACATGTTCATGCACTGTGGCTAGAGCAGGCCTCTGCAGCGTGGCTATATTTACAGGTTTGCTAGAACATGTTCATGCACTGTGGCTAGAGCAGGCCTCTGCAGCGTGGCTATATTTACAGGAACCAGCATTGTTGCTAGAACATGTTCATGCACTTTGGCTAGAGCAGGCCTCTGCAGTGTGGCTATATTTACAAGAACCAGCATTGTTGCTAGAACATGTTCATGCACTGTGGCTAGAGCAGGCCTCTGCAGCGTGGCTATATTTACAAGAACCAGCATTGTTGCTAGAACATGTTCATGCACTGTGGCTAGAGCAGGCCTCTGCAGCGTGGCTATATTTACAAGAACCAGCATAATTTCTAGAACATGTTCACACACTGGGGCTAGAGCAGGCCCCTGCAGCGTGGCTATATTTACAAGAACCAGCATAGTTGCTAGAACATGTTCATGCACTGTGGCTAGAGCAGGCCTCTGCAGCGTGGCTATATTTACAGGAACCAGCATTGTTGCTAGAACATGTTCATGCACTGTGGCTAGAGCAGGCCTCTGCAGCGTGGCTATATTTACAGGGTTGCTAGAACATGTTCATGCACTGTGGCTAGAGCAGGCCTCTGCAGCGTGGCTATATTTACAGGAACCAGCATTGTTGCTAGAACATGTTCATGCTCTGTGGCTAGAGCAGGCCTCTGCAGCGTGGCTATATTTACAGGAACCAGCATTGTTGCTCGAACATGTTCATGCACTGTGGCTAGAGCAGGCCTCTGCAGCGTGGCTATATTTACAGGAACCAGCATTGTTGCTAGAACATGTTCATGCACTGTGGCTAGAGCAAGCCTCTGCAGCGTGGCTATATTTACAGGAACCAGCATTGTTGCTAGAACATGTTCATGCACTTTGGCTAGAGCAGGCCTCTGCAGCGTGGCTATATTTACAGGAACCAGCATTGTTGCTAGAACATGTTCATGCTCTGTGGCTAGAGCAGGCCTCTGCAGCGTGGCTATATTTACAGGAACCAGCATTGTTGCTAGAACATGTTCATGCTCTGTGGCTAGAGCAGGTCTCTGCAGCGTGGCTATATTTACAGGAACCAGCATTGTTGCTAGCACATGTTCATGCACTGTGGCTAGAGCAGGCCTCTGCAGCGTGGCTATATTTACAGGAACCAGCATTGTTGATAGAACATGTTCATGCACTGTGGCTAGAGCAGGCCTCTGCAGCGTGGCTATATTTACAAGAACCAGCACTGTTACTAGAACATGTTCACGCACTGTGCCCAGAGCAAACCCCTGTAGTAAGGCTTTATGTACAAGAACCAACACTGTTACTAAAACATGTTCACGCACTGTGGCTAGTGCAAGCCCCTGCAGTGGCTATATTAATAACAAGTACCAGCATTGTTAAAAGAGTTTAAGGACAGACTTCAGCGCCAGGTGTGTGCATCCATTGAGCCACATGGGGAACGCCTTTACAGAATTATTACAAGAATATGTCACTGTTGTGTGGCTACGTGTACAGCAATATTGTTAATGTCCACGAGCTGTTCCCAGAGAACGTTCCTGCGATGTGGCTACACATATAGCATTGCTAAACATGTCCCTGCAGCGTGGCAAGAATATGTCTCTATGGCATGACTACATATAAGAAGTATGGCAATATTGCAGGAACATACCCGTGCACTGTGCCCAGATCATGCTCCTGAAATGTGACTGTGGATAACACTTACCAGCACTTTTGCTAACAGTCCCTGCATTGTGGTCAGAAAACGTCCATGCAGAGTGGCAATGCTCAAGTACCAATACTGTTGTATAGGGTGCCCCTGCATGGTCAATGCACTAAAAACACTGACGCTATATCATGTCCCTGCACTATGGCTAGAACATATTCCTGCTGCATAGCTGTATGTATAACAAGTACCAGCATTTGTACTAGAATATGTTCCTGCACTGTGGCCAGAACACATCCCTGCAGCGTGGCTATAAATTACAAGTACAGCATTCTTGTTAGAACATGCACTGCAATGCAGCCAGAACATGGTCCCGCATGACTATATAACAAATACCATCATTGCTGCTAAAAATATCCATACAATGTGGCCAGAACACGTCCCTGCAGCAAGGTTACATATATAGCCAGTACCAGAACTGTTGCTAGAACATGCCCCTATATTGAGGCCAGAACAAGTTCTTGCAGTGCAGGGGCGTAGCTAGAGGCTATTGCATGTTACGCACAAGCAGGTTTTTATACTTCCTGAGAAGAAATCAAGGGGTTTAGCCCCTTAGACATTTCATATTGCCATGCCAGTTGTCAGTTTGTATTGAAATCTTGTCAAATTTACAACATTTCAGAATACAAATACGCAAGTGTGTTTTGAAATTTTGTCAATTTGACAAAATTTCAATACCCACCTGTGTATTTGCGTACAGGTAGCTACGCCCTTGCAGTGTGACTAGAAAACTCCGGCATTGAGGCTACAAAGTCTTTACAGAGTGGCAATGATTTTTCTAATAGTATATGACAAGAACAGCCCCTTGCAGAATGCCAAGAATGGAAGTGCTACAAGAATACAACCAGCATCATAGGTTGAGCATGTCTCTGCAGCCCCGGATCCAGGGGGTGGGCTTTGGGGCTTGAGCCCCGCCATCTGGGCCAGGTTAGATTAAAATATATGTTGTGACATCTCATTAGAATCGCCTCGGAGAGGCGATTCTAATGAGATATAACAACATATATTTCAGGCAAAAAAGACAGCAAAATTCTCATCAAATTGATCCCTAATAATGTCACTCCCACCAGACCCCTTCCCCTCCCCAGCATATCGACATCTCCCAGTCCCACCAGTTTTCAGGAGCCCCACCAGTATGTGGTGGTCTGGATCCGGGCCTGCTCTGCAGTGTATCCAGTATACGTGCCTGCAGACTTCTAAGAACAGCCTCAGCATTACATGATCATATTTCCATGACATATATGTTCTGGTCCACTGGTTTAGGTAGAGCATACATACTTCTGAGTTAACTTTGGTGATACATATGGTACAAGTTATACTTGGTACTTGGTCAGCTTATGTACTCTTCTGTGTGTTGGAGCCTGTTTGCATGACCTTATTTACCTCTGCATTTGGCCAAAATTTGAAGAGAACAATGGTGAAATATGTGAAGTTTGGGCTTCTTGCACAAGTTTGGCAGACTTATGGACCCATTTCTGGGTTTTAGATATTATAAATTCATAAGACCTACGGTTTGATTTGTGGAAACCACTTAATATTTGTGAAATTTTGAACAAGATACCAGTACAAGTACTTTCCTCCAGTTGATTTGATTTTTCTTGTCATAATAACCTCCATTTTCTCATTGCTCTTTTTCATACTATAGCAGAGAACAGAATGACCCAAGTAAACAGCACAGGATAAAAGTGAAAAGCCAACAACATATTTGAAGTGTTAATATTTTGGTCTCCGTCACTAGCACATTAATATCATATATTATCATTAATAACCCACAACAATAGAGGAACAAGTCTGCAGAAAGTTTGCAGCCCTCAAACCTGTTTCACAGAAATATGAACTGTATAAGTAAAATTGTTAGTAAAATTATGTCACTTTCATATTAGAAAATCTTTGTGTAGATCCAGCTCAAAGTCTCAGATAAAGCGGTGGGTGGGTGTTGAGAGATGACATTTCTCTGATAATTAGTCTTATTTCTCCATCAAAATATAATGTAGCCAGCACTAAAGCTCATATGAGGGTGTATGTTGTATGAAGAGATAGATAGATATCTTCATTCGAACTACTTCCTCTGTCAGACAGTTATACTGGTGGTTAGGTTTTTACTGAGAATGAACGAATATTATCTCAAATTTTTTATCAGCCCTTCACCTCCACATAACATTAAAAGTTGTGACCCTCACATTACAACCACCTCACTGAAGCAGTTCTAATGAACAGCCACAACATATAGTTAAGGTGTATGGGTACACCACATTTTCCTGCCAGTTTTCCCAAGGGGGACAAATTTTGTGACTTCCTGTTTCTTTCCTTGGATGATAAAACCCTTCCAAAAAAAGGGGTCTACTCTTCAAGGAGACCCCCCATTAAGAAGGGAGGCAAAAATGAAAATGGCAGAGTTGCTTCCCCTGAAAGTGTACCCATTTTACCTTAAAGATGAATAAACAGATACTCAGAATTATTATTAACCACCCAATCTCCCCCCACACCTTTATCTGAAGCAACGGCTCTGTATGGCACTTGTATGTCAACTGCACCAACTTTCACCAACAACCCACATATTATCAACCCTCATGTATGTATGCCAAAAATGAGTCAAATTTCAGGGACTGTAATTGTTAATAAGTTCTGAATAGTTAGATCCTTTGGAAGCAAGTAATACATCAAATAACAGAAAATAGCAGACTCAGTTTAATTGAGTCTGTTCATGACCAAAGGACCAGAAAATACAACTTGTTTTCTTAAATGCGTAGCTCACAACTACTGCATGTCTACGGTCTTATTACATGTATTGAATGTTCTGCTACCAGAAACGCTCAAAATTGTATGGTGAAACACATACTTGAATAGAATAAAGAAGTGTGCATACTGTTGTGGGACTAGAATGGTCCTGTTTCCTAGCCTCTAGTTTTTCCAATGCTATATTGTTTTAATACAAAAGAACTACAAAGATAATACCTTGTAATTTCTAACAGTTAATTTTGGTGAAGGATATAAAGGTGAATCTACATGTAGCATGATGTTATGACTGAGAAGCCAAAATGCAGCAATACTAGCAAATTTTATGACTTTATCCAATGAACAAGAAAACATGGAATTTGGGCATCTAGCTGGTGCCTCACCCAGAAGCAAGACCACAATAATACATTTTTTCAATAAATCTCATGTAAATGAAGATAGTTCCTGTTTCTGTGACACTAATACACCACAACACAGTGTCCAGTCACAGAGGAACATTATGCTAGAATAAGCTGATTATGCTATAAAGTCTATGTATTAGGCAGTCAAACAACAACATGATAAAACTTCATTGACTGATGAAGATACATTCAAAAAGAGAAAGTTAAATATATCTCAAAGTGAAGGAAAAAACTTTGATGCTGTTTATACTTTCATTCTAAATGCATAATGTCAGCATAATTTGAGCAAACGCACAAATTCAGACAGAACAGATTTCTTTTGTATACATGTACACAAGTTCTAAACCAGTATTTTCTCAGCCAGTTAATCCAATACATTTAGGCTATATTCTATAGCTAGTAACATTTCAGCCTACCCAAGTCTGCATAATATTCAAACTCACGACATGCCAAAATTTTCAGTGATTACAAAGAGATCTTACATGAGTTCTGCTGAGATATAAATAAAGCTTTTCGAATTCTGTCCCTCATGTTGTGGCTAATCTAAAGCTGAGACACAGTTAAACATTAGAGCCTCTTTTTATTTCTACCTTATTTTCTCTGTTATATGATGGGGGTTTTCCCGTCTAAAACAATCTAAAATATCTAGATCCATCTTGTGAGACAGATCTAGATCTTTGTGAATGAATGCGCTTTATACTGTCTGGCATTATGGGCAATAACTGGAACAGTTAAAGCAATGTGGTTTGCTTAGGCTGTCTCCCTTAGAACTGGTATTGACTTATTCATAATTCTTCTTCATAATTCTTCTCGTTTCTTTCGTTTCAAATTATACCTTGCTAATAGAGGTTTTCAAAATAAAAATAAAGTTTAATTTTAATTTGTTTTGGAAGAGAAAATCCCATTTTATAGCTGAACTAGAAGTGTTTTTCAGAGAAAAACTGATGTCCCCCCACCAGCCCATTTCTAATGCCTCCTTATGAATAAAAAACCTGTACAATCAGAATACTAGGCAAATTTGGAGAAAATCCGTCCACTGGTTCTAAAGATATCCATCATAGATGACTATTTCCTTGCAAATGAGGTCAAAAACTAATCAGCTCTTAAAGTTGACCCAATGATGTATCCATGCAAGTTTGGTGAAATTCCATCCATTGGTTCAGGAGATATAATGAGTACAAGAAATTGTCATCTAAGTCTGCCAGTGACCTTGAAAATGAGGTCAAGGTCACCAAAATCTAATCAGCTCTTAAACTTGTCCCAATGATGTATCCATGCAAGTTTGGTGAAATTCCATCCATTGGTTCAAGAGATATAATGGCTACAAGAAACTGTCATATAAGCCCACCAGTGACCTTGCAAATGAGGTCAAGGTCACAAAACTATAATAGGCTCTTAAACCTGTCCCAATGATGTATTCATGCAAGTTTGGTGAAATTCTATCCATTGGTTCAAGAGATATCATGGGTGCAAGAAACTGTCATCTAAGTCCTCCAGTGACCATAAAAATGAGGTCAATGTCACCAAAATCTAATCAGCTCTTAAACTTGTCACAATGATGTATCTATGCAAGTTTGGTGAAATTCCATCCATTGGTCCAGGAGATATAGTGGTTACAAGAAATTGTCATCTCAATTCTCCAGTGACCTTGAAAATGAGGTCAAGGTCACCAAAATCTTCTCAGCTCTTATACCTGTCCCAATGATGTATCCATGCAAGTTTGGTGAAATTCCATCCATTGGTTCAAGAGATATTGTGGGTACAAGAAATTGTCATCTAATTCCTGCAGTGACCTTGAAAATCAGGTCGTGGTCACCAAAATCTAATCAGCTCTTAACATTGTCCCAAAGATATATCCATGCAAGTTTGGTGAAATTCCACCCATTGGTTCAGGAAATATTGTGCATACAAGAAATTTTCACGCCATTTAAGTCCTCCTGTGACCTTGAAAATGAGGTCAAGGTCACCAAAACCTAATCAGCTCTTAAGCTTGTCCCAATGATATATCCATGCAAGTTTGGTGAAATTCCATCCATTGGTTCAGGAGATATTGTGCATACAAGAAATTTTCATGCCATTTAAGGCCTCCTGTGACTGTGAAAATGAGGTCAAGGTCAGCAAAATCTAATCAGCTCTTAAGCTTGTCCAAATGATATATCCATGCAAGTTTGGTGAAATTCCATCAATTGGTTCAAGAGATATCGTGCATACAAGAGTGTGACGCCGACGCATCGGGAACCGCACTGAAAACAATATGTCCCCCGTCACCTTTGGTGGGGGGACATAACTACACAAGACTGATTTAAATATTTGCAATAATTTTGGAAGGATAAACTCCCATCTTATAATCAAATACATGTGAATACCTTGCTTAACCCTTAAATCACCAAAAAAAGCAGACAACAAAATTCATGTCTGCAAAATTTCCAAAAAATGTTTCATCCCAGCTATATCATATTGAGAATGCAAAGACCAGAGGGCAAGCAGTATAGATCCAGATGAGGTGGCTCATTATGAGCCACCTCATCCGGATCTATGCTGTTTGCAAATTGACCTATTTTCGTGTTTGGTGTTTTAAGTGTTATTATGACACTATTTTAGGTATAATGTTATCATACGTCACAGCTCCTAGCTGGACTAAACTGCAGATAAAGCATCTAATGCCAATTTGCCTTGTATTTCTTTGCAGTTTGGTGTCTGGATAGCCTAATGCCCTTTTCTGAATCCCAAACATAGAGTAACAATGTATTTGAATAGTACATGTACCAATTTACTAAGCACTTTGAGATCTTAAATAAATCTGACCCATAATTGGCAAACCACAACAGAGCTCCTTATAAGGACAGGTTTTATTGATATTTCTTAGACCATAATTACCACAACTGTACAAAAAGATGAGCCGGGACATAACAAAACCAACAAAGTGGCATGTGGGCCAAGCGAAGACTCAGATCAGCCTGGGTATCTGTCCAGTCTGATCAGAGTCTTTGCTGTGCGCTTTAAGGTAGAGAAGTGTCTATGCTACCTCCATGCCGACAGCAAAGACTAAGAGCAGATTGGGTGCCCAGTCTGACCTGAGTTTTTGCTGGGCCCAGATGCCACTTTGTCGGTTTTGTCGTGCCGTGGCTAAAATTTGTTGCAATCCTTAATAGAACTGCCTAAGTCAGGCAGTTCTATTAAGACTCACAACATACACTTATGGACCAAGAAATAAGGAAAATACAGACCAGCCAGTCTTAAGAAGTCATTCTATTAAGGGACAACCTGTCCTAAGCAACCACCTTCTAGAGTCTCTTGAACCAAACTACAGTGCAAATGAATCTGTATTAAGGGATCACCTGTTTTAAGTAGCCAATTTTTGTGTGTCCCCTTGGGTGACCCCTAATTAAAGGTTTGACTGTATCCCTAGTTATCACCAAAACCCTTGCTTATCTGGAGCTCTGCACACTACACAAATGAATTCCCACAACACAAGAGTTATTTGTTCTTAGAGTTTTTCTTGTATATCTCAATTACATCCTCAACGTCTTCCTTTGAGCCTAGGTAGATGGGAGCCCTCTCATGAATATCCTTTGGCACAATATCTAGGATTCTCTCTGTCCCAGTGGTCGCCAGCCCGCCGGCTTGCTCGATGATGTAGGCCATGGGATTACACTCGTACAGAAGACGAAGCTGAAAGATACAATGGTAGAAGACTTATTGAAAAATTGAAATTAAAATGGACATAACATAAATAAGCCCTGATTACTTGATAAAACATCTATTCACTTTCAGGTGAAGCAACTCTGCCATTAAATTGTTTTTGTCTCCCTTCTCAACGGGTATCAACTTTTCAGATAAAATATCTGAAAAAATTTACTGAAAATCATTAATGTTCCTATGAATTCCGCGTTTCACACTGGGCAATCAACAACAGAGCCAGCTTAATGTCGCCGAGTCGACGTTGACTTGGTGCTGATTCAACGCTGCGTGCCCGATGATTAAATGGACTAGCACGCCTTGGAACGTAAGTACGACTTTTTCTTCAAGAATAATGAACTGTGTGAAAAGTAGCTTAAAATGTATGCACACCGAACTATTTGTGTTATTCAACGTTTTGGGAAAAGGCGTTTATAAGCTCCAGCTTGCTGCCTAATCCCAATAAATTCATGTGTTGTATTATTATATGTCTAGATGAAAATAAAATATTGTTTAAACTAGCGGGTATCAACTCTTAAAGGAAAAGAGTTAATTCTTTTTAAAAGAGTGTAGAATTCCTTTTGGGAAGGCTTCATCCTCCAGGAAGTCACAACAAGACCTGTCACAGGGACAGGATAGCTCTCCTGACAGCGCCTTGCCCATCACATAAAAAACTTTAAGGTAAAACTTTAACATTTTGCTAACGCAGACGCCGCCGCCAACGCGGACGCGATGCCAAAGGTAGTGCAATAGCTCTTCCTGAACTTCGTTCAGGCGAGCGAAAAATTGTTCCCTTTGTAAAAGTTTCAGAAAAATGTTGAATAAACCTTAATTAGGAAAGTATTGTGTACATATTACAAAGGCATATTCAGAAAATAGTGGCTCAAATGGATTCCCAAATATCTCCGCTTTTACTAGTGATGCTATATTTTCACAAATTTCTGTTTTTATTAATATTTTTTTTTAATATTGTACATCAATAATATAGTTTTTTCAATTTTTTAAATGGAGAAAGTTTCCACAAAAAATAATGAACAAACACTAAATTCAAAAATCAAGGATTTGTATAACTCTGAAAAACTTGAAAATAAACAAAACCTGCTTTTTGTCCTGAAAAGAAAAAAGTTTCAATACCATCAACTTTCTGCAAAAGGGGCCTATATCCAGAGTCCCGGACAAAAGGGAGGATTGAGGATAATTCAAAGATAATTTTTATTTCTTTATGAAAACATATGTTGCAACCCCTTATTAGAACCTCTCTATGAGACGGTTCTACTGAGGGGTTGCAACATACGGTTCTACCGAAAATAAGGAAAAATTATCCCAAAATTATCCCTGTTACCCCATCTTATCTGGAGCACAGCTATGTCAGTCTAATGGATAAAAATTCTAGAATCCTAATGTAGATGTCAGCTCAGGTTGTGACTTTTCTTGAGATTTTGCAGCATTCTCCTCCTCCTCATCTCATCCATCTACCCAAAATAACTGAAACACTGTTGGAAGGTTGTAAAACCCTATAACTCCAGGGATTCATCTGAAAGAGAACAGAGACTTCAGCCAGTAATGCTACCGTGGATAAATCCTATATATGGTGGGTTTTGATTATAAAACTGAAATTGTTTTACTTAAGGTGAGTGGGTATACTTTTAGGGGAAGCAACTCTACAATTTTAGGTTCTGCCTCTCTTCTCAATGGTGGTTTACTCTTAAATGAAAGGTTTTGCTTCCCTAAGAGCAAATTTTTTTTTGTTTAAGAGGGACCCCATTTTCAAAGGGCTTTGTCATCGAGGGAAGAAAAAAAAGATGTCACAAAAGTTGTCCCCTTTTTGTTAAAATGGCAGAAAAAAATGACAGCGTATCCATTCACCTTAAATTGCTATATAATTCTCTATATGAGCACACTGTGGGCCTAGCAATAGAACTGCCTAACAGAGGAGGCCTTACGTGTACCACACCATGTGATTTTAAGGAGAACTGAAATTATTTTGGAATTACAAACTTTTGGAGCTCTGCCATGGATAATCAGCCTAATATCTAGCAAGCATGTGTCAACCACAACCCTGGAACCCGGCAAGGTGGTAGCATGGTGAAGATTGGCTGCTACAGATAACACTAAATTTTCTGGTTACTGTGAACGACAGCTAGACTTGAGACCCGTAGTATTTTTATCTGCTATCTCATAATTGAGCCGCGACATGACAAAACCAACAGAGTTGCATGAGCGCCTAGATAAGACTCAGGCCAGCCTCGGCATCCACCAAGTCTGATCAGAGTCTTCGTTGTTGCTATGAAGGTAGCTTAGACCCTTCGCTACCCTTTAAGTGCACAGCAAAATCTGATCAGACTGTTCTGAGTCTTGGCTGGGCACACATGCCACTTTGTTGGTTTTGTTGTGTCACGGTTTATATCTAGTATTTGCAATTTGAGTATGTTACAACATAGGGACATGAAAATAACTTCTTTAAAGAAAAGGTCTCTTTAAGTACTGACTATACATGTATGTTATACTCCAAGGCAAAAGAAAATATATACTTGTTGAATGCACAAACTGTTTTCTATTTCTCCATTGCATATTTGAAATTCTGCAATTTTTACTTAAGGCACAATAATGTGATCTACTAAAATTACAAAATGAAATTTAGAATATTTAGGACTATGGCACAATACACACATACCAATCTTGCACTTTTTCCAAGTGCCAAGACAGATTGGCTATGCAGTGTATACTTTCTTTTGCCTCTTAGTATATCAATTAGTACAGACAAGAGCCAGTTTTGTGGGGTTTAGCAGTGGTCCAGATAAGAGAAGTATTTGAGGATAATTCTGAGATAATCTTTCTTATTTCTCAATGAGAACTTATGTTGTGACCCCTCATTTGTACCGTCTTAGTGAGAGGGTTCTTACGAGGGATCACAATATATTTTTATGGTGAAATATTGAAAATTATCCCTTAATTTATCGCCGTTTCCCCTTCTTATAATGAGCTCTGGGCCCAGATGTTCAAAACTAATGACATCGTTAGCTAAAGAGACTTTAAAATTTCAAATGTTAATATCTCAAGTATGCCAACATTTTCTGTTGAAAAAATGTGAAAAGCTTTTGCACTGCAAAAGCTTCTCACATATTGTCAAAAAATATCTGTACATTTGGCTATAAAGTCCTAAAACACTTCATGGAGTTGACCTCTTAACGAGCTCATTTAGCTAACCATGCTTTGAACAACTGGGCCCTGAATTGGATGGTAACTGAGATAAACTGAGCTGTGAGACGAGAAAACAAACAAAGTGGCATGTGCGCCCAGCAAGGACTCAGATCAGCCTGGGCATCAGCCAAGTCTGATCAGAGTCTTTGCTGTGGGTAGGCAAGTGTCTAAGCTACCTCAATGCCAACAGCAAAGAATCAGATCAGACTTGGCAGACACCGAGGCTGATTTGAGTCTTAGCTATATGCACATGCCATTTTGCTGGCTTTCTCATGTCACAGCTCATTTCAAAATATCAAATATCGAGAAATGTAACTTAAGCACAGGTGAAATATTCAGCAAAAGCATAAATAAAAGCAGGAAGTCAAGCAATCGTATACCAATGAAGGACTTATACAGTAGCACTATGTATTGCTAGGCTATCTCATCACATTTGGAAAGCAGGGAAAAGGGGATACTTAAAACAGAAACTGGCTGATACTTTATAGCAACAAAAATACAATTCAGTGATAGTCTATCTTATTTAACACTCAAACAAACAATACAAATAAAAACAGAAATCTCTGGCAATTTAAAATGAAATATACACTTAGCAGAATTAAAAACATCACATGATGTGTAATAGAAAAATGAAAATTTAAGGCTTAATACCCCAGGGCACTGATCTTTACATTTGAGCCGGGACACAAGAAAACCAACAAAGAGGTTGTGCATCCAGTGCAGACTCAGTGCAGACTCTTCGCTGTCCCCATGGAGGTAGCTTAGATCCTTAGCTACCCTTTTTAAAAGCTCTTAGGGAAGAGTAAAATCAGAATGGGCTGATGCCCAGGCTGATCTGAGTCTGTGCTGGGCGCACAACCACTGTGTTGGTTTTCTCGTATTGCAGCTCATTTGATGCTGTACATATCATTATTATCATCATCTCTGTCTGGTATATGACACTAGGTATCGTGTCATTTTTATAATGACGCAATACCTGTTAGTGCACACATTTCCAAGAAAAGATCTCTATGAAACTGACTACATCAGATGATTAACCTTCCACAGAGGATGGGTTTTGGATCCAGCTTTAATCATGAATTGGACAAAGGAAGTCATTTTAGATTTGACTTGTATCTTTTATTATTGGCTGATAATAAAACGAGAAATGCATTTTGCCAAAAAAAATATTCATTTGAGGAAAACAGGAAATGATCAGTTCTATCACCACATTCTATCCACAGAAAAAGAAAGCTGGTGTTACAGACTCTTTAAAAAGAATTCCGCGGAATGCAGTGTCTCGCCTGTCAGCGCTTTGTGAAACTGACCTAAACGCAAAAACCCGATGAAAGTTTTCGCCCCCGCCGCCGACACCGGAAAAGCAATACCTATGTCTGGCTTCTGCTTCGCAGGCGAGACAAAAACCTACATGGCTCTGTCAAGAATCAAACCAGGGACCCAAAGCTTGATTTAAAAGTCAAGGCAGTATAAGTGTATAATATGAATAATATACCTAGACCCTGTGACATTCTTTCCCTCCATATTGAATTCATCCTTAATTTCTCAGGAGTACAAGAAGATCTAAGGAGTTCCATTGCTAATGTGGGCCATTTACATTTGGTGCCATTTGTCACAAAAAAACCCTGGATGCCCAGGCTAAATATCAAACAGAGGACCCCCTTGATCATACGGCAGCCACTGTACTATGTCTTTATAAAAAGCCCAAGGTAGTATAAGCATATGATGTACCTAAATCCTGTGGCACTAGTACAAGTTATTATGTTTTGAAATGTCAGAAATGTCAGAAACATAAAAAGTAAACAACATTACTGCAAGGTGATTCTGACAATATTCATACAAATATGTGGTTCTTTGCCATACTGACAGAAAATGCTGTTGGAAGGGATGTAACCCCTGAATTCTTCACCAAACCAGCTGATATGGGTGACTTCAACAGCTTACATCTATTACGATTCAGTATTAGAATTCTGATACCTTCTTGATTTGAGTATTATTAGAAGTCACAAGTTGGAAGTAATGCCATCTTCACCACATACTTAAGTTTTAAGTTATATGAGGTCGAGCTTCAACTGCGCAAATTTAGTATACAAAACCGAAGAGACGACCAAATTAATGCAGTATTAGCAAAACAAACCAAGTTAAAATATAATTTAACTTTTACTGACAAGGTTAATATACATATACATTAAAGTATGAGGCTTGAAAGAGAGTACATAAGTTATACAATTTATCAGAAAGAACATGTATATGTTCCTGAAAGCAGAGTGCATGTGTCGCTAGAACTATTTTTCTTTAAAATAATATGAAAATAGGCACTGCCTAAAGACGAGCACATTGCTCTTTACAATGTGTGGGTGGTATGATAAAACCTCTATGGCTGCTACCATGTTAACCCTAAAGTTTCGGACAAAAATGCGTGATCGAAGTGTAGGCCCTGATCTGACTACTCATTGTGAAATTGAGATTCAATTTCACAATCCCTTTTTTTTTTGCTGTCTGAAATTTGTAATAAAAGCATTGCAACTCAACAGCTGCGAACTCCATCTACAACTGATGAGAAGCTGCCAGAAAACAGTAATCTATCCCCTCGTAAAACGGGTTACAATTTTTCAGTTCCGTCTCTACTGCGCTTTATTTCCTTTAAATTTCACCCAACAATCAGCTCCTTGCATTGTAAGTGATCATTTGTGTGATCACAGAAGCGGTTATGGTTGAAGCCATCTTGTTTCTCTCAAATGGAGAGTTTAGCAACAGAAAGACTTTACCCCCCTGTATTTTTTATTTTTTTGTTGATTTCTATTCGAACCAGTCTAATTTTAACTTCTGTTTGGTGTCGCTACGAAAGAAATTCCATTTAAAGTTATGTATCTTACAGATAAAAATATGCCTTACCAATCACCTACCATAGAGTTCCCGCTCTTTCAAAGCTCCTTCGGAGCTTTGAATTGCAGGTGCAGGGGATATGTGCCTGCAAGCAGGTGCTCGCTATTAATCATAATTAAATAAACAAACATTGAACATATTAAGAAGACATTGGAAAATTTCTCATTTTTTGCTTGGCGAATGAAGCAAGAAGTGATTTCTTTTTTTAAAACAGATCATGCAGCATTTATGACAGATATCACATACGCATTAGCAGATAGAATTTCTCAGGTATTTTTGGAAATGAGCAAAATAAAAAATGCATACTGACAGACTATACACATATAGATAGATTGTGTAACAGCCACAGATTCCAAGAGATCTGACAGTGCTCTGTGTTGCAAAGGCAAGACAGAATTGTAAACATGAGTATCCATTTATTTATGTAATATGATCATAATATATATGATAAATGGGTACACTTTAAGCGTTAGCAAATCTGCCAATTTCATTTTGCCACCCCACTTTTAAACTCTATGAGGAATGAATTTGCTTCTTTAGGAGCAAATTTATTTTTCCAAGAGTAGATCCCATTTTTGAAGGGCAAGCATATAGGAAGTCACAAAAGGTGCCCCCCTTAGTTAAAATGGCCAAAAAACATGGAAGTGTACCCAAATACCTAAAGCTCTACAAGGGTGTTGTGGTGGGGGAATTGGGTGGGGGTGGAAGGGGGGGGGGGGGGTGTTGCATTCCAAATGATAATTCTGGGATATGATTTCTTAAATTTCCATAAAAACAGAATCACAAAGATCAGATGTTTGTTTGCTAGTGTAAACACATTGCCACCAAACCAAACCCTAAGCATGAACCTAATCTTTTCTAAGATAAGACAGGGTTTTTCCTTCCAAAACAATTTCAAAACTCTAGATTTGCCAAACAAACAGATCAGGGGCCATATTTATGAAACCACTTAAGTGGTTGCTATGCTGTTGCTAGGGCTGAATTTCTATGAAAGAGATTCCCTACAACTATGAAATTTGCCCTGGAGGAAAAGACTGTTCCTCCAGAGCAAACTTCATAGTTGTAGGGAATCTCCTTCATAGAAATTTAGCCTTAGCAACAGCATAGCAATGACTTAAGTCATTTTATAAATACGGCCCCTGGATTATTTTGGAAGAGAAAAATCCATCTTATACAGGGGTCAGCCTAAAGCTTTCAGACAGGGAGAGGTTTTGTTATATTTTCTGGACTTTAGGGAGAAGTTTTGGTCCAAATTTGGGATTTCCCTGTATGTTCTATACATTTTCAGTTCTATAGGGAGAAGTCAGTCAGCTTAGGGAGACTATTTCTCCCAAGTCACCCTCTAGGCTGAGCCCTGTTATAGCTATATTACACAAACAAGGAAGTTTACATATTTGTGGTGATTCCCATCTTTATTGAGAAATGAATATGGTTACTTTAATAACAAACAATGTACAGTATCTGAAAGGCTGTTTTGCTTAAAGACTGCTTAAGCTTCTCATTAGTAGGAGAAAATTATCGGCAACCAAAGAAAGACAGCAAATTAAATACAAGGTGCAAAAATACATTAAACTGGCATACAAGGTGGAAAAAAGCCAGAGTTCAGAACTCTAGGGAAGCGAAAAACTAGGGAGCAAAAACTGATTATTTTGTGAAAGCTTATAAATGCTTACGTTGGGGAATACCCTTAGCAACACTGAGGTAAAGCTTGTATCTAAATTGTACAAACCAAACCTTTAAGATTTTCCACCATGTTTGCAAATGGGAGCAAGTTTCAGACTTCATGTAAGCTTCCCTGAAGGAAAGAGTCCTTTCAAAATGGAGTCTACTCATAAAGGAAAAAATTGCTTCCAGCAGACTGATCCTTTCCTTTAAGATTTGACCCTCATCCAGTAGGGAAACAAATGGAAAACTGGCCAAGTTTTTTGTACGATGATCCCTAAAAGTTTACCTATTCACCTTAAGAACTGGCCCCGAGAATATAAAACTTTTTTCGAGCTCAACTCAGCAGATCATGAATTTTTTCTGCTGATAAATATGAAAATGCCAACTAATGTTGGCATTTTCATATTCATAAGCAGTGAAAATTTCATACTCAGCTAAACCGAGCAAGAAAACAACTGTATTTATCAGTAATTTGCTATCTATTAGCAGGTAAAATTTCATGCTCAGCTGAGTTGAGCATGAAAAAAGTTTTAATATCTCAGGGCCTGTCTGAAGTTTTCTGAATCTTCACTATATGTACATGCCATAAGAGATGTTTCCTCAAAATGTGACTAATAAGTTTTAGTGCAGTAATAAGAAAAATATATAAATATTTACTCCCTAAATTTTCGCTTCTCTATAAGTCTGCAGTTACATTCTGTCTACCAATCTAATTAAGTCAAAACAACATCAAGCACTACATGCGCATACTTTTCCCGATGGGCGATCTTCATTAGCAGGGTACATATGTATACCACCCAGCTTCAAGATCACGTGCACGTCGGAAACCATCGAGCCAATGTATTTTCCCGTGTATGCATCCTCTGGATTACCCGACTGAAACATTACAAAATACACACGTCAGAGGTCAACGACCTCTATAGATTAAAGTTATACTACCTTTCCTTTAGGTGACTCTTTGGTTGCTGGATACATGAAAATCCCACCATACAGAAGTGTTCTGTGGACATCTGCTACCATGGACCCGATGTATCTGGCCCCATATGGTTTCCCAGTCTAAAAATAATTCACCTATACCTGTTTCAACAAAAACTACAGCCAAAATTCTATAAACCATTTTCATTTTTAACAAGGCTAGTCTATATAGATGGTAGCTTGCCAAACTCAACCTTGCCCATCGTACAAAAAACACATAATCGAAAACTTAAAAGTGGGATGCAAATCCTTTAGTGACTGTAATAGCTTTTCCTGCACATTTGTATATGCCAGCTTTATTTTATTCTCCAAAGTAACATCAAAAGAAACGCATACAATGTATACGCCCAATTTATTTGAAGGTATAGGTATATGCTCTTATTTAGATATGTTAAGTTACTTTGTTTATGATATTCCAACAGAATGAGCACCTTAACACACCGATATTCCATAAATTTTAGAGACCAGAACTCTTGCTTTTGTGATGGGGGTTAAACTTAAAGTAACCATACTTTCAGAAGCTGAATTTTTAATTCTATAAAATGTTCAGCCAATTATTTTCTCAAGACATAATGTCCGCAGCAAGGATAAGAAACAGGGAAAAAATCAAAGCAATCGACCCTTGCGTTTTAGAGAAACAATCAGGTGAAAGTTGGCAGTAGAAACAGTAACACTGGCCTACCACTGGATTACCCATAGACCTTTTTACACCCTCTATTTTTTGAAAAAAACAGAAACCATTCTTACTAAGAGGTTAAATGAATTTACAAGAGTAAAATAAAAAGATTTGCAAAGAAATTTTTTAGAACTGCAGAGCTTTTGATGTTATTGGACTTCCCAATTTGGTATTTGTTTAATTGCAAGGGAGATAATTTGACAAGTGTTAAACTTCAAACTGCTGTCATGTTCCTAAGAAGAACACCATGGTAATAAAACCGACATTTTTTTTCATAACCACACATTAGAGCCGCATTTTGGAAACAATCTGTTATATTGCCAAAAGAAAGACAACTCTTACAACAACTTTTAGTGTTTTACGATAAATTGAGATAACTCTTTATCAAGGTTTTAATTTGCAAGAGGCTAAGTTTATTTTGTTGGCAGACGTCAGTAGTATTTTCTGCTGTATGTGATTTAAAGTCGTATATCAGCTGACAGAAGAAAAGTGAACCTAAACTTGTATGTGTTTCTTTTGATGTTCAGTATATATTTGCTGAAAGTGTTTCAGTATGATATATAACCGAGTAATTTCAAAGAGCCACCCTTAATGGTGCTGTTCAACAAAGCAGGACTATCATCCTGGTACAACAGCCGACAGACTACTTTGTCAGTAGTGAAATATATAGAGTTCATACAAACATATGAGCCACGACACGAGAAAACCAACAATGTTGTCGTGCGCCTAGCGCAGACTCAGATCAGCCTGGGCATTCGCCCGGTCTGATCAGATTCTTTATTAAGCGCTTAAAGGGTAGCCAAGGGTCTAAGCTACCTTCATGCGGACAGCGAAGACTCTGATCAGACTGGGCGGATGCCCAGGCTGATCTGAGTCTGCGCTGGGTGCACAACCACATTGTTGGTTTTCTCGTGTCGCGGCTCATATGTTGTGGTGTATCATTAGCACTGCATCATCACACAATGTCACATTGTTTGTTTTAATGCCAGACCCAGATGCTTAGAAAATCAATAAAAAGATAATGCTACAGAAATATTATGAACCAAATGTGAAAAGAACCTGACATATATGAGCTAACGCAAAGGTTTTACGCAAAACTTTGATGTAATAGTGAGGAAAAAACTGATAAACAGACAGAATGATAAAAATGTATGAGCCAAAACCAACAAAGTGGCATGTGCGCCCAAAGACTCTGATCAGGATGGGCGGCTGCCCAGGCTGCACTGAGTCTTCTTGGTTTTCTTGTGTGAGGCTCATATGCTGGGATATAATGAGAAACCAAAATGTCTGTATAACAGGGAAATAGGATCCACTTTCATCTCAAAAGATGTTAGCTAAGGAGCTCTGCCTTAGAAAAATGTGTATTACCTTTGGGAATTTCTTGCTCTTGACATACTCTTTAGTGGACTCATCCCAGCTTGCCTCGTACCCCTCATTCAGTGAGTAAAGCTTTCCTCTCGGCTTGATTTTCATGTCTTTTTCTGTCAGGATAAACTCTCCAATAGCCTGTCAAAACAAACCAGTGCTCCAGATAAGAATGGATAACAGGGATAATTTTCCATGTTTCTCAATAAAAGCATATGTTGTGACAGTTTTAATGAGGGGTCACAACATACGTTTTCATTGAGAAATAAGAAAAATATTTACATTCTCAGTGCATTTATTGAAAAGCCCTATGGTAAACCATTAGAACCTAATGTAGTTTATACTTCAATAACTACATCGGTTCACGGGATGTTAAATGAGGTAAAGTGACATCAAAATATACCAAAGTTCTCTCCAATCTGACTGGAAGTAGGCGACGTTATGACGTCGTTGGCGCTGTTCCCCTGCTGGTAGAAAAATGCGTACAAATGTTTTTCTACTTCTACTGTAGCCCCTAATGCAAATTTGTGGTCAATTAAAAGAGAGAAAAGAATGTAAATATAAGCAATGAACTCAATTTTTCTGCTGTTCATCGAAGTTTAAATTACATAGGGTCGCTAGCAAAGTTTACATGAACCCCTTCGGAGTTCACTTTCTTTGCACATGACCCAATGTAAGTTATACTTTGATAAACATTAGAAAAATGAAATTCATTCCTTAATTATCCAAATTATCTTCAAAACCCCAGGTTATCTGGAGCACTGACAAACAGAATAACAGTATCCTAAATCTTCTAGAATTTTTTGAAACGGAAGATGGAAGAGCCCATCACTGAAAGAACTGGGGTTGTATGGTGTGTTGGTAAAGTACAATGTTTCTCCACCATTTTTGCCAAGGGGAACAACTTCTGTGACTCCTGTTTGTTTATCCTGACAATGAAGCCCTTTCAAAATGGAGTCTACTCTTAAAGGAAGGAATTTGCTCCCAGTGAGCAAATTCTTTCCTTTAAGAGTTGACCCCTACACAAGTCGAGTGCATTCTTTCAATAAAGAGTAGACCCCCATTGTGAAGGGCAGCAAAAATGTTAAGAGTTACTTCCCTTGAATTCCTGCAAGTGTGCAGAGGAAAAAAATATCTGAAAATCTATTGTTCCAATCATTTTTCTGTAGGATGAGGTGTAGCAATTTAGAAGGGTTTGCTATATTAGTTACAGCCCCAATTGTTTCAAACTTTTAGCAGGTGTTTTTTTTTTTCATTACTAACATTTTCAATGTGTATCAGATAATTAATAATTATCTGGTTTAGGGACAGATCACAAAAATTATGAGATAACTATAAGGTTTATATTACTTAAATAGCTAAATACATATGACTACAAGTCTCAAAAGTCCTACCAGTGGTCAAAATCGTCAAACCACAACTCACTATGAAACTGGTATAGCCTTCAGAATTGATGACAGTATGTATATTGGTTGATGTGCTTTTTTTGTATAACGGTTAAAAAAGCAGGAACAAGGTCTTTTGCAAACAAGTAGCCCAAGGGCAACGACCGCTCACCTGAGTTATAAAATGTAAGCTTCCAGCTCAGGTAAGCTAATAAACCGGCTGCAATTCTATAGGATTCGATGACCCCATGGGGTGTGGCAAGTTTGGACCCCAGGGTTTTGATTGGCAGGATTTTTGTAGAGGACCACTATACACTGCAACATACTAAATACATAAGCTCTTGGCCTTATGGTTTCATAGAAGAAGTTTTTTGAAGGTTCTTTAGCTATATAGCTCTATATAAACAAACAAGCCCCTAGGGTGTGGCCAGTCTGGACCTCAGGTGCTTGATTGGCTGATTTTATGCAGGGGATCACTAGACATTGCTGCATACTAAATATGTAAGCTCTGGGCCTCATGGTTTCAGAGAAAAAGATTTTTGAAGTCTTTCCAATTATAAGTCTATGGGAGCAGCATGGCCAATTTGGACCCCCGGGGGCATGGTTGGCAGGATTTAAGTTGGAGACCACTAAACATTGCTACATATGTACTAAAGAAGTTAGCTCTGGGCCACATGGTTTAAGAGAAGAAGATTTTTTAAGACTTTCCCATTGTTAGTCTATGGGAACTGATGACCCCCGGGCGTGGCCAGTTTGGACCCCAGGGGCATGGTTGGCAGGATTTATGTAGGGGACCACTAGACATTGCTACTTGCTACATATTTACACTCTTGGCCTCATGGTTACAGAGAAGAAGATTTTTGAAGTTATTCCCAGTATAAGTCTATGGGAGCTTATGACCCCCTGGGCGTGGCCAATTTGCACCGCAGGGTCATGGTTGGCAGGATTTATGTAGGGGACAACTAGACATTGCTACATGCTACATATATATGCTCTGGGCCTCATGGTTTCAAAGAAGAAGATTTTTCAAGATTTTCTCATTGTAAGTCTATGGAAGCTTATGACTCTCGGGGCGTGGCCAATTTGGACCCCAGGGGCATGGTTGGCAGGATTTATGTAGGGGACCACTAGACATTGCTTCATGCTATATATAAAAGCTCTGGGCCTCATGGTTTCAGAGAAGAAGATTTTTTTAAGATTTTCTCTTTGTAAGTCTATGGGAGCTAATGGCCCCCTTGGGCGTGGCGAATTTGGGCCCCAGGGGCATGGTTGGCAGGATTCATGTAGGGAACCATTAGACATCGCTACACACCATATATATAAGCTCTGGGCCTCATGGTTTCAGAGAAGATTTTTTTAAGCTTTTCCCATTATAAGTCTATGGGAGCTTATGACCCCTGGGGAGTGGCCAGTTTGGACCCCAGAGGCTTGGTTGGGAGGATTTATGTAGGGGACCACTAAACATTGCTACATACTATACATATAAGCTCTGGGCCTCACTGTTCCAGAGAAGAAGATTTTATGAAGGTTCTTAAGCTATATAGTTATATAGTGTATAAACAAATGACCCCCCTGGGGTGTGGCAATTTGAGCCCCAGGGGCATGAGTGGCAGGATTTTGGTAGGGGATCACTAAACATTGATCCTTGCTATATATACAAGCTATGGGCCTCATGGTTTCAGAGACGAAGATTTTTTAAGATTTTCCCATTGTAAGTCTATTGGAGCTAATTACCCCTGGGGTGTGGCCAATTTGGGCCCAAGGGGCATGGTTGGCAGGATTTATGTAGGGGACCACTAGACATTGGTACATACTAAATATGTAAGCTCTGGGCCACATGGTTTCAATTCAATTCAATTCAATTCAATTCAATTCTTTATTCAGATTGCCAAATACATTTTAGCGCATCTACAACATATCATAGAAACAAGACAATGATCTAATCACATTTACCTTCCCAGCAGGCACATGGCGTCGCAGTGACGTCCCACTGACTCCAGTGCGAGGCCACGGAGACGCCCTGTGCCCGCTGGATTTAAGGGCTGGGAAGTTCTGGCCATATACCCTGGTCGGTCAGGATAGATGAGAAAGAAAGGAAGTCAGGGCAGTGTCTAGAGCTGTGCATCCAATAACAGCAGCTCTGCTCCAGACACTGCCGCCCCCCCCCCCCCCCCCCCCCCCTCAAACAACGCTCAGTCTGAACCACGCCAGACCAGGTTCCCAGGGGACATGACCAGGAGGTCCCTAGATTTATTACCACAAAGAATTATAAGAATAAACAAATATGACCTACTGGTTGAGCAATAAGTTCTTATTTATAGTCCTTCCAAAATTTATGGCGTATAATTATATATAATGTGTTTAACCATTTAGTGCCTAGCTTCCCATATTTGGAAGTACGCAAACAGTGAAGACCCAGATCAGATGTTGCTGATTGCATGCATCATCTGATCAGTGTCCACACTGTCGAAAAAGAATAACTGAACTATTTCACCTGATACCCATTAAATTAAAATGGGCTCGTCAAATTAATAACTATGGAATATTCCATTTGACAAAAAGGTTAATAGAGCAGGATATATCTGATTTTATAACCAGTACATTATTTCTTTGTAACAAGCTTACACTCTCGTTTTCAGTAAAATACAATATACATATAAACTAACATTTACTTATGCATTCTTTCTAGTATTTAAAGCATCCTCGATAAAGTGAACAGTACTTTTACAACGTTGTTTAGTTTTGGGGTTGAGTATGTGCTAAATTGCAGCAATTCCTTTACCAATATTTTGCACATTGTCTGTTATGAACTTACTCTTATTACGTAATGAATCATACTTTGGGCAGTGCAACATAAAATGTTCTTCTGACTCTACCATATCAGGGCAAAAAGGACTTCTGAAGTTATTCCCAGTATAAGTCTATGGGAGCTTATGACCCCTGGGGATTGGCCAGTTTGGACCCCAGTGGCTTGGTTGGGAGGATTTATGTAGGGGACCACTAAACATTGCTAAATACTATATATATAAGCTCTGGGCCTCATGATTCCAAAGAAGAAGATTTTTGAAGGTTCTTAAGCTATATAGCCATATATAAACAAGGGCTTCGCAAGCGGCGCATAATACGCCCGTTTCAATGTCCTAAAGGAGTTACAGAATGAACAAGATTGTTTACAAAAGGATAGACAGGCAGACAAACAGAAGAAAATTGGAAAAATATAGGGAAGAATAAGCAGAAGACTGGTTCTCAATCCCACAATACAACAAGTTCTCATCAACCTGCATACAAAATTCCCTACTCTAACTTACAGGTGCATAGTAATCTTTTGCGCAAAAAATGCATTATTCAAAGTAAAGAGAGAAAGAAAATCAGACAAATACAGGGAATAAAAAGAGGAGAAGTCTGGTTCTCAATCCCACAATACAGTAAGTCATCATTAACCTGCATACCAAAAATGACTAATCTAGCTTGCATGGTTGTGGAGAAAACTTTGATGAAAAAGTTCATTATTCAAAGTATGGAAAGAAAGAATATTGGTCAAATACAGGGAAGAATAAGCAATAAAAGGCTGGTTCTCAAACCCACGATACAACATATCGTCATCAACCTGCACACCAAATGGGACTACTCTAGCTTGCTTGGTTGTGGAGAAATCTTTGACGAAAAATTTTATTATTCAAAGTATGGAAAGAAAGACTATTGGGCAAATACAGGGAAGAATAAGCAGAAAAAGGCTGGTTCTCAATCCAACGATACAACGTATCCCCATCAACCTGCATACCAAATATGACTACTCTAGCTTGCATGGTTGTGGAGAAATCTTTGACGAAAAATTTCATTATTTACAGTAGGGAAAGAAAGAAAATCAGACAAATACAGGGAAGAATAAGCAGGAGAAGGCTGGTTCTCGATCCCATGATACAACATGTCGTTATCAACCTGCATAGCAAATATGACTACTCTAGCTTGCATGATTGTGGAGAAATCTTTGACAAAAAATTTCATTATTCAAAGTATGGAAAGAAAGAAAATGGGGCAAATACAGGGAAGAATAAGCAGGAGAAGGCTGGTTCTCAATCCCAGAATACAACATGTCGTCATCAACCTGTATGCCAAATATGACCAGTCTAGCTTGTATAGTTGTGAAGAAATCTTTGATACAATATCTTTGAACAAGGGAGATAACCTACATACACTAGGTATACCTTTTTTAGTTCTACTATTTTCCCTTGACAATATATTACATGTACAACAAAAGTTTACACAAAAGTAGCCGATAAGAACTAATGAAAGGGATTCACTCTTTAAACGAAGAAAGGGAGAGCAGCCATTGTTGTACGCGACACATCGTTAGGACTTCATACACATTGCTATGAAGTTTTATAAAGATATCCCAAATGGTTATATAGCTATGGCGCGTACAAGACTTACAGGGATAAAATTAATCAAAAGGGCATAACTTCAAAAGTAAGAAAGGGGGAGCAACCATTTTTGTACGCGACACGTTCCCCCACCCTAATACATATGCCTACCAAATTTCATGAAGATATCCCAAATGGTTACTGAGTTATGGCGTGTACAAGAATGTTTACGGACGGACGGCCGGCCGGACGGACGGACAGCGCCACGACATAATACGTCTGTTTTTTTCAAAACGGGCGTATAACAAATGACCCCCTGGGGCGTGGCCAATTTGAGCCCCAGGGGCATGGTAGGCAGGATTTTAGTAGGGGATCACTAGACATTGATACATGCTATATATATAATCTATGGGCCTCATGGTTTTAGAGAAGAAGATTTTTTAAGATTTTCCCATTGTAAGTCTATGGGAGCTAATGACCCCCGGGCATGGCCAATTTGGGCCCCATGGGCATGGTTGGCAGGATTAATGTAGGGAACCACTAGACATTGGTACATACTCAATATGTTAGCTCTGGGCCTCATGGTTTCAGAGAAGAAGATTTTTTAAGATTTTCCCATTGTAAGTCTATGGGAGCTACTGACCCCTGGGGCGTGGCCAATTTGGGCCCCAGGGGCATGGTTGGCTGGATTTATGTAGGGGACCACTAGACACTGGTACATACTAAAAATGTAAGCTCTGGGCCTCATGGTTTCAGAGAGAAGATTTTTTAAGATTTTCCCATTGTAAGTCTATGGGAGCTATTGACCCCCGGGTGAGGCCAATTTGGGCCCGAGGGGCATGGTTGGCAGGATTTATGTAGGGGACCACTAGACATTGGTACACACTGAATATGTAAGCTCTGGGCCTCATGGTTTCAGAGAAGAAGATTTTTTAAGATTTTCCCATTGTAAGTCTATGGGAGCTAATGACCCCCGGGCGTGGCCAATTTGGGCCCCAGGGACATGGTTGGCAGGATTTATGTAGGGGACCACTAGACATTAGTACATACTAAATATGTAAGCTCTGGGCCTCATGGTTTCAGAGAAGAAGATTTTTTAAGATTTTCCCATTGTAAATCTATGGGAGCTAATGACCCCCGGGGCGTGGCCAATTTGGGCCCCAGGGGCATGGTTGGCAGGATTTATGTAGGGGACCACTAGACATTGGTACATACTAAATATGTAAGCTCTGGGCCTCATGGTTTCTGAGAAGAAGATTTTTGAAGTTTTTCCCATTATAAGTCTATGGGAGCTATATGTTGCCATGGCAACCAGAGTTCCAATCCAATATGCCCTTAAACCTTATGCAGTCAATCCCCCACCCCAACAATGCTACACATAAAATTTGATCCAGATTGGCCAGCTGGTGTTGGAGATATTGGTGTTTAAAAGTGTGGACGACGCCGCCGCCGCCGACGGACGACGGACCATGGCTATACTATAAGCTCACCTTGACAGGTGAGCTAAAAATGCCAAGTCTCTCCATAAAAATAGTTTTCATTTCTGGTTCCACACTGAGCAATTGAATTATGCAGCAGCGAGACAATGAATGTTATCCTTGTGTTAAATTGTATTTTCACCAGCTATTAAATGCCTGTACCTTGTATTTTTACCATGTAATGAAGTTTGTGAAATCGAAAGTAGGGCAACTAAAATGACCTAGATATTTTTTTCAAATCTTTGTTATGAAGAACTTAATGCTATTTTAATTTTTTTAAGCCGGCCAATCATGATCATATACAATGATGAAAGTGTAGTGAGAAGCTTGCAGCAGTACCACATGATAAAAGTTCATGCTGATAGAGCAATGGAGCCTTTAAACTGCTATCTATACTATATTTTTACACAAAACCATCTATAAGGAACCAATGAATGACTTACAGGATAAGTCGGTTTGTGATACACTGTGTCTCAGCAGATCTGACATTTTTAATATTTTTATTCAGTGCTCCTGATAGGAATGGCTCACAGGGACAATTTAGGGATAAATTAATTTTCCATATTTTTCCTTAAAAACTTATGTTGTGACTCCTCATTAGAACTGTCTCACCGAGACTGTTCTAATGTGAGGTCACAACATATGTTTTCCTTGTGAAATAAGAAAAATTATCCCGGCATTATTCTCAAAACATTATGTTACCTGGAGCTCTATTTGTTTTAAGTAAATTTACTCCATCAGCCATTTCTCTGGCATGCAAAAAAGCATTGCTTTAAATGTTCCAAAAAATTATTATCAAAGTTACATGTACGTATCCTAAGAAGAATTCAACAGAATGCAAATTCTCACCTGTCTGTGCACTGTCACAAAACAAGGCTAATCCAGAAAACTTGACGCATTGTATACGCCGCCACAGTCAACAGCAAAGTAATACCTATGTCTTGCTTTTGCAAGTCGCAAGTGAGACAAAGTCACAAGTGAGACAAAAATCTCAGTCACTGGTCCAATTGTTCTTCCGAGCCTTACATATTGGGGAGTGGAGTGGAGGGGGAAGAATGTGTGTGTGTGTGTAGGGTTATGCCAGACCATAACACGTTTTTAACTTTTTGTGCATAAGAAAAGATTTCCCAGAGTCACCATCAAGTTCACTACTACAGAAATTCTAGGTCTCCTCCAGTACTTACAGGATCAAGCATAAAACCATTGACACCGCTCCCAGTAGTCAGGACAATCATACAGGCACTCCCATACAAGGCATACCCAGCCCCAATCATCTTATTTCCCGCCTGCAGGGCGTCAGCTTCACACGCTTCACATGTGGTGTCTTTCTTGTAGATACCAAATATAGTACCAATGGACACTAGGCAGTCAATGTTGGAAGAACCGTCCAGGGGATCAAATACCACAATGTATTTTCCCTGAAAAAAGAAAGAGCAAGCTAGGTTACTGTCTATCTGCGCAAGCCAAGGGTACCAAGTTCACTTTGTTCCTTACGTACCCTTTGCTGATGGCCTATCCACATATACTTCCGACAGCACTGTCTGTTGACTGCAGCCAGTTGTTTCCCTTGTCACGTTATTTTTTACCAATCAGAAGATCTGCTGCAAAACACAGTTGCCCCACACCTTGGCATAATTGTTCAAAAACACTGACGAATTGGTTAAATATTGACCGTCTACTCCACATGTATTTTTTGTATTTGTTCATGATAAACACAATATTTTTCTATTGACAAGGGCATCTGTTAAGCAACAATCTGACTGGATGCGAGGGAAGTTGCTTGCATCCAATGAAATGGCAGAGTGGGAAATTTGATTTATGATTAGGCTGTTGGCCAAGGGTACTTCAGGAACAAAGTGGACTTAGTACCCTTCACTTGCAAAGATGGAATACCGCCATGTCTGTACCATAATTATTCGGCTACAAGACAATGTTACTGAATCTCAAGAATGACCCCCAAGTATCTAAATTAGCCTTATGAAATTCTGCTATGAGATGCATTTTCCCTTCTGAAACAATCCCATAAATCTAGATCCCAGGAAGAGCTGTAGATAAGAGGGAGTATTTGGTGATAATTAGGGATAATTTCTGTTAATTCTGCATATAAGCACATGTTGTGATCCCTCATCTGAACCGTCTCGACGAGACGGTTCAGATGAGGGGTCACAACATATGGTTTCGATAAGAAATAAAAAAAAATTATCCTTAATTATCATCAAATACTCCCTCTTATCTAGAGCTCTGGATCATCCATCTTATAAGAGGGATCTAAATTTTTGGCATTGTTTTGGGAGGAAGTTAAGGACCCTGTCTTATAACAAAGAAATACAATAATAACTTTTTTTTTGCTTGTCTTTCAAAATGTGTTGCTGTTTGAGTGTGTCACCTGGCTAATTTGTCAGAGCATTTTATAATACTGTGTATACAATCAAACCTGTCTTAAGGGCTAACATACAATCAAACCTGTCTTAAGGGCTCACTCTGTTAAGAGGTCACCTCCTGTATTTAGCAGCCACCAAAATTGGGGTCCCTTGAACCAAAATACAGTGCAAATACACCTATATTACAGGTCACCTGTTTTACTTCATGTGTATATATTAAGAATAATATTTCAAAAATAGAGATATGACTTTGAAAGCCATTTAACAAAATCAGGGACTTAGGCTCCAGATCTCAAAATGTACATGTACATATACATAACACTGAGGATTTGTACGTATGTCTTATTCAAAGTAAAGACCTGAAAACAGAAAATTTAATATAGCTTTTAAAAGATAACAGCTAAAGCCTTTGTATTTAGTCTCTTCTGAGGCATGAAATTGTTAATGCCATGAATAGTTAATGCCATTATATTTCCATTTATCTAAAGCATGAAGTTATTATCTTTTGGTAAGTGAACTATATGTACTTGCTATTTTCCTGTTAACTTTCCAGTGTAATGTTAAAATAATGATCTGAGATGATATTAAATTTATTGATGATTTCATTAGTATTTTAGTTCTAAATTTATTAGATGGTGAATACTGCGATCACAGTTTTAAAGTGACAGGGAGTCATCAGATGAGAATAAATTAGTTTTCAATTTGTTTCATCAAGAATTATAAAATAATTTTTTGGAGCTTGGTGAAGTCTCCAAGATGGTCAAGGCAAGCATCTGTATAATAATTTGATAATCATCTATCTGTTGTTCTTTTAAAGTTAATTTATTATTTACATGCAACCAATATTTACCAACTGGTCAAAAGTACATAAAAGGATGATATTAATAGTTTAAAGGTAACAGTTGCATATATATAGATATCGAGGCATACATTTCAGTACCTAAAGATTATTTTTTACATTTGCAGTTCTATTAACTTGCATCTCCCGGTTGCACCGTGCAAAAATTCAGCAACTAAACTTAGCAGATGTGGAGAAGAAGTTCATTTTAATTTTTTGCTTCTCTTAAAAGTGGTGCCCATCTTGGATTGCTGATCTAAAAAAAAGTTCCCAATTCAGAAAGCCTGAATTCAGCTTTATCATGCTTCATTTAAAATTTGAGGCTCACTGATGCAATGGTTTTCAAGAATAAGTCACCACTGTGAGCTGCAGATTTAGCAGATTTGGGTAATTGGGTCATAGTGACCTGTGATGACCCAGTTTTGAAGCATGTGGCCTCCGGTCATCAGAAGCATGCAATGTTTCAATCTACTGACTTTAGGTCCTAAAGAAGACAAGATCTTCTGAAATCTACAATCTCATTTGTCAAGAAAGAAGGTCACAATGATCTACACATACAAGGACCTACTTTAACAAGAACTGACCTTGACTAGTCAGATGCCTAAGCTGAAGAAAGTTTGGTGCCTGTAGGACTAACAAGAGCCAAAATAAACTGAAATCTACCAAAATTCCTTATTTCAAGAAAGCATGTCACAATGACCTTGGTGGCCTATTTTCAAGTCAAGTGGTTCTCAGGGGCCTGATGAATGTACCGCTGAAGTATGGCAGACATAGGGCCAATGGATCAGAGCTCTAGATAAGAGGGTGTATTTGGTGATAATAAGGGATAATTTTTGTAAATTCTGCATAAAAGCATATGTTGTGATCCCTCATCTAAACCGTCTCGACAAGACGGTGCAGATGAGTGGTCACAACTTATGGTTTCAATGAGAAATAAAAAAAAATTATCCCTCAATTATCATCAAATACCCCTCTTATCTTGAGCTCTGATGGATATTACAATACAGTGGACCCTCTTTACAACGACGGCATTTGTTCTCAAAAATTTTGCCGTTAAACTGAATTTGCTGTTGTAAAGAATGCATATTTAGAACAATTTAGCCATGCTGTGCAAATCAAAATGACGTTATAAAGAATTTTTCTGTTGTAATGAGTGCCGTTATAAAGAAGGTTGACTGTATAAGGTAATGAATATCCCATATTAACAAAACAAGTATAAGATATGCATAGCCCCAGACAAGGCCAGTACATTAATTTGATTTGGAGATAATTTTTCTTATTTCTTATCTAAAACACATGTTGTGACCCCGCATTAGAACTGTCTTGGTGAGACAGTCCTGAGGGGTCACAACATATGTTAATGAGGGGTCAAAACATGTTAATGAGGGGTCACAACATATGTTTTTATGGCAATCTGACAGAAATTATCCCTAATTATCACCCAAC
Source organism: Ctena decussata (assembly GCA_963989385.1). NCBI lineage: Eukaryota > Metazoa > Mollusca > Bivalvia > Lucinida > Lucinidae > Ctena > Ctena decussata. The sequence continues at coordinate 3,038,451 of OZ022505.1, read as the reverse complement.
ACTCCCTATTTTCTTAACCTCTGGAAATGTTTGTCCCAATATTTATGACCAATATGGCATTTTTTTTAAAATAACAATACCTGTTTGTCTTTCTCTACAATGATTGCCTCGTCATTTTCCTCTGACACCATGACACATGTCAAGTATGAGGACTTGAACATGTTGATAAAGAGATCATTGGCAAGGACGTCAAGCTTTTTCTGCTCATCACCCGTGACGTTGGTCGTACCTGAGATGCCATACCTGCAATGGAATGAGCCGATCGATCAAAATGAGCCACAACACGAGAAAACCAACAAAGTGGTTATGCGCCTAGTGAAGATTCAGGTCAGCCTGTGTCTTTTCTGTTGACTTAAAGGGTAGCTGAGGGTCTAAGCTAGCTTCATGCAGACAGCGAAGACTCTGATCAGACTGGGGGCTGGCCAGGCTGACCTGACTGCGCTGGGCGCACAACCACTTTGTTGGTTTTCTTGTGTTGCTGCTCAAATATCAAATAATGGCAGCTACACTGGATGAACAAAGTGCAATGATTTTGCAAACTTGTAAGTCAAGAATGTGCAGTTTCTGAGAAGCACTCGTTGAATTAAAAGTAAGTTGATTGCTTAATATTTGCACTATTGCCAGATACATCAGGTCATACTGGGTCATTATCCCAAGAAATCATGTTCATACATCAAATAGTGTTCAAGACATAAGGCAAAATCACTGGACCATGGTATATAGGTCACTGTGATCTACTTTTAACTGTATTTTAGTTTGTGATCAAACATCTGGTCATACTGAATCATTTTCCCAAGTTCATACAAGAAATAGTCTTCAAGATATAAGGTAAAATCACTGAACCTTGAAATATAGGTCATGGCTCGATATGCATCACTGCATCCAGTAGATCTTCCAAAGATGTGCCTGTGTAGCAAGTTTGAAGACTCTTATCTCTTTTGGTTACTTAGAACTGAGCTAAATGCAACAGGTGAATATTATGTTCTATGTTCAATGATCCCTGAAATATAGGTCATGACCAGGTATGCATCACTGCATCCAGCAGATTTTCCCAAGATCTATATACCTTTGGAGCAAGTTAAATGAAAACTCTATCCCTTTTGGTTACTTAGAAAATGAGCTAAATGCAACAGGTGAGTAGTTTTTTCTATGTTCAATGATCTGTGAAATATGTGTCATGGCCCAATATGCATTGCTGCTTTCAGTAGATCCTTCCTGTACGTATCTAAGGAGCAATCTTGAAGACTCTGTTAGCAACTGAGCTGAATGCAATTGGAAAATATATTTTTCTATATTGAATGATCTATGAAATATAGATCATGGCCTGATGTGCATCCCTGCTTTCAGTAGATCTTCCCCAGATGTATCATCTATGGTGCAAGTCCGAAGACTCTCTCCATTATGGCAGAGCTGCTTCCCTTGAAAGTGTATCTATTAACCTTAAGCTCTGAAAAAGTACATAATGCAACCTGCAGGGCTCCAGATAAGAATTTATGGTTAATTGGGTATTACCCACTGATTTTTTTGTTAATTGGGTATTCTGAATTTTAATTGGGTAATGCAACTTGCATTACCCACTGATTTTGCTTTTAATTGGGTACTCTGATTTTTATTTGTGCAATTTGGTAAAACTGGAGTTAGCAATAGTGCTGCAATCTTAACATTTTGCATCACCATAATTTTGCATCGGTATCTATCTATATATATATAGTGACCAGGGATCTCGGGGACGCCGAATTCGGCGTCCCTGGACGCGAAACTTTGTCCCGGACGCCAATTATTGCTTTCCGAGGATTCCCGCGGACGCATTGTTTTTGCCGGCTGTACTTCTTTAAAATCTCCTCAAATGTCAGTTGTAAGCCACGCATTGCTCGCACCTTTGACAGACCTACAGAGGGACTGTTTATTTGAACCAGAAATCAATAAAATCATCGTAAATGCCACCTCACATTTACCTGGAATTTCACACCATCTTAATCCCCACTACCGTATGTCGTTAATCAGCAGTAGCATACGGCACTTGTCAGTATTTCACACTTTCTTGATCACTGTTTGATCAATAAACGAATTGGGTCAACACGGTATCTTTGTCTTAGATCTACCGCCTCACGTGATTGGTCAGTTTACGTCTTTAGAAGTATCGCATCGCAATAATTGACAGCTTGTCAGAAGGTGAGACTTTTACAGTGGCTTTGCCAGCAAATTAAAATTATATTACCGGTATATCACGGCCCAAAGGGATGAGCCCGAGAGGGGCAACTCGGCCAACTCCGGCCTCATTAAAGAGTTTGCAGAATCTTTCACGAGAAAAAAAAAGATTTTTAGGTTGCCTGCCAAAGTTATGAGCCTTTTCCGAGGCACGTTTTTCATTTCCTGACTGTTTGTATTACGCACGTGCGCTGTGCTCGATGGGCATAACACGTGTGTTAAATCAGTTTTCAACTTGGAAAATGCAATCGGTAGCTTCAAGTTGCTAGAAGCGATCGTCAAAGACAATTATACTATATTTAAGCAAGACCAAGTCGTTGCAATTCCCGGAAACCGGTGACTTGATATCTTCGGTTCGTGCACTTTAAATTCTTTCCCGCTGTTTTTAGTCTGTTTCCCGCCATTTCTCGCGCACCATGTACAGAACGAGTACCAGTATATCTATAAATAACGCTGCGGTAAATCTGTGAGGTCAACACAGATAGTTCATCATGCGGCATAGGAATTACATCTGGCGCCTTTGTGTTTACACGTGACAGCCTTGGATAACACCGTCGTTACGCTTCTGTCTTTTGGGTCTTTGCGTACCGGGAATTTTGTCTGCGTATTGGTACGCTTACAGGAAAAGGTCAATTGTGTTTTTCAATTATTTTATTGGGTATTTACGCAAATACGCTGCTTATCTGGAGCAATGCAACCTCATATTTTGCATCCACCTGTTAACTTGAATAATCTTACATGTGCACAATTTAATATTTTGTTTACAACTACATGGTATTTAGCTGTCATCATATATCTGTTAAAAGTGCATCTGTATCATTTTCAAACTACTGTGAATGAGCTTTACATCGTGAGGCTGGTATGTGGACTAGCTATCCTTAACACTATGTTAGAGCAGCCTCATCTAGATCTATCCCATTTGCAAATTCAGCTTGTTCCATCTTTGACACTTAAGTGCTGCATTGCATACTGCTGCAAGCGTACAACTGCAAAACAGTATGCAAAGACCCATTTCTAAGAACTGATATAGTGCTACCTTCAGAAGTAAGCCCCAATCCAAACAACTGTCAGACTGCACTACCATTTACACTTAGCTCATTTCTAAGAACTGGCATAGGGTGCTACCTTCAGAACTAGGCCTCAACCCAAACAACTGTCAGAGTGAATGCCTTATAAACTGGAAGCCTCATTTCAAGGAACTGCCATAGGGTGCTACCTTCAGAACTAGGCCTCAATCCAAACAACTGTCAGGGTGAATGCCTTATAAACTAAGCCTCATTTCAAAGAACTGATATAGTGTGCTACCTTCAGAACTAGCCTCAACCCAAACAACTGTCAGAGTGAATGCCTTATAAACTAAGCCTCATTTCAAAGAACTGATATAGTGTGCTACCTTCAGAACTAAGCCTCAACCCAAACAACTGTCAGAGTGAATGCCTTATAAACTAAGCCTCATTTCAAAGAACTGATATAGTGTGCTACCTTCAGAACTAGCCTCAACCCAAACAACTGTCAGAGTGAATGCCTTATAAACTAAGCCTCATTTCAAAGAACTGATATAGTGTGCTACCTTCAGAACTAAGCCTCAACCCAAACAACTGTCAGAGTGAATGCCTTATAAACTAAGCCTCATTTCAAAGAACTGATATAGTGTGCTACCTTCAGAACTAAGCCTCAACCCAAACAACTGTCAGAGTGAATGCCTTATAAACTAAGCCTCATTTCAAAGAACTGATATAGTGTGCTACCTTCAGAACTAAGCCTCAACCCAAACAACTGTCAGAGTGAATGCCTTATAAACTAAGCCTCATTTCAAAGAACTGATATAGTGTGCTACCTTCAGAACTAAGCCTCAACCCAAACAACTGTCAGAGTGAATGCCTTATAAACTAAGCCTCATTTCAAAGAACTGATATAGTGTGCTACCTTCAGAACTAAGCCTCAACCCAAACAACTGTCAGAGTGAATGCCTTATAAACTAAGCCTCATTTCAAAGAACTGCCATAGTGTGCTACCTTCAGAACTAAGCCTCAACCCAAACAACTGTCAGAGTGAATGCCTTATAAACTAAGCCTCATTTCAAAGAACTGATATAGTGTGCTACCTTCAGAACTAAGCCTCAACCCAAACAACTGTCAGAGTGAATGCCTTATAAACTAAGCCTCATTTCAAAGAACTGATATAGTGTGCTACCTTCAGAACAAAGCCTCAACCCAAACAACTGTCAGAGTGAATGCCTTATAAACTAAGCCTCATTTCAAAGAACTGCCATAGGGTGCTACCTTCAGAACTAAGCCTCAACCCAAACAACTGTCAGAGTGAATGCCTTATAGATTTAGCCTCATGATCATCCTGAAAAGCTGACATAGGGTGCTACCTTCAGAACTAAGCTTGATTCCAAAGAGCTGCCAACATGCTGCTTTAAGAACTAGGACTATAAAGTCAGGTAAATTCGGACAGCGGGTAAATTCAGACAGTGACATTGTTTCCTTTATATGTCAGTTGTTTGGAATTAAAACAAAATTAACTGGGCAAACAGTGAAAATCCTGATAAGATGGCTCATTATGAGCCTTCTCATCTGGTTGGTTGGTTGGTTGATTTGATGCTTAACGTCCACGGTAAACAACTAAGGTCATGCCGGGACGGTCAGTTAACCTAACCACACTATTCCTGGGCAGGCTTAGACCTCCTAAGCGGTTAACCAGTACTAAGTGCCCATACTTTCGCCAGTAACTGACAACTGACCTTCTTGAATCAGCGGAAGGAGAAACGAAAGTATGTGGCCAGACCGGGCCTTCTCATCTGGATTTTTGCTGTTTGCAATGGTATGTAAGAATTTACCTGTTGTCCGAAGTTACCCGACTCTACCCTAATCACTATGTCCAAAACGATGCAAGAGTGTTAATAATGCATATGCCTTAGCCTATGGAAGCCAAATGAAATGCTGGAATAGGCTGGCTTATGAACTAAGCTGCCTCCATCCAAAGAATTGCAGAAATGGGTTGTCTTATGAAATAGCCTCAGTCAGAGAACTGCCAGAGTAGTGACTTACTGTCTAAAAATGGCCAAGGTCAGCTGTCATATATGAATATAGCCTCAGGCTAAAGAACAGCCAAAATGGGGTTGTTTTACTATGCACCATGAAATAGTGTCAGTCTGAGAACTGCCAGAGAGGTGAATTTACTGACTTACAGGCCAGAAACAGCCAAGGTCTGCTGTCATATGAATGTAACCTCAGGCTAAAGAACTTACTAAGCTTCTGTCTAACTTAAGGAACAACAAGAGTGTGATCAATGCCTTTAAAATAATGCCCAGTCAAAGGAAAGTTCTGCAAGAATATGCTGCTATATGCAATATGCTTTAGTCAAATAAGTGCCAGAATATGGGCCTGAAGGCCTAAGAACTGCCAGAGTTAACAGTCTCAGTCCTTGAAGAAAAGCTTAGCCATATCTATAGTTCAACAAGTTAGACACACTCATTTACAAATTACTTTTTATAGTTGTGCATGCCTTCCAAATAACAAAAACGTAAATAACACATCACACAAATGTAAAGATAAGATTTATGTAAAGTCGGCAAGTTTACAACAAATCAACATATGAAAACTCTTGCAAGCTTTTGAACCGACTGTAAAATATGAATGTCAGGAATGCAGAACTCTCATGCATGGGAGTATGCCATCTATTGATCACCCTCTTGGCAGAATTACTGCAAGTGGCAGTTGATGATCTGTCATCTCTTTTTTCTCTCATCGGTCTTCCCTCCTAGATCTCCCCCCCCCCCCCACCCCCCATCCCGACTCAGTTACTAAGTTTACTTCTCTTATAAGGGCTAGGGACTAGCTTCCCTGATTCACAGGTCCTGGTGAATGATTGTCTTTGGACGTATCACCAGTAAACAATTCTGATTCTGATCTGATCCCCCCTTTCTTTTTTTAACATGAACACACACAAAACTATTTATTGCTCTTTAATAAATCGCCCACACTGACAATTTCATGCAAGACAGAGACAGGATTTTAACTGGCTCAATGTTGTTTTGAATGACATTGACCTTTCAATCACACATATGGCATGCAATGTAACAAATGATCTGATGTGATGATTTAGTAAACAAATACTCACAGTCGGTGAATTCCAGCTTTCCTTACAGCTGAGGACACGGCCTTGACAGCTGTCTGAAGCGAGTTGACTAGAGCTGTAAAGTCACCTGTAGCATGAGGGTACTTTCTCTGCTGTTCCAGCACAAACCTCGTCAGAGTAATAGGCTCTGTGTCGATCGGTGAACCTTGTGCCGACATCTTTGCTGTGTCCTGGACCAATTTCGTGTCAAGGTCACAACTTGCGGTTTATTTTTAGATAAACAATATGTAACGGTCTATTCAATTGGTTGATATTGACACGCCTTCAGGTCAATTAAAACAAAGGTGATCTTGAGACGTATGCACTAATTATGTTTATGTTCGCTTTATTGATACTTGTAGAAATGTTAAAAAAAGAAAGAAATAAATATAATAAGTTTTAGCTAAGGTTACCAGAAATGGAACCGCCTTTTCTAGTTCCCTCCCGTTATACCAAAGGCAAGCGACTCAGTCTACCTTTTTCTATCAGTATAGTACGATTCACCTCCCTTAGACCGCAGGGTTTAACGACTCCATTGCCCTGTCAACAATGACGAAACTATAGGGAGATGTTCACACATCTCACGATGAAATAAGCAGTCACCATAGTCATATCAGTGGTAAAAACGTCTAAAGATATATAAAGATAAAGATAAAGAAGCTTTATTTAACGTCGCATATTAGAAACAGACAACATAAGCTCTGTAGAGCTTTTATTGCGACAAACAAGGTATCCAGTAACAATTTATACTTACCCGATGACTTAACTTTATCTTCCTAGGACTACCCTTTATAGGCGAGCGTCAGCCAAGGGAGCTCCTAGTACCATTTATAACGCCTTTGGTATGGCGCGGCCGGGATTCGAACCCACGACCTCCCGGTCCCGAAGCGGACGCTCTACCACTGAGCTATCGGGGCTATCGTCTAAATTCGGATCATTGAAAAACTTGTTCAACCTTCACCTTATGGTCGTGACTGGCCGTTGAAAAAATATAGGTTAATCTGGCAACTTAAATGACCTACTTTCGATTTCCCAAAACTACATGGTAAATATACAAGGTACGGGAGGTAAAATACAAGGTACGGGCGTTTAATACAATGTAAGGCAAGGATCTCATTCATTGTCTCGCTTCTGTGTAATTTCATTGCTCAACGGAGAACCAGAAACGAAAGAAGAGACTTGTCATTTTTCTTTTTCAGAAAACTTCCTCCTTTTCTTTGCCAGTTATATGATGCACAAAAAAAAACTCAACCGACATATTATCATCAATTCTGAAGGCAGTGTCGTTTTTTTTTCTAATTATTTGTGCGTCGACGATTTTTACAACTGGTATGACTATTGAGACTAAAAAAAACACAACAAAAATAAAAGTTTCTGTGTGTGTGTTGGGGGGGGGGGGGGGGGGGGGGAGAGGGAGGAGATGGAGGAACCCAAGCCCATCCCTCTCCTTTTTCACATTATCCTTCCTCGATTCGAAAAGGGTTGACAATTTTCCAGTCGCTGGCTGGCACAATAAGCGAGTCGCTCTAATCCCTAGTCAGGCATAACCAGCAAGTGGGGAGAAGGAGGAGGAGGAGGAGCCTCAGCCGGCATTTGCTTTTCAACTGTACTCTACCCTGAGCGCGAAATTAATTCTAAAGGAATGATAGATGTACAGAGAAAATAGAGAGTGAGCCATAGCAGTTTCAATGACAGCCTATGTTATGTGGTTTTGTTAGAACCACTGAGGAGGGGATTTCTAGTTTTGTTTTACGAAAACATAGCCGTTGCTGAATTCGGGAAATCTGGATCTGATAGGAAGCTTAAAGCTTATATAAATCATCTCCTGATGAACATCTAGTGAAGTAATTTGAATGGCAGATTAAATAATAGGCAAGGTATACATACAAATAACTTCAACATGGAAAAGTAAGAAAATCCAGAGTGTGTTCCAGCAGGCATGCAGCGTCATGATGACGACATAATACCGTCGATGCGACTTCATGATGTGACGTCATAATGTCGCATCGACGCTGATACGACGTCTTCCGACGCCGCGCGCCCGCTGGAACTCAGCAAGTAAGTTCGTGTCGCAATATAAACAGTGATCCTAACAGAGAAAAAAAAATAAAAGCAACTAAAGAAAAGAACAGAAAAAGAAAAGAAAAGAAAAAGAAAAAAAAAGGTTGAGCCATAGAAACAGGGGAAAAATAGCTAGGAAAGACAGGTAAAGGTACTGAGAACTAATATAGTACAACTTATAATAATAATAAAGATAATAATGATAATAACAATAATAGGAAGCCAATCAACGATGAGGTTATACTTGGCTTGTTGGTCGAGAGGCCTAATATTTACATGAAAAAACCACAGCAGAAGTTTTACGAGTCTGAATATCATTTACTACGTTAATAGAAAATAACTAAAGAAGGATTACTATGATTTTGTGGCGGAATCAAGGTCTTACAACGATAAAAAGTTGGAGGAATTTAGGTGGGGTTACTTGTACTTTTGATTTTCCAATATCGTTTGGTTTCTTGGAGGGGGCAGGGCTTCGCCCCAGACCACCCCTCTATAGAAGCCCCAGACCACCCCTCTATATAGTGACTACCATGTCCTTTTGTACGGTATCGCTTCGAAACTTGCAAAAATACAAATTTCACACGGCACACACATACACATGCACCACTTACCCCCACGCTAATGAGCACACACACACACACACACACACACACACACACACACACACACACACACACACACACACACACAGACAGACAGACACACACACACAATATATGGTCACAGTACAAGGGACATTCGGGGTGGGATTCAAACTTTGGATCCTTTTCTTTGATCATGAATCCACCGTGTTACCATTTTGCCACTACGCTCCAAGACAAAGATGGTCTTTGAAAAAAACTTAAGGGTGCACACAATGACTCTACTTACAGTCTGCCTGTTTATGATGTGGACAGACTAAGAAATGATACAATGTATTGGCTATCTTTTTTCTACGTTTCTGCTGAAAGGTTCTTTCTTCTTTTGCTATGTGTATGTTGTGGTGGTGGTGTGGGTTGGAGTGGGTGTGTGGAGGGTGTGTGTGTGTGTAGTGGGTGTGTGGAGGGTGTGTGTGTGTGTGTGTGTGTGTATATTTTTCTGTTGATTTGTCTATGCTGGGGTTGGGGGTGGGTTAAATTTTTATTTTCCATGATGGTGGTTGGGGAGGGTTCGGGAAAAGAAAACCAAAGTCAGTGGGTTGGTCATAAAAAAGTAAGTGGATTTCCTGAAAATTCCTCCAACCCCTCCAGCTGATAAATAATGACCGTTCGCCTAGTGAGCTACATGTACACTCAGTTCTAAGACGCGTATGATCAAACCCTAGGTCACTGTAATAATACTCATAGCGATTTTGGGTTGAGAATGAATTTATAGCTTCTTGAAAGATGTTTGAGAAACCATGCTTTTTCTATAACATATTCAATATGCATGTGCCAATCGCAGCGTTGAGAAAAGAATAATGCACTCACCATGTCCTTATGCACAAGAAATCCAACCCCATACTCATGTTTGTCCTCTTCTCCACTGAAATAAACCTTGTGTCTGTCATCTGTTGACATCTCGCCAAAGTTTTTCCAGCGCATCTCACAGAGCCCCAGTATGTTCCAGTGATACCTGTCCATTGCATGAGTCAGCTCTTCAAGCTTCCCAGCTGGCCTCAGAGTCCTTACATTCCTGCAGGTGCCAATTGAGATGTTCTCCCTACCTCTGATTTTCTTGATCTGTGTTACACCAGTTGCATACTTGTCACCTACGTCCCGGTGTCCAACAGTAGGCGCGGTCATTGTTAACCCGGGCTGCGACCGATCCGGTATTAAGGTCTTATCTAGGTTGTCAACCATGGTGTTTCAAGGGCAGGATTCAGCCTGACGGAGCCCATCCCTCTCCAGGCTATATATGTTGACCACAGCCGAAATCCACGATTATTGTATGGCTCGCCTTGGTCATGAACACATGGCCGTTGACTCTAAGAGTTCTTCCGCCCTGGCCGTTGACTTCTTCTAGGAAGACTTCCGCCCAGTGATGCTGTGTTAACACCACCCCTTGTTGACTCATAGGGCTGGGAGACTCATGGAGGCGGGAGCGTCTTATTTCCTCCCATCAAGTCACTGACTTGTCCACTGCCTATAATATAGACAACCAGATTCAAAGAGTCAAAGTGATCGGGTCTGTCCCTAACTATCAGTGACCCCCTTAATCTAGCTGTTCCACCAAGCTGAGCAGGGCTCGCTCGGGTCTGGCTGCTAACACTTGATTTAGATTAGAGTTCCACTCTGGCCGTTGACTTCTTCTAGGAAGACTTCCGCCCAATGGTGCTGTGTTCACAGGTTTTGTTCGGTACCTTGTTTAAAAAAAAGCATTGGGTGTACTGTCTCGTTATTTGTTTTCCGTGACAAGAGCATAGCCTATGTTTTATAAAGGAAAGCATTTGCTCCTGTTGGAGCTCATTCTTTTGGAAGGGTACGTCCTTACTGGTAGGATGGAAGAAGTCATGGAAGTTGTTCTGTTTAGTAAAAAATGGCGGTGTATCCATCCCGGCGGGCACATGATGTCAAAATGACGTCGTATTGAACACATTTTTTATTATTTTTTATTATTATTATTTTGAGATAACGGAACGTTTCTGAACCTGCTCCATCAACGAAATGTTGCAATAGTGGATGGACCCGTAGTGAATGGCATCTGATATTTGTTTAAGGGCATGTCTGTGTTGGCCTGAATGTGATCTGCTTGCCGTTTCTGGGCCGGCTATGCTTTGTTTTTGGTGCTTTTTTGGTACATTTCTCATAATGCTGTTCCCAGGAGGCTCAGCGGAACGAATCCATAAAATGCACCTCCTGGCACCAAGCTTAGCGGGTACGTGACGTCGACTGAATGACGTTGAACTGGCGTCGATACGACTTTACAACGTCGCATCGACGTCAGTGCGACGACATTAGGACATCATGTGCCTGCTTGGAGTCTATGTCCTGCCCTCTCTGATTGGACCTGCAGCCACTGAGTCGTGTCAGTCAAAATATGTACTGACCAGTAAAATAAGGTACATGTAAAAAAAAAAAAAAAAAACCTCGGACAGGAGTGTGTCACGACGTGTGTTTTGTGACAATAGTTTCTTTTCTAAAATATACCCAGACAACTTTGAAAGGCGGGGCGATAAGTACTTTTGCGCTAGGTCAGTTCAAGAAGATCCGATTGTGGCTTTTCCTGGGTATTTCATCAACATACAACAATATGTAAGAACCTCTATTTGCAGTAAGGCGCGCCATACTGCAAATAGAGGTTATTACATATTGTTACATGTTTTTACATATGTCGTAGATGTGCTCAGTATCAGAATTGTATAACGTTACTGGTGTTGCATCGAAGAATGACAGCAATCTCTATGCCATTTATTTGCCATTGTAAAAGGGCAAATCTGCCGGAGTTGATAATATACCAGCAGAACTTGTTCGAGCTGGCGGAGAGACCATGATTGATGTTTTAACAGATATCTGTAACAGGATCTGGAGAACAGGAGAATGGCCTACCCCATGGACTCAGTCGCTGATTATTACCCTCCCTAAAAGGGGCAACCTACAGCTCTGCTAGAACTACAGAACCATAAGCCTCATCAGTCATTCAAGCAAAGTCATGCTGAAAGTCATCTTGAACAGGCTTAAACCACAAGCCGAGGAGATAATCGCTGAGGAACAGGCTGGGTACCGAGCAGGAAGGAGCACCACAGAACAGATCTTCAACCTTAGAATCTTGTGTGAAAAGTGTCTCCAACATCAGCAGAATCTGTACCATGTCTTCATTGATTTCAAAAAAGCCTTTGGCAGGGTATGGCACGCAGCCTTATGGGCCACCATACGTAAGTACAATATCAGTGCAAATCTAGTTCCGACCACTGAGCAGCTATACGACAAGGCTGCAAGTGCAGTCCTGATAAATGGCAGCATAGGAGAATGGTTCAGAACAACAGTTGGAGTAAGACAAGGATGTCTTCTGTCACGCACCCTCTGCAACATTTTTCTCGAACGGATCATGTCTGATGATCTGGAAGAACATGACGGAAAGGTTAGCATAGGCAGCAGAAACATTACCAATCTGCGGTTTGCCGATGACATAGACACTCTAGCTGAGGAAGAGCAGGAACTAGAAGTTCTAGTTGAAAGTCTTGACCAAACCTGCACAAGGTATAAGATGGAGATCAGTGCTGAGAAGACCAAACTGATGACAAACAGCGCAGATGGCATCCAGAGGGAGATCAAGGTAAAAGGACAGAAGCTGGGTACCGTAACAAGCTTCAAATACCTTCGAGCAGTTGTCTCAGATGATGGCTCAAAACAGGAGGTTCTCTCAAGGATTGCACAAGCCACTTCAGCTCTTACCAAGCTGAAACCAATTTGGAGAAATAGCAACATATCTCTTGGATCGAAGGTGAAACTTATGCGCTCCCTTGTCATTTCCATATTTCTCTATGCCTGTGAATCGTGGACCTTGACTGCAGAGTTAGAGAAAAAAACGCAGGCCTTTGAGATGAGATGCTACCGAAGGTTACTGAACATTTCGTACAAGGACCATATATCAATGAGGAGGTTCGCAGGAAGATCCAAGCAGCCATTGGAGAATATGATGAACTCCTGACGCTGGTCAAGAAACGGAAACTAAGGTGGTTTGGCCACGTCTCAAGGTCTTCTGGTTTAATAAAGACGATTCTACAGGGCACAGTGAAAGGCAAAAGAAGAAGAGGTAGACAGAAGAAGAGGTGGAGTGGACAGGGTTGGATTTTGCCAGCTCAACTAGGACAACTGAAGATAGGGCAAGGTGGAAAGGGATTGTTTCAAAGTCATCTGTGGTGCCTAAACGACCTAGTAAGGTTATGGGATAGAATAGAATAGAAAATGTCAATGCATTTATCTGCATTATACTTTTAATTCTGCACTATCGTGTTAATGGGTTTTTTGTCCGTTGATACGTGCGCTAGTAATGTGTGGTAGATCTTTTTGTTTTATGTAATAATATTGATCGCCAAAGAGCCCACTGGCACAGCTGAGTTGGAAGCTGTTGAAATAACAATCTGCATTTAAGTTAAAAGCAATTATAACATCCATAAACATGTTTGAAGTATTCGTTGCGCAAATACAAACTGCACATCATGGATTGATTAATCAGACGTAGACACAGCGCTCGGTCAGGCATTTTCCATTCTAGGCGAGAATTTACTTCGGTTTAACACAGGGTATACTCGATTCCGCCAATTTTCGCTTCCTGAAGAGACTGCCGAGGCTCTCGGCAGCAGGAAGCAGAGTCACGCGGACAGTCTCGGCAGGAAGCCATTTTTCGAGGACAGTTGTCTCGGCAGGAAGCAAGAGATCGCGGACAGTCTCGGCGGAAGCCAAATATGATATGCAGTCTCTGCAGGAAGCGAAAATTGGCGGAATCGATTTTACTCTGTGTTTAAGCACATTCTGTAAATTACAGTCACTCGTGTCACGACAGACGACTTTGAAATTTAGAAAGCATACCCTAGCTACAGACATGATCGTTATCACACCTGGTTATTAACCATGTTTTCCGAGCTGTTACGAAACGAAAAAGAGCTGTTACACTGAAGAAAAATAAATTTGGTAAAGTTATGTTTTCATAGAGTTGGTCTATACTGGATTTCGTCTGTCCGTAATTCAGTAATTCCGTAACGCCATAATTCCGTAAGATTTTTTTGTGTCTCAGTTTTGAAGTATTGAAGCTAGAATCTTGAAACTTGGTATACCTATGGACAATGAGTTTTTGTATCATAGGACATTGCTCAGTTTCTTCTCTTTATTTGTCCATTTTTCTGTCTTTTCAGGATAAATTTTTGTCACAGTTTCTCAGGAACTGTGCACGTTAAGATATTCAAACATGGCTTACATAATTGAGCCACGACACGAGAAAACCAACAATGTGGTTGTGCGCCCAGCGCAGACTCAGATCAGCCTGGGCATCCTCCAAGTTTGACCAGACTCTTCGTGGAGTGCTCAAAGGGTAGCTAAGGGCCTAAGCAACCGCCATGCGGACAGCGAAAACTCTGATCAGACTGGGCGGATGCCAAGGCTGATCTGAGTCTGCGCTGGGCGCACAACCACTTTGCTGGTTTTCTCGTGTCGCGGCTTAATTATGGAGAATGATAGATTGTATTGTGGGATTGAGACTCAGACTCATTGCTCATATTTTTTTCATTTTTTTATCCATTTTTCTTTCTTTCCCTATTTTTCATGTTAACATTGAAAATTTGTGTCAGAGTTTTCTCAGGAAGTATTGGAGCTAGTGTCGGAGTATACATATGGATAACGAGTGATTGTATCGTGGGTTATGAGACTAATACCCTGTTTAGACTAGAGTTTTAATCCGAATCGAAACCGAATTCGCTTCGAATTAACCGTTTACACTAGCAAATCTAATTCGAATTAAAAACTAATTCGGAGTAAACTAATCCCACAGAGCACCTTGGATCGAAACCGAATTAACTTTTACTCCGGATTAAAAGTCGTGTCTAAACAGCAAACCGAAGCGAATCCGGTTAAATTAATGTTAAAAATAGATAGCGGATTTTCCTGAATCGGATTCGCTCCGGACTGCGAAGTAACTTGCACCGAATCGAAAACGGTATAGTCTAAACAGACAAGTGGGTTCGCTCCGGATTACCTTACTGCGGAGCAATCTGTTCCGAATCGAAACAGGTATCGTCTAAACAGAGTATTAGATTCATTGCTCATATTCTTTTATTTTTTATCCATTTTTCTTTCTTTCCCTATTTTGCATGTTAACATTGAAAACTTGTGTCAAAGTTCTCTGAAGAATTATTGAAGCTAGAATCTTGGAATTGATATACATATAGATGATGTGTTGTATCGTGGATTGAAAATCGGACTCATTGCGCTTATTCTTCCCTTTATTTGTCCATTTGCCTTTGTTTTCAAGGTAAATTTGGGTAACAGTTTTGTCTGGAACTAATTAAGTTAGACACTGCATATGTAGTACACAGATAAACGATGAGTTGTTGTATTATGGGATTGACAAACAGGATTATTGCTCTTATTCATTCTCTATAAATCCTGTGTTTTTTTTCTTTTCATATTTAGAATGTTAAAAATTTGTGTTATAGGTCGTTTGCGAAAACGTGGAGGGCAAACAATCGATACAATTTCTTTAATACTGAATCGATTTTCATGAAACTTTGCATACCATAATCTGTTACCTATTCGAACTCATGCTAGGAAATGTAGAATTTTTTGACCTTTGAATAAAAAGTTCCCTTATTAATTAATCATTACCATTTTTCGTCTCAGTTTTATGCTATCCTTACACAGGAGGTAACCATAATGGTACAACAGCCATTGTTGTTTTATAGTTACTATACTAATACTATTACTCATTCACAAACTACCATGTTGTCTTAAAATGTGTTCACTCACTACTGGGTAAACAAGAGGCTTTACAGATGATGGGCCAATCATTTGAAAAGGATTTTCTTATGTGTAGCAGGCTCTTGGTTTCTGCTATGTATAAGCAAATGTACAACACTGGCTGTTCCAGAAACTGCACCAACCAAGCGTAAAACTTCAAAGATTAGCATGTAGTTGATCTGACAATTTTTTTTATTTAACTGTCAAAAAATCTGAGTTACCTTGCATGAGTTTGTATGGGTAATAGATTAAGGTCTGCAAAGTTTCATGAAAATTTATTCAGTACTGAGTAAAGAAAGTAAATCGATTTCTGCCCTCCACTTTTTCGCAAACGACCTATACATTTTTTTTTGTAACTTATTTATCTTTTACATGGCAATGCATTACAAAAGCGGTGCAGCGGGGCTATAGCCAGATCCGAGAAAGCTCTAGTATTTATGTACCTCTCAGCCCGAAGGTGTATACCAAATATGATGCTTGTAGATCGGATTGCATTTTATTTGAAAGAAGGTGTATTAGTTAAGAGGAAAAAAGGGCTCGGTAAAGTTAGCAGAACAAAAATTCTGCAGAAAAAATGCAGAATATTCATTTCGCCAACTTTACCACTTTTTCTGCAGAAAATTCTGCAGAATATTCTGCAGAATTTTCGTTCTGGTAACTTGACCGAGCTGGGAAAAAGGCTAAGTCACTACAATATATTTGATCGGTTTTCAACAGCTCCCTCGGGACCGGCCAAATGTCAATGCATGAAAACCATGTTTGATCGTTATTATTGCATAAATTCAACCACAATGCTTTAAAAATAAAGAAAACATTTGGGCACTATTTTTCGGCCTCATCGCCATTAGGGACGAGTCATTTATAATCAGGAGGGTGGGGGGGGGGGGGGGGGGTACATTTTCATATGATTCACCAAAAATTTTCCGACCCCCAGTCTCGCCAGAATTTTTATCCGACCCCCCAGACTGGTGACAAAAAAGTTTATGACCCCCTACCCCACCCCATATCCCAGCTACCCTTCACACACATACCATATTACCTATTTTATGTCAGACTGATCTCAATCAAAACCTGTATGAAACACAAAGAACATTTATTTATTCTGACATGTTAATTAATCATGCAGATTAATGGTTTGTTTAAATTTTGTCTGCGATTCTTTCCACTCCTTATGCTTTTGGGCATCTTGAAAACTGTTGTCAAATGCTCAATAAACTGTTCATAATAATAATCGGGGCGTGGGGGTCTGGACCACAGTAGCTTTGCAGATAACTAGTTGGTATTACAAACACAGGCATTAAATTTAACTGAGAATAAAATCATCTTCTCGACATGATTTTACAGACAATTGTACACTGTCCTAATAGCAAGCTAATGAAAATATCTGGGTTTTTTTTATTGACAGAAGATGCGCAAGTTTTGTGTGTCATTCCCATAAATGCCCGTATGTTTTTAAATTTGAAAGATTAGAGTCTGAAATGTTAAGAGTAATTGGGGGTCTGGGGGGCTTTGCCCCCCAGAAGCTGAGACATTTTTTAAAAATGGAGACCGATGGAAGAATTCTGACCCCCCCAATATGCCTAATAAAATAGATGACCCCCACCCCCCTACTCTATGGCTTTTTTATTTCCGACCCTCCCCCCCCCCCCCCCAGCACATCACAAAAAAAAAAAAATCCGAACCCTAAATGTACCCGGCCCCCACCTGATAGTAAATGACTCGTCCCTTACTTTGCTGATTCCTAAATGCACTCTGCATTTCTATAAAAATCCTCATTTCAGGTCATGGTCAGCTATCGTTAATTTTGACAGCTGCTGTATATGGTCCTATGGAAAACGAATCATAAAGCATAAACAAATTGGGAACCTTTACTGGAGAACTTACATGTACCTCAACCAAATCAAGCAAGGAAGTAGTCTTTGCAAAGAAAGGAAGTAGTCTCTAGAAAGAAAGGAAGTGGTCATCGAAAATTATTTTCTTTCCTTTCCTTTACTGCCCAGCAGGCATAAAAAAGTTGATTCAATGTTGATTCAACATTGTGTGCCTGTTGGGTGGTTTGCAACATAATAAAATGGTTATTTTTTTTTGTGACAGTGATTAGATTGTTTATACACAAATACTAAGGAAAAATGTTTTCCAATGCGTTTGTAACTAACATTTTAAATTGTGGGTCCATATTTCCAATGAATTATCTACCCAGTGACTAAAAATTAAAATAATCCAAAGTGAAAGATAACAATTCAAGCTTTATAGAAGGACGACTTCCCCAGTAAAGTTAATGTGAATTCTAACATGACGTTAACGTTTTCTCCCACTGAACGTATAGGAAACCGCGAAGTGTGAAAATACGTGATAAGTCGCGTTGCTAACGTTCGGCGTGCACTTTAGGGTACAGTCCACTAAATATTCATGAGGACTTGCCCCGCCTATTTCGGGGAGAGCATTAGGTTTACATTGTAAGAGAGATGACGTCATTTATCAATCATGCATGTTAGATATTTTGCAGTATAAAAAAAAACCAACAAGTGATAGTTACAAAAAAGCATATTTAATTGAGAAATATTTTACCAGAAGGAGCTGGGGTTGATTTTGGTAACTGATCCCCTAGGAAAAAAGTATGCTCTTTTTGGGGGTACGAGTCGGTGGTTGCCATACTCAGCCTAGCTTAGCGGCTCACTGAGATGGGAAGGCAGTGTATGTTTTCATCTCAAATTGATAGGCTAGGGTGACACTTTAAAGCAAGACAGGTTTGGAAAACTTTGTATGTACAGTTTTGTAATAAAATGACCAGATGTTAACATTGTCGTCTATGGAAAATTAATGGTGGAATGCAACCATTTCGCGCCTTGGTGACGTCGGGCGTAAATATTTAACTTCATGCGACGTCAGCATCAAAAGAGTCCATTAGAAAACATCCTAGTAGCCATGCAGTTTGATTGTAATATTCGTATCTGCCCAACAACACGTCTTAATCTGCCATAAATGCCTGTGGCCGTCGTGAATTAATATTTCGTGATCTGCCCTCCAACGACATGTGTTAATAAGTGATAATTCACGGAGAAGAAAAACCATTTCTTAAATGAGGGTAACGTGTCATCCGAGAAACTGTCAATTTATGCTTAAATCGTAAAGTTTTCACTAGCTATTTCATATTTTGTTATTAATCGAAATCATAAAGTCCTATGGCCAGCTAGTTTCGAGAAGACTTTAGTTCGTTTGGCTGTTGTTATAACATTTGAAGTTCTCTTAGTACTTCAGAAGAAGGCTACAGCAAAGCGAATGAACATGGACACTAAGAATATATGTTAATGACTTTCATTGTGTTGCACTGCTCATGACATGGCCTGAGCTTGCATTTGCATAGGATTCGAACCAACTTGCATAACCAGTACGTTTTGTCCTATAGCCGGTGGTAGAGGCTGGCTCGATCCTGTAACCTGCTGCCACTGTCCAGCTCCTGTACAAATTTCCAAGTAAGTAGTTTTGCCGACTTCATCTTTACCACGTCTTTTATGACCTACTCCATCCAGGTTTCCAAGAAGTTGTACTTGTAGAGCGGGTGTTGTACGCTGGCATTCCAGAATTTTGCACATCACATGTCCGCTATCATTAATACATTCAGATCCATCTGCACAAGCCTGGTTTTCGCACCCACTTGTTTTCAAACTCGTATAATCTGATATGTTACCATACCAAACTTGTTGATCACAATCAATGAGTCCATTGTCATCATCGTTATCATAGAACGCACACATGTGCAACTGAACATGGTAGATGAAAGATTTGCATGCTGTTCGTGCGTTGCAAGACTTAATACAATCATTTAGTGATCTTCCATGCTTCATTTCTGTTAATGTTGTCTCATTGCGACATTTATGAAACACAAGATTACGTAACTTAGCACATACATTGCAGGTATAACATAATACCAAAATTAGTAAGACTGAATACAAGTTTTTCCTTATCATCTTCTCACAAATTTGTAATTTCGTAAACAGCCTTCACTGATCAGAAGTTATCCGCTTTAGTGCCAACTTTTATTTGAAAACAAAATGATTAGTAATTGATAATCCAATATGTATTCATACCTGAGCGACACGCTCGATAGATCATTACATTATACCTCGGTCTGTAATATACTCTGTCTGATGCATGTAGGCCTATGCATTATTAAAGCTGCCATTAAAATATTATTCCCTAAACATGGAACAACTGAAACGTATAAAATACGTACAACAACATAAGGCCATATATCTGGAGGTCCTCTAAGACCCAGCCTCACTGTAACTTATTGAGGAATCGTTTTAAAACGTAGTAAAACGGCAACATGTATACGGGGTAAATCGCAGTGAATACGTTTTGCATACGGCGAAATACGGCTAAATACGTGGCCCAGCTACGTTTGATTCGGACGTGGCATTTCGATATACGCAACGTACAAGGGTTGATCCAGAAGTAATGTCACTGTGCCCAATGCGTGCTTATTTATCGTAGCTTTATCGTAAAAATTATATCAAGCTACGCTGTAATTCAGTTCTATGGATGGATGGATGACTTGTGATTTTACGTCCTTTTCAACAGTATTTCAGTTATATCAGGACGATGGAAGGATGATAATGAAAGGCTGTGTGCAATGGAACCCCGTTTACGGTAGGAAAGATTCTCGCCTAAAGCGGGATTCGAACCCGGTCCGCTAGATCAGTAGGCCAGCGCTTAACCCACTGAGCTACCGGGGCTACCTAATTCAGTTCTGATTAACAGAATAAATATAAAGTTGTAGAGTGGTCAAGTTAAATGAAAGTGGTCAGAGTACCCAAATCATGAGTCCGAACACGTATGGCATTTAAACATTAACAATTCCGGAATATTTTACACAGGCATGGACCCCAAAACAGAGGTATGGTCGAGTGCTCGCGAGTAGTAAGCATCACATGCCTATTATAATACACCCGCCATATATATGTATTGTGGAAAAGTCAGTGAAAATGAAAGTCCGTTATTTGAAAGCCTTACTAGGCTTGAGCACTAATGCGGTACGGGATAAAGTACGTTAAAGTACGTCACCGTACGTAACTGCAGTACATTAAAGTCTCCATAGTCCTACCACTGACTAAAATTCGGCAAAATACAAATCATTATGAAACCTGTATAGCCTTCAGAATTAATGAAAATATTTCGGTTGATGTGCTTTCTTTATATCATATAACTGGCAAAAAAGAAAGAACAAGGTATTTTGGAAAAATTATAAATACGGTTTTCACCTCTGGTTCCCCGTTAAGCAATAAAATAATGCCACCGCGGCACAATCAATGGTATACTTGCTTAAAATTTTTGTACATTGTATTTTTATCAACTGGTAAACGCCTGTACCTTGTATTTTTATCTGCTGTACCTAGTATTTTTACCATGAAATAAAGCTTGTGAAATCGAAAGTAGGTCATTTTAGTTGGCAACTAAAATAACCTAGTTATTCTCTCAAATCTATTTTATGGTAAACTCAAGGACATTTTGATTTTTCAAAGCCGGCCAATCACGATAATAATCAATGGCAAAACTGTAGTGAGAAGTTTGCAGCGATACCTCACGATAAAATATTCCATGCTGATAGAGCTATGGGGCCTTTAAAGTGCTATGTTACAGACGTTCAACTGTTTGCCGTAGTTATATTATGAACAAAATCAAAAGAAAAAGTCTTGGCCACACATTCGTTAATAACGTAGCTTAACATACTGAGATATAACCTACCTGAATGTGTTTTAAGTAATAGTTATACCATGGTATGTCCGCCTGTACGATACAGGACTGATATATGTCAGGACTGTTACAAGTTAGAGCGCCACGCAGCTCTCAATATCGTAGATGTCAGATCCACGTCCATTGAACATCAGCTTGCAGCGAGACAACTGAGTATAAAGTCTTATGGAAGTCGGTGGCGGATTCAACTCTTTTAAACTTGTTGTTTTACTGCAACTGGAGGTGTGTCGAGACGGGCATAATTTCTACATAACAACACCAACAGTATAGCGATTCTACAGTTGAACAGCTCCCCTCTTTTATGTTGAAGCGGTAGTATGACAAATAATAAAAGCTGAACGGTCGCCAGCTTTTTAAAAAAAGCTAATACTTGTTAGTGTAGACCTTACTTATTGCGAAATATTTCGTGATAAAGTTGGCATTTTCTATAAGGTACCTTAATGAGCATCAGTTTTTATCTGCTTATCAATATGAAAATGCCAACATTAGGCATGAAATTTTCTTTGCTGATAATGTTGGCATTTTTATATTGATAAGCAGAGAAAATTTAATACTCAGGTAAACTGAGCAAGAAAAGAACTGTACTTATCAATAATTTGCTATTTATTAGGTAAAATTTCATGCTCAGCTGAGTATAGCATGAAAAGTTTTTATAACCTCGGGGCCAGGGCCCAGTTGTTCAAAGCATCGTTAGGCTAACGAGCTCGTTAAGAGGTCAACTCGTTAAGTGACTTTAGAGCCAAATACATTGATATTTTTTGTTGAAAATATGTGAAAAGCTTTTGCAGTGCCAAAGCTTTTCACATTTTTTTCAACCAAAAATATAGAGGAAATTTGACTTTTTCCGTGTAAGATCGATTTTTATTTCACCGAATGAACACCAAAAGCAGTATTTTCACGAGTGGCGAAGCCACGAGTGAGAATACCACTTTTGGTGTTCATGAGTGAAATAAAAATTCATCTTACACTAAAAAAGTCAAATTTTCTATTTCTTTTATGCTTGAAAATCGCAATAATTCTGTTTATTCAAGAGCGTCAGCCATCACGACAGAAACACAACTTTTTTTCTAGCCGTTTTGCATCAAATTTGATGCTTCCAGCGTGTTTTTTGGGTATGAGATTGGTTGTAAACACAGTTTGCAACTGAAAAATAGCTTCAAATATCATTTTGATAAACAGATCTAAAAAAAATGCCTACAGGAGACTTAGGCGGCCTGACGTCGCGTGCAGTAACACTGTTACGTTGGCACTTTAAGTGACGTCATTAACGTCGTAATGACGTGTAAAAATGTGTGACGTAATTTTTGTCAAGCCAGATAAGATTTAGCCAATTAATCAACAAAAAACTTAAGGCTATTTCACAAAAATCCTATTTCTGAAACAGTGAAATCGAAAGTGATAATTTCAATGTTTGAAACAGTGAGATTATCAGTTTCGATTTCACCGAGAAATCTCTATAATTCATTGAAAAGTATAAAAGAAATTGGTATATTTGAGTTATTAACGTTTGAAGTTTTAACGTCACGTTAACTAACGACGTTGTTAGTTATGAACAACTGGGCCAGGTTGCTAACGTCACAGCGTGCAAGTTTCGCGCCATGATGACGTCGGATATTAGCATGTACGTCTGTCGACGTCCGCTTCAAAATACTGGTCCTTTAAGGCTTTGGAAAACGTCGCAATGCCCTGGCATTTTCATTTACGCCGGGCATCATGCTCCGTTGAGCATGAAAAAATTTCTTTAACCTTGGGGCCTGAGTTATCACAAATTTTGATACCATGCCGTTTTCTGTACGCTCAATGGGAAAACCATTAACGTCATATTAGATTTTGTATTAAGTCGCCCTGTTTAAAACTTAGAAGAATCCCAAAGCCCAAACTGCTGTTACACTCATGAGAATGTATCCATTGCCTTCAATAATAAATCTGTCAAAAACTGATTTAATGCAAAGTTTCAAAATCTATCTCATAATTTGACCAAAATAGAAAAAGTGCACTTGCATTAATTTTCTTAGCGACAACTTTGGATATGGTGTAAATTCCTGTCACAGTTTTGTGAATTGTTCTTGTTGTAACAGCACATTATTCATATCAATGTTTGGAGAGGCTGGTTCGATCCTGTGATCTGTACCCACTGTCCAGATCCTGTACATTCTTCCAAATGAGTCGTTCTACCGACCTCATCTTTAACACGCCTTTTCTGACCTATCCCACCCAGGTTTCCAAGAATCTTCATTTGTTGTGTGCTTGTATCAAGTTGACATTCCAGAATTTTGCACACCGCTTGCCCGCCATCATTAACACACGCCGATCCATCTGCACAATTGAGAGATTCGCATCCATTTATTTTCGTCCTGGTGTAGTTTGATTTAATACCGTAGTACGAACCTGGATAATCTCCACATTCGTAAACACCGCTTTCATCATCATTGTCATAGAAACCGCACACGTGCAGCTTGACATGATACACGAATGACTTGCATGCTGCTCGTGCATTGCAAGACATAATGCAGTCTAGAAAAGATATTGTATGCTTCGATGTGATCAAATTATTACGACATTTTTGATACGCCAGATTATTTACGTTATCGTATATATTGCTGCCGTGACATTGCAGCAACATTAGTGCAACATAAAACAAGAGCTGTCGCCTGACAGCATAGCTCGCCTGAATTGGTGCTTGCCCATCACATAGCCGCTATGGTGGTATGGACTGCTATGCATAAAACTTCAGGCAAGCATGTCCAAAAATAAAATCACATTTATAAACAAAAATTAAAATAAAAAAAATGAAATAAAATTTCAAAGTCCATGAGCTTGAGATGAAAAAACTGAGAGAGGGAGAGGGGGGGGGGGGGGGGGTGCAGGGAGGGGGGTGTAGGAGGCAAGGATGTAGGATGTACCATTATCTAACATCAGTCAAAGTATTAGTATCAACTGAGTCCATCATCGTGGCACTCTGCTGTGAAATTATGTCTTCATAAATATAAAACTTTACCCAAAATCATTAAGACAAAATTCTAAGTAGATGACCTTGACTTCAAGGTCATCCAGTGGGGTAAGTTTAAGGTGTTTTATAAAATCTCAAAAAAGAGTCCAACATCAGTTCAAGTATAAACTAAATCTCTGCAAAGCATTATGAATCAGTATGCAATTACAAAACTTTAATAAAGACCAAAATTTCCTAAGTCCCTGACCTTGACATCAAGGTCACTGAGCGGGGTTGGGGTAGTACTCTGTAGCTCTAACTACTGTGCAAATATAAAAAGAATTCATCTACGGGTTCAGGAGATATGTGTCTTTAAAAAACTTTAACCAAAACATCCAATCAATAAGAAGACAATTTTCTAAGTCCATGACCTTGACCTCAAGGTCACTGAGGGGGTTGGGGGTAGTACCTTCAAAAACTTTAGACCAATATCTAACTTCAGTGCAAGTATCAAAGGAATCCATCCATGGGTTAAGGAGATATTGGGCTTTATAAAACTTTAACCAAAACATCCAGTCCAAAAAAAGTCCCAATTTTCTAAGTTCATGACCTTGACATCAAGGTCACTGAGTGGGGTGGGGGTGGTACCCTGTAAAACTTTAGACCAATATCTAACTACAGTGCAAGTATCAAAAGAATCCATCCATGGGTTAAGAAGATATAGGTCTTTAAAAAACTTTAACCAAAACATCCAATTCGAACGCCGACGCGGACACGGATGCGGACGCGGACGTGGACGCCGACGCCGACGCCGTGGTGACAACAATAGCTCTTCCTGAACTTTCGTTCAGGCGAGCTAACAATTCCTTTTTCATTTTCTTATAACAGGATGGTTACAGGTAGCTCCTTGTTGTCGTTTATATTTTCGTATTATAAATGAGCGAAAACTCTCTGCATTTATATTGTTTTTCTCTGATCGCAAATTACATTGTCTAATAAAGTGAATCATTACCGTATTTATTCAGTTATAAGACGGGGGTTCACCCTTCCAAAATTACCGCAAATGTGTAAATGAGCCGCGACACGAGAAAACCAACAATGTGGTTGTGCGCCCTGCACAGACTCAGATCAGTCTGGGCAGCCGCTCAGTTAGATCAGACTCTTCGTTAAGTACTTAAAAGGTAGCTAAGGGTCTAAGCTACCTCCATGCGGACAGCGAAGACTCTTATCAGTCTGGGCGGATGCCCAGGCTGATCTGAGTCTGCGCTGGGCGCACAACCACATTGTTGGTTTTGTCGTGTCGCGGCTCAAATCAGTCTTATACAATTCAGCTTTAAAACGGGTTTTTCTCTTCCAAAAGATCTGATTTCCGTCTTAAAAGACAGATTTAGATTTTGTATTGCTTTTAAAGGGCAAAAACTCCGTCTTATAACCTTACAAATACGGTAATGATAAATAATTCTCTTGCTTATCTCTTGCATCGAGCATCGCTGGATCGTTGCACTGCACCTTGGCAGCATAATATTATATTATTAATACCGTCGTTTTAAATATTGTCCCATGTCACAGAAATCCGAGACACAGCATCCGAGTGGAGGCCATAAAACTTCCCTTTTAGTTTTTTTTTCTTTTGCCTAATTAGATGTTATTCATGAGCGACGCCGTGGTCGAATGGTTAGAGTGCAAAAGGTAGCTGGTTTGAATTATCATTAGACCAGCCGCCCTCTGTCAACCCAGCTGTAAATTGGTACCTTTTTCGAATCAGGGAAGGATAAGGCAGCGAAAAGAGACGGATGGGCTCCGCCTTTCATTGCTGTGCCCAAGATACCCTGGGGCCACCAGTCATTTGGCTGATAAATTGCATCTGCAAAATGAGTTACGCTTACGGTCTTACGCTGAGGCAAATGGGTGGTCCGGAGGAGGCTGCAATAATTACTTTCATTGCAATAATTGATACAGATTTGAAAAAAGTCAATTGACTTTCTTCTTGAATCCGGCTTGTATAAAATATCATATTTAGGAATGCATGTAAAATGTATTGATGTTTCTTGTACCCTGTTTATAAAATATCACGAGATCACTACCCTGACCTCTGCCTCGTAAGTATGGCTGGAGAGGAATTTCAGTTGCCTGGCGATACGATACGTCACAGCACTTAATTAACTATTTCAGACTGCGGGGGTTAGCGACACTGAAGAAATAAATACAGAACAGCGCATCTGTCACACAGAATTTGGAGAAAAAACAACAACAGCAGAAAAAAAACAACACTTATTGTGTGGAGTACTCACTCAAGGAAATTAGCATAAACTGTCATATCACAAATGGTCTAATCTATCAAATAAGAAACTTGTAGAACCATGAGACTTAGAGTTCTGTATACAATCAGTAGCCTCTGTCAAAGATATTAATAAAGACAGCTAGAACTGATGAAAGGACAAATTAAGAGTGACCTATCTGTCGCCTTGAATTATTAGGCATACAATTCATAAATTAATCGTCAGTTATCTTCCTTTAATTTGTTCTACGGTACATGGGTACACATCCAGTTTTAGCTCGCCTGTGCGAAATGACAGGGAGCTACTGTTGTCCCCTGACGTCGGCTTTGGCGTTGGCGTCACGTTTGAAAGTTTCACTACAAGGTTATTAAACTTTCAAATCTCAACAACCACTGGCCAGAACCCTTTGATATTTAAAATATAATCATATCATAGCATAAACTTTCGTAATATAACAATTTATCACAGGGTCAGACCCTGGGGTAGGGCTAAGGAAGCAACACACTCACTTTAAAGTTATAAGACCAAGGTTTTTAAACAGTCATATCTCAGCAACCACCGGTAAGAACCCTTCCATATTTGAAACATATACGTATCATAGCATAATCTTCCATTACATAACACTATACCTCAGGTTCAGACCCTGAGATGGGGCTAAGGGGTCAAAATTTAGGCGACTCTAACTTTAAAGCTTTACGACAGAGTTTTTTGAACATTCCTATCTCAGCAACAAATGGCAAGAACCCTTCCATAACTGGAACAATATCACATCATAGTATAACCCTTCATCACATAACACTGTATCCCAGGGTCAGACCCTGAGGTGGGGTGGATGGGTAAAAATAGGTCACACTCACTGTAAAATTTTACAATTAAGTGTATCTTCTTTTTTCTATGAATGGACTCTTTTGATATTTGCACTGTGATCCGAAGCTGGTCCAAAGTTTTAAAGAGTACCACCTACACCCAACTCAGTGACCTTGAGGTCATGGTCATGCACTTAGAAATTTGGGTGTTTGTTAATATACATGTATTCTGATAGCATAATGTTCCATAGTGCTTGGAATCGATTTAGTTCATTCTTGAACTGATGTTAGATACTGGCTTCAGTTGTTTTTATTTTTATTTTTTTTTACAATTTAATACTACACCAACCCCACTGGGTGACCCTAAAGTCAAGGTCATTGGTAAAGAATTTTATCTTACAAAATGTTTTTTGTAAGTACTCGTATGTTGACAATAGACTGACATGCTTGCTTGCATGAAGTTTTTTGTTGTCCAAGTCATAGCGACAAATGCCTGTGAGATGGGCAGGGAGCCAGTTCAGGCCAACTCATGAAGGAAAGTAGTTTCTCCGGTATGAAAATTGTTTCCCTTTGCAAAAATGGCGGAAAAAACATGGAGGTTTACACATTCACAGAGCCTTAGATAAGAGGGAGTATTTGGTGATAATTAGGGATAATTTTTGTTAATTCTGCATTAAAACATATGATGTGACCCCTCATCTGAACCGTCTTGACGAGACGGTTCAAATGAGGGGTCACAACATATGGTTTCAATGAGAAATAAAGAAAATTATCCCTCAATTATCATAAAATACCCTTCTTATCTAGAGCTCTGCATTCAGTTTCCTCCAAAATTTGCGTGTGTCTTGGACAATTTTTACATACATGCCGTGGCATAATATAGTCCCTAAACCATCGCGACTCGCTTAGTCTGAAAATGTCAAATTCCAACTCCTTGAGCGAAAATCAACACCTTTCTGTTGCGATTGAAAGGTCCGCATCGGCCTAGTGGTTAGCGTTTCCGACTTCAGATCACACGTCCCGCTGGAGGTGAATGTCTATCCGGAGGTAAACGGTGCTTCACTTCACAGAGTTTAACATACTTACCATCCTCCAATCATCCGGGAGTAGTCGTGGTCGGGCGATGGTGCAGGATAACTTTCAGTGGCGGGGCATCTTACTAATTAGGATAATAGTAGGACAAGAGCCTACTGCGTTTGCAGTAGGTACGGGTGGGGGTTGTTTGGACATTTATTCTTTCCCTTATCTTATCTCTTTTCTTTCTCCTTCACTCTGGGAGACGGCTCGATATAGACTGAAATACTGTCTCAAAGAACCATGAACCCAAAACAACCAAACGATCCTCCCATCGTCCTGATACTGTTGAAAAAGATATAAAACCGCCAGTCATCCATCTAGTCATCCATCAACCAATACTTGTAGATTTCCTTCTACTGGGAATTTACTTCTCTCTCTGTTTACCAGCTCTAATGTAATGTACATTAGATGAAGTACTTACATGATGTCTGTGACAGAAGGTTGACGTTAAAAAGAAATACAGCGCGTGGGCAAGAAGACGACGAAGGAAGTCAAAGTTATCCTGGCACAGAAAGTACGTAGGGGACTGAAATGATGGAACAGGGAAGCAAAATAACGATGTGTATACCACGATTGCCTTGCTTCCCTGGGTGACGTAGTATTTCTAAAAATAGATTTGCTCCTAAGGAAACACTTTTTGCAAGGGAACAAATTCTGTCCATTGAGAGTCCCATTATTGATGTAGCGCTATTAAACACCTCTCTGACAAGGGTACAAGAGCAGCTCAAATCAATGGCAGCACGGGAGAAAGGTCCAGAACCGTTGGAGCTAGGCAAGGATGTCTTCTTTCACCCATCATTTTCAACAGATTTTCAAAAAGATCATGTCTGAAGCTCTGGAAGAACATGATGGAAAGTTTAGCATAGACAGCAGAACTATTACATGTACCAATCTGCGGTTTGTCGATGAAATTAACGATTTTACTAAGGAAGAGCATGAACTAGAAGCTCTAGTTGAAAGTCTCGGCAAAACCTTCACAAGGTATAAAAAATGGAGATAAGTGCTGAGAAGACCAAACTAATTACAAACAGCGCCAAGGGCATCCAGAGGGAGATCAACGTAAAGGGATAGAAGCTGAGAATGGTAACAAGCTTTAAATACCTTGGAGCAATTGGCGTAGATGATGGCTCAAAACCGGAGGTTCTCTCAAGTATTGCATAAGCCTTGGCAGCTCTGACAAAGCTGAAGTCAATATGGAGAGATAACAACATATGGTATCTCTGGGATCAAAGGTGAAACTGATGCGCTCCCTTGCCACATCCATTTTTCTGTATGCCTGTGAGACATGAACCTTTGCAGCGATACCGCACGATAAAATATTTCATGGGACCTTTAATCACGGCTGTCCTCTCTCTCTCTCTCTCTCTCTCTCTCTCTCTCTCTCTCTCTCTGAGACGGCTCGACATAAACTGCAATACTGTCTCAAAAGGCCGTTAAACCCACCATATGTGGATACAGTCGGTTTGCGGTACAGTAAAAGATTTGCTACTGTTAGTTGCGACGAGGATTTGGTGACATGAAACAAAGGTAACGGGCGTATCTAGCATACTAAACGACTTCATTTCACACTGACATCAACCTATTGAGAGAGAGAGAGAGAGAGAGAGAGAGAGAGCGATAACGGCATACGTTTCTTTTAACTGAGGACGCGAAAAATAAGATACAAGGGAGAAAACCAAATTCATTTATTTGAATGCACCGTGAAACTATCTGTTTCCCTTTTATGTGTCTTTCGCTTGTACGACGAATGATTGAGCTGGAGGCGCATAATAGCTATCATTTTAGACTAGTCTGGCGAGGATCTGGAATGTTTATCTATTCTGTCAGCATTTATGACAGTAAAACCAGCCAGTTTGTATTTCGGAATTGTTAAGGTGTCAAAAAAAAAAAAAAAAAAAAAAAAAAAAAACTTTACCATAAGACTGGGATTTTATCCTGACCTACCCTGAGGAAGATTTCTGCCCGAGGTGAAAAAGCTCATATATATTACTGACGTACTTTATTTGCTTTTACGAACACAAGAATATGATAATCATTATTATTGTGTTTGTGAAAACGCAAAAAGTGCGTCTGTAATTACACCCTTTTCAGGGTTTGGTCCTTATTAAAATTGGTTGTAAATTGGCTGTAGACATTGCATAATATCTTTCACCTTGAAATTAAAAACGGAAGCTTTTGTAGACAGTAAGCTAAAATATAATAACGGAGTTAGACTGTATTAAGTATAAAGCATATCTGCATACACTATTTTGGTATGAAATAAGAGAAACGGATGTACCATAAAACTCCCGAAAGTAACCAAACCGAAATTTCGGTTTGGTTACTTTAAGGAGTTTTGCGATTCCTCCACCAGTGTCTTTGAAATACTGTTTTTTTCAGTCAGTCGAGTGTCATTGCTATATTTTGACTAACTGTTTGCAAAAGCTTGCATTTGAATTTGCCAAGAGAGAAACAGAACAGGGCATTTCAAAGGCGTGTCTGTCATACACTGAGTCAACCAACTTCAAATTCGGGTAGCCAACCCATCTATCCAAAACAATGCCACACAGTATGTAATTGTTGCTGTTGTTGCTGGTTTTGGATTCGCAATAGTCCTTGGTTGTGGTTTATAGGCAAAATGTATATACTTCAGAAACAAGGCCGTCTCCGAAATTCAAATTAAAAGATATGTGATAATGGGGACCTTTTTTTTTTCTTAGGACTTACCAGCGCTAAACAATTTCAGGCATGACGTAAATGGTGTAAAAAGAGGTCCTCATTGCCACTTACTCCATGCCTGAAATTGTTCAGCGTTGGTAAGTCCGAAGAAAAAAAATGTCTGTTAAACCACAATATATATTTTTCTGTGAAGATAAGCTATTTCTCTGGTGACGTGCCGTTTTTGGCTGATTACCTCAAAACTGCCTCTTCGTGAAGTTTCTAATCCATCAAATGGTAAATTGGAGTGAATATTACATATCTAGAAATGCCTTGGTCAATAGCTGAACGCTGATGACATTTACTGTGGTCCACGTCAAGTGTGATGCTAGACAAAATGAGCCGGACAATAGCTAAATGAAGCATGTGCCATATGCGACCAGCAAAGACTCAGATCAGACTGCGCACTGCGCAGTTGCGCAGTCTGATCAGCGCCTTTGTTGTTCGCAAACACAATCTGTGAATATTGAGGTATCGCTGTATTTATCAACGAATAACTATGCAGACCGAATAGATGCACGTACTGATGATGAACTTTTCTGGTGAAACATGTCATTATATCATTTTCGCCGGTTCCTGCTCCGAATTATGATTTGTCCTGTCTCTCCACTACAATGGTTGACTTAATTTCTGAGATCTTGTTCTTTTAGTAAGGGCTTTCATCGATTGGCCGGTAGCCTAATGGAGTTAATTAATTAACAGAAATTCAGTTAAGGCTGACATCAAGCAGGAAAGGTTCTCATGGCGAATACTTTTGTAGAAATGATAGAATAGCTCATGCCTTTTTCCTTTTGCCAACACAGTAGATTCACAGCTCTTTTATGGTGGCCAACGAGAATCATTGCATGATTTGACCAATCAAAAAGTTATTATTAGGTAAGGAGAAGCAGAAATCATATTGTTTGAAGGTCGGGGAACTATTTCTCATGAGTCTCAGAGAGAGACAGAGAGACAGAGACAGAGAGACAGAGAGAGATTTTCAAATTAAGGCACAATGCAGGTAAATGGTTACCCTTTCAGGGATGATAACTCTACCGTGTTCACGTCCGACTCCCTATTCAATAGGTGTCAACACCTAAAGGAAATTATTTGCTCTTCTCGGAGCAATTTGGAGGCACATGTTTTTTCCTGTATACCCCTTTTGGAAGATTTTCTAACCGGTGGGATAAAACAGGTAGTCATTAAAGTTGTATTTAAGAATTATACGGATTCCAAAACACCATATTACTTCACCGAAATACGAGGGGCGTTCGGAAAGTTTTGCAAGTGACGTAATTTCTTGGTAACCACCATAAAGACAGATTTTCTGATAGCAAAAACACATAAAGCTATGATATGCCTATATAAGTCTGCAATGACTGTGTATTATTTTCAAAGGTAGCATTTTAAACTTCTTCTTTGAAAGAGGTATACCCTAACGGCACTTTAGAATTTCATTTTAATTGGCTGTAATGCATGTAAGAGCAGTCTTTGATTCTGTTATTTTATCTTTGCTTCTTAAAGACAATGTCCTTGCAATGTTGTCCTGTAAATGTCACAGAAATTATATTTAATCTAGGTTCCATGCTGTCCCGTAAATGTGAATTATCCGTACTTTATGTGGTAGGTCATTCTCCCTTTCTGCTAAAGTTCTTACGATTTAGTAATGAAAACCAGTGTGTTAGCACTCAAAGTCTCGTCAGCAAGAGTATTCACAAATGTCAATGAAAACCTGTCAGTAAATCAAAATTTATGCCCAAAAAATAAAGCCTCTACCATCTTTCAAAAATCACGTTGACGTCGATTTCAATAACGTCACAAGAACTGCGCATTGCTTTGCAAGGAATAAATCGATAATAGTTGCCATCCTTCCAACTTTTATATGGCTATTGTAGGCAACGATGGACAAGCTGGAGACAAATATTAATTTCGCATTTACGGGGATCGTCCAAAAACTTCTGTCACTGGACTCATAACTTTGCTGACAGACGTGATAGCTTACCACGGTTTGCAGCAATCAAAAGAACAATCTTATATCTTTATACTGATATCAGGAACATGGTGAAAACATAACATGCCATCTGGTTGAGTTAGAAGCTCAAATACAGACTTTGTATTTGACACTGGCCTATTTTCAGGATTTTTGTTCTTCTGCTGGCTGGTGATTCATGCTGCATATCTTGTCAATTACATATTGCAGGATTCTGAAATTTTCAGGGTTGCTGTATGTTGCATTCTGTGGAGAACTACATAAAAATCAGCGACTTTTGTCAATTATATGCGATGCAAAAGATTGATGTCTATGGTGTCACAGAAATACGGTGAAATACTCTGTCACGTGATTTTCAATGACCTACTATGCCTTCATTTTAGTGAACTTTTTTGAAACTTTGATTGAGATCACATTGCCATGACCTACTGCAGTAAACATTTGCTTCAGAATTTAAAATATTATTCATTTATGAAGCTTATGTACTTAGAACATGACTTAGTCCATTTTCCTATGGCGTTGTTTGCATAATTTTTCTCTGTGTTTATTAGCAACTGAGATATCGTAGGCACCAGGCAGCGATAATAGACATCCCTTCATTGGACATTACCGGAGTTGCATCTTC
Source organism: Ctena decussata (assembly GCA_963989385.1). NCBI lineage: Eukaryota > Metazoa > Mollusca > Bivalvia > Lucinida > Lucinidae > Ctena > Ctena decussata. The sequence goes on along the minus strand of OZ022505.1, from coordinate 3,004,515 downwards.
TAATTTGCCAGTGGGGCGAGGGTACCCTTCTTTTAAAGCAGATTGTGAATGTTATATAATTGATAAAAGGATCATTTTTTATAGCTATGTGATATAAAACAGGGTTTTGAATGGTTTTTATTTCAGGTGAATATCACATTTTGGTTTTCGAGATATAAGCCAGTGACAGAACTTTTTGAATGACCCTCGTACAACGATATTTGACTTGAATGCTAACTCTGAAAAGATTTTACATATATGAAACCAATTGCAATACTTTCCGAACGCCCCTCGTATTCTTGGAATTAAACATGTATAAGCAAGACCAAAACCGAATGCTTTTGACTGATTTCCGTAATTGATCAGCACCTTGACAAATGACGCTTTACGACACGTGTCAGATTTGTTTTTATCTGGCGTGTCTTGCCTGATGTCTGCGGCTATCCTGCCTCGCGTATAACGTCAGTAAGTGTGGCTCCGAGTATTCAAGTGTAGCTTAGCAAACCACGAAATCCAATGGACGGACACACGGTGCCAGGGGTAAGCAACTGTGGATACGTTCCGCTGAGCCACCTGGGGAACATCGTTACACGAAATTCATCGCAAAAGTATTGACAACTCATTTGCAGTGACTATTAAATGTGTGTGTGTGTGTGTGTGTCCATTATACTGCCTGGCAATGCCAACAAATACTACGAGTATTCTGGGCTATATTGCACTTTAATATCTTCTTTGTTATTGTTACGCAGAAGGTTTTACACACGGTCGACACGGGTGTAGAGCCTTATGCGACGCCAGGACGGCGGAGGGTGATTTCCGGTTAAAGGGTTATCTACCAGTGTATTACACTAACAAGGAAACTCTAACAACGTTAGTTAGAATTTTTTGAAGTTTATATATAATGTAAATTCTATATACAACGATACAATTTACAACAATTCACAATTACAATAATATACAACACATATCAGTTCATGTCGCTGGCCCAAGTAAGGTGTTTGTTTCAAATCTGTAATCGATTTGCGTACAATACGCAAATAGATTACCGTCTGACGTCAACACCGTACTCGGCTCAGCGCCATGAACTAAAGGAAAACACAAAGAACAAAAAAACGTTAGTTTGAGCTCATACAAAAAAACAAACAAGGCCTTATGTTGGTAGACTTCACTTTGTCGTTCCCTGGATCATGTCATGGGCCAGTCCATATATCATGAGGAACACCAACTTATATTAACACGTGCACGATTATATATTGGTCGCTCCCTGGATCGTACCAGAGACCAGTCTAAATATAATATGACACACTTTAGTGGACGAACACTGTCCCACTTTCACCTCCGCAGAATTACATCGATTTCGCCAATATTTTGTGCTTCCCGCCTCTGCTAGGAAAATATGCACAAGGGCGTTGTAACTGCTCTACCCGGGTTGGTATTAACCTGGAGACGTATATCGAATCTCCAGGTGAGACGTGGCTCTAAGCCCTAACAGCTGACTGCCGGACTTGATGTGCCTAAAATAACGAACTTACACTTAATACATCGTAACTACATAATAACAATACGTAAGACTTGGGCCTGTCTTGGAAATACCATACAACGCCCTCGGCAATGCCGAGCATAACGTGCACACGCCAGCCGTGTCACTAGACACAACTCGCGCTCACGATGTAAAGCCAAAATTGTGCTTACCACTTCCGCCAATGAAGAAACGTAGATCCTACCACGCATGTGCGTCGAAGGATCTGACGTCAAACATTGTCAAGAAGTATACTGACGTCAACAGGCATTACCATGACATACCCACATAAAACATGAATAATCTAAACAATGACCTATTTACATTAAATTGATTGACCAAAATCTAACTCGCATATGTATTAATTCATTTCTTTAAACTAAGCGTAATACCATTTGCCATAGAATATAATAGCTGAATAAGCGTTTCTCACACATTTGGGATCATAACGTTTGATCTGACATCATGACATCAATGATGTTATACCATATGACGCCGTCTAATGAAGGCAAATCAAACGCATGATGACCAAATGTTAGCATTATAACTTATGGAAAAAACCCTTAATGCGGTGCATGCTATGGCGTCAATTGACGTCACGAGTATATAAATTAGTTCCATTACAAATCAATCTACTTCTATAGGCCACGTATACGTGAAACTAATATAAAAAGTGCTGACGTCGCAATAACATGAACGCAACTGACTTCATATGAATAACATGAATGCAACTGACGTCACTGGACGTCAAATAGACGCACACCATTGCAACCAACATCAGTGATATAAACTATTTCCGTAATTTACAAAACATCCTAATATACAAATACCATGCGCAGCATGGTCAGTATAAACAAAATTGGTCGATATATGCACAGCCTGATCACTGTCAACAAAATCAAATCAGTCGACACATATAATCATACCATATCAATCAGAAGTCACATTTTTCATTCTTAGCCAAACTATTCTAAATAAATATAATAAAATCTTACCGTTCTGGTCTAAACTCAGAATCTGGGCACACAACAATATAACATCCTCAGTATAAGAATTAAACAGCCACGTCTAACTTTTCAATAAAAGATAGGCGTATAAATAGTATGCATCTCACATTTAAATCATGGGACTCGAATATAAGCATGCAGGTATTCACATTAAAATCATGCAACACGCTGTCCACAATCAAAAGACTCGTGCAGGTGTTCACCTTAAAATCATGCAATACGCTGTCCACGAGAGGTATTCACAAACAACCCATGCATAACGTAGTCACAATTTCCGTAAACGTTTTATTACCACAGTTGCCCTAAAAACTGTAGCCCTACTGATTGAAAGGATTAAAATAATTCGACGACAAAGTCGACGATCGGATCCATTTCGTAACATAGGTTTCCCCTTAGGGAGAAAAAAACATAACAATGTTTCTTTTCTGATATAGTACGAAATGCGATCGAATCGTAGGCTATGTCAACACTGGAAAACTAGCTATATACACAACAACGGTGCGATGCATAACGTGGCCAAACTATCTACTAAGGTAGTCCGCCCCCAACTTATCCTGGCCGCGGATAGCAACGATCCTGAATCTGTACGGCTGTAATTTCATGGCCCAACGCATGATTCGAGGATTGAGCACCTTAGCTGTCTGCATATAGGACAAAGGTTTGTGGTCGGTTTCAAGTAGGAACTCCGCCCCATACAGGTACTTACGAAATTTCTCAACACCCTAGATTATACCCAAACATTCCTTTTCAATCACAGAGTAGTTTCTTTCCCGAGGTAACAATTTCTTGCTAGCATAAGCAATCGGCAAACGACCTTCACCTTCGAATTCCTGAAGCAAAATAGCTCCAAGACCAACGTCTGAAGCGTCTGTTCGGAGTACAAACGGGTTACCTTCTTGAAAAACAGGTAAGCGAAGAATAGGACGAAACGTGAGCCTACTCTTCAGGGTTTGAAATGCCCTTTCATGCTGATCTTGCCAATCTTTGATAGAATTGGGTCTATCCCGTTTAGTTAAATCAGTCAGAGGAGAAGCTATGGATGAGAAATTTCGGATAAAACGACGGTAAAACCCAGCTAATCCCAGAAAAGATTTAATTTGCCTTTTCGTACATGGACGAGGAGCATCTCTGATAGCCTGTATCTTGTCCTCTTGCGGTCGTACCGTCTGTCCAACGATATTGTGACCAAGGCACTCGATACTGCCATATCCGATCATGCATTTAGATGGTTTTGCCGTCAATTTGGCCGACCTGAGCCGATCTAACACTTGACGTAATGCCGTCACATGATCCTTCCATGTTTCAGTAAATATCCACATGTCATCAACAAAGCTGTCAACATTTGGGAGATTGGACAATATGATTCTCATTAACCTACAAAATGAGGCTCCCGAATTGACCAAACCGAAGGGCATAGTTTTAAACTGGAATAAACCCTTAGGCGTTTCAAATGCCGTCAAAGGTTTAGACCTTTCAGTAAGACTGACTTGCCAATAACCCTTACTCAGGTCCATCTTTGTAAAGAATTTATGTCCCGACATTTTATTGATAACCTCCTCCATATTTGGCATAGGTTCTGCATCGAATTCCGTCACTTTGTTAAGCTTCCGGAAGTCGATACAGAATCTAACTGATCCGTCTTTCTTCGGAACTAGGACAACAGGAGATGAATACGGTGAAATCGACGGCTCGATTACCCCTAAATCTAACATATCCTGTATCTCCGTCTCCATGACGTTACGCGTCTTATACGGGATGGAATAACCTTTCGTCCGTATGGGTTCTGACGTGAGTAGTTTGATATCGTGCTGTATTTGATCAGTTCGACCGGGTAAACTTGATAGTACATCCGGGTACTGTTTAATCAACGCTTCAACCTCCATACGTTGTTCTGACGTTAACGTATCTGAAATACTGACGTCGTTATAAGTTTCCGGCTCTTTAGCTGTCGGAAAAGCACAATCATCAAGAGAAAATTCATCACTACCATCGTCATCAACCGACTCTGTAGTCTCAGTCGACAATAAACAATGTGACGGCACAGTACGACGTTCGACATACTGTTTCAGCATATTAGCATGATATGTACTCACGACACCATTGACGTCGATTTTATAGTCCATTCTATTCACCACCTCTACTACTTCGTATGGACCCTTCCACTGCAATAACAGTTTATTACTGTCAGTTGGCAGTAATAACAGTACTTTATCTCCCACGTTAAATTTACGCGACCTAGCGCGTTTGTCATAATAAGCCTTTTGCTTTACCTGTACTTTCCGTAAATTATCATGCGCTAACTTACACGTCTGCTCTAACCGTTCTCTCAACTCAATTACGTACTGGTACGTATACAGAACCTGCTCATCCTGTACCTCTTCAGACCATAATTCACGTAATATTGCCATAGGGCCTTTAACGTTACGTCCGTATAACAATTCGAACGGAGAAAACCCTAATGACTCTTGCGGAACCACCCTTATTGCAAACAGTAGTGCTGGGAGATATTTATCCCAGTCTTTTGGACGTTCTGCGCACATCCTACGTAGCATTTGCTTCAACGTCGCGTGAAAACGCTCTACAAGACCGTTACAGATAGGATGATACGGCGTCGTGGTTAACTGCTGGAGTGATAACAGCCTGCTTACTTCTTTCATAACCTCAGCAGTAAACTGACTTCCGCAATCTGTTAACATTTCATCAGGTATGCCAACTCTACTAAACATCTCAACTAACGCTTCGGCTACGCGTTCCGTTTCAATGCCGGGTAACGCTACCGCCTCGGGATATCTCGTCGCATAGTCTATCATTGTTAAAATATAGCGGGATTTCCTGTCAGAACGAGGTTCTATCGGTCCAACTATATCAACAGCGACTCGTTTAAATGGTGTGTCAATCTGTGGCAACTTTCCTAAAGGAACCTTAGTGACACGACCTTTTTGAATAGTCCTTTGACATATGTCACAAGATTTACAAAACCTTGCCACATCACCACAAACTCCAGGCCAAAAGAACTCAGTTAACACTCTATCCATAGTTTTCTTTATGCCCAAATGACCTGACATCAAGGTTTCGTGCGCCAATCTTAACACCTTTTCACGAAAACCTTCAGGGATAATAAGTTGCAAAGTGACCTTGTTTCCCTTAGTAAACTGCCTATACAATAAATCTTTCTTTCGGATAAACTTAGTTTCACCTCGGTTCAATCCACGACTAATAGTCACATTCTCAGATTCCACTCTTTGCCTTATGCCATTCAATTTAGGGTCAACAACTTGGGTCTGCTTCAATGCCTCCTTATCACTAGCAATAATTTGATCAGGAACTTAAAGTTTCCTATAGACCTCTTCACCTTGCTTAGCTTGTGACCTTGTCACTGCCGCCATTGCAAAATGGGACATATCGGGAAGTTTTGACCCGTCAATATTTCCAATAACCAGGTCATACAATGTATCTTCCATGCACAATGCCTCAGTTTTTCCTGTGAAAAATGGACAATCTATGTCAACCATTGCTAAGGGATACCTTTGGGTAGATTCATCAATCAAAGTTACATCAGATTCTCTACCAAGTAACTGATCATTAGAAACCAAGTTTCTACGAACGACACACCCAGTACAACCTGTGTCCCTTAAAACTACAACAGTCTTACCATTAACCGTACCCTGCGCTGTTGGTAATCGCGACCTTAAAAAGTAACAGACACCTTCCCTATCCACGTTATCATTGATTAGTGGACTTTCTTCCTTACTCTTATAGAGACCTTTAATTTCATGAGACCTATTCATTGTAGTTTTACAAAAGCTCATTTGATGTCCGCCACCCCGACCACGTCCGCGGGAATAACCCCGACCACGGCCACGATCTGAATTACTACCCTTCGTCTGTACAGTATCGCTCTTACTCTGTGATCTTTGTGTCTCATCTTTCGGTGCATAACTACTCCCCTTACTTCCGCTATACCCGCTTGCACTTGCACCTACCTCCGCACTATATGCTTGCTTCCTATCGGGATTCTTAAAACATTTATATGTTAAATGTCCCTTACCACAAATACTACATTTTATCTCTGGCTTCGCACTCGGCTTATTATCAGATCTACTCTGAGTTACGCCCTTACTATCACGCTGCCCCTTATTAACACAAGCGTAGACACCGCCTCGTGCTTCTGCAAATAAATCTGCTTCCCTAGCCATCTCACCTAGATTCGTGAATGTTTTCGGTTTCAAATGAACATATAGTTCTTTACTACAGGATTCTAAAAACTGATCCCTAGCGAAAAAATCGCAAACAGCTTTGTAAGACTGGTCTACTTTCGCCATTTTCAACCATTTATTAAGATACGACCTAAGTCTACTACTAAACTGAATAAACGTTTCGGACTTTTCAGGCCTATCATAGCGAAATGTCTTCCTAAATCCGCGTTCAGTCATATCAAAATTCTTTAACAACGCATCTTTCAACTTGTCATAATCTGCTGCATCATCTACAGACAATCTATCATAAACATCAAGCGCGCGACCTTTAAGTAATGCGCTTAAATATGCAGCCCAAACGTTTTTATCCCATTTATTCGCCGTCGCGTATTTCTCAAACCTTGATAAGTAACTATCCATTTTGTCCTTACTTTCATCAAAATACGGTAACTTGGGATCTCGCGCATGCGCTAGCTTTTCAGCCTTCTGTTTTTCTAATTCAACTCTAAACGTTACCTTCTGCAACTCTATCTGATTCTTTAACTCGCGTTGCTGCAATTCAAAACTATACTTCAACTTTTCTAACTCAACTTCGCTCGACAACTTTGCTTCCTTATCGCTTTCGACTTGAGACAACTTAGCTTCCCTATCTTTCTCGGCTTGCCGCTCTATACTTTGAATTCGCGCCATCTCGAATTCCCTATCCGCCGCAATCTTAGCTTCTTCCGTCGCGATCCTAGCCAATTCAATTTCCCTATCTTTTTCGGCTTGCGCGATCCTCTCTTTCTCCGCTGCGATCTTAGCTAACTCAATTTCCCTGTCTTTATCGGCCTGCGCGATCCTAGCTAACTCAATTTCCCTGTCTTTTTCGGCCTGCGCAATCTTTTCTTTATCAAGTGCCCTTACCGCGTGCCTTTCTGCCCTCTCAGTCTCTTGCTGTTGCTTTACAAATTCCTGCAATGCCTGCCCCTCATAACCTAACTCCTTTCCCGTCTTAACTAACTGATCCATGACGCTTAACGTAATGCTCACGTTAACTTAACTGAAACCGACGTTCACTTAAAGTCACACACGTCAACTAAAACGTTAACAACAATAATATCAAACTAATCCAACTAAAACGTTGATTAATTAGTATACTCGCGATCTAGACGTAGCCATTAAAGTTACGTTCATAACAGACCGGAAATGACGTCATAAACTGACGTTGACTTTACCGAGAACCTCTTTTCACTATCGTATGACACAATTAGATGACGTAAATAACCCACATTGCAATTACGCCCAACTTGATCTAGCGTATCGGATATACAAACGTAACGTATGTAACGCAACGTATTAACACTGACACGACAACTGTACGTCCTACATTACAAAACCTTATAATATACCAATGGTAAATCAAACTTAAGATTCTGCTATTAGGTTTAATTCATTGTAACGATATTATATAACGTTACGGGTGACCTACGTTACTAAATCAGGACATAAAATGGACCTCAGTAACGGTTACGACACAACGTACAAAACGTTTAAGTTAATAAACTAACAGATTGTCATGCAACAGCAGTGCCAAGGTACTCAAACGGACCTTAAAACTAAATATGTATCATCCGTGCCAAGACAATTCAGGTCTATATACCTCAGTTTCCCCACTCAGATATGCAACCTGTTACATTCTATCACAAATTAATGCATGGGCTATCGCACTTCATCACGTAGGGAATAAGGATAGTTGACCTTAATTGAGTGGTTACATTTACAAAGAATTTAGTGGCAAAATTGATCTACCCTAAAATTCACAGCCTTACGTCACCTAAGAAAAGAACAATCAGAAAGTCAATAATAATAAAAAAAATGTCTGACAAAATTTTGCCTCGATTCTGTATATATTGTCAATGTGTTACACTGGCAGATATTAACCGGAAATCAAATCCCACTTCTGACACCATGTTACGCAGAAGGTTTTACACACGGTCGACACGGGTGTAGAGCCTTATGCGACGCCAGGACGGCGGAGGGTGATTTCCGGTTAAAGGGTTATCTACCAGTGTATTACACTAACAAGGCAACTCTAACAACGTTAGAATTTTTTGAAGTTTATATATAATGTAAATTCTATATACAACGATACAATTTACAACAATTTACAATTACAATAATATACAACACATATCAGTTCATGTCGCTGGCCCAAGTAAGGTGTTTGTTTCAAATCTGTAATCGATTTGCGTACAATACGCAAATAGATTACCGTCTGACGTCAACACCGTACTCGGCTCAGCGCCATGAACTAAAGGAAAACACAAAGAACAAAAAAAACGTTAGTTTGAGCTCATACAAAAAAACAAACAAGGCCTTATGTTGGTAGACTTCACTTTGTCGTTCCCTGGATCATGTCATGGGCCAGTCCATATATCATGAGGAACACCAACTTATATTAACACGTGCACGATTATATATTGGTCGCTCCCTGGATCGTACCAGAGACCAGTCTAAATATAATATGACACACTTTAGTGGACGAACACTGTCCCACTTTCACCTCCGCAGAATTACATCGATTTCGCCAATATTTTGTGCTTCCCGCCTCTGCTAGGAAAATAGGCACAAGGGCGTTGTAACTGCTCTACCCGGGTTGGTATTAACCTGGAGACGTATATCGAATCTCCAGGTGAGACGTGGCTCTAAGCCCTAACAGCTGACTGCCGGACTTAATGTGCCTAAAAATAACGAACTTACACTTAATACATCGTAACTACATAATAACAATACGTAAGACTTGGGCCTGTCTTGGAAATACCATACAACGCCCTCGGCAATGCCGAGCATAACGTGCACACGCCAGCCGTGTCACTAGACACAACTCACGCTCACGATGTAAAGCCAAAATTGTGCTTACCACTTCCGCCAATGAAGAAACGTAGATCCTACCACGCATGTGCGTCGAAGGATCTGACGTCAAACATTGTCAAGAAGTATACTGACGTCAACAGGCATTACCATGACATACCCACATAAAACATGAATAATCTAAACAATGACCTATTTACATTAAATTGATTGACCAAAATCTAACTCGCATATGTATTAATTCATTTCTTTAAACTAAGCGTAATACCATTTGCCATAGAATATAATAGCTGAATAAGCGTTTCTCACACATTTGGGATCATAACGTTTGATCTGACATCATGACATCAATGATGTTATACCATATGACGCCGTCTAATGAAGGCAAATCAAACGCATGATGACCAAATGTTACCATTATAACTTATGGAAAAAACCCTTAATGCGGTGCATGCTATGGCGTCAATTGACGTCACGAGTATGTAAATTAGTTCCATTACAAATCAATCTACTTCTATAGGCCACGTATACGTGAAACTAATATAAAAAGTGCTGACGTCGCAATAACATGAATGCAACTGACTTCATATGAATAACATGAATGCAACTGACGTCACTGGACGTCAAATAGACGCACACCATTGCAACCAACATCAGTGATATAAACTATTTCCGTAATTTACAAAACATCCTAATATACAAATACCATGCGCAGCATGGTCAGTATAAACAAAATTGGTCGATATATGCACAGCCTGATCACTGTCAACAAAATCAAATCAGTCGACACATATAATCATACCATATCAATCAGAAGTCACATTTTTCATTCTTAGCCAAACTATTCTAAATAAATATAATAAAATCTTACCGTTCTGGTCTAAACTCAGAATCTGGGCACACAACAATATAACATCCTCAGTATAAGAATTAAACAGCCACGTCTAACTTTTCAATAAAAGATAGGCGTATAAATAGTATGCATCTAACATTTAAATCATGGGACTCGAATATAAGCGTGCAGGTATTCACATTAAAATCATGCAACACGCTGTCCACAATCAAAAGACTCGTGCAGGTGTTCACCTTAAAATCATGCAATACGCTGTCCACTAGAGGTATTCACAAACAACCCATGCATAACGTAGTCACAATTTCCGTAAACGTTTTATTACCACAGTTGCCCTAAAAACTGTAGCCCTACTGATTGAAAGGATTAAAATAATTCGACGACAAAGTCGACGATCGGATCCATTTCGTAACAGTTATACTAGACTATCTAGAGAGCGATCTCCTTGCCTCTTCGTTCTAAAAGACAAATGGTTATGTCGATTGTTTCTGGTGAAGCAATAACATTGCTTCTTTGTAATTTTGAAGACAAATTGAAAGAATAAATGACGCTTGATGCCTTGTTTCTACAAATCACCTATTAACTGTTTCAATCCATTTTTTTCAACGCTTGTAATTTTCTCTCTACATAGCTCTTAAATCAGAGAAATCGAAAATATCGGTCTATCCAACAACAGGAACGCGAAGTATCAGAGCAGTAGTTGTCAGATGGAAGGAGTTGTTATCGGGACTTCTTTTGCAAATTCCGTCATTTTTTTCTCTCTCGTTTTCTGTGTATATGATGCCGAATAACCCCCCGGGTTGTGTTGAAAATCATCTTGTTTTCGCAATAAGGTGTTGGAAATCATGAGCTAGAAATTATGTTGTCAGATTTCCATAAGTCTGACGTTCCTTGTGTCAATTTTTCGTTGATCGACAGTTATTGTGGCGGTCTCGATATGGGGATGGGTAAATACTATCCCAAAATGCAATGTAGCTGTAAGGGTAAGGCGCGAAATAAAAGCAGCGTTAACCGGTGTGCAAAGCAGAGTACGAGAACCCCTTGCAAAACAAGTAATCTGATAATGTTTATTTTTTTTAAATTTTACTGTTTTTGGACACTTATTACATTGTATTTCTTTGTTAATTATAACTGATATTTTACCTCTAGGTTGGTAGTTCGTGGTGAGTATAAAAATCAGCATAAATGCTGAAAAATACAAAGGATCTCTCCAAAACTTAGCAAAATTAATGCAATTCTGCTTAAGTCGATGCTGGGAGGTGTGGCCGGTGTTGCTTATATCTTTACTGTCATGAACAGACTCAATTCTTGGTGTATTCCTTTTTTCCAAAGGATCTAACGATTCAGAACTTATTTATGGTATTTTTCAAAGGGTAATTTGTGGAATAAAAATCTCTGAAAGAATTAATAAAAATGCAGTTAGGTCTGAGGGTACTTCAGCGCACTGAGGAGTCTGCTTTTTTAAGACTGAATTATTTCACTTGCACACCACTAAGGTCAACTGGCATAATGTCTTCATATAGCTGACAATACTTGTCAAACTGCATAATACATGTATCTGAAAACTGACAACAATTGCCAAACAGCATTGCACTTTTAGACTACTTTGTTGCACTTACAACGTCTTACGAATAAAGCTACTTGGCTTGCTGTATTCGGAAACAGAGGTACTGCGTAGCTGAATTTATATGATTAAAGAGTAGCTTGTAGCCAAGCATGACATGTTTTCCTCCATAAGAAGCTACTCTGGAATTTGTAATTCAAGATTACAGAGAAGGCATAATAATGTTATTTTTAAGTTGTTTGTCTATAAATCCTTTGTCTACCTCGGAGACTGGAATCATAACTTTTTTATAAGTGCATTCGGGCGATATACTGTTGGCGTAAAGTTTAATTTGTGTACCTATTTTGCACGTATCTACAATCATTTGTGGTGGTAGTCGAACTGTCCGAGTTTAACAACGAGCTTTTGTTACCAGGTGTCCCTAGATGGCTACAAAAACCGAAAACTTGCTGCATAATACATGTGGTTCGGCAAGGCAAAATGAAGTGCCGTTTCAGCACGAGGAAATAGAATTTTAAGCCACAAGTTATAGATAGTTCCCCTTACACTGTACATGGAAAATCGACATAGTTGTTGGCTGGCGTTTTTCTTTTACCTTAAATATAGCAACTGGAGGCAGAGTGCTACAACATACGTATATTGATTAAATAAAATCAGGATTTTGATCAAGAGCTTTTTTAATGTTCATGCTCAATCAAAGTGATATACATTTCCGTTGATAATCATTGATAATGGATGGTTTGCGTTTTGCCATCAGAGTATGCATGAATACCTCAGTAGCCTAAGATATCGATGCACATTACAATTCTATGATTCCCAGACTCAAGGAGGAACGGATACGAATGAATTATATACAGAGGCTTATAACTACTCACATGAGTAGTTATAAGCCTCTGTTATATAGCATTTTGCATTTTCATATCATACACGTATCAACCCGTAGTCCTTACATGTACCTGCCCGAGAGAAACAAAGGTGCTTTGATATGGATCGAGAGTTGATGAGGGTAAATGGGAAAAAGAACATGTACATGTACCATTCCATAAGCTACGCGGCGTGCAGTTACTTCTGTCGAAAATGTATGCTAAACGGAAAAAAAAATCAGCAATGTAAAAAAGACTGCTTTGTGCAATGACGTTAGGCACATTTTCTATTAAATTGGAGCGTCTTTGCTGAGTTTGTGAATGTGAACATGGTGATCATGCTGTTAGTTAGAATCAGGATGCGCTGCAGAGATGGGGGTAAGACCTTGATAACGCACATACATACACATGTACTTGGATATATGGGCTTAGTTTGAAGACCATTGCATTGTCTGAGGAAGTAAGTTTATTATGAAATTGATGACAGGTAAGGTTTATAAAAATTCACGGAATTGGCCGAGCGATGTTCCGATTGGATCAGACTATAGCCCCACTGCAACGTTGTAGCGGTGCATGGTCATTTGGAAAGAGAGAAAAATAGTCCTAAATATCAAGTCCAGGTAGCCAGCGCAGCATACCAGTTCGCATGCGATATCAGAACAAAACAGAATGCATTGCATTGCAATTATTTGCTGCACATGTGTGGCTTGTCACCTCGAGAAAATCTGACCTAAATTCCGTTCGAAATTACACATTTCTGGAATTTCACCTGGAGAAAAACTGACCTAAATTCCGTCCGAAATTTGCATTGACACTCTGACAATGCCATTCTGGTATGCAAAATATACGTCGACTCATTGGCCATAACTTTCTAGGTATTATCAATTCTGAAAAGAAAAAGAAAATGTGACATTTTAATGCCTGAAGTTTCACTCTGCGATAACCCTGTGACAACGATGTATTGGTGACTAGCTTCCTTCTGTCAGAGGGCCTCAGTGAAGATTGGTTCGGTCAATTGACATGATTGAGCTACCCTCTTTAGATAAAGACGTTACTTACTTACTATCGACGAAACCTTGCTATCTGAAACAAGCTCTAGCATAGCCACATAGGCTATGTCCTGTGTCCTGAGAAAAGACGCTTTATGGTATATGAGATCAAGGTTTTAAAACACTTACACATTTGCATGGGCGAAAACTAGAAAAAAAAACAAAAAGCAAAAAATATTTGGTAGCAACTAATACCACTTAGCCGCATTCACGGTACTCGGAAGTTTTCAATCGTCGACAGCAAAAATATAAAAATGAGCCACGACCCGACAAAACCAACAATGTGGTTGTGCGCCCAGCGCAGACTCAGATCAGCCTGGGCATCCGCCGAGTCTGTTCAGACTCTTCGCTAAGCGCTCAAAGGGTAGCCAAGGGTCTACGCTACTTCCATGCGGACAGCGAAGACTCTGATTAGACTGGGCGGATGCCCAGGCTAATCTGAGTCTGCGCTGGGCGCACAACCACATTGTTGGTTTTCTCGTGTCGTGGCTCAAATGTGCTTGCATTGTTTCCTGTGATAAGAGAAGCCAGGATGATGGGGGCTATCTTGCAGTAAGATCAGGCATCTTATTGATATTGTTAACAAGTCCCCGTTTCCTAGCTGCAACGCCCACTTCAACCATACCTTGTTGACGTTGTTTATATAAGTGTATCTTTGTTTTTTATTTTTTTGTCCAGCCAAATAGAGAATCTTACATGAGTGCTCATGTATTATTTAATTTATCAAACGAGTTGGAAAAAAGATTTAATGCCAGGCTATGCCGAGCATCTCATCGGTTTTCCCCAACGAGTTCAATAATGCATGGCTTTATTAGTCTCAGATGCAACGTCATATGATAAACTGACGTCTTCCTAACGTAGGTGGACGTATTGACGTAACATCGACGTTGGATGCCGACTAGGTTGTAACTCGCAAACTAGTAATTTTGAATGGTCCCTGAGTTTGGTGGTCCTAGCTGACATGTTGTCTGGCATCCGAAGCAAGAGCATTAAGAAACCACATGTCGGACCATGACGTTGCATCTGAGAGTGTAATAAATCCATGCATTAAAACGATAATCAACTAGTGGATTAAATATGCAAGTTACATAACGTTATGCCTTGACGTCCATAAAAAAAAAAAACGTCGCGTTTTCTAATGGCTAAAGCATGTTGTTTTAGTGCAAATTTACCAATAAAATGCAATTTTAGTGTCATATAATAAACAGAATATTGCATTGGTGCCCCTGTGCATGTACATGTATTATTGAATTTATTAAACTCATTGGGGAAAGCCGATAAGATGCTATGCATAGCCTCGCATCTTACCCTTTTCCCCAACTCGTTTAATAAATTCAATAATACATAAGCAGTCATATGAGATCTTCTATATATTTGTGGTCAGGCGCCAACCTTCTATGTAATGGATTTAGGAGGCACCGTCCGTTACTCTTGGGCCCGACGCACCGTTATAAAATTGGGAGGGAAGCAAAGCAGTCTACTGTGATTAGTTTAAGCATCATGCATGCAGTTTATTTAAGGAATGAATTTCATTTTTCTGATGTTCATCGAAGTATAAACTGCATTGGGTCGCGTGCAAAGTAAGTAAACCCCGAATGGGTTCATTTTCGGGGTTCATATATACTTTGCTAGGGACCTAGTGTAGTTTATACTTCGATAAACACCATGAAAATTCAGTTCATTGCTTATATACTGAACATCAAAAGAAACGCCTATAAGTTTAGGTTCAGTTTTCTTCTGTCAGCTGATTTATGGTTTTAAATCACGTATAGCAGAAAACACTACTGACGTCTGCCAACAATATAGACTTAGCTTCTTGCAAAATTAAACCTTGATTAAAGTGTTATCTCAGTTTATCGTGAAACATTCAAAGTTGTTGTAAGAGTTGTCTTTCCTTTGACAGTATAATAGATTGTTTCCAAAACGCGACTCTAATGTGTGGTTATGAAAAACCCGTCGGTTTTATTACCATGGTATTCTTCTTAGGAACATGACAGCAGTTTGAAAGTGAACGCTTGTCAAACTATCTCCCTTGCAATTAAACAAATAGCAAATTGGGAAGTCCAATAACATCAGAAGTTCTGCAGTGCTACGAAAAATTTCTTTGCATATCTTTTTATTTTACTCTTGTTAATTCATTTAACCTCATCGTATGAATGGTTTCTGTTCTTTTCAAGAAACACAGGGCGTTAAAAGATCTATGGAAATCCAATGGTAAACCAGTGTTACTGTTTCTACTGCCAACTTTCACCTGATTGTATCTCTAAAACGCAAGTCTCGATTGCTTTGATTTTTTCGCTGTTTCTTAACCTTGCTGCGGACATTATTGTATAAAATAATTGGCTGAGCATTTTATGGAATTAAAAATTCAGCTTCTGAAAGTATGGTGACTTTAAGTTTAACCCCATCACAAAAGCAAGCAGTCAGTCTGATCTCTAAAGTTTATGGAATATCGATGCGTTAAGGCGTTGTATGCGTTTCTTTTGATGTTCAGTATATTTACATTCTTTTCTATCTATTATTTGACCACAAACTTGTGATAAGGGCTACAGTTGAGGCAGAAAAACATTTATACACAGTTTTCCTACTAAAAGTGGAACCTCGTCAACGACGTAACAATGACGTCTTAACGCCGCCTACGTCCAATCAGATTGGAGAACAAAGAATTATTTTGACGTCACTTCAATAAATACACGAATAATGTAAGTATTGTAATATAAACATGAATAGTGTAACACAGATCAGTCGGTGTGGTCAAGGTCTTTTCTGTCCGCATGAGCAATCATGTGACTCGAGGTCTCTTTTCACGTGACTTCACCCATTTTTGTTGTATAGTGGTTGTAAATTGATTTTGTTAGCCCCCAAAAGAGTTGCTTGTAGCAGCCATTACTCACTGAAAATAAAATCGTTGTTTCTTCTCGATCACTCCAGAGACCGTTTGAACCATCTATCAGAGGGACAGGTCTGTTATATTGTGCGGAAGGCATTGCCACTACATGAATGTCCAATCACAGTAGTAGCATAACAATATATCACTTTGATCCTACAGAGACAGTTCGAGATCATATAAACTTTCGAGGTTTGGCAGACGAGCAACAGTTTCATATAGTTTCGCAGAAACGGTGGTCATCATAACCCAACTGTTCACTATCATTTTCCTCAGTTTCTATACCACCGATTTAACAGTAGACTCGTTTGCATGGCCTACAACTAGTATTTAGAACGTGTTGACATTTTATGTCGTTCGTCGTTGGAGCATTGTTTCACTATATCTGCAACAAGCCACGCATCGGAGACATTCTTTGTTTCTCTTTGAGAGGCTCCGAAAACTCAGTGGGTTAAGCGCATGCCTGCTGACCTAGCGGTCCCGGGTTCGATTCCCGCAGGAGGGGGTAATCTGTTCAGCCATAAATGCAGTTCCATCGCACACAGCATTTCATTGTCACCCTCTCATCGGCCTTATATGACTGAAATACTGTTGAGAAAGACGTTAAATCATCATCCGTCTGTGCTCTTCTTTCAAACCATTTATGTTTTTCCTGTATTCTTTAACTGATTCATTGGAACTGCAATATGCGAGAAAACAACTGGTTACATTATAAATCATCTATCTTCCACCGCCATTGGTATTTTTTTTAACTTCAAGCTGTTGCTGTTTAATGCCAGATCATGGTGTTCAGTTGATTTGAGTTCGATACAAAACGAATAGGTGTCACACATCTATGACTCTTTAAAACCCTCCAAAATGTTTATCCAAAAAAATAAGTTTTTTTCTTAGTACCTGTATTCTTATAACGGGTGCCGAATAAAAGGGTCTACTCAGCCATCATAGGCGGACGAATAAGAAATCGTATAGAAATCATCTGACAAATAAAAGCCAAATTCAGTTTTAAAACTTCTTCATTTCTTGTCACAAATTATGATGTAATGTTATAAGAAATGGTTTCTTTTACTCAAGAGTCTTTCTTTGCGATCATTTGGCTTATTTCAGTGGTTGCATTACTCCAGTAGGCACACAGCATCAAATCAACGTTAGTTCAATGGTTTCAAAGTTGTGTGCTCACTTGCCGGCCCGGATTCAGGCCACCACGTCCTGGTGGAGCTCTGGATAACTGGTGGGTCTGGGAGGTTATGAGGTGTGTGTGTGTTGTGGGAGGTGGGGGGGGGGGGGGGGGGGTAGGGGTGGGAAGGGGCTTTGAAAATATAAAATATATGACATAATACATTTAGGGATCAATTTTGAAGAGAATTGCTTATAACGACTTTTTGGCCTCGAAATATATGTTGTGATGTATCATTAGAATCTACTCGGCGCCTCGAAATATATGTTGTGATATCTCATTAGTATCGCCTCGCCGAGGCGATTCTGACGAGATGTAACAACATATATTTTAATCTCCCCATGGATAACATCTCAAACTGTCATCAAATACCCCTTATTATCTGGGGGCCTACATATTATACATAACACAAAGGCCCAGATGGTGGGGTTAAAGCCCAAAAGCCCATCTCCTGGATCCGGGACTGCACTGGGATATTGCCTTTGGATCGACAGTATAAAGCCTCGTTTACACGATATGTTTTTGCACATGTGGCAAAAAGAATATATGGAAAATAGCACATATGGTTTTGTGTTTATACGATATGCAGAGAGCACATATGTTCTCAGGCTTTCTCGCCATTTACCTGGAAATGTCTGCATAATTTTGTCATCTTTTATGTTACAAAATGTAGACTGAGGACAAGCTGATGATTCCAACTTGTGTGCGATTCATTACCTATGCTTATGAGCAAAAGCAACATATAAGAGTACAGACCCTAAAATGAAAGGACTTCAACGTTCAGGGAAGCAGACAGGAAGTCATAAAAGTTATTCCCCTTTGTAAAATACATGTAATATTCAAGAAATTTACATTCTAATATCCCTGATATCCATATTTTGGTATTTAAAATACCTACTGAGGTTGCAAAAGCAATTAACCCCAGTGCAAAAGCAATTAACCTCAGTGAACTCTTTTCTGAATGGTCAAAAGCTTATGGAAAAAAGCATAAGGATAGAACATGTTCTATTCCTTGTGCTTTCCACATGTGGGAAGAATAAGCAGTGCATAACTCTGTTTAGACGATGTGTTTTCCATATGTGCACAGAAAACTTATGTGGAAAACATATCAGGTAAACGAGGCTTAAAATAACTACTACCAACGTCTTTAAATCACCTTCTAAGTGGAAAAGAGGTCAAATATTCAAACATGAAGGTTCTTATGCTTGAATCAAGTGAATTTAAAACTATGGTGTAACTATAAATTACGAGCTTCTAAATACACGTGTCTAAATACAACAAAATTGTGGAACTTAATTCTGTCAAAAAATCTGTTATTAATGTCGAAATGGAGCCTCCTGTTCGGCAGAAAGCGTGATGTTCAATATTAAATAGTTAATCTGTTCAGTAGCGATGCACGCCACCAATTAAGTAAGCTGTCTCATTAGAACGGTGCCCTTACAACGTGTACCATCTTTGAAGGTTTTGATCAAATTGCGCATCCGCTCTGGCTATGTTTGCATTAATGATCTATTAATACTGGGGAATAGGTACAGCGAATAGCGAAGACTCTGATCAGACTGCGCGCATGCGCAGACTGATCTGAGTCTTGTTGTTCCCGCATATCCAAAGACATATTTTGTTCTGACATGACACAAATGTAAATTTACGCGGGAAGACCTGATTGTAAAGCAACGTCCATCAAACTTTTACATAACCGAAGATAAATGATCCTTATTTTCATTAAAGCACTAATCGAATTAGGGGTTACATTTCAAGTGGCCGCCAAGGTTATAACATTTGTGTATAAACGGTGGCTGAAAAGTCAGAAAAGGGCGCCATTATCCATCGACCCTAATTAATGTAAGGGATTAAAGTTCAAAGGGTCAGATCAAACGTCAGTCAAAGCTAGGGCATCTTAACATGTCAAAAGTGCATTTTCAGTGCTGTCCATTGCAGATATGTGACCTGCATGCTCAGTCTATTGCAGATATGTGACTTGGTCAAACATGCGTGCATGTTCAGTCTGTTGCAGATGTGTGGTCTTCGTCAATGAAAACGAATATTGCGATATTTCGAGGTGTTTGCATTGAACAATTTATCAGTAGCATTCAAACGAAACACATCTAAATAATAACAATAATTTGATAATGAAATTTCTTTTATTTATTTTTATGTATACAGTATTTAAAGAGGACAGTATATTTAGCTATATAAGCTGGTCTACCATGTGTCCCTTTAAAACATATGAGCCGCAACACGAGAAAACCAACAATGTGGTTGTGCGCCCAGCGCAGACTCAGATCAGCCTGGGCATCCGCCCAGTCTGATCAGAATCTTCGCTGTCTGCATGGAGGCAGCTTAGACCCTTAGCTACCCTTTAAGCGCAAAGCGAAGTCTCTGATCAGAATGCGCGGATGCCCAGGCTGATCTGAGTCTTCGCTGGGCGCACAACCACATGTTGATTTTCTCGTGTCGCGGCTCATATACAAATATATAAACAGTTAACAATATACATTGCATGAAATAAATATAAAAATCTAGACATTATCTATCTTTTCCAATTCGAAGAAGTTGTAATGTACCGATTCTACTTTTTTAAATCCTAAGGGATCGTGTGCTGATTCTAGCTTTACATTTCAACCAAATACAATATAATTTATATAAAAGGAAAACATCAACAGAGCATACCGGTAGTAAAAAGAAACGTGAAAAGAAGACAAAAGTAAGAGTCCTAATGTAGGGGGTAATACGCCGAGAATTTGGTTGAAGTAAAGCGCTAGAATCAGTAGAGAATAAAATGATGACGATGATGATGATAAAAACATTTCATACTGCAGTAAGATAGCACTGTCAAAGCCGCTTGAACGCTATTCAGCAATAAAATGTTTAGAAAAAAATGTAACATATAGGTAAAAGCATGGCTTTCAGTCGTTGCTCTGGAAAATGCGAATAAATGGTCTGTTTCCAAAACATTATCTCAATACTCGGACCCCAGTATTTGCGTAAACAGTGGTAAACATGATGAATAATGCAACAAGATTGACCAATTGCATCTAGCATTGATCACCGTCAGAGATAATAACAGAGCAGCCAGGACAAGATGGCTCGCTCATCTATCTTCTTTACTCGTAATTACATTCTTATTGGACAATATAATTGTATCCCACTGAACCACAAACACACAGGGCGACTACCTCTGATATACCGTATAATAAAATGTCTTGATTTAAGAATTATTATGTACTGGTCGATAGTAAATGTTATACACGTCATATTACTTAGTTCTTTATCAATTCGAAAAAGGGAGCATTGGTACTAACTCGGTATTTGGAAAAGTTTGTCTACTCGTCATCAGTTTTATACCTATACAAAATGCCACAGCATGGACAACCCGCCCGTCTAGCAGACGTGCAGGTTTAAAATCAGTTTCATTTTTTTTATTCACAAGCATAGCTTTTATCTGAGAATGGAACAATGCTGGATGTACTTGAGCCGCGACACGGCAAAGCCAACAATTAAAGTGGTACATGTATGTGTGCCACACGAAGACTCAAATTAATCTGGTCATCCGCACAGACTGATCAGAGTCTTCGTTGTCGGCTTGGGGCTAGACTAGACCCTTATCCACCCTGGGCGGCTGATCTGAGTCTTCGATGTACGCACATGCTACTTTATTGATTTTTATCGTGTCGGCTCAATTATTCTGAGTTTGGACTGGTGCTGAATACAAATGCTCTCTGAATAAATGTGAAAATTGTATTCTGTCTTTGGGGCGGTAGAGGGATATACCATGCGTAGCCACAGTAACAGATATTTTTTTTTCATTCAATTATCATGACGATGTTTTCCCAGGCTCCTCTTGAAGGAAACGAATCCACAACCTACACCTCCTAACATCGACTATGCCCGTGCCGTCTTCAATCAATTAATTTTGCTAGTGGATATTCGAGCCGCGATATGACAAAACCAACAAAGTGGCATGTGCGCCCACCTAAGACTCAGAGCAGCCTGGGCATCCGCCCAGTATGATCAGAGTGTTCGGTTGCGCCTTAAGTGTAGCTACGGATCTCAGCTAGCTCCATGCGGACAGTGAAGACTGTTCAGACTGGGCGGATGCTCAGGCTGATCTAAGTTTTCGCTGTACGCACAAGCCACTTCGTTGGTTTTGTCGTGTCGCGGCTATTTGTACTTTTATACTGTAGAAAGGCGGTAATCATTTATATACTGTATAAAGCTTCGTTTGGCTCTTAATTGCTTATGCTGTATGTCCGAAATGACCTTTTATAATTCTACTTCAGAAGGGTTTAGCAATGAAGTTACTGTGTAAATCTACGTTTATTTTTTGCTATGTATACCATTATCAGACTCAAACAAATGATCAAACCTACATTAGTCAGTGGAATGGGTTGCTTTTATCTAAAACCATTCCAAAATTGATCCAATGCATGTCATTCACCGTAAGGACCGAGTGGACAATAATGAGCCAATGTTGAATTTTAACCTTTTCTAAAGTTTTTAAACCTAGATCTTTCAAGCAAACTAGATATTCCAAAAGCACATTCATCGCCTTATAATCTTTAATGCTGGAGGGCGTGAAACATTCTACGCGTTGTTTTCTCAGCTTGAAGAATAGCTAATTGAATTACTCCCTAATTTTGATATATATCTTGTTCTTTTCCCAAAATTGATATGGATTTGCTGACAGTGATTCCGTAATATTTTGTTCTCTGGAGATATTTGATTCGCAGATTTTTTCTGCGGCTGTTATATGGTATGAGTGGTATCCCGATAATAGGTACTGTCAGAGAGTGGTTTTTCCCCCTTTCCCCCCGGAAAAATGGCTATAGGAAGGACGGCTATATAGTGAGTTGTCCGGACCTCATAGAGCCACTTTCCCCCCCCCCCCCCCCATAGTCCTTTTTCCCCCACCGGGATATTGGCTATTAGTGAATTTGGTATGACTATTGGTATTTTGCGGAACGGAACGAAACGGAACGAAATGAAACAGAGACAGTTTACGGAATTAATCGCATAAGAAATGTATCAGTACTTCAAGGGAGGTAATTAACGTGATTAATTAAAAAAATCAATATGCAAATTTAGAAACCATATTTTTATAATAATCAATAATTACTAATTAAAGGAACGAACAGGCTGCGATTTCCCAGGGTGGATATGATGCTCTCGTGGCTGTTATCCCTGGTGGACCATCCGTGACGACTAATTGAAAAAACAACGGCTGCGATTTCTTCCCATCGCAGACACATACGCATGCAAGCTTACAGGAAGATGTACGAACGGGTGCCTTGTCTAGTCATGTTTGATTTAGTAGGGAGTTTATTACATTGAAAATCATCATCGGACGTGTTTCCCAATGGGAGTCGAGCCCACGACTCCTGCATGAAAGACGAACACTAGTCCAGGCACTCCGCTGCGCGCACGCACAGATGAACGCTTGTATCAACACAAAATTATACAAATTTATGCACAAAACCACGTACACTCGGATCCGTTTTTGGCTAACATGGAAAAGCAAAATGCTCACCCGTTTTCCCCAAAACGATAATAAGACTGGTGGACACATGCATGTGTCTATTATCTATTATCCATCGATATTTTACGGACAGATACCCTTTCTGTTTCAGTTATGAACCTGACTATTATAGTAGGAGAAGGAGCAAATTCCACTATGTAGCGTGATTTCCTTCAATCATGTTACCAGGGGGAAAATCCACTATAGAGGGGAAAAACGGCTATGCAAAAACACGTATAGTAGATTTTCCCCGGGGAAAATTGGCTATATAGTCATATTTCCGGGGGGAAATTCTACTATATAGCCATTTTTCCGGTGGGAAAGTCTACTATGGAAAAATCATAGTCATTTTTCCGGGGGGAAAATCTACTAGGGGGGAAAAGCTACTCTCTGACAGGTACCATAGCCTAGTTGGCACAAAATGCCAAGGTAACGTCATTTCGAAGTCAATGCGACGTCATGACTCGCACTGACGCTGATATGAGATAATTTGACATTGTGTGCTTGGTGGATTATGGTAAAGTTGAATACATCAGATCAGCCTCTGCCGACCACAGGCTTGCCTTTTCGCACAAGCAGTCTGTCTTAGACATTCGGCGGAAATTTTGTGAACTTCCTATATATTTTAAATAGTCCTGGGAAAACTCTAAAGTTGTTCCGCTGCAAAATTAATCATAAAGCTCTAATCCCCTGTGAGAGCATTCTGTCGTTTAGGACTAGCGTTCAAATTATAAGGAAAAGCTTTGAAATTTAACAGAAAGGAAGACTATACCCATTCTGCCTCAAAAATACATGTAATGATAATATGAAATTAAGGCACTGCCTTTGTGCGAACACACTCTTTACGGTCCTTGAAGATCTTTGATGGAGGTGAAGTGCTACCCTAGGGACCACCTTGTCATTGTAGTTTGGTTCAAATTGGCCCGAGTGGCACTCACCTGGATTAGCAAACTGTATCATGCTATAATGGTAATGGTGACATCCTTGAGAGACCGGAGCAGCTCGTGTGACATCCATGCTGCACTAAAATACGGCAACTATAATGTGTGCGCAAGTTTCTGCCATTTTTACAAAGGAGAGTCAACTTACGTGTCTTCTTGCATTTTTACCTTGGCACTCAAGTTGGCAGTGTGACCATTTTTATGTGTGTGGGTGGGTGGCTGGGGGTCCACTCTGAAGGGAGGAAATTTGTCCTATAGGGAACAAATTCTTTCCTTTAGGTGTTGGGGGTGGTCGGGTGGTGCGATGGTGCTGTGTGTAACTTCCAGTGCCGGGACGTCCTACTGATTTGGAACACTGTAGGGCAAGGGCCTACTGTGCTTGCAGTAGGTGAGGGTGGGGGTTGTTTGGACATTTTTACTCTCGTCTATCATTTCTCCTCTTTCTCCCTCTCTGGGAGACGGCCCGATATAGACTGAAATACTGTCTCAAAGGGCCGTTAAACCCAAAACAATCAAATCCTTCGGGTGTTGGCCCCAGTTTTGAAGTCACAGAGTCTGGGTTTGCCAACCTGCTTTCCCTGAGGGTGTTCTCATTAACCTTATCGTTATCATTCAGATGCTTTAACAGTTAAGGTGTGAAAAAAAAACACCAGCTTTTCAATGGAGTGTAGTAGTACGGCCAATTAGTATAAATGTGTAAATATGTATATAGGTATATAGAGTATATAACTGATCAGTCTTACTGGTCCGGACCTTCTAGCCTAGTGGTTGTGTGCTTGCTTTATAAGCTTGGGGTCGTGAGATCGATCCCCGGCGGGGTCGCTCGGCGAAATTTTCTTTACAGATTTTTCTCCTACTACACTGGTGCTGTGACCAGGATGATTACCGTTGGAGCCCAAGGGCGAAGCAATGGCTGCAGAGTCAAAAAGAACCTGGATTATAATTTCATTTCCTTAACATTTGATACAAATGTTCTTTGGTAGGATGGAGGAGTGTAGTAGTACGGCCAATGAGAGATGTGTAAATATGTATTTAGGTATATAGAGTGTATAACTGACTAGTTCAACTGGTCCGGACCTATTAACCTAGTGGTTGTGTGCTCGCTTTATAATCTTGATGTTGTGAGATCGATCCCCGGTCGGGGCGCTCAACGAAATGTTCTTTATAGATTTTTCTCCTCCTACTACAGGAGCAACTAACTGTGGTGCACCTTCATATTTTTCGCCACTTTTACATAAGTAGGCAGCTTTTATGATTTCCTTTTTGCTTCCTCGGGAGGCATAGCCCTCCAGGTGGGTCTTCTATAGGGGAAAGCGTTTGCTTCAATGAATGGATGCAAATTCTTTTCTTAGGGAGCTGGTCTTGCATTGGAGGGGGCACAGAGATGGGATGGCTGAATTGCTTTCTCTGGAGATGTTTCACTTTGACATTATATATAGTAAGTAAGCCATACAGTGTCATGGTCAGAAAATACATCACTTGATGTACCGAATGTTTTTATGTATTGTATGTTTTGTACTGTACTTGGGGTCAGCCCTGTAACTGGATTTAAGAACAGTTAACTGATTTGATTTGATTTGAAGACGTTGCTAAGCCACCAGTACCCATAAGCGACATGAGCCTCATTGTGCAGGAAAGGGCGTCAGCAACGGGGCCAGGCACTGAAGTAATGCATAGTAGGAAAAAAAGAATAAAGAAAAAAAGTTTTAGAAAAAAAAATGAAATGAAAAACGAAAAAAAAAAAAAGGAAATAAAATACACCTTATAGGGTTTATTCGGCAGGTTTTGCAATCCTTAAGACGGGTTGAACGTCATGCCAGTATCGATTAGAGTCTGAATTTAAATGTCGAAGAAGAACTGCAGTGCCCATTAAGAAAGAACCATAGCAGACTTGTTCGGTATGCAGATAGAACGGAAACATATGTAGGCTTGCCTTCTTAAGGTGTCCTTTTGGTCTGCTGTCACAATATCAAGCTGCTTTGTGACAGTGGTGGGGTGCACTAATCATCTGAAAGTCCACACTTTCCTCAGCGATCAGCACCATTAAGAGGCAGGGATTCAACCGTCTTCAAAATAATATTATCGGAAGTCAGTCCTGCTGCCCTCTCTCAGCAAACCTTATATTCTTCAGCTGAGAGACCCTTCAGATAATTAGTGTAATTCTGAGTATTAAATCATATGGTGTTTAAAATTGTACTCATGATATTGCTTTGATTAGCAAATCAAAGGATTCGTTTTTGTATCTGATTGTTATTTATTCAGTTCCAAAGATAATTGAAATGGGCTAAAATATAGAGGCTAAGGCTGTGTCATGATTATTTTACTAAAATAAGTCGTAGAAATCAACTTTTTCATCAAAGTGCTTGTTAACACTGGCCAAACACACCATTCCTGCTCAATTCTAACCTAGGTGGGCTCTCTGGTGCGCTCTCGGGTGCGCCGTCATTTCCAATTCACCTGACGCGCCCCGGTATGGGGTTTTACCTAGGAACTCAGTTCCGGTCTAGACTAAGTTCCGGTCCCGAGCAGACGACAAAACCTCAAACGAAAAATGTTTACAGTTTGAGCTATCCTTTCTACGAACATACTTAACATAAACGAGAATTATTGTAGCGAGAAATATTTAATGTACATTTCCTTTATAGATTGATTGCAAAAATAAGTTTGTGAACTCGTAAAAAAATCGATTAGAGCACTTGGTTCATGACTAGTCTCGCGATAACTTTCGAACTTCCGGTTCTCCAAGATGGCCGCAACCATGATCGTTACCACACATTTTATCTGCCTAAGTATATAGGACCAAAACTGATACAGTAAAGCGAACATACTTCGTGTGTTCGCTATAATATGTGATAAATTTTTCGCCTCACGGACAGAAAAATTACAGATGATGGAGATGATACCAGAAGGCAAATTGTACTGTGCTTGATAAATAAACAAACTGGAGTTAGAAGCAATTTTTATTTGCCGGATACTTATATTTCCGGATACTTATATTTCTAAATCGCCCATATAGATTTATATAATTTAATACTGACAGTGAGCTGGACTCGAACGTTTCAGCCCTCATATGGAGGACTGCAGTCCACAAAAAGTAAGCTGTTTACAGAAATATTCCTGGCAGCTGTGTGAGGAAAAATATTTATACTTAATATATAAATCAGTGCGTATTTAAAACTAAACAAAAACAATCTATATTCCTCGGAAACTGAGACGACAAAAAAGTAATGCCTCATACATCAGACTTGTTACTAGTAATTAACTAGAGCAAAATCACACGTACCGCTGAATTAATATAATACGAGATGTCTTGTAAAGTACATCAAAGTATTTTTAAAGGAAAGGTACGAAAATGTATTCCATGACTTGAACTGAAATTGTCCCATTATGCTCACACGTATGAAACGACATTGTTTCAACGCAGTACACAAAGTAGAAACAATGCCGTATCAGTGCCAGTGCACGATCTGGACATTGTTTGTTGGTTGGTTGATTTGATGCTTAACCGCCACGGTAAACAACTAAGGTCATGTCGGGACGGTCAGTTAACCTAACCACACTATTCAGGGGCAGGCTTAGACCTACTAAGCGGTTAACCAGTATTAAGTGCACATACTTTCGCCAGTAACTGACAACTGCCCTTTTTGAATCAGCGGAAGGAGAAACGAAAGTATGTGGCCAGACCGGGATTCGAACCCAGGACCTCTGACTTACGAGTCAGGTGCCCTACCGATTGCGCTACCCGGCCCGGCGGACATTGTTTGTTGCAATTGCGTGTCCGCTACTTTATATCTCTCCCTACGAACAGACAACGTTGAGTCAACGCCACACACCATTGAATTAACGTTGAGGTATCAACGTTGTGTGCCCGCAAGGTATTAGTTAAGCACACTGCCTCGTCTCTCTTAATAAAAGGTATCAGAAATTCGTTCTAAACGTTTCATTTTATGAATTATTTCCATTTTCAGTTGAAACTTGAAATGATTTATAAAAAAAATTGAACCAAAGTAAATATATACTGAGAGGCAAAAATAAGTATACACTTTTTGAACGCATATATTTCACTCATCATTCATGGCTCAGGTCTGCAATTTTGCATGAATTATTTTTACTCAAGGTACATCAATGTGGTAAAGAAAAAATACCAAAACGCTTGACTAGCAGCACTGAACATACATGGCGGGTTTTCACGCTTACCACTAGCCGCAAACTGGACAATACGAGTTTGCTGTAAATCTGTATTTAAGATTTCGGTTGATTTTCGACAAACGTTTTATTTGCACGATGACCAGAAAGAAATCATACACGCAGATGAAAAAGTAGTCAGAGGTAAACAGAAAGTATACGCTAGTGTGTTTTATTTATTAAACCAACCACGGCCTGCTTTGAGCGGTCAGCCCGTTACGACTTCTGTCTGCACCAAAAGCAGTCATGTAAATGAAACGCATACACTGTGGTTTGTTCAGCAAACAACTGGAAATACAATACTGGTTTTATAGCAAAATCGTACAGTTTAATATGATGCACGTGCAAAAAGGGCAAAACCAACATGTACGTATAGTGTCGCTAGTCAAGCGAGTCATCTAGTAATCTTACAATACCACATTATTGTACTTTAAGGAAAGATAAATTATGCAGAAGTTTAGACCTGAGCAGTGAATGATAAGAAAAATTAGGGGCATTTAAAATGGAAACTTTCTTTTGCCCATGAGCGTTGGAATCCTGCTTGCCACAGGGAGCCTTCCGTCGTGCAAATGAAACGCAAACGTTGTTGTTATTTAGAACAACACCCGAAATTTCAAACTCAGACTACAGCGAAATTGTATTGTCAATTTCAAGCGTCTCAATCAGTAATTTACTATAATACCACATTTATCGACCTTGAGTTAAAAAAATAATCATGCAGAATTTCAGACATTAGCAGTGACAAATAAATAAAATTAGGCATTCAAAACGTATATACTTTCTTTTGCCTCCGAGTATATAATGCTTATGCTCAGACCAGCATGCACACATCCAGAACAGTTTTAAAATGTTCATGTTCAAATTCCCCTCCTCTGAAAGACCGGTAATGTGAGCCTACCATAACAATTGTTCCGAACAGAGCTGGACTAAGGCCAAAGGTTCCGAGAAGTAGCTTGGAATTTTACTTAGTTAACCCATTTATGCTCAGTGGACTCTTCTATCCTTATAAATTGGATGAGTCCATTGGTGTCTGGTGTATTAATTTCTTTTTATTATTTTTTTTTTGAAATTGCTGTAAACTTAATAAACTTAAACAAATAGTTTAGACCCGGATCAGACGCCGCGTTTTGCGGCGTCTGATCTGGGTCTGCTCTGTTTGCTTGTGTCCTTTTAATGTGCTAGGCATAATTCTCCGAAAACTTTCTGCTAAATGTCCTTTTACATTATGTTTAAATATCATATCACTGACATACAGGAAAGACAGAATAGAAGATAGTTTTCTTGATATAAATTAATACCGAAAAATAAAAGAAAGAAACATTTGTATGTGCGCAAGAAAATATCGAATTGCTTATTAAAAAAGAAGGCTTGTATCTGACACAGTAGTACAAGTGTGTCTTACTGAATTGTGTAGGAAATACATACATGAAGATAAATGTTTGACTTAAGAAATTTCAGAAATTATACAATGGTATTCTTTTAATCAAGATTTGTCTTAACATGGTGGTGCGGCAACAAGTTTAAATTAATCAACCTATGTAACATGTTATTGGCTTGACGCAGAGACGTGTGCCCATCAGCATTAGCAGCAAGCTGGATCATGTAATTGGCAGCTTTATGTAATTTACCACAATCACAAATCTGCCTCGTCTGACAGTGAGAACGGGCATTTGTGATGTATAGTTACTGTGTAGCCATCGATATACCGGTAAGACAATTCAAAGGCATAAATTTCGAAAACTTGTAATATTTAAAAGCTATGACATTTACCGACAGGTAATTCTACTGAAGGCATATAATATAGGTACTTATACAAGTAAGAAAAAAAAAATATTGTTTACACTAATATAGGTAGCCTGCAGTTCTTTTTAAAGAGAGCAAAATATAGATCCTTTGCATGTCCCTGCCTACGATAAAAACGTTCGCTTGAAATTCCACAGTCACACAAATACATATTCAACTTAGTACCAACTTTTAATGATATTCAACTTTTAATGATATTTTCATGTCTTTTAGACTAGGATGTGTAGTGTACCTTTGAGGATACGAGTGGAATTTTCCCTTAGAACATTTGGACGGACAATCGGCGCCCCGTTACTGCGGCTATGGATTTCGTTCCGCTGAGGTGCGGGGAGATCGTCGATATGAGAATTGAAATGCTACTACTACTACCCTTAGAACATAAAGGGCATAGCTAGTATTTCACTTGTGGAAAAAATTACAATAATCTGGAAAAAAAACATGTTTCAAGGCTTCTACTACATGCTCATTTTTTGTCCAGACTGCACACATGTCTATGCACAGCAATGATCCTTTCCTGATAGCAGTACTCACCGATAAATGCCTGCTTAAACTATAACTATCCAAACCCTTGTTTAATATATATCTTAATATGAACACCTTTGCAAAATTGTAATAGACAGCTTTCAGTCGTAAGATAACCCTAAAACACGGTGCTTTACAACGATGAATGTAGACCGTCAAATATTAAGTGGAACATTTCACGCTGTTTCTTCGTTCGAAGCAAAGCTAATCGCATTATTTCCTAATTTTGATGTATCTTATTGTTTTTGCAAAACCGATATGGATTTGCTGACAATAATCTTGTAATATTTTGTCCTCTAGAGAAATTTGATTTACAGATTTTCCTTGTTGTTAGGTAATATCGGCTGAACCAATAGAAAGATACCTTATTGTGACCAGGCCCCAGAGGTTATAAAAAGCCGGGCCGGGTAGCGCAATCGGTAGGGCACCTGACTCATAAGTCAGAGGTCCTGGGTTCGAATCCCGGTCTGGCCACATGCTTTCGTTTCTCCTTCCGCTGATTCAAGAAGGGCAGTTGTCAGTTACTGGCGAAAGTATGTGCACTTAGTACTGGTTAACCGCTTAGGGGGTCTAAGCCTGCCCAGGAATAGTGTGGTTAGGTTAACTGACCGTCCCGACATGACCTTAGTTGTTTACCGTGGACGTCAAGCATCAAATCAACCAACCAACCAAAAGATTATAAAACTTGAGAATAATCTCAAACTCAAAATAAAGCACACTGATTGGCTGCTTCCGAGCACATTTATAACCTCGAACCCTGGACATCTGCGTCGCAATAAAATACATGTATGTTTATGCGATGCTGATTCGATTATGAAGATGACTAGACTGTTTCTACAAAGAATCTAAAGAAAATAAATATTGTTTCTGCAAAGAACCTAAAGGAAATAAATATTTATCTGGCTAACCTAAGTCTTTGCTGTTTGCACAAGCTTCTCGTAGAAGTTGTCACATTGCAGATGTGTATTACGGGTCACATTATGGCAAAAGCTCTTTTGTACCCTTTCCGTCCAGATATCAAGATGTAATTATGCTAACACTAATATTTCAAGAATGTATGTTTACACTAATAATTCAAGAATGTTTCCATTTATATTTCAAAAATGTATGTTTATGTTAACACTACTATACCAAGAATGTATGCTTACACTATTATTTACGGCAGTTTTTGAGACCTGGCTATCCAAGTCTTCAGATAGATGGATACATTTTCATGGGGAGATTACCTTGCCAGTTTTATTTTTGCCTCCTGTTCTTTATGGGATGAATTCTTAAAGGAAAGACTTTGCTTCTCTAGGAACGAATTCTTTCCTTTAAAAGTGGGCCACCTTCTGAAAGAGTTTATTTTGTGTGTGTGTGAGTGCAAGGAAGCAAACAGGAAGTTACAAAAGTTGTTTCCCTTCTAAAATATGGCGGAAAAGTGTAGCAGTATATCAATTCTCCTTAAGATGTACGAATACATGTCATAGGAAGATAACTCTGATCTAGGCCAATCTGGGCAGATTTTCCTGTAGTAGTATCACCCACTGACGAAAGCATTCATTTATCAGGGAAATAAGTTTATTTAATTATTCTGATAAACATTTTGCCTTGTAAAATTTAGATAATCCATACACCTTATAATCTCCATAGTCCTACCAGTGGTAAAAATTGTCGATGCACAAATTATTATTGAGAATATCTCAATTTGATAAGCGTTTTGTTTCATATAATTGGCAAATAAGGAGGAACAAGGTTTTTGTTTGAAAAAAACCCCACAAAAACAGACAAGTCTTTCCATAAAAATACAGTTTTCGTATCTGGTACCCAGATGAGCTATGGCATTACGCAACAGCAAGACAATGAATGAGATCCTTGCCTAACCCTGTATTTCTACCATCTAGTGAATGCCTGCCTGTACATTGTAATTTTACCGCCTGTTACTTATATTTTAACCAGGTTAAGAAGTTTGTAAAATTGAAAGAAGGTCAATTAAGTTGTCAACTAAAATGACCTAGATATTTTTTAAATCTTTTTTTTATGAGAAACACAAGGACGTTTTATTTTTTACACAGCCGGCCGATCATTGTCCTATACTATGATGAAACGTAAGGGAGAAGCATTCAGCGATATCTCACGATAAAATATTTCATGCTGATTTTAATACAGCTCTTCCCACTACTCAATCTATATTTTTGTACAATGCTCATAACGATGTTCCCCAGGGGTCGTATTTATAAAACGACTTAAGTGGTTGCCATGCTGTTGCTAAGGCTAAATTTCTATGAAGGAGATTCCCTACAACTATGAAATTAGCTCTGGAGGAACAGTCTGAAAAAGACTGTTCTTCCAGAGCAAATTTCATAGTTGCAGGGAATCTCCTTCATAGAAATTTAGCCTTAGCAACAGCATAGCAACAACTTAATTTGTTTTATAAATATGGCCCCAGAAGGTTCAACGGAACGGATCCATAGTTGCACACTCCTGGCACCGCTTTTAATTTAAAGAGTAACTACACTTCAGGAACTGACTGAATCCGATCCCAAACCCTATCCCCAACATCAAAGGGAAAGATTGACAAAGACATCCCAACAAACAATAAATTACAAGTGATAAGTCGAATCAGCAGCTCTTTCCCAAATAGGTGGCAACTCAGCTGTCTTTACTGAACTAAATAATTGAGACCAACAGAAGGGTTAAAATGAAAACACAAGTAAAACAGCACCAAACATAGAACAAATGCGAGTCCGTTCCCTCTCAAATTCGACGAGGAGAGTATGTTTGAGCGTTAGTCTTTAAATCCGATTCTACTGCAATATATACAGCCTTGAACCTAAGAATGTTGAGTCCATTCAGGGCCCGAGGTTATAAAACTTTGTTCATGCTCAGCTGAGTTGAGCATGAAATTTTACCTGGTAATAAATAGCAAATTACTGATAAATGCGGTTGTTTTTTCTTTGCTCAGTTTGGCTGAGTATGAAATTTTCTCTGCTTATGAATTTGAAAATGCCAACATTAGTTGGCATTTTCATATTTATCAGCAGTGAAAATTTCATGCTCAGCTGAGTTCAGCACGAAAAAAGTTTTATAACCTCGGAGCCTGGCTTACTAAAGTACGAGCTTTCACTTTCATTGCTAGACAGAAGCAGGACAGATAATGGCAATGACACCAGAAGACAGAATAAAATGTCCTTTTTTCATAAATGAGCCGCGATGCGACAAAACAGGAAAGTTGCATTTGCGCCCAGCAAAGACTCTGATCAGCCTTCACATCTGCCCAATGTGATTATAGTCTTCACTGTAGACTGGGCGGATGCCCAGCCTGATATGAGTCTTAGCTGGGAGCACATGCATGCAACTTTGTTGGTTTTGTCGTGTCGTGACTCAAATAAATACTGCCAAATTAGTAGCAAAACTTTTCTTCGGATTT
This sequence comes from Ctena decussata, assembly GCA_963989385.1. Taxonomy (NCBI): domain Eukaryota; kingdom Metazoa; phylum Mollusca; class Bivalvia; order Lucinida; family Lucinidae; genus Ctena; species Ctena decussata. The sequence goes on along the minus strand of OZ022505.1, from coordinate 2,970,199 downwards.
TTTATTTGTATGTACACATATGTACAACAGCTGGAGTAAGACAAGGGTGTCTTCTGTCACCAAACCTCCAAAACATTTTTCTTGAACGGATCATGTCTGATGCTCTGGATGAACATGGCGGAAAGGTAAGCATAGGCGGCAGAAACATTACCAATCTGCGGTTTGCCGATGACATAGACGCTCTAGCTGAGGAAGAGCAGGAACTAGAAGCTCTAGTTGAAAGCCTCGACCAAACCTGCACAAGGTATAAGATGGAGATCAGTGCCGAGAAGACCAAACTGATGACGAACAGCGTAGATGGCATCCAGAGGGAGATCAAGGTAAACGGGAAGAAGCTGAGTACTGTAAACAGCTTCAAATACCTTGGAGCAATTGTCTCAGATGATGGCTCAAAACAGGAGGTTCTCTCAAGGATTGCACAAGCCACTTCAGCTCTTACCAATCTGAAACCAATTTGGAGAGATAACAATATATCTCTTGGATCAAAGGTGAAATTTATGCGCTCCCTTGTCATTTCCACATTTCTGTATGCCTGTGAATCGTGGACCTTGACAGCAGAGTTAGAGAAAAGAACGCAGGCCTTTGAGATGAGATGCTACCGAAGGTTATTGAACATTTCGTACAAGGATCATATAACCGATGAGGAGGTTCACAGGAAGATCCAAGCAGCCATTGGAGAATATGATGAACTCCTGACGCTGGTCAAGAAACGGAAACTAAGGTGGTTTGGCCACGTCTGAAGGTCTTCTGGTGTAGCAAAGACAATTCTTCAGGGCACAGTGAAAGGAAAAAGAAGAAGAGGGAGACAGAAGAAGAGGTTGGAGTGGACTGGAATGGACTTTGTCAGCTTAACTAGGGCAGCTGAAGACAGGGCAAGGTGAAAATGGATTGTTTCGAAGTCATCTGTGGTGCCCCAACGACCTGGTAAGGTTATGGAATATTATAGAAATAGAATGTACACATTATTAAAAATGAAATAAGCCTTGTATTTCAGCCTAATATTAGCACTGTATTCGACGAAACGCCAGCTGGTTACAGAAGCAACTCGTAAGAATTCAAAAAGAAAAATATAAGAAAGACATTTTGAGATTCAATATAAATTCTAAAATTAAAGTGGTCTCAGCTGGCGCGTTTGCAAAAACTAGTAATGTCGCAAATATCGTTTTCTTACTGAGCATGTTGCAAAACCACACATACCGCTAGAATATATCAAATGAGACTATTTGCAAAATTTGAAGAAGAGAAAATTCTAGGAAGTACAAGGTATGTTATTAAGTGCACTGACCTGAAAGGAGCCCAAAAGCACTAGATGTTGAAAGAACGTTACATAGGAACGGTTTTACAGCGTCATAAAGAGGCAACAGTGTTTATAAACGTTGTTTCCACCTCGCATGTCGGGATAGATAGATGGATGACTTGCGATTTTACGTCCTTTTAAACAGTATTAGGACGATGGGTGGTTGATCATGAAAGGATGTGTGCACTGGAACCTCGTTAACGATTGAAAAGATTCCGCCTACAGCGGGACTCGAACCAACGACTCCTAGATCAGCAGTCCAGCGCTTAACCTACTGAGCTACCGGCGCTCCTGCGTGTGCCGGGGAAGCTATACCTATTATTTTTTACGCCACCTTGTCTCCTCTCGCTTATATTAATTCACGCTATTTAACATAAGAAAGAGAAACTAGATTCACCCTTTGTTAACTATGTATGTACAAGGGCTGTCACAAAACGGAAAAGTGCTGCTACGAAACGAAAAGAGTCATAGTTTCCAAACGACCTGATCAAGTCAGGTCGTTTGGAGACTAAGACTTTTCGTTTCGTAACAGCTCTTTTTCACTTCGTAACATCCTTGAAAACATGTGTATTTCTCGTATGTAATATAAAATGCAATGCACAGTCAGCATTGTCGTCCCTTTATGTAAATTATCACAGGAAGCTTTTTATTATATTCTAAACAAATAAAGGATTAGGCAGTTGTTTAAGTCATATTGACTTACTTTCAAGGCTATTAAGTTGAATATGTGGTCAAATACAATTTACAGAACGAAAATATCTCGCTTTGTATTTACTTCATCACTAGAAAAGTATCGCCCTTTTATAGCAAAAAATGTCATTTTTCATGAAGCCTTTCACCCTACTGATCTATTTATATGACCAGTTTTAAAAGAGACTTCAGAACCAATACTTTCCATGCCCACTGTTTATTTTGCTATATGTTGAGACGCTAAACCACTGCAAAGATTAAAAAGGCATAAATGTAAGTGTTGGTTTCAACAATTGATGCCCAAAAGTATATAAGACTTCAAAGTTTCGGTTTCAGCAGTTTATAACCAAGAGTATACAGCAATTGTAGAGAAGTTTTTGTCTTTGAAGTAAAATATGGTGAAGTCGGCAACAATATTGAATCTATAAACTTACGTAACATGTTATTTCCTTGCCGCATAGATGTGTGACCATTAGCATTAGCAGCAGAGCTGCCTCATACTTTCTGATTTATGTATTACACCTCCATCTCAAATCTGCTTCTTTGTCAGCAAGAACTGAGCATTTGTAATATCTATTGTTATGATAAAGCCATTAAAAAGACAAATTCAAGGACGTAAATTTAGAAAACTTGTGATATTCTACAATCTTTGGTGTGTATCCATAAGTACTTAAACTTAAGACATATAATATCAATGTGGAACACAAACGAGGAAAGAGCTACACAAAAACGTTTGAACAACGTAATAAAAGCGCAGCTCCACAATCACCTCGAACGCTTTATTGCAAATCTATGATACTAAGTTTTGCTGCACTCAGACAGCGAACAGCCTCTTTGGTAGGCAATGTTATAAATTAACTGAATTGTGAATGCGTGAGACTGTTACCGTCTAGTCATATATTGTTTGATATTGAATTAATTCCGAGGTATGCAGATTTCCCTTATTCCCAAGACATTACAGACAAGTTTGGTTTATTGTTTTCTTATACACGGAGTCCTGTTTTTACACAAAAATGTCGACATTATGTCTGTCTACGTGTGCTTATATAACATTGAAACAAATGTCCTAGGTCATGCAATACCCGTCTTGCTTACTGTAATCGACCCCCGGGACTGAAAATAATCTATCGAATCTATAAATATCAGACGGATTGTTTATTCATTTACATTTCCTGATGAAAAAGTGTCGTAAAGCGAATCAGTTATAGTTACACCATCGGTCAATGGTTTTGGAGTAAGGCCACCGAATGTGCCAAAAAACGTTTGAAATTATAAATAGATCCTTTTTTTATTATCAGTTTCCTTGCAAAGCACTCTTCAACATTCGTGGAGCACTTTTGTTATGAGACATGTTGGTGTTGGAAACCTAAATCTTTTTCGTGTGAACATGGTGAAATAGCTGTTTAATTAGCATATGTATTTAAATGCTGTTATCACGCCTGGTAAACTATCACAGGTACCTCCGGCGGAGGTACCGATAAAAAGTTGTGACAGGCACCCGGAGCTGCCTGTGACTGTCCAAAAAATGACAACAAACGGTAGGTATTCCTCTTTTTTGACAAAATATAAAATAACCAGGGAGTTTATTAAAAATCAAAAAGTGCTATTCGACCCTTATAGACATAAAGTTTTGTCACACAGTATATCCCCGGGAACTTTCCATATTAACCAAAGATACGGCTTTTGAAGTGGCTTTGATGTCAGCCCACAGTACTCAAAACATAAAGAATTCGGCCGTTTTGGGTGTTAAATGCAGTGATCTTGCATACGATTCTGTTTTTCTCGGCACACTGGTGTTAAGGTAACCTCTTTCCTAAAATATAAATGTCGATTGACTAGAAATAAGGCTTGATTTTTTCGAAACAACAGCTGGAGGCACCTGCAATGGTGTGGAGGTGCCTGTGATGTAAGCAAATATAGTGAAAATCTAAATAGTTATTGCAGCTGGAAATATTGCCATCTTCTCTTAAACACTGCCTTTAAAGAATCATTCATTCAACGTCCCACTTTAAAGCTATCATAATGCGTATATCATGAAATTCCATGTTAAAATTTCTAAAACACCATCTCAAAGAGTTATTGCCTAATTTGTTTCCGCTTCTGTTAGTCAAACATTGACGAATTTCACATAGTTGCTGAAAATTAACTGCCTAATTCAGTGTTAGAATCGTTATGAAATGTGCGCTTAAATAAGAGTCAACATTTTTGTGACTGGTGATGAATGTGATCGGGAGGTGCTGGCTGTGAGTTATTCCAACTTGTCAGAAATTGTCGAGGTCACACGTCATGCCAGCTGGTATGGTGTGTCAAATTGTCGAAATTGCCGATACCCGTCAACAGGCATACACGTACAGGTATCTATAGTGGTGATCCTTTTGGTACCTCATATGTGTCGCTGGCATGTGTCGTATGACGCTCGTCGTATGTGTTAACTTTGTGGTAACTGGAGTGATAGGTGCTACAAGTGATTCAGTCTGGCTAGCTTTGAATTGTTGGCGCTAGAATCCAAATACATCCGTAAGGCCTACAGAATACATCATCACAGGTGACATGTTCTCAATATTACACCTTTTAGTATATTGAAGTGATCGGAATCTTACTGCAAATAACGTGTAATTAAAAGTCTCCGAAGAGCCACAGCATCAAATTTGGAAACAAAAGAGCACTTTTACTACATAAAAGTCATCTTCCGAAACGTAGTTTTTGAAATCGTTTCGAGTAGCTAGCATGGCGTGTGGCCTCGACAATTTCTAACGATTTGGAATGACTAACAGGCAGTCATCACCATTCACAAAACGCTGCCTCTTATTTAAGCGCATTTCATAACTATTCTAACACTAAATTGTGCAGTAAATTTTCAACAGCTACGTACGACTTGTCAATGTTTGACTAACAGATATGGAAACAAAACGGACAATAACTCTTTGAGATGATCTGCTTTGGATTTTGGATTTCTGTTGTGAAGCATCAATGTTACGTGTTCGTATGTCCGCTTGTCTGTAGTCTTCTGGCAATAAGGTCACCTGTACAGCTGCCCACTTTGCTTTCTGGTTTGTTTTGTAATTCAAAATATAAAATAGGTAAAACAGAAGTTAGCGTTGTTTTCATTTGGGGTAGGTGAATTTCCACCTGTCTGGGAAAGAGCTCTTTATTCGGTTTACCATGTGTGTCTTTTATAAACTATTGTCAATGTATACATGTACTTACTTCTATCTTGGTGTTGAGAGCAGGATGTAGAATCTGATTGTATAAGTTCATGATCTGATTGTCTGTCGTTTTAACAAAATATGCTTGATATTCGCATTATGATAGATTAAATTGCGACGTTGAATGAACGATTCTTTCAAGGCAGTGGTCTAGAGATGAAGAATATCAATATTTGCAACCGCTATAAATCTTCAGATTTTCGCTATATTTTCTTACATCACAGGCACCTCCATTCCGTCACAGGCACCTCCAGTTGTTTTTTTTTACCGATCCAGCCTTATTTGGAGTTTGTCGGCATTTATATTTGGGCAAGGAGGTTTACTTTACGTCAGTGTATCCAGATCAACAGATTTTTATGCAAGAAAAGTGCATTTAGGACCTAAAACAACCGATTTGTTCTTGTTTTGAGTACTTTTGACTGACCTTAAAGCCACTTCAAAAGTCAAATCTTCTGTATATATGTAAAGTTCCCGGGGATATACTGTGTGACAAAACTTAATGTATATAAGGGTCGAATAGCATTCTTTGATTTTCAATAAACTCCCTGGTTATAATGTATTTTATCAAAAAAGACGAATACCTACCGTTTTTTGTTTATTTTTGGTCCGTCACAGGAAGCTCCGGATGCTTGTCACAACTTTTTATCGGTACCTCCGCGGAGGTACCTGTGATAGTTTACCAGGCGTGGTTATCTAACTATCTTGAATAAGCATTAAATCAACGTTAATTTAACGGCATGACGTTGAATCAACGTTGATTCTATCAGAAAGCAACGCTTTGTTTTCACGTTTTAGAGTCTCTTTGATTCCTAGAATACATATGCGAAAAGGCGAGACGCTAATCAGACTGCACGGATGCGTAAGCAGACCTGAATCTTTAATGTTTGTTCATTCCGTAAGGTACATTGTGTGTGTGTGTGTGTGTGTGTGTGTGTGTGTGTGTGTGTGTCAACTCTCGTAACAATGTTTTCCCAGCACCTCAGAGGAACCTATTCATGGCCGCAGTACGGGCACCGTTGGTCCGTCAAAAAGTACATTGTCTTGCACGGAAATTTATATGTACGTTTCATTTCTTACCTAAATAAAGTCGCACTTGTCCTCGCAGTGCTAAAAAGGTCGAAACACAAAGAATTATGAAAAAAATGCTTCACCCTTCACATTTGATCATAAAACGTTGGTTGATGCGCAAATAATGAGTCATATAACCGGAAAAAGTAGGAAGAAACTGTTTTTGAAAATTGACAAATCGCTTCACAAAATACAATACCGTTTTCCTCTCTGGTTTCCCGCTGAGCGATAGAATATATAAAAAGCCGGACAATGAATTGGGTTCCATGCATGCACATTGCATTTTTACCATTTTATAATATCGACAGTAGGTCATTTTAGTTGCCAACTAAACTGACTCAATTAATTTTTCAAACATTTTATGTGAATCTCAATGATGTTCTCTGTTTATTTAAAGTTGGCTAATCTCGGTCATTTACTATGACGAAACTATAGTGAGAAGCTTGCAACAGTACCGCACGATAAATTATTTTCTGCTGATAGAGCAGTTGGGCCTTAATAAAATATAGTTTAAATGTATGCATTTTATATTTGCTTTTTCTGTATTTTACATGCTGGTAGTATGTCAAAACGTAATTGAAACATTGAGTTACTTTTATAGTTTTCAATATTTGCTTAAGCAAACCTCATTCTATGACCTGAGTTTAATAAAGTGATGTTCTTTTCTGTACGAAAAAAAGAAATAAATAAGCAAACAATAAAAATAAATAGAAATTAAAATAAAGGGAGGCAACATTGTACGGTCTATACACGTACAAGCTTTAATTAAAACAACATTCTGCGTTTGAATGGATATTAGATATTTTATGAACCTTGAAATCTTTTTCAAAAATGATTAAAGAAAGAACAAGTTACAATCAGAATTGTATCTGAAAAGATTACCTCCCCTGTCTTTACTTGAAAAGGTTAAAAAAAAGACGAAATGATGGTTTATGGGTTTGGAGTGGAATCATCCACCATTTGGCGTTACTTTTATCATAGCTATTATAAGACGATGCATATTGGTTATACCTATATAATTCATATTATAGATAAAAAGTTCACTTAAATCAGTTTTTAAAAATTGACTCAAATGCTAATGAACTAGAGTGAACGCTGTGAAACAGAACACCTCTCGACTTTACGCTTGGCTTGTTTTGCTTTAGAAATACGTCAACATGGCGGCGATATGCCTGCATGTACTTTGCAAAGGTTCATAACACCAAGACAATCAAGTTCACGTGTCGTCAAAAATAGTTTCAGTTGTTTTAAGGATTAAGAGGAAAATGCAGAGTCGGTGTAATAAAAAGGTTACGACATGTCTAGTGGCGCATTGTCAGGCATATCGGCATGGCAACTCCATATTGGCCGTCTGATTCCGGCGAAATCGTCTACTTTTGTCTAAAACTAATACAGACTTGTCATAGCGACATGATTCTTGATGTTGGCATCCATTCTTTTAAATTATCTAAGTGCAGATTCTCGCTGTATCAGTCATCTCCTTTCTATTGCTTTAGACTGTTGCCTAGATTGGAAATTTTGGCTTAATGTGGCTCGGTGGCGGCGCCTGCGGTCGCGAATTAATGGGTAGGCGTCTGTTACCTGATACCTGCAGATGCAATGTCTGGAGAATTGCATCAGTAAGTACTGCTCAGGGAGAGGTGTCCATTCCCTGGCGAGGCCATCTTTGCAAGCCAAGGGTACTAAGTCCATATTGTTCCTTACGTAAGGAACAGCATGGTCTTAGTACCCTTGTCTAGTAACGATGTGCCGAAGTCTGTCCATTACTTCTCTTTTTGCAAATTTTTTGGGATTAGCGACACTGGAGAAGTAACAAAAGAGCTGCACTAAATTTTATATAGATACATTTATATTGTGCTTTTTGGGATAATTTCAGAAACTAGTTAAGCTTAATTGCCTTATTATTTAGGGTAATTTGGGTAAACGTCCTGTATTGTATTCTTTATACAAGACTTCGTAGACATTGTGTCTGGCTGAGTGCTAACAAAACATTCAGACAAATGTCCTGGGTCAATTTATTTCAGACTCACTTACTTTAATCAGCCCTTGGGACCGGAAATAATATATCAAATCTAAAAATATCAGACGACTTTGTTGTTGCAATATCCAGTCCGTTAATCCCACGGCTGGGTTTTACGAAATAGCACATAATGATAATTACGTCTTTAATGATATGCAATATCAAATAACTCCGAACAACTTGAACCCCCTCCCTCTCCTAGCAAGGAACGAATATCATGTGCGAAACACATTACAAAATGAAACATGCCCTATCGACATCAGACAGCCTTGCTAACAACAGAAAAACAGAAACAGAAGGTCCTTCTATTTCAGTTTTTTGATTCTTAGACAAGGCTGAAGGTCCTTCTATTTCAGTTTTTCTATTGTAAGACAAGTTTAAAGGTCCTCCTGTTTCAGTTTGTCTATTGTTAGACAAGGCAAAAGGTCCTGTTTCAGTTTTTCTCTTGTAAGACAAGGCTGGACAAAATAAAACAGGCCCTATCGACAACAGACAGCCTTGGGTCCTTCTGTTTCAGTTTTGTCTATTGTTAAACAAGGCTAAGGGTCCTCCTGTTTCAGATTTCATTATTGTCAGACAAGGCTGAAGGTCCTCCTGTTTCAGTTTTTTTTTATTCTTAGACAAGACTGAATGTCCTTCTGTTTCAATGTTGAGTATTGTTAGACAAGGCTGAAGGTCCTCCTGTTTCAGTTTTTTTTCTATTGTTAGACAATGTCCTTCTGTCTCCGGCTTTGTTGTGTTAGACAAGGCTGTAGGTCCTTCTGTTTTAGTTTTATTATTATAAGATAAGGCAGCAGGTCCTTCTGTTTCAGTATTTCCGTTGTTAGACAAGGCTGAATGTTCTCCTTTTTCTGTTTTTATTATTGTTAGACAGGACTAAAAGTCCTTCCGTTTCAAATTGTATTGTCGTACGACAAGGCTGAAGGTCCTTCTGTTTCTGTTTTTGTATTGTTAGACAACGCTGAAGGTCCTCCTGTTTCAGTTTCTCTGTTGTTAGACAGAGCTGAAGGTCCTTTCGTTTCAGTTTTGTTCTATTGTAAGACACGGCGGAAGGTTCTCCTCTTTCAGTTTTATTACTGTAATACAAGGCTGAAGGTCCTTCTGTTTCAGTTTTTCTATTGTTAGACAAGGCTGAAGGTCCTTCTGTTTCTACCTTTACATTGTTAGGCAACGCCAAAGCTCCCTCTCTCTCAGGTTTCCTTTTGTAAGGCAAGACTGAAGGTCCTTCTGCCTCAGTTTTTCTATTGTACGACGAGACTAAAGGTCCACCTGTTTCAGTTTTTTCTATTGTTAGACAAGGCTAATGTCCTTCTGTTTCAGTTTATATTATTGTTTGACAGAGCTGAAGGTCCTCGTGTTTCAGTTATTCTATTGTTAGACAAGGCTGAATGTCCTCCTGTTTCAGGTTTTCTATTGTAAGACAAGGCTGAATGCCATTCTGTTTTAGTTTTTATTATTGTTAGACAAGGCTGCAGGTCCTCTTGTTTCAGTTTTTATAATCGTTAGACAAGGCTGAAGGTCCTTCTGTTTCAGTTTTTATAATTGTAAGACAAGGCTAAAGGTCCTTCTGTTTCTGTTTTTTTATTGTTGGACAAGGCTGTCTGCTTTTGAACGGTCAGTGGTGATTTACCTTGCAAGTCAACCCATACGCCTTAGAGCGGTTCGGGCCTACAATATGCTACTAATGTAAATGCATAGTTTGTGAGTAAACTTGCAATTATCGCAATTTGTAAGTGTGTTTTGCACTGCGCCCGGGTGGCCTATCCTTTTCTGAGAAAAAATTTGTGACTGTGGAATATTTTGGATAATTAAGACCCTTACCCTAAACCAAACCCTAACCGCGCCCGCAATGCCTACTATTCTTTTACTTCCAAAATATGTTCGGAAGAAGTGTTTTACAAGCAAAGCTGTCCAGGATGATGGAACAAACGACACCATTTCGAAGTAAGGCTGCCCTATAACCTTCTCTTCTGTATTGGAAAACCCGTGAAATGGACACAGTCTGACAGAATCAGAAAACATGGCTAAAGTAGCTTTTCAGAAATAATTATTTGTGTATTTAAAAAAGCCACAAATACGTACAACTATCTGACGCTTTGCGTTTACGGTTACTGTAAGATATTTAATATCTGCCGTATCACAATTTCGCGAGTTATAGAAAATGACATATTGGCGCAAATTAATTTTGCCTGTTTTCATGTACCACGGCTCCAGATAATAAAGGAAGTCTGATGTAAATTTGTGAATTTTTTTCTTACTTTCCTATTTAACTATACATTATGGCATATATTAGAATCGCCGCTTCGAGGCGATGCTAATGGGATGCCACAATGTAAAGTTTAATGGAAAAGTATACCAAAAAATAGTCATTAAATACTCCTTTTTATCTGAACTTCCAATATGCTGTGCATATGTATATGTATGAAATCTATGTAATATTGGCGTACTTATATTTTAGCCCTCTTTGCTCTAACTGCGAATATTGCCAGAATTCAGTAACCGTCAAAAATAAGTGTTTTATAGTATCAGTTAAATTTGCTACTGCAACGCTCGATGTTCACTGGTAACACTAAGCGCTGCTAATGCAAGGGTTAGTGTGTCCGGGTTACACTGGGTGACCTCAAGTATGTTTCTGCTTAAGTCTTCGATTCATATATTGTCCACTTATCAATGTCTTTTTACACTTCAAAGCCATAAATAAGTTTGTCTATTCATGTACTGTTACAACTACAAAATGCCATATGGAGCCAAGATTACAAATCTTTGAGGCACCCTAATTAAGCTAACGCAAGAGCTCCACAAGATCCATTGTTAAATGAACCGACTTTTAAAAGAAGGAATAAATTACTTTCGAAAAGGGGGGGGGGGGGGGGGGGTATCAATAAGGTGGGTTTTCTGCATCCTATCAAAGTTTTTTTTATTTTTTTTGACTGATGGAATACTCCAGTGTGTCTTGTTTACTGAACCATATGTGACTTTGGTCAGAAAGCCCTAGTTACTGAGCTATGGGTCAAGAGAAGTTGGTGGGGTAATTCAACATGGTTTTAGCTGGTCTTGTAAAAATGGTCTCATTTGGTAGAAGAGTACAACAGACAGACAGAGTTTAATAAAATGATTAACAGAACATCTAAAATACATTTCCATGTCATTTTATTTGGTTTAATTAGAACATATGTTGTCAAAAAAGACTTCGTTTGACATTCAGCATTTTTGATAAATGATGAAAATAGACAAGAGAGGTCATCCAAAATGCTGCAAGTCAGTTTTTATCTACGAGAAATAGTTTTGGGTACCTAAAATTTTGATATTTAAGTTTCTTTAAATAATAAAGTTCACTAAAAACCACCTGCTGGAATGGGTCAACAAGAGAGTAGTCTATAAGAATTGTATTACTACTAAGTGTTTTGCTCCGCCTTTCATTAGCTGTGCCCAAGATACAATGGGTCTCTAACCCCCACTGCCCCATACGGCTATTAGGCTATGGGAAACCTTTACCTTTACCTAGTCTATAATTGAGTATTCCGACTAAACTTCCTGGTTAGTGTAAAAGAGAGTATTCCGACTAAACTTCCTGCTTAGTCTATAAGAGAGTATTCGGACTAATTTTCTGCTTAGTCTATAAGAGAGTTTTCCTACTAGACTTCCTGGTTAGTCTATAAGAGAGTTTTCCTACTAAACTTCCTGGTTAGTCTATAAGAGAGTATTCCTACTAAACTTCCTGGTTAGTCTATAACAGAGTATGCCGAATAAACTTCCTGGTTAGTCTATAACAGAGTATGCCGACTAAACTTCCTGGTTAGTCTATAACAGAGTATGCCGACTAAAAGTCCTGTTTAGTCTATAAGAGAGTATTCCCACTAAACTTTCTGCTTAGTCTGTAAGAGAGTATTCGGACTAAACATTCTGCTTAGTCTAAAAGAGAGTGTTCCTACTAAACTTTCTGCTTAGTCTATAAGAGAGTGTTCCTACTAAACTTTCTGCTTAGTCTATAAGAGAGTGCTCCTACTAAACCCCCAGCTTAGTCTATAAGAGAGTATTCCGACTTAACTTTCTGCTAAGTCTATAAAAGAGTGTTCCTACTAAACCTCCTGCTTAGTTTATTAGATAATATTCCGACTAAACCTTCTGGTTGGTCTATAAGATAGTACACAGACTAAACTTTCTGCTTAGTCTACAAGAGAGTATTGCGACTAAACTTCCTGATTAGTCTATAAGAAAGTATTCCTACTAAACCTCCTGCTTAGTCTATAAAAGAGTATTCCGACTAAACTTCCTGGTTAGTCTATAAGATAGAATTCCGACTAAACTTTTTGCTTAGTCTATAAGAGATTTTGCGAATAAACCTCCTGCATAGTCTATAAAAGAGTATTCTGACTAAACTTTCTGCTTGGTCTATAAAAGAATATTCCTACAAAGCTTTCTGTAAGACAGTATTCCTGCTAAATTTTCTGCTTAGTCTATAAGAGAGTATTCGCTTAGCCTAGAAGAGAGCATTCCTACTAAACCTCCTGCTTAGTCTATAAGAGAGTAATCCTACTAAACCTGCTGCTTAATCTATAAGACAGTATTCCGACTTAACTTCCTGCTTAATCTATAAGACAGTATTCCGACTTAACTTCCTGCTTAATCTATAAGAGAGTATTCCGACTAAACTTACTGCTTAGTCTATAAGAGAATATTCCGACTAAACTTTCTGCTTATTATATAATAGAGTATTGTGACTAAACTTCCGTTCGAACTGAATCTATGAATACGACAGTGCCTGTTTGTCTCTTCTGTTGTATCATTTTCATCAACAGTGAGTTTTGTCTTCGAGGTTTCTTGAGACAGTCTACGAACAGACAATATTTTGCAAATATTATCCAATTAATGGAGTGCAGAGTGTTGTTATGGACATAAAGAAAACAAGCCAAACTTAGAATCAACAGTTACAGCATATAAGGCGTCTGTATGGAACCAAACTGGCATTATGAATGTAAACCAAAGTCTGCTGTTATGTTAAAGCTATTTCGTGAATATTTGAAATAGCAATTCTAACAAGCAAATTCGGTGAATTTATATCCCCCGCCGGCGTGGCCCTGACTCGTTTATTATGGCTTACTTAAAAGTTTCATATAATTTTGTTCACTGGACTGAACTTGTGGAACGTAAATCAAATCAAGGACTATTACTCTGGCATAAGTGAGACATAAGCTAAAGTTGTTCTTAAACACTTGCCTCAATATCACTTCACTATAATGATACCTTTTTAATTCAGTTTCAAGAAATTTTGTTCAGTCCAGTATCTAGGTTATGGCTAATTTGTAGATTTTAAATCAATTTAAGGGCATTAAATCATGCACTACTGATGTAATTATGATCAAAGTTAATGTGCACTGCTCTGTCAAGACAATACAAAATTATTTTAAGTTTGAAGAAATTCCATTCATTGGTTACTTAGTTATGACACAATTTGTTGATTTTAAACTGAGTCAAGGGCAATAACTCATTGCTAACTGAAGCGATTTCGACAAAACGTAAGCTGCATCAATGTGTTATGGTGATGGGTATTTGGTAAAAGTTTCATAGAATTTTTTTCACTGATTACTTAGTTATGGCTAAATGTGTCAATTTCAAATTGATTCAAGGGCAGTAATTCTGAACTTCTGATGCCATTCTGATGAAACTTTATGTGCATAACCACCTTATGGCAACACATATTAAGTTTAAGTTTCATGAAATTTTGGTAATTGGTTACTTAGCTACGGCTCATTTTACTGATTTTAAGTCAATTCAAGGGCAATAACTCATGCATTCCTGAAGCCAGTTTGATGAAACGTGACAAGCATCAGCGGATTATAGTGTTATATATCTATTTTAAGTTTCATGAAATTCTGTCCAGTGGTTACTTAGTTATGGTTCATTTTATTGATTTTAAAACAATTCAAGGGCAATAACTCATGCATTACTGAAGCCAGTCCAATGAAACTTGACGTGCATCAGCGGGTTATCGAGATATATATTTATTTTAAGTTTCATGAAATTCTGTCCAGTGGTTACTTAGTTATGGCTCCGGACGGACATTTTAAAACAATTCAAGGGCAATAACTCATGCATTACTGAAGCCAGTCCAATGAAACTTGACGTGCATCAGCGGGTTATCGAGATATATACTTACTTTAAGTTTCATGACATTCCGTCCAGTGGTTACTTAGTTATGGCTCCGGACTGGCATTTTAAAACAATTCAAGGGCAATAACTCATGCATTACTGAAGCCAGTCCAATGAAACTTGGCGTGCATCAGCGGGTTATCGAGATATATACTTATTTTAAGTTTCATGAAATTTCGTCCAGTGGTTACTTAGTTATGGCTCCGGACGGACATCCGGACGGACAGACGGACGGAAGGATGGACGGGCGGACGGACGGACATGGAGAAACCTATATCCCTCCGCCTTCGGCGGGGGATAATAAACTTACAAGTATAGCTCAGCGCCTGATTGGGTGACTTAAAAATGCGACAGTATCGTTTGATATACTGTCTGAAGCCCGGCGTCTTCATAAAAGGTCGCTTTTCATTGACTTACGCCTGGTTAAATCACGTTCAATTTGTGGAAAGCGCCTGCATCGCCGTGAAATATATTTTGCGACCAGAAAATCCGGAATTTACCTCCAAAATAACAATTTTGAGTTCATTTGTTCCCTAACGAGAAATGTCTAATTTGTTTAATATTTAAGCTGAGACCAATACGAAAATACGTCATAATTATCTGTTCCATTGTTTTGACAGATTCCTGCCAAGATCACGTGGTGATAGCATAAAATGTATTAATGATACTTAAAATACTCTTTAATATTGATAATATGTCATTTTCAAGTCACTTTATATTTTGTAATACAATTATGACGCTAAATACTCAAAGGTAAATTCCTTAGCAACCAGCGCAGGGCCCAGATCAGGAAACAGTGCAAACCCAGATCAGGCTGAGCAGTCTGATCTGGGTCTACTAAGTTTCCCTTTCCGCTCACACTTCTAGGTTTTGACTATTAACGGGAGAAAAAAAGACGCATCTAATTCATACTTGGTTAAAGTGTCCTGATTTTTCTAATTACGGTAATATATTGACGATCTGATGTAGTCCTGGAAATCAGCTAAGCCATTTGTCATCGTCATTGGGCTTGTAAATGCTTTAATTTTCGCAGCATGTTCCGCTCATCCATGCGCAGGGTTACATGAATCTCGAGCAGGGAAAATGTTTTCTTAGTGCGCGTGTCCACGCCAGCCTGCATTATATGCGCAGTCTCGTGAAGGTATGTGCATTATACTCAGGTTTAAAGCCTTCTAGGTTCAAAATTTGTCCCTGTGAACAGAAATTTTGTCTAAGAATTTGTTACAAAGAAACTAGCTACAAAGATGAACACAGAAAACTTTGCTCATAATCAAATCAGTCTTTTTTTTAACAATAATATGGCATATTGGGCCGTTCACACGGGTAAAGTCTATTTGCATAGGTAACTTTGACGAAAAATCTGTGTTCATGTGAACACTGCTACAAATATTTCATTGCAAAAGTTTATTAAACAAAGTTTTTTGTTACATTTTCTGTGACAAATAATTTGCTTCGCCTGAACGCAAAATGCTTGGCAAACTTTCTTTGCTATAATTTTTTGTGACAATAAAAACTTTGCTCGTGTTTACGAAACTTAAAATAATTAAAACTCTAAAATCGCTCGCATGTACCTAAGTATCGTGACCAATATCGATAGGTGTAGACAATAATGTTCGTGAAGTTGGCTGCCAGTTGCCAGTTGCCATTTGCCTATTCAATCGGCAACTGGCAAATGGCAGCTAACTTCACATTCTAGATGCGAATTGGCAACAGGCAACTGGCAGCTAGATGCCAATTTAATTTGAGATGCTTTTAAGTTGAATAGGTAAATGGCAAACGGCAGCTACATGCCAATTCGCCAATTCCAGTGAATTGGCAACTGGCAGCCCGATGCCTATTCGACTCGAGAGGGTTTTTGAGCATACCAGGTGAATAGGCAACTGGCAAACGGCAGTCAGATGCCAATTCGCAATTTCTTGTGAATTGGCAACTGGCAACTGCAAGCCAAGTGCCAATCCGATATGAGAGGATTTAAGCCGATTTAAGCTAAATAGGAAACCGGCAAACGGTAGCCAGATGCCAATTTGCTAATTCTTGCGAATTGGCAACTGGCAACTGGCAGCCAGATGCCAATTGGATTTGAGAGGGTTTAAGACGATTAAAGATACATAGAAAACCGGCAAACGGCAGCCAGATGACAATTCGCTAATTCTTCTGAACTGAAAACTGGCAACTGGCAGCCAGATGCCAATTAGATTCATGAGTGTTTAAGACGATTAAAGTCATGAAGGAAACCGCCAAACGGCGGCCAGATGCCAATTCACTAATTCTTGCGAATGGCAACTGGCAACTGGAAGCTAGATGCCAATTCGATTCGAGAGGGTTAAAGACAATTGAAGCTACATAGGAAACAGGCAAACGGCACCCAGTTCGATTTTTTTATTTATCGGCATCTGGAAAGTGGTTTGCAGATGTCGATTCAATTTGAGAGTGTTTAAGGCGATTTAAGCTACATAGGAAACTGGAAAACGGCAGCCAGATGCCAATTCAAATTTTTTTATGAATTGACAACTGGTAACTGGCAGCCAGATGCCAATTCGATTTGAGACTGTTTAAGACGAGTAAGGCCATATTGAAAAACCGGCAAACGGCACCAAGTTGCCGATTCGAAAAATTTGTTTAAATTGGCAACTGGCAGCCAGGTGTCAATTCGATTTGAGAGTGTTTAAGACGATTAAAGATAAATAGGAAACCGACAAACGACATCCAGATGCCAATTCACAAATTCACGTGAATTGGCAACTGGCAACTGGCAGCCAGATGCCAATTCGCTTTGAGACTGTTTAAGACGATTTAAGCTACATAGGAAACCGGAAAACGGCAGCCAGATGCCGATTCGAAAAGTTTTATGAATTGGCAACTGGCTACTGGCAGCCAGGTGCCACTGCGATTTGAGAGTGTTTAGGACGATTAAAGCTTCATAGGAAAACGGCAAACGACATCCAGATGCCAATTTGAAAATCTTTATTAATTGGCAACTGGCAACTCGCAGCCAGATGCTAATTCGATTTGGGAAGGTTTAAGACGATTAATGCGTCATAGGAAAACGGCAAACGACATCCAGATGCCAATTCGAAAAAGTTTATGAATTGACAACTGGCAACTGGCAGCCAGATGCCAATTCGATTTGACACTTTTAAGACGAGTAAGGCTATATAGGAGACCGGTAAACGGCACCAAGATGCCGATACGAAAAGTTTGTTTCAATTGGCAACTGGCAACCAGGTGCCAATTCGATTTGAGAGTGGCAGCTGGAGTGGCAGCCAGATGCCAATTCGATTTTTGAGTGTTTAAGACAATTAAATCTACATAGGAAACCTGAAAATGGCACCCAGATGCCAATTCAATTTTTTAATGAATTGACAACTGGCAACTGTCAGCCAGATGCCAATTCGCTTTGAGACTGTTTAAGACGATAAAAGCTACATAGGAAACCGGCAAACGGCAGCCAGATGCCGATTCGAAAAGATTTATGAATTGGCAACTGGCTACTGGCAGCCAGGTGCCACTGCGATTTGAGAGTGTTTAAGACGATTAAAGCTTCATAGGAAAACGGCAAATGACATCCAGATACCAATTCGAAAATTTTTATTAATTGTCAACTGGCAACTCGCAGCCAGATGCCAATTCGATTTGGGAAGGTTTAATACGATTAAAGATTCATAGGAAAACGGCAAATGACATCCAGATGCCAATTCGAAAAAGTTTTATTAATTGGCAACTGGCAACTCGCAGCCAGATGTCAATTCGATTCGGGAGGGTTTAAGACGAGTAAAGCTACATAGAAAATTGGCAAACGGCAGCCAGATGACAATTCGTTAATTCTTCTGAACTGGAAACTGGCAACTGGCAGCCAGATGCCAATTCGATCATTCTTGTGAATTGGCAACTGTCAACTGGCAGCCAGATGCCAGTTTGATTTGACAGGGTTCAAGACGATTAAAGCTACATAGGAAACCGGTAGAGCGCAGCCAGATGCCAATATGATTTTTTTATGAATTGTTGACTGGAAACTGGCTCTCTATTATATTATATCCCATAACATTACTAGGTCGGTAGGGCACCACCGATGACTTCGAAACAATCCCTTTCCACCTTGTCCTGTCTTCAGCTGCCCTGGTTAAGCTGGCGAAATTCATTCCTGTCCACTCTTTGATATTGTCTTACCATCTCTTCTTCTGTCTACCTCTTCTTATTTTTTCTTTCACTGTGCCCTGAAGAATCGTCTTTGCTAAACCAGAAGACCTTCAGACGTGTCCAAACCACCTTAGTTTCCGTTTCTCGACCAGTGTCAGGAGTTCATCATATTCTCCAAAGGCAACTGGCAGCCAGATGCCAATTCGATATGAGAGGGTTTTAGACGATTAAAACTACATAGCAAAACGGCAAACGACTTCCAGATGCCAAATCCCCAAATTCTTGTGAACTGGGAACTGGCAAACGGCAGACAGATGCCAATTCCCTAATTCTTTCGAAGTGGCAACTTGCCACTGGTAGCCAGATGCCAATTCGAGTTGAGAGGGTTTAAGACGATTAAAGCTACATAGGAAACCGGCAAGCGACATCCAGATGCCAATCCGAAAATTCTTGTGAACCGGCAAACGGCAGCCAGATACCAATTCGATTTTTTTTGTGAATTGGCAACTGGCAACAGTCAGCCAGATGCCTATTTGATTTGAGACGGTTGAAGACGATTAAAGCTACATAGAAAACCGGCAAATGACATCAAGATGCCAATTTAAAAAAGTTTTATGAATTGGCAACTGGCAGCCAGATGCCAATTCGATTTGAGAGTGTTAAAGACGATGAAAGCAACATAGGAAACCGGAAAACGGCAGCCAGATGCCAATTCGAAATTTCTCTGAATTGGCAACTGGCAACTGGCAGCAAGATGCCAATTCGATTTGAGACTGTTTAAGACGAGAAAAACTACATAGCCAACCGGCTATGGCAGCAAGATGCTGGTTCGAAAAGTTTTATGAACTGGCAACTGGCAGCCAGATGTCATTTCCATTTGAGCGGGTTTAGGACGCTTAAAGCTTAATAGGAAGCCAGCAAACGACATCCAGATGCCAATTCGATTCGACAGGGTTTAAAACGATTTAAGCCAAGTAAAAAAAACGTCAAACGGGAGCCAGATGGCAGGTCGGAAATCTTGAGAATTGGCAACTCGCAACTGGCAGCCAGATGCCAATTCGATTTGAGAGGGTTTAAGACGATTAAAGCTACTTAGGAAACCGGCAAACGGCAGCCAGATGCCAATTTGAATTTTTTTTTTGAATTGGTAACTGGCAACTGGCAGCCGGATGCCTAGTCGATTCGAGAGGGTTTGAGACGTCTAAATCTATCTAGGAAAATGGCAAACGACATTCGTCCATAATTCTTGTGAATTGACAACTGGCAACTGGCAGCCAGATGCCAATTCGATTTGAGAGTGTTTAAGACGATTAAAGCAACATAGGAAATCGGCAAACAGCAGCCAGATGCCAGTTCGAAATACTTATGAACTGGCAACTGGCAGCCAGATGCCAATTCCGTTCGAGGGGGTTTAAGAAAATTAAAGCCAAGTCAAAAACCGGCAAACGTCAGCTAGATGCCAGTTCGCTAATTCTTGTGCACTGGGAACTGGAAACTGGCAGCCAGATGCCAATTCGATTTGAGTGGGTTTAAGACGATTAAAGCTACTTAGGAAACTGGCAAACGGCAGCCAGATGCAAATATTTGAAATTTTTTATAAATTGGTAACTGGCAAGTAGCAGCCGGATGCCATTTCGATTCAAGAGGGTTTGAGACGACTAAATCTATCTAGAAAAACGGCAAACGACTTTCATATGCCAATTTGCAAATTCTTGTGAATTGGCAACTGACAGCCAGATGCCAATTCGATTTGAGAGGGTTTAAAACGACTAAAGCTACATAGGAAACCGGCAAACAGTAGCCAGATTCCAATTCGCTAATTCTTATGAACTGGCAACTGGCAGCCAGATGCAAATTCGATTTGAGAGGGTTGAAGACGATTAAAGCAAAGTCAAAAACCGGCAAACGTCAGCCAGATGCCAATTCGCTAATTCTTGTGAACTGGCAACTGTCAACTGGTAGCCAGATGCCAATTCGATTTGAGTGTGTTTATGTCGAATTAAGCTACATAGGAAACCGGAAAACGGCAGCCAGATGCCAAATATGAATTTGTTTTTGAATAGTCAACTCGCAACTGGCAGCCAGATTACAATTTGATTTGAGTCTGTTAAGACGATTAAAGCTACAAAGGAAACCGGCAAACGGCAGCCAGATGCCGATTCGAAATGTTTAATGAATTGGCAAGTGGCAACTTGCAGCCCGATGCCAATTCGATTTGAGCGCCGGGGTTTACGACGATTAACGCTACATAGGAAACCGGCAAACGGCAGCAAGATGCACTTCGCTAATTCGTGTCAGTTGGCAACTGGCAATCAGATGCCAGTTGGAGTTGAGAGTATTTAAGAGGATTAATGCTACATAGGATACCGGCAAACGGCAGCCAGATGCCAATTCGCAAATTCTTCTGAAACGGCAACTGGCAACTGTCAGCCAGATGCCAAATCTACCTGAGAGGGTTCAAGACGATTAAAGCTAAATAGGAAACCGGCAAACGACATCAAGATGCTAATTCGCAAATTTGCAACTTGCAGCCAGATGCTTATTCGATATGAGGCGGTTTGAGACGATTAAAACTACATAGGAAACCGGAAAACGGCAGCCAGATGCAATTTGCTAATTCTTATTAATTGGCAACTGTCAACTGGCAGCCAGATGCCAATCCGATTCGAGAAGGTTAAATACCTGTGGAATCTGCATTTTAGAATACAGTTCACCTAGATATTACACGGTGGTAATACCATTTTCCCAACCTGTGTTGTCGACCGAGCCGTTCAATTACCATACATGAAAAAGTGACTGTGGACCGAGGCAATAACAACAGTATCATCTCAGCTATTAACAAACGTGACATTTACCGTTAATGGCAATGCTTACGACTGAATTCTCGGTCGAAAGCCATTTTTATAGAACCGACTCGGTCGACAGCATAGGTGGCGAAATTGGTGTTACCACCGTCTCTTATGGACTCATAGATTCAATGTTTCCAGATACGTTAAGTACCCTTTTTGCATGTTGCGGCTCATATGATGCTGTTATACAATAGAAGATGATATTTTCTTAGGCTCCTATTCTCCCTCTGCGATCCTTTATTTTTCAGTAAAATAGCGGACGAATATAGAGCTATTAGATGGTTCACTTTTAGACATTAGTCATAAAAGTTTGTGCCTGTAAAATCCTAAGGACCCATTTATGGTGTTTGTGAGCAGCAAAGACTCTGAGCAGACTGCAAAGATGCAGACTGGTCTGGACCTTTGCTGTTCGCATTTTCCATAAGCACCATGTTGCGTGTCACGGCTCATAACAGCGCCTTGCACAGGTCGAGGCTCAAGCAAGCTAAATTGAGACGTTTAGTGATGGAGTTGCAAAAGTCTATACTCAGCCGAGGAACCCAGTGCGTGATCAGTGGTCCTCATCCCTGCCCGCACCCGTATTTATAAGAGGCAGTCAAAATAACTGAGACAGACGTAGACATAGATACAGGTTCGTTATTTGGAAACCATTCAGTTTTTGCCTGCCCATCTATATAAAGATGCAGGCATGTACAGGGACCTCACATCATGTATAATGGATTCTCGGCTTAACAACTACTTCGTCTACTAAAAGTTGAAGATTTCCAGAAATAATCAAGTTTACATTATTCATTTTTTTTTCGTTTAATGATTCCAAAAGAAAAACAATACCCGTTTTATATCGTAGTCTTTCGAAAACACTAAGCCGCATTACTCCATTGCCAGACCCGTGTTATCCCGCAGCGCCCATTGAGGTATATTCGCAATTTATGTATGATTCTGGTCGGCTCAGCGTAGAGATTCTAGCTAACTGAAGATGCTGATGCATGAATAACATGCAAAAAATAGAATTGTCAAGAATATTGACTAAAAAGACTTGTTTGAAGGTAAAGTGGTGAGTTTGATTGTGGCAGCATATTTATAAAAATTTGCCAAACAAAAACATCGTTAGCATATGAAAGATATATTGGTTGAAATTAAGAAGGGTTAGATAAAACTTACATCTTAATTTGTCTGTGAAATCTAACATTTTCTGAAAAGTCACCTGTAAACAATCAACGTGCTACGCCGTGTTTCTCCGTGCTATACGATTAACGAATACAATGGCCCGTGCTACACGCGTTTCCACGTAGCCAGTCTGTACTGGTTGAATACTATTAAAGCTAATAATAGTATTATGAGAGTGTCAAGGGTTGTAGTCCCCCGGAAAGGCAATGATGTTGACATGAGGGTAGCTCCGGGAAATTGTTTACCTTTTGCCTCCCAGGTAGAGAATTTTACCGATCTTTTTTGTGCGCGTTTGTTTTGTTTCCTTATACAAAATGGCCGAATCTGAGACACAATGAATACGTTATTGCGAGTGCAGAGCGCAAATGGCCACCACTGGTACGCGGCCACCACTGGTCGCACGCCAGTACCAATCTTATGCAATTACATTTTAACACGATCGTTATTTTGCCCGATATAGACAAAAAAGAAAGTTGGCATGATAACTTTCACGTTAGATCCGGCCTGGCGTGCATGTGCAAATGACGTAGCCTAACTTGCTTTAAATGGCCGGTGACTAGTGCCTTGTATCTTCGTATTTCTAACTGTTTTTTTATTCTAACTAAATTTAATTGCAACATGAGAACAGCTTGCCAATTTTAAATGGTTTGCGCAGAGGCACAGCCTGATTTGATCATACATGTTTAAAATATTTTGATCAGAAATTCGGATCAGTTCGGTTTGTGCAGAAACATGTTTGGTTATACAAACATATACTAAAATTGACAAAAAAACAAAAATTATTAAGTGATCATAGACTCAGACCAGTGTTTCGCAAGTGCATAAGCTGGTCTGAGTTAGTTTGCATATTGATCAATCTATATTGTTTAAACTAAAATATATATTGTAAGTCATGCCCGAAACCGTGAACAACTAATTCCATAATTGAATAGTGCAGCTTTATATTTCTTGGCATTTATCTTTGGTTGTTTCATGATGAGTTCATTTCAAACTTAAATGAGATGACAATTATTATAACTGATAGGAGGTAATATCGGATTTTATGATGGACAATCGATTAATGCACGCGTAATAAACATGTTACTTATACTGTATACATAGCGTATTATCAACGTATTCCGATCAGCTTGCGCAAACTGTTCAGACACTGTTTGATCTTATCATTTTGCACATATCAGAGGCTGATAACATTGCGCAGATGCACAGGCCTATTATCGTAAGTACTCATTTTAGCAGAAATACCAAAAATAGCACAAAATTTTTATCTTTAAATAATCCTTTCTAGCTTCACTTAAAACTGTCATATATTAAAGGGACAAAGTTTCATTATGAACAGAAATATTACTAATAAAGTGAAACATAAAAAAAACAATATTTCTATAGCCTTGCAAGAAAAATGTTTCATAGCATTTTTTCCTTAGCTATGCGTACTATGCTATAGTAAGGTTCCTTACACAACGTTACGAGGAAATCTTCATCATTATTTAGTTTCTTACAGTCAACAGTTTTTCGACAATACTATAATATCTAAAGAGGGCAATTATGATACATGTCTCCGAATAATAAATCAGCAAATTTACAAGTTAGCTAGACAATAAAAATCTTCTAAGATCCTACCCTGTGACAGACAAAACATATTTCGGTTTCTTTGATAAATACGCACCACCACAGTAGTATATAAGATATCTCATTTAATATAGATATCTGATACATCATTTTAGATACTTTAAAAATTGTATATAACTATATAAGATGTCTTATTTCTCAAAACATATCTGCTGTATATGATATCTTATTTCACTTTCAAGTTATCTTATATTTAACTTTTAAGTTATATTATATGTTAAATAAGACATCTAATATAGTATATAAAATATCTCATTTAATATAGATATCTGATACATCATTTTAGAGACTTAAAAAATTGTAGGTAAGTCTGATTTTTTTCTGATCAATTTAGGAAAATTATCGTATGGGATATGATATAAATGTAATGCTACAGTTGGCGTGTTTAGTGATTAACCCAATTATGGTTAAAAAGTTTGCTTCCCTCTTTAATTGCACGCCGGTTGGTCAGGCATCAGACTCAGTGATGTGCCCGACATAAAGCTGCTTAATTCAGTTGGTTGGGGCCGGAGTTTGCCTTGTCTGTTGCTTGGTTATTGGGGTTCAACTCATAGTTTTCTTTTGCTCCGTATTTCAGTGGTGTTGTCTGACTTCCCAGGAGTCTCCTGGTGTCGCAATACGTTCTTTCCGTTGAGTCCCCATCTCTGATTCATCTCAGGCCTTATCCGTGATTTGTTTGTTTCCGGTGATGATTCATTGGTGAGTTAGGAAACCTTCATGCGGACCAAAGAGCTAACTTAATGTTTCAAACCACTGCAGAAGCAGAGGGCGAGGTTTGGTCCAGTAAAAGTAGTTTAAGCCCCAAGTAATCTTGTGCTGACCGTTCCAAGGCGGTACTTCTGTTGCTGTTCCTTGATATTATATTGTGGTGTGTCAGCTTGTCTATGGTCTCTGGCGGTTTGGTCACCTGTATTGCTGCCCAATCTGCCTTCTGTTTTGTTTTGTTTTGCAATTAAAATTAAAAAAAATAAGTAAAAATAGATGTTGATGCTGTTTTTGGGGTAGCTGAATGACCATCTGTTTGGGAAAGAGCTGCTCATTCGGTTTACTGTGTGTGTCTTTCGTAAACATGTGTCAGTTTCGGTGTGTATGTGCTTCTTTCACTACTGGTTTTGAGAGCGGAATGTGGGATTTGATTGTATCATTTCCTGATCATTGCCTATCTTTTTACTTTATTATATCAGATCTCTTACATGTATGTTTCTTATCATAGGTCTCTTAAACAGGATAAATGGTAAAATGGATTGCCATAAAAACAAGACAAGTACATAATTACTGTTATTTCAGCTTTAAGAGCTACACAAATGACTGAGGAAGACGCTCTGACGCTGCCCTTATATATGTCCACGTTATCATGACACACAAGACTAAAACGCTTGAACTATTCAAATTCGGCTGACTTCCCCGTATCGATGCCATCGCACTACACTTCTATGACTACACGCCGGTATAACGAGAGCTTTACGAAGTCGTGTTGCATTCCGAAGACAATCGGGCTGCTTTTGTTTCCTTCGTAATGTCTTCGTGAGGCGAAAAACGCCCGATGGCACCGATGATCACACGAAGTAAAGACGAAGATGACATGATTAGACAAGATGCCCTCACGATGGCCTTACGAAGGCAAAATGGACACACGAAGTCAACACAAAAATGAGCCTTCGCAATGTCATTCGGCAATTTTTTTTGCATGTCAAAGATTTTGCCACCGCTCACGAAGTTGCTGCCGAAGCAAGAGAAAATCATCCGGCGGTCATACGATGGTTTTAGATGCTCTCACGAATGACCCGATGTTATTACGATCAGAGCCGAATTTGAACATTTCCATTATCGTATGGCGATCAGGTGTCATTATCGGGACAGTGTGATGCCTGCATAATCGATTGCATGGCATCTTTCAAGCAGTATTTCTCCGAATCTCTTGTTCAGTTATAACACTCTATCCCACAGTCACCTGCTAACTATGAAAGACAGATTTACTCCGTGGTTAGAATAAAATAAAGCAAACAGTATTTGAAAATGTCATCGATGTATGTATTTACAGAGATACCGCAGCTTCCTAACTGCTGAAAGTGAAAGACCCACCTCCGTAGCCGAGTGGCTTAGGTCGTTTACTTCAAGCCACTGTAACCTCTAACTGATTGAGGGTCGTGGAATCGAGCTCTAGATACCGACCATGTTTCTTTATGTGAAAAAAGTAGGCAGTTGCTTACGGGGGATGAGAGATTGGGACTGGTTCTTCCCAGTAACGAATTATATCCCCCGCTTTCAGGACTTTTTAAGCTTAAAACCCCTCTCAAATTGAATTGGCCACTGACTCCACGTTGCCAGTTGCCAATTCATTACAACTTCGGAATAGGCATTTGGTTACAGTTTGCCAGTTGCCTATTTAGATTTTTGCATTTGGCTGTCAGCTTCCAGTAACTGTTCCCTATTAATATTTTCTAGTCTGAAGCCCTCTCACTTAGAAATGCCAGCTGGCTGCCAGTTGCCACTTCACCAGGATTGACGAATCGACAACTAGCTGCTGTTTGCCGGTTGCCCATTTGAATAATTGTCTCTTTAACTGCCTCAATTTGAATTCGCATCTGACTGACAAATGCCAGTGCCAATTCACATTAATTTGCGAATCGGTATCTTGCTGCCATTTACAAGTTTTCTATTCACCCGCTAAGCTCTAACTGGCATCTGGCTGCCCATTAACAGTTGCCACTTCGCATGGACCGCGAATTTGCATCGTGCTGCTTTTCGCCGGTTGCCTATTCACCTGTTATTCTCTATAACTGCATCAAAACTGCCCGAAAACGAATTGGCTGCCAGTTGCCAGTTCATAAGAATTAGCGAATTGGCATCTGGCTACTGTTTGCCGGTTTCGTAAGTAGCTTTAATCGTCTTAAACCCTCACACATCGAATTGGCAACTGGCTGCCAGTGGCCATTTGCCAATTCACAAGAATTTGCGAATTGGCATCGGAATGTCGTTTGCCGTTGTCCTAGATAGATTAAGTCGTATCAAACCCTCTCGAATCGAATTGGCATCCGGCTGCCAGTTGCCAGTTACCAATTCATAAATTTTTTCGAATTGGCATCTGGCTGCCGTTTACCGGTTTCCATCATGACTTTAATCGTCTTAAACACTCATGAATCGAATTGGCATCTGGCTGCCAGTTGCCAGTTTCCAGTTCAGAAGAACTAGCGAATTGTCATCTGGCTGTCGTTTGTCGGTTTCCTATGTAGATTTAATCGTCTTAAACCCTCTCAAATCCAATTGGCATCTGGCTGCCAGTTGCCAGTTGCCAATTCGCAAGAATTTGCGAATTGGCATCTGGCTGCCGTTTGCCGGTTTACTATTTAGCTTAAATCGGCTTAAATCCTCTCAAATCGAATTGGCACTTGGCTGCCGTTTGCCAGTTGCCAGTTCACAAGAATTAGCGAATTGGCATCTGGCTGCCGTTTGCAGGTTTCCTATGTAGCTTAAATCGTCTGAAACCCTCTCAGATCGAATTGGCAACTGGCTGCCAGTTGCCAGTTTCCAATTCATAAACCTTTTCGAATCGCCATCTTGCTGCCGTTTGCCGGTTTCCTATGTAGCTTCAATTTTCTTAACCCCTTTGGAATCGAATTGGCATCTGGCTTCCAGTTGCCAGTTGCCAATTCGCATGAATGAGTGATTTGGCATCTGGCTGCCGTTTACCGGTTTCCTTCATGACTTTAATCGTCTTAAACACTCATGAATCGAACTGGCATCTGGCTGCCAGTTGCCAGTTTCCAGTTCAGAAGAACTAGCGAATTGTCATCTGGCTGTCGTTTGTCGGTTTCCTATGTAGATTTAATCGTCTTAAACCCTCTCAAATCCAATTGGCATCTGGCTGCCAGTTGCCAGTTGCCAATTCGCAAGAATTTGCGAATTGGCATCTGGCTGCCGTTTGCCGGTTTCCTATTTAGCTTAAATCGGCTTAAATCCTCTCAAATCGAATTGGCACTTGGCTGCCGTTTGCCAGTTGCCTTATCACCTTGAATGCTCGAAAACCCTCTCGAGTCGAATTGGCATCTGGCTGCCAGTTGCCAATTCATGCGAATTGGCATGTGGCTGCCGTTTGCCAGCTACCTTTTCAGCTGTAAAAGCATCTCAAATCGAATCGGCAACTAGCTGCCAGTTGCCTGTCGCGAGAATTTGCGAATTGGCATCTAGAATGTGAAGTTAGCTGCCAATTTGCCAGTTGCCGATTGAATAGGCAATTGGCAACTGGCAACTGGCAGCCAACTTCACGAACATTAGACAATAAGGCTCGGTCAAAATGTGATTTTAAGTGTTTTGGTGGCACTAAGAGCATGACAATATGATGTGATACTCTGACTTTTAAGCATTTTACATATAAAAAACTTGATTTCAAATGGATAGTAAACTGTAGTATTGAAAAGTAAAAAAATAAGCCATGATCAGGAAGTTATACAATCAAATCCCACATCAAAACCTGCGGAGAAGTGAACGTTACACGCGGAAAGCAAATATTGCCTCGATCATCAGTTCAAAGCAACGTGGGCAATTGAAACGGTCTAAACCAAATCTCCTTTACAGCCTGAGTTAGCCGCCCTGCAAGAATGTAATAGTAAATTGTGAGCCTACTTTCGGTATTGAACACATAATATTTGGTGAAAGTGAATATAGTTGAGGCGTTCGATCTCGAGTAAAGATTCTATCACCAGGTTTGGTCGACACTTTCTCGTAGGCTGCATGGAATGAAGCCGCGCGTAGTTCTATAGCTTACAATCAAGGTACAATGATGTTCTACCCGGGCCACTTGGTACCGCCAATTTCTGACAGCTTAACTGTGACTTACCCTGAAATAGCACAGCATTTCCAATCGGCAAAATTCAAATGTCGATGTCACACGTATGGCGCCAAACTTAAGTGTTACACAACACAGCCCACTGAATGGAGAAAAGTGAAGCCCAAAGCACAACGGAACAACATATTAGCGGTAACAGAAATGAGCCGCGACACGATTAAACCAACAATGTGACATTTGCGCTTAGCGAATAGTCAGATCAGCCTTGGTATCTAGCACTTTGAACAGACTCTTTGCTGTGCGCTTAATGGAAAGCTACGGGTCTAAGATACCTTCATGCGGACAGAGAAGCCTTTGATCAGACTGGGTGGACGCCCATGCTGATCTGAGTCTTCGCCGGGCGCACATTCCACATTGTTGGTTTTGTCGTGTCGCGGCTCAAATAGAGGAACTGCATAAAGCCCAATCGCGTTTGTACGGTCTGTAGTAATCAGTGACAATGTTTAGACTGATCACGTGGATTTTCACGTCACACGAACTGCCGGAAATCCCAGCAAAACAACTAGCTTCGTGGTAAGTTTTTTTCAAGACAGTTTCTTAATTTTCGAATGTTTACTTATAGACTATAACACAGAAAATGCATATTCTAAAGTGCTTTGAAATGGTACTGTTCGTTTCACTGACAGTTTAGACGTTTTGGTGATAAATCGTTCCCAAGGTTTCGAAGCAACAACAATATTTACGGAGATCTAGAATACCATGGTCTACTTTCGGTTTCGGTTTTCGCGGGAAAGGTTAAATACAAAAAAAGGTACTAACAATAATAAAATAAAATCTGTGATAAAATCATGAATAGTTTCTTAAATTATTCATGATACGCATTCTCTGTGCTTCATTTCGCAAGGATGCTGTCAAACACATTGAAATTATTAAGTAAAGTTCAAAGACTATGACTGGATTTCCTCATCACAGTGACGTAGGTAAATGACGTAAGAAAACGTGATCATCCACCCTGTAAACTATGTCACAAAATCCAAATACTGGTGAAAAATTCTGACTTAAATGGTATACAAATGAAATGGTCAGATTCGCTTTAGTTAAGTTGCTGTCTCAGTTTGTTGACTGGAGCTTTCATGAAGAAGCTAGAGAGATCTGTGTTTATTTTAATTGATACTGAAGACGTAATGCATAACGTATAAGATACAAACACGCATGTGCGCGTGCACATACATGTGAAAACGCAAAAACATATGTACAATACATGTACATGTGTAAAGATACCGTAGTTTTAGAATAAGAAATGTGCTGGCCACGGATCACATTACTTACCGCAGAAACAAATATCTATGTTACAGACGTCTCAAGTCTGCAAACGTGTCAATGAGAATTTATCTTTAATCAACTGAAGTCAATAACAATGTTTCTTTAGGTTCTGTAGACAATTTAATTAACCTAGTTTCGCTAATTTAACCCAACAGTATATCCATGATTTAAGGACTTGTTGCACGTCACTGTACACTGTCAAAATGAAACGAATTCCTCTATATTCAGATGTTTGATACCAGAAACAAGTTTTGATGATATTCAGTTTCAGTTGGGTAAGGCATTGTGTTTTTTGAACTGTTATACATACTACTCAAAAGAAGTTTTGCGCCAAATTACTTTTTCCATAGAACCGATGCAAAACTTTCATATTTCACCTGATAAAAAGTCATTTGAGTAGCGTTATTTTGTATGATTAACTGTCTTATATTTCAGTTTTATAAATGTTCAATGCTAGACTTCCAGATCGTCCGTCTTGATAGATATAGACTTTTAAAGAGTAACATTATGTCCCTAGGAAAAATATGGTGATACAAAACTTCTTTTGAGTAGTATATTTATTCTACGATAATTTAGAATCATATGGATAATTTCCAGGGATAAGTACAGTAACTTGAGGTGATAAACCGGTTCCAAAATGTTCTAAGTGTAAAGCTGTAACTCCCTGGTTAGAGGGTCATCCAATAAGTTCTGAAACGACAGGGTTTTCGAGATATCAATCTGTATTTTGTATATGTAACATCAATTTTCAAGAAATTCATATCATGGCAATGCCCGTTGCTAAGCAACTGTAGAAAATATTAGACAAGCGGCGGCGTCTGGTAATGTATTTAATATATCAACATTCAGTTGAGAAAACTTGCATGTATATGAATGTTGCAAGGATACAGGAAGACCATATAGGAATATGTAAACGATAACGAAGTTAAGGTATTTCTACATGTAAAAGTGATTTGATGGCTAAAATATAGATCTATATGGTTGCTTTGTGTTATAGGTGTATCATAAACAATATCCACTTTTGTTCTGAATTACAGAAAAATCATAAAATGGCATATTGTAGAACATATTTTTGTTGTTGAATGATAAAAAATCTGTTGAATTAGTCAAATATTACCTTGAACCGTTGGCAAAATGTTGGAAATGAAGAAATTCGTATCATGGCAATGCCCGTTGCTAGGCAATTGTAAAAGACTAACACTAAAGTAGCGGCGGTGGCGTCTAGTAATATATTTAATATACACCAACGTTCAGTTGAGAAAGCCTGCATATATGGGAATGTTGCAAGGATACAGGAAGACCATATAGGAATATATAAACGATAACGAAGTTAATTCCGGTATATTGTCATTCACTGCTAAACTTAAAATGATCATTTTTGTGGAGCACTTGAATATCCTGTAAAACGACTATTACTAGAATATACGTTCACTTCTCAATACGGCGTTTAGTTGCAATTAAAGGATGGCTAGAGAATGCCGAGTCGTAACGGATGAAAAGTTTAAACACCGAGTTTTATTAAGGTGGGTTCCAACTGCATATCAGATCAACGCAATCGTCCCGATCACCCAAATTCCTCGACCAAGCTCGACCAACTGCTTGATCGGGCTTGTACACGACTTTTCTTTCGAATTCTACTCGACCTTACACGACCCCCACACGACTCCGTCACGACTTCAATCCGATAAACACCCCGATCTCTACTCGATCATCCCGACACCTACACGATTTCTACTCGGCCAGCTCGATCTCTACTCGATCGCGACCCGACTAGATCGATATTGTCGTACAGGGGTCATGGAGAGCCGTGAATTAGTCATGTGCGGACATTTTAGAAACTTTGACGTTTTTTGGTTAGTATTCAGTTCATCTCAGAAGCTCTAGAGGATAGGTATCAGCATCAGCAGCATAACAATAATTTCATGGAGGTAAAGCTGTCGCAGTTGTGGGTCAGGTAGTTAGAGCTCCAGAGTAACAGAGTCATAGCTGTGATGGAGCTTAGAGGAATAAGTTGCAGGTGATGCTGGCTGCTGGCTCCCTTCCCTATTCATCTTAGCCTTCTGCGAAGCTGAGTGAAGGCAATGAGGTTGTGGCATCATTATCAAAAATGCAGCAGGAGGGCGGACTTTGCTGCCTCTTCTCGGCATTTATTCTAGAAACAAGTAGATGTGGTCGCTTTGTGTTTGCAGCAGCTTATAAGAGATTGCCAGACCTGCATGCCGTCTTTTTTAAGGATCGTGTTGCAGTCGAGTGCGCTCTCTTAAGGTCTAGTAGCGCTCTAGTAGCGATCGGAAAGGGATCGAGTGCGGTTGAGTAACGATCGGGTAGCGGTCGAGTTTATCTGGCTACCAGATTGAATAGGGATTGCGTTGATCTGGAAACGGTCGTGTATTGGTCGAATAGAGGTCGAGTTGATCGGGTACCGATCGGTATTTTTTTTATCTCGACTAAACTAGATCTCTACACGATCGTTTCCCGATCAGTTAGACCTCTACTCAACCAATACCCGATCATTTCCCGATGGGTTCTCTAGCGCTTGGCTTCTCGATCTCTACTCGAATTTTTGAACATGTTAAAAATTATCGGGTAGGCAGTTGGAGCGTACCGAGCAAGTAGGCCACCCTGACCACTCTTGCCGAGCGAGCTCGATCAGGCTTGGTCGAGTGGATCTGATCGGCGGTGGGAACCTTCCTTAAAACATCGGTTTAGCCTTTAAAACCAGAGGTGAGTGAGTGATTTAAGGCAAAACAGATTGTTGAAATTCCGTAATATCCGAAATTGCCAAGCAACAAAATATGTTTAGAAATGTGCAATGATAACTGCTTTTATGAATGTGCTTGTAAAATAAGACGGCCATTTCATAACGAAAATAGTATCCTTTAAAAGAATAATAATTTGATACTTCGGAATTTCTTTTTTTACCTCTTTTTTTTTACATTATCTAGTTTGTGAAATTTTATCTCTGGTATTTCCTATACTTCAAAATCCTCCCATATCTCATAAAGTCATGGCTTATGTATGATATTAATCTTATGAACGTATTCTTTGTATGATCTATTTATGATGTAGTTTGATTATCCTAGGTTTATTATTTACAGTGTTATGGCAGCGTTTGCTAGACTTTTGGATGACCCTCGTATTCAGTCCCCTATCGTCTTTCTGTGAAAACGATCGAATCACACTGATACAGCCTGAAAATCGGAGTATGCCTTGCTTCTAGTATTTATATACATACTTCATTGGTATGCTGTGACAGCCAAAATTTGTAGCATCTCTTTAAACAGTAGCAGACCATCTCTAAAGGCATCATATAAACTCAGCGAGAAGTCTATGCCATAAAGTAATTGCTAGTAGAGGACATGTCAAGAGTTTGAATTAAGATCGGTGAAATTTTTTACAGTCAAGTTTGACACATTTGAATTTGGGGATAATTGTATTCAAAATTGTCATTTGGGGAGGTAAATCGTCAGTTTTATGGTCGGAAATTTCGCTTTACGGCGACGCGCCAGCGGAGCCGTATAACGGAATTTGCGACCATAAAAATCGACGATTTACCTCCCAAAAAGACAATTTTCAATATAGTTATCCCCATTCTAATGCACTTTTTCACCTTTCAAAGTGTACTTCTTTGCACCGATTGCTAGTGCTTTCAGCAGCGTAAAATCAAAAGCCAGCCAATGAGAAGCGACGTTTTATATTGACGTCGGGTTTGCGACAGTATATCGCAGAATATACTGTCGCAAATTTTGACGTTATCCAATCAGACGTCGAATTATATTTGTAAGTACATTAGAAGTATCAATGATGTGGAAGTAAATGGAACTAGAACAGATTAAAAAAAAACATGTTCTGCACAGAATCAGATCTGTCTTACATTAAAGATTATTCAATAAATTTCAAAAAAATTATACCGCTGTATCTAGGCAAGCTGTCTTATACCAAAATATTAAATTTGACGCAAAACGTTTGCAGACTGAATTTGTTAAATATTTCAATTTGAAATACAGCCTAAAGCGAGGTTGCTTCTGACATATCTAGCATTTGAGCTTCATTTAAACGCCCTGAATATCCCGATTTTATGTCGTTTTGTGATGATATGCGTAATAATGTGTAATATTTCAGATAAGTTGTACTTTTGTTGAGCTTTCAAAATATTCTGAATTGGCTTTTGTTATCTCTGAGGCGCTAAATTAAAATAAAACCAGGGTGAAACAGAATGCCATATTTAATGCAACGTCTGGTTTGTATTGCAACTAATTGTGTAGAGATTTAGAAATATTATGCGCTTTGTATTTTGCTATCTTATATATAACTGGATGAAAAAAGAGTTTGTTTTTATGACACAGAATTTAAGTTTGACGAATGAGCTCTATTTGTGTACTTTGTAAGAAAATAAACATTCCCATATTAAGATACGTTTTCTGTACTTGACTTCTTCAGTATCAATAGACCCGGAAAGGTTGAAAGGCTCCATAGTCCTATCAAAGGTAAAAACCGTCAAAATACAAATCATTATGAAACCTGTATAGCCTTCAGAATTGATGAAAATATGTCGGTTGATGTGCTTTTTTGTAGCATATAAATGGTAAAAAAGAAGGAATAAAGTATTTTTCAAAAATGATAAGTCTCTCCATGAAAATACCGGTTTCGTCTCTGGTTCCCCGTTAAGCAATGCAATAATGCAACAGCGGCACAATCAATGGGATCCTTGCCTAATTGTTTTGTACATTATATTTTTATCACCTGTTAAACGCCTGTACCTTATATTTTTACCGCCTGTACGTTGTATTTTTATCATGAAATAAAGCTTGTGAAATCGAAAGTAGGTCATTTTGGTTGGCAACTAAAATGACCTAGTTATTTTTTCAAATCTATTTTATGGTAAACTCAAGGACGTTTTGATTTTTCAAAGCCGGCCAATCACGATATTAATCAGTGCCGAAACTGTAGTGAGAAGTTTGCAGCGATACCTCACGATAAAATTTTTCATGCTGATAGAGCGATGGGGCTTTTGAAATAAAAGCAAAGCTCCGCAGGCAACTGTTATCTGTCTCCGAGCCACACTTGTTGACGTTATCTCCAAGATACAGGGGCCGTATTCATCAAACGACTTAAGTGGTTGCTATGCTGTTGCTAAGGTTAAATTTCTTTGAAGGAGATTCCCTACAACTATGAAATTTGCTCTGGAGGAACAGTCTTACAAACTGTTCCTCCAGAGCAAATTTCATAGTTGTAGGGAATCTCCTTTATAGATATTCAGCCCTAGCAACAGCATAACAACGACTTAAGTGGCTTTATGAATACGGCACCAGAAGCCGCAAACAAGAGAGTCAGGCTCTCCACAAAGAGCCTCTTTTTCCCCCATGTCACTATAAAGTCGACAGGGAAAAGCATCAGGAAGGAGATACCAGGGGCCGTATTCATAAAACGACTTAAGTGGTTGCTATGCTGTTGCTAAGGCTAAATTTCTTTGAAGGAGATTCCCTACAACTGTGAAACTTGGTCTGGAGGAACAGTCTTTGTAAGACTGTTCCTCCAGACCAAATTTCATAGTTGTCGGGAATCTCCTTTATAGATATTTAGCCTTAGCAACACCATAGCAACGACTTAAGTAGTTTTATGAATACGGCCCCCGGTTAGATTTATATCGCTATAAAAAATCATTCTCAGTTGAAAATAGTTTAGAAAATTTTACCAGACACTGGTTAATAAAAACAACAATTTAAATCAGTATTTAAGTAATGGCTCAAATGCTAAAGAGTCAGTATCAGCACTGAAACAATATAAATTGAGTTGAAGATATTCTTGGGGACAAACTGTCTACCAGCAGTGATATCGGCCCAGTGGTTTCAATACTGACTTGCAGCGTTCAAGTTATATAAATGAAAGAGTAGGTTAAACTAGGAAAGTAGGCCGTCAAGACACTGGAGTTTCATTTAGAATCTGTCTATGTCACATAAAACAAAAAGTATAAAAACAACTGCAAATCCGATCGTCATTGTCTCAAAAATATGAAGTAAAATACCCAGGAAAGGCCACAATCACAAATCACAAAGTATATGAAAAGACAATGATCAGGAACCCGCAATGAGATTGCACGCAAACCACCACAGTAGTACCGCCTTGGCACGGTCAGTAATAAATTACTAAAGGGGGGAGGGGGAGAGCTTAAACAGGTTTTACATACGCATATAATCTTCGCCATGGATTCTGTTGTGGTTAATA
The DNA here is from genome assembly GCA_963989385.1 of Ctena decussata. NCBI lineage: Eukaryota > Metazoa > Mollusca > Bivalvia > Lucinida > Lucinidae > Ctena > Ctena decussata. The sequence goes on along the minus strand of OZ022505.1, from coordinate 2,933,655 downwards.
AACATACAAGTCATGCGGTCCATGCGAAGGACTTCTAACATCGATGGATAAGAACAGCAACATATTAATCAGGCCCATGATTAAGTGCTGATATGGAGCAAGAACAACACTTAACGCTGGAGCAAAGGAAGACCAACAGTTGAACACTGATGGACCAGACAAAAGATGATCAAGACCCTACCAACTGCTAAACCAACTTAGTAGAAAGGTGTTTGGCCGCAGTCGTAATTTAGTCTGAAGCATGACCCACCATGACGCCGAAAGAAGAATATTTGTTTTGATACGTGTTTTACAGCCCTTTCAAGAATAGTTCACTTATATCGAGCCGATCGTAAGAGTGGGCGAAACCGGAGCTCCCGGGGGAAAAGCCACCTGCTCTCCCGCAAGCAAGGCGAAGAATAGCGAGAAATGCAAACAACAATGCAGAACAGCAAATCTTCGGTAACAGACATACCCAATCCAACACAGAGGAACAGTATATATTTATCCAAAAAAACACCAAAAGCCATACAAACTACATTGGCCATATAATACATTTCATAAAACGTCTCAAGGTCTTCTGATTTAGCAAGACAATTCTGCAAGGCACTGCGAAAGGAAAGGGAAAGAGAGGTAGACAGAAGAAGAGATGGGAAGACCATATTAAAAAGGGGACAGGGATGGATTTTGCTAGCTCACCTAGGGCAGCTGAAGACAGGACTAGGTAGACAGGGGTCATCTGTGGTGCCCTAACGATCTCACAAGGTTATGGGATAGACTAGACTAGACGTTTGACCAAGTCTCGTTAACTAACGGCATAGTTAGTTTTGAACAACCGGGCCCATGTGTTTAACGCCGATAGCAAAGAAGGAGTACGACTATTTGAGTACGATGTTCGCCATTAAGCGATTAGCCTTTTGAGCCGCGACACGACAAAACCAACAATGTGGTTGTGCGCCCAGCGCAGACTCAGATCAGCCTAGGCATCCGCCCAGTCTGATCAGAGTCTTCGCTGTTCGCATGGAGGTAGCTTAGTCCCTTAGCTACCCTTTCAGCGCTTAGTAAAGTGTCTGATCGGACTTGGCGGATGCCCAGGCTGATCTGAGTCTGCGCTGGGCGCACAACCACATTGTTGGTTTTCTCGCGTTGCGGCTCTTTTATTTCCAATTTTGGGTACCTTATGCAGTCATGCCGTTCAAACAGAAGTTCTTTTTCATCTAGCGGAGATCTTTTTCTAAATAACATTAAAGCCAACTGCTTAGGAAGCAATGTTTATTGATGTGTTTTCAGTTTGATGAAGCACAAATAGGTAATTGCGTAAGAAATTTCTGACATTTTGTTTCTATCTTGGTAGGCTTTGTATCGCAACATTTTATCAAATAGGGAGCGGCTGCAGCGTGGAGATTTAGGTACTAAACTGCCAATGCAGGGATTGCGGGTTCGATACTCTGCCCCTCCGGTTTTTTTTTTCGGATAAGAATTTAAACCCAGGTCCCGTATCCGTATGACCTATGTCTTGCTGTAATTAATGTTGTGAGAACTTGTAGCTCAGTCCCGTTGCTTGTACTTTTTGATGTACAAAGGCAATAGAATATGTTTGAATTGAACTGAATGTGTTGGTGGGACGTTAAACCCGAGTTTACTCACTCACTTTAATCAAATATACAGGTATTGTATTTCAAATATTTGATTAGGATTTTATGCGTTGAAACCGCCATCATAAATCCGTTCTTTTTTTTTCTCCATTCCATTTCATATAATAATTAGAGTCAAACAAAATTTTTCAATATAAATGGAAGTTTGAGTTGAAGAAAACAACAGATGCAGAGGTTGTGACTTTATATGTTCGTCTCTTTGAATGATAAGATGATAGTTGTATATATTATATATATGATTTGATTTTTATTATACATGTATGTGCATACATATTTCGTCCCTGGGGGTTTTCGTTATCTCTTATAGGCAGGTGAGAATTAGCCTGGTTCTATCCCGGCACCCATAGTGCCTGTAGGCCAGGAAATTTCACTTCCATATTTTTTGTACTAAATACCGGATTTCACTGAACATTGACAAATTACGCCCATTCAAGGATCTACGTACCCTAATGGGTAATGACGGCTTTGCAACGTCTTGTGTAAGCAGTTGAAATCGTTTACTAAAGAAGTATTTTTTCCTTACCCCGTGAATTATCTTTGATTAGCACATGTTGTTGGAGGGCAGATCACGAAATACCAATTTACGACGGCGAAGCCGTAGTGAATTAATATTCGTATCTGCCCGACAGCACGTGGTAATCAGCGAGAATTCACTGGTAAGGAAAAATCATTTCGATTCTAACATTAAATAGAATGAAGATGCAAAGAATATTACATCGTTTTCTAAAGGACACTTTTTAGGCAGACGCCAACAGAAGCAAATGCGAAACCGGCACGTCTCTACGTAAGAAACGTGAATTGTCACAAATACTCACACGATGCCGTTTCCTATGCGTTCAATAGGGAAAACGTTAACGTCATGCTAAAATGCATTTAGTTGCACTTTATCTCAAGGCATGAGTGGTGCAACTGAAAAGGCAAATGTAAGCGGAGTATGGTGTCCTGACCCAGCTGTGAGCATCATGGGCTAGGTTGGACCAGACTAAGTATAGTGGACTCCCGTTATCTCGAACACTGATATCTTTAAGTGCCCTCTTATATCAAAGAATATAGCTCGGACATATGTCCTCATTTTCTTTACATATCAACTGCGGATATTTACTCTTTAAATTTGGTTATATCTACCATCATCCAGTAGCAGTTTATCTGGGAAATGTATTATACTATATATTTCAGTCTCACTATTTGTACATAGTATAGGAAAATAACCAGAGAACAACTCCAAAATGTCATAAAAAGATTTATTATCACGACTTTTCGGCTTCCATTTTAATAAACATTTAAACAAGAAATGACGTCAACGTCACAAGACGTCAGTGACGACGACGTCAAGTAGAACTCATCGGTAGGCGTAAAAGATCCGAATAAAGGATCTCTATGAGATAAAAATAACTGACAGAGTCTTTGAGATACAAATTACTGACAGAGAAACGCAGTTGAAATGCAAAAAAAAAAAACACAAAAAAACATAAAAGACGGTAAAACCTTCACACAGCCATAAATAATATTTTGATCTAAGCCCAAAAGAACCACTGTGCCAAGACGATACACCCAGGAAGTCTAATTGAATTTTTAAACTGCCAGACATCAACAGGCACGAAGGAGAAATCCTGAATAGTATTCATGAGGCCCAGTTTCTCGTGCTCTGACTCAAAAGGAAAATGAAATAAGAAAGGTTGGCCTAATATTGACTACCTGTAAGCAAACCACTTTTATCAATAATGCCAAGAAAAATGTCACTTTTGAGGCCTCAGATAAACTTGCACCGGTACATTTAGTCAACAGCAGGTCTGCATCGCTGTCTGTATCGCTTATATCAAAGTTTCACTGTTACAACATTAAATTAGGAAAACTCGCCCTTGCCCTTCACCCCCACCTGACCCTGTCCAACAAACTTTCCTCTATAAGCAAACACAGAATGCCCTTTTCACGTGTACGTACAGACGCAACAACAGCAACTGCTATGCATTGCTATATCGTGACACTGAGAAACGATCTTCCCAGATGGCTTCGGGTTTGCATTTCGTATACAATATGCTTGCACTATCGCAGAATATCGGTATATCTGTGTGAACTAATTTAAAGAGTAACTACACTTCAGGAACTGACTGAATCAGATCCCAAACCCTATCCCCAACATCAAAGGGAAAGATTGACAAAGGCATCCCAACAAACAATAAATTACAAGTGATAAGCCGAGTCACCAGCTCTTTCCCAAATAGATGGCAACTCAGCTATCTTTATTGAACTAAATAATTTAGACCAACAGACGGGTTACAACGGACCAAGCAAATTATATGAAAAACATTTAACAATTATTTTTACCTATTTTCTATTTTTATGATAGAAGGATTAAACTGAGAACACAATAAATTAAACAGCACCGAACATAAAACAAATGCAACCGCAACAAAAGTACCGCCTTGGGACGGTCAGTAATAACTACTGGGGGGTTTAAACCGGTTTTACTGGGCCCAAACCTTCACCCTCACCCTCCGCTGCGGTGCACTCAATTAGTTGGTAGTTCGGTTCGTATGGAGGTCCCCTAACTCATCAGAGAGTCATAACGGGCAACAATTAAGATCAAGAAAAGACTGTGATGAAGCAAGGATGAGGACTCGACAGCCAAAACGTGTTGAGACACCCGAAGATTCCTGGGGCGTCAGCAACACCACTGGAGTACTGGAGCAAAAGAAGACCACCAGTTGAACCCCGGTGGGCCAAGAAACAGACAAACATCCGGCCCCAACCAACTAATATATAGCTTTATGTAGGGGCTATCATAAGTTTATATAAAACTGGATAACAAATCTTTAGGTATACTACTAGTGATGAAATTCAGCAAAACGTATTCTATCGACCTTTTGCATAGCGTATCTCAATATATACAATAGTCAGACATAAGTTAAGCATTACCTGAATAAATGCGCCATAACTTTTTAGTTCATACATTTTTTAACCGATTTATTACAAGGTAGAGAGGCGCTGTAGTCGAGTGGTTAGAGTGACTCAGTTATGGTGCAGAAAGTTGCCGGAAGGTCGTGAGTTTGCGGCTCGCCATCACCATCTGACGACTGGAAAACTCTCTCTGTCAACCCAGCAGTAAATGGGTACCTTTTTCGAATCAGGGTAGGATAAGGCAGCGAAAGGACAGAGATGGGTTCCGCCTTTCATCAGCTGTGCCTGAGATACAGTGGGTCTCTAGTCCCCACTGCCCCTACGGCTATTAGGCTATGGGAAACCTTTACCTTTTATTACAAGGTAAGACTGATTTATTTAGAGTAAAGTGGTATCGACAAACTTTCAAAGACATATTTGATTTTTTTTAATTCATATAATATATGCCGATTTGTCGAATATGAAATTTAACTTTCAAATAAAATTGGGGTGATGCTTACCTTATGTCTGACTGTATATATGCTATGTATAGCGCCAAGCCGTTGGGATGTGCTACTCCTTTTCGGCTCATACACACAAATCAACCAAAGCCGTCGCGCTTTGTGCTATGTCTACAGGAGACTCGTTACAATGAAAGCCGCTTTTGTAGTTTTTTCCCCACATTTTAAGGCATAAGTAGTCAATATCTTTTTATTATTCAGGTAATTAAGCATTTTGAAAACAACCAGGGGCCGTATTTATAAAACAACTTAAGTCGTTGCAATGCTGTTGCTAAGGCTACTTTTCTATGAAGGAGATTCCCTACAACTACGAAATTTGCTCTGGAGGAACAGTCTAAAGAGTCTGTTCCTCCAGAGCAAATTTCGTAGTTGTAGGAAATCTCCTTCATAGAGATTCAGCCCTAGCAACAGCATAGCAACGACTTAAGTTGTTTTAAAAATACAGCCCCTGAAGAGGATACTTGAAACGGTAGGCCCAGCACAGGTCATTTTCGTTTTCAGCACACTTTGCCTTTTGTCTAGCTTAGACTAAGTTCGTCTTGGACAAATTAGTTCTGAAATCTCACACAAAGTTTTCTGTCAGGTGGAAACAATGCCTGTCGTTATCCAAACAGTCAAACTACTTTTCTATTGTTGCCCGCTAAGTGCCAATAAAAGTTATGTATTTGTGCACCGTAGTTTTTATTGCAGAGGATTCAAACATCAACGATTTTGACATATGAGCCGCGACACGACAAAACCAACAATGTGGTTGTGCGCCCAGCGCAGACTCAGATCAGCCTGGGCATCCGCCAAGTCTGATCAGATTCTTCGCTGACCGCATGAAGGTAGCTTAGACCTTTAGCTACCCTTTAAGCGCTTCGCAAAGTCTGATCAGTCTGGGCGGATGCCCAGGCTGATCTAAGTCTGTGCTGGGCGCACAATCACATTGTTGGTTTTCTCGTGTCGCGGCTCAATTATATACAAATTCAATCTCTCCTAATTATCTTGGTATGTTCCATGTTCAGTATTATGTTAAGCACGCACTAACCTTTTTCTTGTAACACTAAACTTTTTCTTGTACAGTTATTGCCTGGTCTAGAACCAATTCCAAATACATAAATAAACATAGAGTTTTATATATCTTACTTGGTTGTTATTCATAAAAGATCTTACTGAATAAGCCATTGCATAATGAAACACAACTGTTTTGATGCATACCAGAGACGTATTTCCGCGGTTTCGACCGTTGCCAGTAAATTTTATTTTGTAAAAGTAAAAAGTATGCAAAGACCAGGAACTGAAACAATCAAAATCCAAATCCAGCCCTCAAACCATAGTTGGAAACAACTAAGATTACAAATAATCAAGATACAGAGAACACATGGCCAACCGAGTGAGCAGCTTGTTCCCAAAAGGTGGCAACTCAGCAACCCAAACCGAACCAAAAATAATAATAACATACATAAGGTAAAACATCACAGAAACTCTGACACCAAAAACAGGCAACAAAGAACCACAACAGAACTACCGCCTTGGAACGGTCAGTAATGAATTACTGGGGGTCTTAAATTGATTTTATAGGCCCAACCTCACCCTCAGTTTCTGAAGTGGTACAAAACATTTAGTTGGTTGTTCGGTTCGCATGATAGCCCTCTAACTCGTCAATGAATCATCACGGTAAACACATAAACCTTATACATCTATATGGCTAACAATCGACTGGGTTCTATCCTGTTCTAATGCTGGTAAGCTACCCCAGAGAATTGGTATTTTATGCTGTTGTGTCAACTTCACTCAAGGTATATTCATATCATGCAAACCCTTTAAATACATGAAATTAAATACATATGGTAGATGGTAAGACGGCCTGGCCTGCACATCGAATTTCCGCACGCTTCAAATCATTCAGCCAGCCACCTTTCGGGTAATACCTACATATATGACCCTTATACACTTGAAAGATTCTATAAATTAAAATCTTAAAAAGGTCTGATTTACTTTGCTACATTCCGTCGTCTTGGGAACGAGCCGTCTTAAGACAATATTTGTTGATGACGTTTTTAGATGATGGGCTATAAACTTTGTTCGCTCAAGCAATTATTCTCATATGCACGACGCTATGGACGCCAGTGTTGTTTTATCATACAAGCAGAGATGTTCAGTGACAAGCCAGTATATTATGACATAAAAAAAGATTAACAGTATGTATTGCAATAGTATGTGACGCCATACATTGATGTTCCTTTTGAATATGACGAAGTGAATATCTTGAAAGCAGTCAAAAGTGGTAATTATGCTGCTGGCCGTTCTACGGCGGCAGTCCCGATGTTGTTCTTAATTCTCTGTAGCTTTGTAGCTTTGAATTTTATACCACGCAATGTTATGAAGTCTTCTTTTAACGCCGGGCTCCTGCCTAGCGTATCTGTTTACCGTTGACTTTGTGAAGTGTAGATGCATTCGGAAAACTTTGTTAACGTCCTAGCTTTCGGTATTACCAGTGGGGTAAACTAATATTATTATAATGATTTATATCTTAGAGATAAAAACAATAAAAAAGTAGGTATCTCTCGATCTCAGGCCAAAGAGTAGGAAACACTTGATTGATATGGCAAATAGGTTTGTGATTACCTGAGTTTCGCTGAATTAAATTATCATAACAATGAGCAATAAGAAATTACCCCTTAAGGACCTCATTTTGTCATATGTGTTCGGCTTTTGAAGTATTTCGTACATTGACTATTCGCGTACGATTCGCCTTTGGTGTACATGGAAAGTTCAATTTACAGTTTCGGTGAAGATGAAAGTAAAGGTCATATCCAGACATAATTGTATTTAGGTATCTCAGAGTGTACAAGAGTGCAAATTTTGGCAACTTTAACCGACGTAACATTATAACTCAAGAAAACGGACTTAAAATCCAAATGAACTCCTTGCCATATGAACGCAACAGGGTAAACGTAATATATACTCCTTTGTATGATCACAGTTTCAGGTTGGAGAACATATATATGGCTGAGTTTCCTGGCGTATTGATGCTTTGCATCTGCGTTTTCTTGTTTGCTCTATGTCCTCGTTTCTGTTTCAACATTCTGATCACCTCGCCTGGGGAAGAGGGAGCTGTTCTTTGTGCTTCCCGTAAACTTGTTTGTTTTTCACGCGAGTTTTTATTCTTTTTCTCTTCCTGTTGGTGTCTAGGGTTGGCTTCGGTTTGTGATTGTGGCATACCCTGGACCTTTCTACTATTTTTCCACTGTCTTTTACTGCGTAAGCTCAGTTTATGTTGGGCGGTAGGGTCGAGTCGGGTAACTCGGACAGCGGGTAAATTCGGACATATCATTGCAAACTGTAAAAATCCAGATGAGATGGCTCATAATGAGCCGTCTCATCAGGATTTTCACTGTTTGCCCAGTTAATTTTTATTCCAAACAACTGACATGTAAAGGAAACAATGTCACTGTCCGATTTACCCGCTGTCCGAATTTACCCGACTTTACCTAGTAAGCTTTACCTCGAACGCTGTAGTCTTGACGACACAAGACCATCTCTTGTTTATTAAGTATATTAAAGTGATCCACTGTGAGCAAGAAATACGTGAAAGAAACAAAACAGGAGACTCGGTTTAACTGAGCCTGTTCAAGTGCAGTAATGCAATGTTGCAAGTTTGCCTAAGCCCCTTAGCACCGCCTTCACTTTGTTTCGCCTTAATAGATAACAGCTGGTGTTGTGCTGTGTGGCGGCCGTAAAACGTCTCCCCGCACATCATCCATAGTGCAGATTATATTTTACTTTCGTCCTTTGAGATCAGAGGATATATTCTGAGAAATCTGAAATTTTGAATTGGTTTATACTCATATTATAAACCATTGTTTTATTTATTATTTGGACCCTTTCTGATATTAATCAGTCTTTGAATCGACTGTCCAATTAAGATGAAAAAAAAAACACAGTATACTTTTCTCTGGTTTCGTCACCAGATATTGTCAGGGTCATTGAAGAGGCATGATTAGCCGAAACTACGTAGTCTGGCCCATGTTCCTTCTTCTGAATATATTCTCTGCTCTTGAAGGAACTCTTTAAGCTTTTAATTTTACATTATCGGAAATTTAATTTAGAGTTCTGTAAGTGTAACAAGAGGGTTCGGCGAGTGTAACAAGCGCCTTAATTCATCCAATATACCTTTTTAGTCAAGCCGCAAGACGGCTTGACTATATATTAATATGAGTCCAAGTTTTTTATGTGATGCGTTTGGTGTTTTAATTGCTTACTGATGAATAAAGAATCGATTATACGAGAAAGACAAGAGGGCCATGAGGCCCTGAATCGCTCACCTGAACAATTGGCAGGGTGGCTTTTACTTATCATGTCTGAAATTGTCAAAATATGAGTTTTGGGTCAAAAGTCAAAGAATGACCATGACCACTTGTACTCATAAATCTTCATGTACTCATTAAGACAACCATATATACCATTTTTAGGCCAAAATCTTCAAAACTTTCCATGAAATCTTATGTTCTAGCATTTTCCCATATTTGACCATGCCGCAAAAAAGGTCAAGGTACACCCAAGGTCACCATTTGAACAGTCTTGGTGGTACTCTAGTACTCCATGCTATTTACCAAGTTTCAAGGCCATAGGTGTATTGGTTCTGGAGAAGAAAAATATTAAAGATTTATACCATAAGTGGTAATGGCGGCCAAGTTGGTCATGTGACCTAGACCGTTTGAACAAATTTTTCATTCAATCAACCCCTGGAGGCTCTATATGAAATGTGTTCACAATTGGCCCTTTGGCTTTTGAGGAAATGGTTGAAAATGTCAAAATATGAGCGATCTGGATCGAAGGTAAAAAAAAGACCTTGACCTCTTGTTCTCATAATTCTTCATGAACTCATTAAGACAACTGTATATACCAATTTTTTAGGCCAAAATCTTCAAAACTTTCCATGAAATCTTATGTTCTACCATTTTCCCATATTTGACCTTGCTGTAAAAGGTCAAGGTCAACACAAGGTCATAATTTGAACAATCTTGATAGTACTCAAGTACCCAATGCTACATACAAAGTCTCAAGGCCATCGGTCAATTGGTTCTGGAGAAGAAGATTTATAAAGGTATTTACCATATATGGCATGGCGGCCATGTTGGTCATGTGTCCAGGAGCGTTAGAATTTTTTTTCATTCCCTTAACCCCTCGAGGCTCTATATGAAATTTGGTTTCAATTGGCCCAGTGGTTTTAGAGCAGATTCTTTGAAATTGTCAAAATTTGAGATTTCTGGGTCAAAGGTCAAAGAATGACATTGACCTCTTTTACTCACATATCTTCATGTACTCATTAAGATGATTGTATATACCAATTTTTAGGCCACAATCTTCAAAACTTACCATGAAATCTCATGTGCTAGCATTTTCCGATATTTGACCTTGCCGTAAAAAAGGGCAAGGTCAACCCAGGGTCATTATTTGAACAATCTTGATAGTACTTGAGTACCCAATGCTACATACCGAGTTTCAAGGCCATCGGTCTACTGATATGGGTGTGGTGGCCATGTTGGTCATGTGACCTGGACCGTATGAACAAATTTTCATTCCCTCAACCCCTGGAAGATCTATATGCACTTTAATTACAATTGGCCTAGTTGTTTTTGAGGAGATTGTTTGATATTGTCAAAATATGAGAGTTCTGGGTCAAAGGTCAAAGAATGACCTTGACCTCTTGAACTCATAAATCTTCATGTAGTCATTAAAATGACTGTATGTACCAATTTTTAGGCCAAAATCTTCAACAGTTTCCAAGATATCTTATGTTGCAGCATTTTGCCATATAAAAGCATAAGGAAGCAAATTTGACCTTACCGTAAAAAAGGTCAAGGTCAACCCAAGGTCATAATTTGAACAATCTTGGTAGTACTCGTGTACCCGATGCTACATACCAAGTTTCAAGGCCATCGCCCTATTGGTTCTGGAGAAGAAGATTTTTTCAGGTTTTTACCATATATGGGCATGGCGGCCATGTTGGTCATGTGACCAGGACCGTTTGAACAACTTTTCGTTCCTAAGGTCCCAGGAGGCTCTAAATGAAATTTGGTTACAATCGGCCCAGCGGTTTCAGAGGAGAAGTTGTTTGAAAGTGTGGACGGACGACGGACGGACGACGGAGCCTTACCATCCTATCAGCTCCCCCGGAGCCGCTGGCTCAGGTGAGCTAAAAACTTAAAACCTGTCTGCTAACAGTCTCATGTAGGTTACAATTATAAATTGAAACGTGGGACTAGATCCCACTTTGGGAGTACTTTGGATTCGGTCCGTAGAAATACCGGAACGAGAATGGAGAATAGATAAGAAGTGTAACCCGCACCCGCATCCGCATAAACCGCATTGGAACTTTATGAATGGCTGAACATGTATGTAGCAGCAAAATAAATAATGTTAAGGCATTGAAATAGTTACATATTGGACTAATCATTTCAAACCCACTAAGAAAATACGTAAGTCTGATCTAGTTGAGACTATAAACACAAAAAGTCGAATTCAAAGTAAGTAAAATGTGTCATCCGTACCAGCGATAGAATACCCGCGTTGGGAGTTAAAATCCCATTAATGCCGTCTTAGCGGTAGAATGTACGTCTATAGATGAAGACAAATGATATATAATACGCAATGTAAAATTACACTAGCAAATTATGCAAAAACACGAAAATACGGGAACGCACCAGAATGCACGTGTTTTACCGAAACGAACTAGATCTATATATGTATATAAATAAATATGGTTTGCAACACATATACTCCATTTTTTGGGGTTTTAACATGAAGTGCTTATTTGGCGAAACTCTTAATTTGAGTCATATACTATTATTGTGCAGCAGAATAATATACACGATACCCTTTAGTAGCTCCTAAAAGAAAATGCATGTTCGGGAATTCTAGTCAACTGATTGAATTTTTTTCATAGTTTTACCTGTACAGCACTTGTTTCATATAAACATATCTCCACTTTTATTGCCTCTCTTGCAACACAAAAATGCCCTTACTCTTATATAGCTCCTCTTGAGAAACAAGTGCCTGTGCTGTACAGGAAATCTGATTTGATCAGGGTATCATACCCCACCCTTTGCGGTGAAGTTTTATAATATAAATACACTTTCCTCTGTACGCAACTTTTAAGAAGTGATTAGACGATCAAAATCTGTTGTACGTCATTTTGATGAAATTTTCATATGAAACTCAAACTAAAAAGTCAAATTCCTGTGTTCTGATCAAATTCTTAAAACATATTAGGCATATTCCGTGCCTCCCAGGTGCACATGGAAATTCCCGGAAATTCTGCATTTTTTTTGTCTAAAAACAGAGTGGTACTACAAAAGAATGATTTACGTTCATTATCTAATAAGCTAATCGCTACGCCCTCTAGTGCCCGATTACCCTAAAATTCTAGTCATTCACTGTATACTGTATTCAGATTGTCTGCGTATGTGTACTTGATCGTGTGCATATGTACGTCCCCAATCTTGTTAGTCTCGGGTAAAGATTTTTGTAAGAGATAGATGAATAGATTGCCTGTTACCGTAGCAACTTGATACTTTAGTACATCAGCAATGTGCAATTACCGATATTACCAGGTTATTTTGACCCATATTTCAATGTCCACTGATTTCGCATTTTTTGCTACCTTTATACAGTTAATATATTTGTAACTATTCAGTTCACTGCATTATAGTTTTTAGAATGTGGCCAAAATCTGAAAATTTTGGCCAAAATTCTGGCTAAAATCCCCATCAATAGACCAAAATAAATAATGATAATAAAGGACTTAAGTATTCGTCTTGACTGTGACAAGTATTAGCTCTCTGAAAACTAACAACTTCATCTCTAAGAACAGCCCAAGCAGTGCAATGTTTTACATTGCTGATACATAAATGTCGTCCCAGAGATGGACTGTCACAATGTGGCTTGACTTCTCTGACGGCATTTCGTCAGAACTAGCTTGTTTTTATAATTATGCAGTAACCTAAGCTTTATAAGTTTCTCTGAATGACAGAAAGTATAAATGGCAAACCATGCAGAGAATTATTTTTTACTTTAATCTTGCAGTATCCGGCAAATACACAACGCTGGAATATTGTCGTTTCGATGTCGTCGTTGCAATGCCTTCAGATCGATGACATTCATTTATTTTGAGGCAAACAAGCATCCGCTAGAGAGTGAGAGAAATACACTCGAACATTTTATCAACAATAACGCAAAGATATAGGATACAATTATTGTTAGCTGGCAATTAAGGCTTTTGATGCCGACACATGTACGCTGTCATATATACGGATGACATTACCACCAATACATAACACTGTTAGACAATGGTCAATATATCTAATTGGCAATTGTATCCACACAGAGGAATTGTTGTTTTCCTGGTATTACAGCCATTTTCCCATAATTGATTACTTAATAATGTGGAAAAAAAGAAAACAAGTTTTTCCTCTGGGTCTTCGAAACTGCGAAATAAGCCAATTGACACATACCGTACTGACCCTACTAGTAGGACCAAAGTATGTGATCAATGATCAAACAAATCATACCCTGATCAGACCGATATTAAAACGCAGCCTCAAAGGGGTTTGGTCTGTTTCCATTCTGCCAGCAAACTGGACGCCTCCCTGGAGAGTAAATTAAACTTTATCAAATTTAGTAGAATTATAATACTTGGTTTAAGTGTCTCAAAATTCGGGTAAATGTGGTACATTACAGATAAAGTGACAGTACTGATAAATCGTGTCTCCCTCTCTCTGACTATTTGGGTCTCAAATTCCAAACTGACACTTATGCTTTTCTGTAATGCAGTTCATATATTTTAGTAACAGTTACTAATTACAAAAACATATTTATAGGTAATACCGACAGAGAAGGGTGTCTCCATAATGGTTGTGTTTGCGCCTAAAACGGTTTTAATAAACTGTAAAACAGTATGCCCTTCCAAAAGACTAATGTCAGCCTCCATGTATCAGCAATTCATCGGTTATTTTAGCTTCGTGCTTGGAACGTCATTCTCAATGCATTGAAGTATCTTCAGACCTACACGCATGTCTAATGGCAATGATTGTTGTTTATTTTTGCGCAACAGATACGCCTTTCATATTTTAGCTCACCTGAGCCAGAGGCTCCGGGGGAGCTTATAGGATAAAAAGACTCCGTCGTCCGTTGTACTTCGTCCGTCCGTCCACAATTTGAAACGACTTCTCCTCTTAAACCACTGGGCCGATTGTAACCAAAGGGGGGGGGGGGGTTTCTGCATCCTACCAAAGTTTTATTTTTTTAACTGATGGTATACTCTAGTGTGTCTAGTTTATTGAACCATATGTGACTTTGGTCGGAAAGCCCTAGTTACTGAGCTATGGGTCAAAGAAGTGGGTGGGGTAATCGAACATGGTTTTAGCCTGTCTTGTAAATACATTCTCATTTGGTAGAAGAGTACAGCAGACAGACAGGATTTGATAAAATGATTAACAGAACATCTAAACTATATTTCCATATCATTTTATTTGGTTAATTTGAACATATGTTGTCAAAAAAGACTTCCTTTGACATTCAACATTTTTTGATATTTTTGTCCTCAATTTTCAATATTTCTTGGCCTTATGGTTAAATAAACAGACCAGTTGTCATCAAACTATTGTCAAGGAAGCACCCTGACCAGGACATTCGGATGATGTGACCAGAATTTCACAATGACCTAGTTTTCATGGTCGACTGAACACATAAACTTGCTCAGAAGATGTCTTTTCATTTAATTTTGACCTAGAATAACGAATCTTTGGCCAAAATTACTATTTTAACTGCTATATTATGCCCTACACCCCTGTCACTAAAGGTAAAAGAATACATATTGGCTTCAGATCGGATCTCCTTGGCGTCTGCATCTGTGTCTGGGTCACATACTTTGACCTTGGAAACAAGGTCAAGGTCAGATTTTGATGACCTTGACCTTGTTTCCAAGGTCACGGAAGGACTTAATATGTGACACATACACAATTGCAGATGCCAACGAGATCGGCACTGAAGCCAATATGTATTCCCTCACCTTTAGTGGCGGGGCGTGGGGCATAATATAGCAGTTAAAATAGTAATTTGACCAAAGGTTCGTAATTCTAGGTCAAAATAGAAAGAAAACCATCTTCCAAGCAAGTTTATGTGTTCAGTCGACCATGAAAACTATGCTATTATGATATTCTGGTCACATCATCTGAATGTCCTTCTCAAGGTACTTCCTTGACATGAGTTTGATGATAAAATGTCTGTTTATTTAACAATAAGGCCAAGAAATATTGAAAATTGAGGTCAAAAATATAAAAAAATGCTAAATGTCAAAGGAAGTCATTTTTGACAACATATGTTCAATTAGACCAAATAAAATGATATGGAAATATAGCTTAGATGTTCTGTTAATCATTTTATCAAATCCTGTCTGTCTGCTGTACTCTTCTACCAAATGAGAATGTATTTACAAGACAGGCTAAAACCATGTTGGATTACCCCACCCACTTCTTTGGACCCATAGCTCAGTAACTAGGGCTTTCCGACCAAAGTCACATATGGTTCAATAAACTAGACACACTAGAGTATACCATCAGTTAAAAAAATAAAACTTTGGTAGGATGCAGAAAACCCATTTTGATGAAATTTTCATATGAAACTCAAACTAAAAAGTACTTATTGATACCCCCCCTTTCATATGTTGCCATCAGGAGTCTTAGGAACAGGAAAAAAGTTGTTCAAATGGTCCCGGTCACATGACCAAATTGGCCGCCACGCCCATATATGGTAAAAGCCTTTAAAAATCTTCTTCTCCATAATCAATGGGCGGATGGCCTTGCAACTTGGTATGTGCCATTGGGTACATAAGTACTTCCAAGATTGTTCAAATTATAACCTTGGGTTGACCTTGTCCTTTTTTGCAGCAAGGTCAAATTTGCTTTCTGGTGCTTTTTTATTGAAAAATGCTAGTACATAAAATTTCATGGAAAGCATTGAAGATTTTGACCTAAAATTAATATATACTGAACAAAAGTGAAAACGCTACCATTGATTTGTCTTCAAACCTTCTGTTTTGTGGAACCAAAAAGGTTGATAAATAAGAACGCATTTTCAAGTTAAATGAACATGCAAGGTCATGATACCAAACGATAGCTGTAAAAGCAGCTTCGGATAAAACGAAGACATTTCAAAGTGAACAGGGATCCGATTTTCTACTGTGCAAATACGGAACAGTCGATCAGGCATTTTAAACCTGATTAAAAAAAAGGAGTATACGACACAATCACCTTTTTTTTTGCCTTAGGTACGTAACCACTGTACCAAAAACATCACAAGAGAAAGCACACATCAATATGTGTTTTCATGTCTTTGAAAATTAGTGTTGAAATATCGCTATTTCTTCGAAAACACATTAACACGCAGTACAATCTTTAGGCCCAATATTTACCGGCGTTGAAAGAATTAGGCGAACTTCCGGGTAAGTGAGGCTACAAAATGTATGTAAACAAATCGAGGATTGATTTAGCTGCAAGGTAAAACATATTTTACACACTTCCTAGGAGAAACATTGCATGTCCGTGTGTGCAGTCTAAAGTTAGTTAATGTGACTTGTCAATGAAGTCGATGAGAGAGTATAAGATCCCACAGTTTTGTTGTGTAAACTGTCGAAAAGTTTGAGTCGAAGCCGTGGTTGTCGCCTGTCCTGTCAACTGACATCAAGATATGGCGAATTCCAATTTTCTGTATTCTCTGTGTTCTACATTCTTAATCCATCATCAGTATTGTGCAATACACAGTAAACGAACATGAAGTGACGTAATAAAATACAGTGCCGTCATTTTTTTTTTGTATAAGCGATTTTATGGGCGGTGATGAATGGTGTACGACGTGGTTAACGAGGAGGTTGCTTAGAATGTCTTAGATGTCAGCAGACATTCTGGGTCTAGTTGTTCAAAACATCGTTAGCTAGAGATGCCATTAGTGGTCGATACTTTAAGTTACGCACTGATTATAGGATAAAATACAGCGACTTTTAAATAAAAGAATGAGAGCTATGCTCTCCTTTTGTCATCACAAATTTCAATTTTTATAGCTCTTTATTTAAAAATTTCTT
This sequence comes from Ctena decussata, assembly GCA_963989385.1. NCBI lineage: Eukaryota > Metazoa > Mollusca > Bivalvia > Lucinida > Lucinidae > Ctena > Ctena decussata. Next base: position 2,916,499 of record OZ022505.1, on the reverse strand, counting down.
GGCTAACTCCATCCTCTGTTTCAAATGTGTTTTTAACAGCCTATACTGAAACAACAACAAAGACAAATACTTTAACTCTGTATTGGCCATCATGAGTATTTTTGGTCACCTTCTCCGATATCCAGAGAAAATTATAAAATATGCAAGCTCAGCTGTCATCCGTCTAAATTTTAACGACTGAAACCTCTGCAACAACTAGGAGGCCCGGTAGCTCGGTAGGCTAAGCGCTGGCCTACTGATCTAGCGATCCCGGGTTCGAGTCCTGCTGTAGGCGGGAATCATTTCAATCGTAAACGGGGTTCCCTTGAACACAGCATTCCATTATCACCTATCCTTCGTCCCGATATGACTGTAGGACGTAAAAAGGACGTAAAATCGCAAGCCATCCATCCATTTATCCGAAACGCTTGGCCGATAGTAACCAAATTCCACACAGTGTATTCATGGGTTGAATGAAACAAAATATGTAAAAACAATGCTTTAAGTATGATCAATATGGCCACCATCCTCATACATGGTTAAAACTTTTAAAACCTTTTTAAGATCCAATAGATTGATGGCCTCGAAACTTCGTTCGTACAATTGAGTACTCGAGTACTACAAAGCATGTTCAAATGATGACCTTGGGTTGATTAGGACCTTTTCTAGGCAAGGCTAAATTGGAAAGGGCTAAATGTACATGAATTTGTTTGATATCTCGCTTTAAGACAGGCATTATCTGCAGAATCGAGTAAAATTATAACAATTCTAAAGCTTGATTGTACACCAGATCACATAGCATTATGCAAACGATAACTTTCTAAAAACGATGTAATGAAATAAAGGCTAAGAATAACTTCTTAATTTTCCTAAAATCGCCATAAAATCGTACAGTATCTGAGAAACAGTTAAGAATATTGACAGGATCATGAACGCGATGATGGAAAAGTTAAATGAATTTAAAGGAATATAATGTTTTTCAGCCTATCTAATGTAATACTCCAAATAGTTTAGCTCTAGCACTGAAATGCTGAGTAATAAATCACAGTTATTAGGTAAGTTGTAAGTAGATATACCACTAGCGCTCCGCGCTCGTGATATTACCTACTTTACTACTACCCTCAAGCTGTGACTTATTACTTAACATTAACTGCTAGGGCTGATCTATTTCTGAAATATTTTATTGAGTCGAGCTCTTCTAATAGCTATGTTGAAGCTGGACAACGTTCTTCACTATCATGCGCTGATAATGGTTATTATCGCATGTTTGGAGGGAAATTATCTCGTGTCTTATTGAAATGAGCTATATCTAAGGCCTTAAAAGGCCGATTTTTATGTTATAAAACGCAGTTACCCCGCCCAGTGTACTTTGTCTATACCAAATGCCGTCATTTTATGAAATAAAGCTCCGAAATTTGACACTTCGAAGGATTGATAATGAGATCAGTTTTGGAAAGTGTCCTGGTAATAAACCAATTACCTCAGTCAAACACCATTAGCACGGGGTAACCATTTATACGACATTGAGATCGGCCTATAAGACCTGAGATATATATTCATTCTGTTTCCAGATGTTTGGGTCAAAGATAATTTTCTTTTGAAACACATGACATTTTCCGTTATAAGCACGTGATGATGACATACGTTGACCATCCTGTATGTCTAAAAACCCAAAATCCATATGTTAATAATGCCTGGCTTAGGGTATTTGCTTCATATACAAGCATCAAGACCATTAACCACCCTTAAATAAATAAAAAAATAAATTCGAAACTGAGCTGATTCTAAATAAAACATCATTTCGGATATGTGTTGAAGTTTAGAATCCAGTGACAATTGTAAGAGAATGTGACCGGCAACACGAGAAAACTAACAAAGTGGTTGTGCGCATAGCGCAGACTAAGATCAGCCTGGGCATCCGCCTAGTCTGATGAGAGTCTTGGCAGTGCGCTTTAAGGGCAATTAAGGGTCTGAGCTACCTCCGCGCGGACAGCGAAGACTGATCAGACTCAGTGAATGCCCATGTTGATCTGAGTCTGCGCTTGGCGCACACTTTGTTGGTTTTCTCGTGTCGCCGCTCATATGTTGTTTTACACGTGTGAACATTACTACAATTTTGTTACATTTTAAGAAGAATAACATGAGAAGCTTTCTGTGGTCAGTTTGCCACTAAGTAAAGCTTAAACAGACCTGGTCTTGTATAAAACTTTTCTGTATTCTTTGAACCGTGGCAGTATATCTGGTCATGACGTGAACATGTGTTTTCACATTATTATTTGACCATGGCATATCTTAATTTTCATATAAAAATGCTATTTTCTCTAGTCACAACACTTTAACCTGTGACACGAATTTCAACGCCGTTAATGTTGGCCTAGCTATAGCCTCACCGTCCAAGATATGCCCTAGCAATGTTTGCCTTTTATTCTTTCTGAGGCCTTTTACTTTTTGGGGGGAATTTCCACTATACATATCTAGAAAATATCCAAACTAAGCAAAACTTACCTTGCTGTTAGACAACGTCCAGCTTTTCAAACTTTTTAATCGAAAATAACGGTACTAGTGTCAGTCGTTCACACGAGACTTGTGACATTTACTAACTTGTAACAGACTCAACGTTTGCACGAGACAAGAGATTACCATAATGATTATTAAATTCTTGTATATTTTATATGTAGTAAAGACTGCACTTAGTTTAATCTATAACAATAAATGCGAACGTATAATTTTATGTGATTTTCTGGTGCCATTTGGGAATCTCCGGCGAAAAAACGGCCGTACTTCTACCTCACCTTTACGCTTTGGGCTTAAAGATTGTACTGCGTGATTAAGAAACAGTGAACAATGGAAATTCCCATTAGAAATTAATTTGTGATTTCCACACATACTGTCACAGTTTTCTTAAAAGTAACAATTGGTAGAGTGCATGATTTATTGCACTACACCAACGAGAAAAAAGTGGCTCAGAAAATTGATAAACGAAAGAATAATCGAAAATTCAAATTTGCTATATTTTTGATGCAAAGGGAGATAATTTGTAATTTTGGAGAATAACGCTACAATTTCCTACTTCTTCTGGACAACATTGCGAGATATTTTTGCTTTTTCTATCACTCTGTTAGTAACGTTTCAGAACAGCTAAGAAATGTGCATCTGCGCTTGCGCATAATTTGTGTTTTACAAAATGCGCAAAAATTGAATACAGTAAGATAACTCTGTTCTGAACAGTATTAGATTCAGGATTTTACAGACATGCTCTTGCTGGACGTTATATCCGACTAAAATGTACATATTCAGGCAAAAAAAATATCATTGGATTAGTTACAAACTGTAATCTATACTGTAGCGTTTTCACTTTTGCTCAGTATATATACAATCATCGTAATGGGTACATGAAGATTTGTTAGTCATTTTTTACCTTTGACCAAAGGCTCTCATATTTCAACAGTTTCAAACATCTACTCAAACGCCATGGGGCAAATTGTAACCAGATTTCTTAAAGAGCCCCCAGGGGCCAAGGGAATGAACATTTGTTCAAAAAGTCCAGGTCACATGACCAATTTTGGCGACATGCACATAGTGGTAAAAAACTTTTTAAATCCAATCGGCCAATGGCCTTGACACTTGGTATGTAGCATCAGAGACGTGAGAACTATTTGGATTGTTCAAATGATGACCTTGGGTTGACCTTGACCTTATCTACACCAAGGTCAAATATTGGAAAATGCTAGTACATAAGATTTCATGGAAAGTATTGGAGACTTTGGCCTGCAAATGGTATATACAATCATCTTAATGAGAACATGAAAATTTGCGAGTGCAAGAGGTCAGTCATTCTTTGACCTTTGAACCAGGACTCTCATATTTTGACAATTTCAAACATCTCCTCAAAAGCATCAGGGCGAATTTTAACCGAATTTCATACAGAGCCTGAAGGGGCCAAGAGAATGAACATTTGTTCAAACGTTCCAGGTCACATGACAAACAAGGCCGCCACGCTCACATGTGGGGATAACCTTTAAAAATCTTTTTCTCCAGAATCAAAAGGCTACTGGCCTTTAAATACTTGGTATGTAGCATCAGAGACATGGGAAATACGAAGATTGTTCAAATGATGACCTTAGATTGCTAGATTATAAGATTTCGTGCAAAGTTTTGAAGATTTTGGCCTAACAATTGATTTTTACAATCATATTAATGAGTACATGAAGATTTGTGAGTACAAGAGGCCAAGGTCATTATTAGACCTTTGACCCAGGACTCTTATATTTTGGCAATTTCAAACATCTCCTCAAAAGCCACAGAGCCAATTGTAAAGAATTTTCATACAGAGCCTCCAGGGGCTGAGGAAACGAAAATTTATTCAAACCGTCCATGTCACGTGACCAACATGGCAGCAATAGCCATATAACGTAAAAACTTTATTTTTCTCCAGAACCAATTGACCAACGGCCTTGAAACTTGGTATGTACTTGTAGCATTAGGTACTTAAGTACTACCGAGACTGTTCAAATGATGACCTTCGGTTGACCTCGACCTTTTTTACGGCAATGGCAAATATGGGAAAATGAGAGAATGTAAGATTTCACGGAAAGTTTTGAGGATTTTTGCCCAAGATTGTTCAAATGATGACCTTGAATTTAGCTTGACATTTTTTGACAAGGTCATTTGCATTTTGACGCTTTTGGGAAAATGCTTAGATATAAGAGTTCATGGAACTTGTTAAGATTTTGGTGCAAAAGTTAGTAAATACAGTCAAATAAATGAGTACATGAACATTTTTTAGCAATAGAGGTCAAGGTCATTGTTGGACCTTTAACCAATATGTCTCATGTTTGACAGTTTCTAACTATCACCTGAGCTGCAGTTGAACAAGGCTAATGCAGCCGACACTGAAGCCTCTTTTTGGGATTTATATTTTTCTATTTCAAAAGGATTTGTTTCAACCATATTTATGAGAAACGCTATGACTTTGATTTTGACATATTGAATTTTCCATTTTTGGATATTGATCTTCCCCGTTCTACCTCTTATGGGGTTTACATTATTCAACTTATTCGGTTTGCTAGAGTGTCTACTCATGTAACTGACTTCAATGCCCGTAATAAAATTTTAACTGCTAAGCTTCTCCAATAGAGCTATCTGTATCATAAACTTCGAAAAGCTTTTTCAAAACTCTATCGCGGACCCTATGTATTGATTTCTGAATTCAAGGTCGGATTAACAAGTATTTTGCAACAGGGCCTATCGGAACCAGAATTTTATGGTGACTTAGTTTATAAATTTAAAAAGAAATTGTAGGTAGCTCTGATTTTTCTGATCAGTTCAGAAAAATTGTCATTCGTTACAAACGTACTGGATATAACATAAATGTCATGCTGCAGTCTGCATGTTTAGTTAATACCTTTGCTTCCCTTTTTAATTGCACGCCGGTTGGTCAGGTATCAGACTCAGTGATGGGCCCGACATAAAGCTATTTAGTTTAGTTGGTTGGGGTCGGAGTTTGCCTCGTCCGTTACTTGGTTATTCGGGGTCTAACTGATAGTTTTCTTTTGCTCCGGTATTTCAGTGGTGTTGTCCGACTTCCAAGGGGTCTCCTGGTTTTGCTCTACGTTATTTCCGCCGAGTCCTCATCTCTGATTCATCATAGGTCTTATACGCGATTTGTTTGTTTCCGATGATGTTTCATTGATGGGTTAAGAAACCTTAATGCGGACCAAACAGCTAACTAAAATTACTAAATGTTTCGAACCACTGTAGAAGCAGGGGGCGAGGTTTGGTACCAGTAAACGTGTTAAAGCCCCCAGTAATCCTTTGCTGACCGTTTCAAGGCGATACTTCTGTTGTGGTTCCTTGATGTTACATTGTGCTATGTCCGCTTGTCTATGTTCTTTGGCGGTTTGGTCACCTGTTTTGCTATCCAATCTGCCTTTTATTTTGTTTTGTTTTGTAAGTTAAAAATAGATAAAAATAGATGTTGATGCTGTTTCTGAATAGGGTGGCTAAATGACTACCTGTTTCGGAAAGAGCTGCTCATCCGGTTTACTGTGTGTGTCTTTCGTGAACTTGTGTCAATTTTTCCGTGTGTGTGTGCCTCTTTCCCTATTGGTTTTGAGAGCGGGATGTGGGATTTGATTGTATTAATTCCTAATCATTGCCTATCTTTTTACTGTGTTCAAATGATGGCCCCTGTTTGACATTTGACCTTTTTACTCAGGTGAGCGATTAAGGGCCTCATGACACTCTTGTTTATATAAACTTATTTAAGTTTAAACAATATTTTATTTAAAGGTAGGTTCCTGTACTTTGGAATGCATCATAATTTTGATGATCTTTCATCAAAGTTGTAGGAAAGCACTTATAAAAGGGAATGAATAAGTCTCACTAAAAAGTGTAAATCAAAAAAATATTAGAAAAGTTGTTTTGCAAGGGATTTCCTAACTCTGCTTCGCACACCAGTTAGCGCTATTTTTAGTTTGCGCCACAAATAGATAACGCAGCTGAGGTCATGCTGCATTGCATTTTGGGATAGTTTTAACCCATCCACCATGCCAGGACCTCTAGGAGAGCTCACGACAAGGGAAAATTGACCTTTGGAGAATGGCATCAGAAACTGCGCACTTATAGACATAATAAACATAGTTATTTTTAGAACTGGAATTCCAAAGAAAGAAAATAAACCAAAAGGGAAAACGACTATTTTCTTCAACATCTGACGAGTTTCTCAGCAGCAACAAATTCAGAAAAATAAGAGAATTCAATATTGCTCGGAAAAAGACGAAATTATTTTGTGGACATAATTGTTATCGCTAGTACAGGAACCTACCTTTAAGGTATTTAAACATTACGTAATATATTAATACAATATAGGATTAGAAAACAAGCATAGAGCTTATAGATTCTTATCCTTATAAATACTTTTTAACAGCAGTAAGTCAGACATTTTGGTTTCTTAACCGAGGAAAACAATACAAAAGACGGCGTCTGCTAAGTTTTAGGAAGATATGACATGTTTACTTTAACGTATTTGTACAGCATTTTTAATTGTCTATTCAAAAGGCAATGCTTATAATCTATTTGGCTTGTTTTCGAATCCTTTCATATGACTACTGTATGAATTGATTATATATGTTTATATGATGAATAAAATACTGTTTAAACTAATTGCCTATATTCTAGCGCACTCTCTAACTACTGCTACTGAATGTGACAATTATTAAACATTTTACCCCACTTTGATCCGTTAGACATGCTGAGAAGTTTGATAAAACAGAACATTTACATGCTTTATGACGATGACAAATTATTTCTCTGACATGTAGGACAGCATCAGATACTCAATAAATTACTCTAGAAAGGATTCCGAGTTGTTAAATGACATATTATCGATATTAAAAATGTTTTAGAGATTTTTTAGTTTCATAGCATCGCATCACCACAGTGATCGATCCATCATTTTGTTACGGTAATAAAATGTTAGAAGACGGACTTGGTGTCACCGATAAAACTGCGACTTAAAATAAAATACCACGATAGACAATGACATTCAGATACTGCCATATACATTTGTACTTTATTTTCATTCTGTTTATACCTGGTGGACTCGTCTGTCCTTACATATTGGACGAGTTCATTAGTCAATTAAGGTGTGTCTGGCTTAGTTTAGATTTTTTATTTTTGTTTCATTTTAAGGAGAAATACCAATTTGTCTTGAGCAAATAGTATAGACCCCAATCAGAGGCCGCTATTTTGTCGCGTCTGATCTGGGTCTGCACCGTATGCCAAGGTCTCTTTTATGAGACGCTAGGCATAAATGGGTTACAGTATGAAGAGGAGAAACATATAAACAGCCTCATTTAAATACACACGCCTGACAATCAGTCTCATGCGGAACCAGCGGTTAAGCAAAGCAATCCGTTAGATCGCTTACCGGTGAGTAGAAGAGGAACCGAAAAAGGTAAACAAACGATAATCGTTCGTGTAAGAAGACCATTTATTTTCTTAGAAAATCTTCTCTTTAAAATATGAGAATGCTATTTTGTTGCTAAAACATTGTTTTTTTTGTATGCCGAAGGATTTGCTGAAGCGTTGTCTTGTTTTTGTCATTATTATTCCCTCCTCTGAAACACCTGTTCGGACTGGATTATACATGAGGTAAGCAACACATTTTTCCGCTAAATCTGACATTTGTGTACATATGATCTGCAAATTAGACGGTGCGCGGATATTTCAAACGGAAAGTGAGGTATGTAATACCTTTACATTTTGCTAGAACTAAGAATACATTTGAAATGCATGCATAATTGGTCTCGAAAGTTTGGTTCCGCATGTAATTATTGAAAATAAGAAGAAAATAATTTCACAGATAATTTTATTTTCAACCTGTAAAATGTGCAGTAATTTTCTGCCCAGTATAATTCTGGAGTTTCTAAAGTTGACAAATGCAGGTCTGACGGATGATATTTGCTTGAAACCAGACTGCAAGAGAAATCAAGGAACACTGCTTTGAGCCAGTATATGTTGATCATTATGCATTGATTACGTCATTGGAATATAAAATGAGTCCACATAATATCTGTTTAGCTTATTTCAACACTTTTGGTTTGCCTAGGGAAAGTCTCTTTGTAAATTTTTCATAGTTACGCATACGATTGCTCGGTTCAGCATTGGACTTTGTTCAAACTTCACAATTTCTTTTGCTTAAAGTAAGCTATGAACGTCTCAAACTATGCATGGATCACTATTAACTTAGTTTCGCCAATACTGTTTCTTCTTATTTGTCTTCTGATTTGTCTTCTGGTAAAAATAACCCCCGAAAACACTCATATGTCCTGCTTCAGTATCATAATAATGGTATTAGATTAGTACTGAAGTAAATCCTGATTATGTCATATTTACATGTACTTTGAGTGAATAAAGTTACTGTCTGTCTGTCTGGTAATTTACTGACTGTTCTTTATTGATTAACGTTGATCAGTTTATTTAAGTTTCAGTCGCAGTAAGTCTCTACTGTTTTGTGCAAAAATGCACTTCGGGGTAAATATAGTTTATTCGATTCCGTCATCGATATTGATGGCTTATCGTTGATCAAAATGAGGGAAAACTAACTAAAGATATGACGTACACTTACTGAATGACATTTAGGTTTCTGTATGTAGTCGTCTTGCTGAAACCCCCATCCACGTAAATTACGTGAAATTATGGACGGGTATCCAATAATAAATTTCTTGATCATGTTAAATAATACAGTCAAACTTCAATGGTTCGAACCTGTTGTCTCGTCAACCCTGCCTGACTAGAACTCCTTCCTGAGTCCCTAGAGGTTACTTTAAGTAGGAACTAAGTGGATGGCTAGAACTGCCCCTGGCTTGAACTAATTTTCATGGTCCCAAGCTTGTTAGAGCCATTATAGTTCATTGAAGAGAAAAAAATGTCATTTTTATACTGATTGAAGAAAAAATAGAGCTAAGAAATCTGAGAAAAATAGAAATAGCAATGACTTTTTTACTTTGCTCGAGGCAATATGGAAAAATACGGCGTGCATCGAAAGGTTCTTTTATAATGGCTTGCTACAAAAGCCAGGAGGTATCGGCACTTCACCGCCTTTCATTGAGTATTAACACGGAAGGTAATGCTTCAAACTGAACTCCGCTGAAATATGTTGAAAACGAATCTGACCATTTTCCAGTAGTCAGTTTGCAGTTTTCGTGGTCTATGGATGGGTCACGGGTAAAATTTTTGAGTTTTGCACAGGTATTTTGGCTCTGTGAATGCATTTGTAGGTTTTCCTGAAAATCTTATTAATGCGATAAGGCGTGCCCATATACATGTAATACACACTTTCAAATAATATATTTACAAAACTTAATACTTTCATTACTGTGTGTGTATTAAAATTCTCGTAATGACGTTAAACCACACAACCCAGCGGAACGTATCCAGTGTTTTTTCCTCACTATTTTGGGAATGGTGCCGGTGCCCACAGAATTGGGAAAAACCGCGTCGTATTCTCCTAAATTTGGAATTTCAAAAACATCTTTATTGGCTCAAGTGGTGGGATAGGGGACATGGACCTGTATATTTTATATCTAAATTCAATTATAACTATATATCTGCCAGTTCTCTAAGCAAGCAAATAAATTGATGCTTGTAAAGTGGTCCCTAGAAAAATTCTTCCTGCAATTCGGAATTTTTCGACTTGCAGTTGGGAAAAAGATACTATTTTGAATTGGGACTGGTGCCTTTTACGGACACCACTTATTTGGAGGAAAAAATCACTGGTATCCATAGCCGCAGTAACCGGGCACCGTTCGTCTGTCCAGCTTTCGTTACTACATCTTTACCGAATCTAAAGTATTGATAGTCAATTTGAAACTTAGAAGAAAATCTAACTGAGATTAACCCTTAACCCCACGATCGCGCAAACTGTCAGTAAGGGGTAGCCTGTCAGGAAACCCCACTTTTATAGGCTGTCATATGCAGAAGGGGGTCTGCTTTTTACCAAAGCAAGGTTTTGCCCACATCACTAGTTTGTAGTTTGCAAACACTGAAAACACGTTAAAATTTTTAAGATTTTTTCTTCAATATCATCTTTTCAAGTGACACCATTACCTAGTTGATCCGATTATCTGGAAAGTAGACCTCATCCATCTAAACTTTTTCTGTTGATAAATGTTCATCAATTATACCGGGTCTCAGACAAGCAGTCACTTTCCATCTCTAAAGCATATACCTGGGGCTGAAAGCTTGTATTCTTTGTTAAGTGTCTTGGTCGGTTTCCGGTTGATTGTGTTAGCTCCCTGTATGGACGTCGATGGACCTTGGTAACTTCCAGAACAGCAGCACACACCTTGTTACAGCTGAGTGAAAATATCAGTCAAATCGATCAGTTATTGGCTTCTGTGGTATGGGTACCCGCATGTTTAGGGTCCCATGAATAACTTATGTGGCAGGTAAAGGGTATTATGGATATACTGAGACCAAGACCATCTTACTTGACCAAAATTATCTGACGTATGTTTAGAAGTATTTAAGCGTGCTTTTAATTCAAGCGCACAATCCCTTCTGAGCAGATAATAGTTGTCCCCATGTCAATTTCAATACTATTGACCTCTTGGTGTTCAAATTGACCGCCGATTAATATTCGTTGAGGGCGTAGTAACAAAAGCATGCATTTTCTTGAAAATGAATTTTTAACGCGGTTATATAAGGAAAGTGTCTTGCTGCATCGATAAGATTTCTCAGAAAGTGCAAATGCACGCACAGGGCCGATTTATCTGTGCAGGACTATTTCCCTCTTTCGGTACTGAACTTGGAGAACAAATGTAATATATCAAACACCACTTAAAACTGTACATATCACTTGGTCTCAACAAAAAATGTAAACAACTGATAGCATGACATTCTCCAAATTTTCGCAATACCTTTTCTTGAGAGAAAAATCTGATACGACTGAATTACTGCTGAAAAACGTAAAATCGCAAGTCATCCATCCACCAGTTAAATTTTAGGCCCTTCTAAACATTTAAGAGTGGCTAGTCTCACAAACGATTTTATTCAAATGGTTGTCGTAAGAAAGTAAGAAAAACATATCTTCCTGGCTAAAGGAAGGTCAGACAAAACTAAATTATCTGCCAGAAAAGATCCTTAGAGTTGTAGGTTTAATGATACAACAGCTTTTCAATGCTAAACGAGCTGACCAAACTGTGCGCTGTCGCAGGTTGACCGATGTTTTCGTGGTTCATATATAAATCAGGCTGCCTCGCAGCTAAATCAGGCACTCAAGCTCATTTGATATTCTATACATTCCAATGCTCACCCGAACATTCTCATGCGCAACCACAAAATTTTTGACATAAGCCTCCCATTCAAATGAAAAAAATCAAAATTTTGTTAAATCGTGTTAATTATTCAAATGTTATCTTAGAAATTTTAATTCAGCAAGCATTTAAAACCATTGAAACAGTAAACACCAAGTACTTTAGGGAATGGGATAAACTTTTTTCTTTTTTTTTTTCTTTTTTTTTTGTTAAAACATAATGTCCAACTGCATAGATCCTACAAGTCTCAGCTGACATCTACCAAATGTCAAACAAAAAAACAGCATAAAATTTATGTCATAAAACAGACTAAAATAGGCAGATTGATGCTGACATATTTCCTTCTATTTTTAATGATTAAATGCTGAACCAAAACATTTCGCCCCTTTCAACAATGATTTCAGAAAAATGCTTGATACCTGGTCACTGAAACATCGTTGTTGATGACAGACATTAATTATTACATTGATATGCAATGATGAATTCGGATGCTTTTTGCTCGTTTTAGAGCAGAAAATGTTGTTATTTTATGACCTTGATCGTGTTGAACAGACATTTCGGAGGAGGGGACAAATATCAAGAAAACCGCGGAACCAATTATAGAATTATTTGGTGTGTTGAAGGAGCAATGCTTAAGTAACAAAATAGCATTCATAGATTTTGGATATCTCTCCTATCATTCTGAAAAAACATTCTAAAATCTGACTGAGTAAGTATTGTTTACCTTTTTCGGCTCCTCTTCTACATCACCGGAAAGCGATCTAACGGATTGCTTTGCTTAACCGCCGATTCCGCATGAGACTGATTGTCAGGCGTGATACAGATGTCTCATAGTTTCTGTGAATTTGGACATATTAATAAAATTATTTGACAAGAAAAAAAAGCCTCTAGGTCTCCCAAACTGCATGACAACATAAATAGAAGAGAATGACATGATGAATATTACATTGTTTTAGATCTGAAAACAAAGAAAGTATCTGTTGCTGTCGTGGTGAATAGAAACACTTTGATGATTTGGTTAATAGGTTTTTGATAATCCCAGTTTCGGTGGATTAAAAATGACAATAAGATATTTCCCCTATGGGTCTCAGTCTAACAGCAGTAAAAAAAGGAAGTTTTTTTTGCTGTTGATAATATTGCAATTATGAACGCGCAGTTTTCTACAAGTCATTCACCGCCATATATTATTTGCTTCTAATACCGCCACGCATGTAGTTTTATGATTTATAAGTGGAGTGATAAACAATTTGAATTTCAATTTGACAAGTGCTCTATTTTTGACATGGTTATGATATCAAATATTTGCGTGCGATTAAGAGTTTGTATATTAAATGAAAAGCTCGATATGCAGTTTGACGAACAAAAAAAACAACAAAAAAAACAAAAAAAAAACAAAAAAAAACAGCGAGTCAGGGTTGGTGCAACAATTTGTCTCTGTTGTTTCTTTGTTCCATTTTTTTTTTCGTATTTGTCGATTTTCATTTTAACATTTTTTTCTAGATTAAAACATTCTGATCTGATATAAGTGTCAACTTTTGTGCTATATTTGGTTTATATTAACGTCTTACACTTCCACAGCATATCGGATTTTCTTCCAGTAAGAAATTCCGTTATCTAAACCATGACAGATTATAGTGGGCTATGCTACAATCATACTGTCATTTTGCTTCCTCAGAGACGCCGTTTATGTTATTGTTATTGATCCAAGTCTAGTATTATTTACTTTATTTCCCATACTTCGACACTGCACTTCTTTAATTGGGAGAACTTTACAATATATATCTCAGCTTTGACGGTTAATGGCAGGTTCCGAAGACATGAAGCTGAAATAAAACATATCGCGTCTATAGACAATGAAACGAATTCTAAAACACGCAGTATCTACAGTATTTATGTTATTAAACTGAAGGCCAAGGCATTAAAGAGATGCCGTTTTCGTTTCATGCACATTCCTTCAAGATGCAGTCTCTAGAACACTTACGTTTAATAAGACTGGAGTTAAACTGAAGGCAACGATATTTGGTCGTCATGTTTGCTACTCCGAAAAGAGATACAGTTTTCTTAAATGCAAGGTCCTTCAAATATATCACTGTTTTTACTATCACTTGTTTCCTACCTTTGCGCTGTCTTGTTATTATTATTATTTTTTTTTGATACTTTAAAGGTGGTGCATAAATTGATTTCACGGGTGTTTTATGCGAAAGGTTCGCGCCACTGCCTGTTGTGGGGTTAATAAAACAACATACTGATATAAAATTCTGCGCAGATAGACGGGCAAACACCCTCATTACACTCCTACAGTCATATTCATTTGTTCGGCCTCAAGACCACCCAAAACCTAATTTTCTTGGTTTTTTGTAGATGCAGCTGTTTTTCTTATAATACAACAAAAAGAAAAGACATTAATGCTAAAAATATAAAAATTCAGTTAAGCATAAATAGTGAGTCTATAAAAGGTAAAGGTTGCCCATAGCCTAATAGCCGTAGGGGCAGTGGGGGTTAGAGACCCACTATATCCTGGGCATAGCTGACGAAAATAAAAAGTATGCAAAGACCAGGAACTGAAACAATCAAAATCCAAATCCTGCCCTCAAACCATAGTTGGAAACAACTAAGATTACAAATAATCAAGATACAGAGAACATATGGCCAACCGAGTGAGCAGCTTTTTCCCAAAAGGTGGCCACTCAGCAACCCAAACCGAACCAAAAATAATAAGAACATACATAAGGTAAAACATCACAGAAACTCTGACACCAAAAACAGGCAACAGAGAACCACAACAGAACTACCGCCTTGGAACGGTCAGTAATGAATTACTAGGGGGGGGGGGGGGGGGGGGGCTTAGATCGATTTTACAGGCCCAACCTCACCCTCAGTTTCTGAAGTGGTACAAAACATTTAGTTGGTTGTTCGGTTCGCATGATAACCCTCTAACTCGTCAATGAATCATCACGGTAAACACATAAGAGCCCATCCCTCTCCCTCTCCTTTCGCTGCCTTATCCTTCCCTGATTCGAAAAAGGTACCCATTTACTGCTGGGTTGACAGAGAGAGTTTTCCAGTCACGGCGACAGTGAGCCGCGAACTCCCGACCTTACGGTGACTTTCTGCGCAATAGCCGAGCCACTCTAACCACTCGACTACGGCGCCTCTCTAAGTCTATACTCAGAGGCAAAAAAATCACTTTTTGAATTCCCATATTTTACTTATAATAAATTATAAAAATGTAGAAAAATAAACAAAAATAACAGTTACTTAAATATACCTCCATTTCCCTTTCTTCAGTTATTAATACATACAATTAGGAGAGAGTATATTAAGTATAAGTATAAACGAAACTATGCCGAATTTAGTGCGACAGACGCGCGTTTCTTTATCTAACTACTTCAGTGTCGGTAAATCCCAAAAGTTTAAAAGAAAAAAGGTGATGGACTGGTCTCAGAAGACAACGAGCAGCCCTCTCAGAGCCACACTTACTGACGCATTCCGCAAGACACAGTAGCTGCAGACATCAGATAAGAGACGCCTGCGTATTAAATCGCGATTTCAGGCGTCTCCCACCCAGCCACCTCTACTCTTGTGTTTCGAGCAACGACACAGACAAGGGCATCAATAAGGAAATGACATCAGGTCACAACACCTGGGACAAGCAACTCCAAGGCGAAATACACAATACAGCCGAAACTAGAACTCGTTCATGCCTTTCCTAGTCATCAGCAAGTTCGATCAAGTTCCAATAAAAATATAAAGTTGCAATGCCCAACATCTTCCCCATTTTATGTCTATCTGAACATTTTTCGGGTTTTTTTATCAAGAGCATGTAACTTTGAAGTGAAATTCCGATCTGGTCCAAAGTCGAATTCATCCGAGATTGTAGATTGCCTCTTTTGGTTATTCGCAAGCTTCCTAAAGTTGCCATCGAAAATAAATGGGCTTAGCCTGGGCCAGTGTCAAATATTGTCATTTAAGATGGACAACGGGTCAAGCCTATATACTATAAGCTCATCTCAGGTGAGCTAATAAATAGGGGAGACCATGATGAAATTCAAACGAAATCATTCTGAAAGAAATGAAGCTTCTGAAGCAAAGAACACGACATAGACACAGTAGACGATAATATTTTTATTAAATCTCATCGGATGCAAAAAAATAATGTGCAACACTGTGCACGGCTTTAGCACCGGTTTCAGGCGACCAATATTTTCAACACAGCTTTGAATGAGATCAATAGTCCTAAAGGATCAGATCAGTCAACTAGACAACGAAGAAATGCGGAAACTACTTCAAGCACGAGAGAGCTGGACTGGAATGACAACTGCTGGATTATGCCTTATGAGCGGTTAACTTCGGCGGTTAACTTCGGCAAACACCACCGGGCCCCTGTTGCAAGGGACGAATGTCGTAAATATTGTATTAAAGTGGACTATTCCATTTATAGTACTGCCACGTTTGTGAACGCTTTACAGGCTGCTTGACATCACTTTGAAACGTGGCTATAAAATCATTACCAAACGCCATCACTGAATTATATCTAACCGCCACCTGAGTGCACAAGGTAAACTTTTGTATCAGGCTGCAAAACTCTGAGCACACCAAATAGTGATTATATTGACGATTAAATCCCTATGGTTTTACAATGTAATAAACAACTTGCAAAACTAATGTCATTGTTATATTAGTTCCGTGTATGTGATAAATCGTACTGCTACTAACGGACAGATTCATTGAAATCCGGTCTGCTAGTTTCTTTGGGTTGTTCATTCATTTAAAACGGATTTAAAACGGTTCGTCTTTTTAATCTTTTCAGGATCTATTCATCTCTTCTTAACTCAGCTGTTACATTTCATTTTTAAACATTTATATTATGACTGTTTTTAAACACATAGTCGCAGGTATATAGACAGCCATCAACATCAATTTTATGACAAGGATATTTCATAATTTTCTCCGACGTATTATAATTTTTATTCCCAGAAGGGTATCATCATGAAAATTTTCCTGCATCATAGCAACACGAAACGTTGATATTTGTTCCACCTTTGTTTCTACATGTTCCTTTTTGAAACGTTTCACACTTTCATAGAATTATATCTTTTTTCTTCTTACAATACATTTCTTTATCTAACCGTGACAGATTATAGTAAGCTATGCTACAATCATATTGTCATTTGGCTTCCCCAGAGACGCTGTTTATGTTATTGTTATTGATCCAAGTCTAGTTCTATTTGCTTTATTTCCCGAACTTCGGCATTGCACTTCGTTAATTGGAAAAACTTTGCAAAACCTTGTCTGTTCGTTGACAGTTCAAGGAAACGTTTCCAACACAAACAATTCTGTGTATGGATTTGACACAATTTGAAAACAAAATCCGGAAACTGTTAGAGATTCGCCCTTGATTTCAACTTCTTTAGACTGAGACAACAAAACAAAAATGCTAGATCTGTCTACGAATTGGTCCCGTTTACTGCAGTTATTTGCATGGCTTTTCAACCTCTGCGTTATACATTAATTTCATAGAGCATGAGCATATAACCTACATATGACCCACAAGAAAACGTATAAAGCGTAGAATGTCCAAATATTAGCTATCACATGATTAAGTTTGATATCGCGCTGATGTCTTTCAAAAAGATAAACGAATATAACCAAAACCGCCAGAGTCACTAAACTCAACCAATGAAAGACCCCGAAAAAATTCGGAAGAAACTCAAACTTTAAAACGGAGAACTACATCTACGATAAGAGACATTGCAGTCCAACAACAGAAGAACCGTACATACAAAACAATAGCATAAAAAGCATCCACAATACATGAAACATGTAAAACATGTAGCTGTACCTATTTACTAGTTCAAACCACAAATCAAAATGAATAGTTACCGTAAAGCAATAGCGATACCAGTTTCGACAAAATAAGTAAATACACCGTTTTGGCAACGCAGTAACTGTTCTCTATGTACGGTCGGATTAGCGTCTTTTTATGTGCAGCTGAATTACATAGGTTCAAAATAAACGTTTACCCTTCATAAAACTCACAAATTATGTTCAATGGTGAAACTCATAAATGATGTTCATTGGTGAAAAAAGAATTCATGGAATTCGCCTATGCAGAACTATCGAAACGCATAAATGGTTTCAATAGCAATGTCTTTAACCTCCCAGTGTGGTTAGTGCCTTTATTGATTGTTTGCATTCCACGTACATTGGATGGACACTGCGAAGTCTACAGCTGAGTGGATTTTACAAAGCAGTTTGAATCTGCAGGCTAGTGTCAAGGACCCCACCCTCTGCTTCTAAAAATGCGTTTTCTGTGTAGATAAGATTCAGTCCTTACAATGATAACGACGTGCACTGTATTGTTATGGACATATTACCATTTTTGTTAGATCACATTTGCGTTGACGTAACCGATTATTTTATGACGGAGAAAAAATCTGCTAATCCCCTATGAACAGATAATTATATTTGGGTTAATAAAACAGTTGGAATCATTCGTTAAACCAATGTCCGTATTAGATCATTGCCCTTTTACACCTCAGAAAAGAACCAAAAAAAAATTGTGAACCTTGGAAAATCATCCATCGGCTTCAGCTCTGGTGCACATTTTATTAGACTTTACCATGCCTGACGGAGACACCAGTTTCGTCTCTGAGTAAGTTGGATTTATTTTCACATTCCTGAAAGCAGATATAAAAGAGTTTATCATCACAGCAGGGAAAATGTACGTACATAGTGTATGTAATCAGCTGTCCCTAAGGTTTCCAAGAGGTGAAAATTGCACATATTACTTAACCTGTGCATGAAGAAGTTTCATTATGAAAATATATTTTGACAGAATTAGAATGTTGCACACTAAGCCATTTTCTGAGGCTTTTGGTCGTTAAATACATGGAAACAGTGCATACGTTATGTAATAAGCACTTCCTGAAATTTCCATGGAATAGTCTACGCTTATGTGGAAGTTTAAATCACTGTTTGCCGTGGATTTACTTAAAATCACTGTTTGCCGTGGGTATACTGTTTACTGTGCTTCCTGCTGAATCTACTTAAGGACTGGCATCGAGACCAGAGAACCAAAATCAGCACTGAGGCGCTGATGTTACAAGTTGTGTTTTCGGGCCTTCTGTCATTAAATAAAAATAAATCAGCTTGTGATCTGGCTGTCTAAACATTTGAAAACAAATTTAATTTTCTTGTAAGTTCTGGTTAGTAAATAATTCGATTAACACAAATCATACTCTGTATATACTCATACTGCTTCTGAAGTTAACTTGCGGAGTTTGTGTCTCTCAGTCAGTCCGCTCTTCTACACCCTGTTTCAAATAGGAAGACTTTGCTGATAAAGAGAATCTACTCACAAGCAAATTGTTGTCAAAGGGTTATCGCAGAGCGAAATTTGTGTCAACTCTTAAAAAGTTCTATGGGAGACACCATGGCCTCGTTGAGCCCTATAGTGAGGCGGTTTCTAAACTTATTTCCGATCTGATGGCGACGGCCGAAACATAGTATGGCTTTCACTTACCGGACTTTCATTTTCACTGACTTGTCCATCAGATATAAAGACATTAATGGGTGTATTATAATAGGCAGGTAATGCTTACTACTTGTGAGCACCTGAGCACACTGCTTTTTGCGGTCCATGTCTGTATATCTAAATGTTTCGGATTTGTCGATGTTTATATGGATCATATGAGTTCGGGCTTATAGTTTTGGTACTTAAACAGCTCTGCTTAAAGCCATGATATTGCTGACTGAACTGTCAATTTTTCAATCCTCTTGTATTGTTTTACTGATTGCGTTGCTTGTTCATGCTGCTATTTACCGATGGATGTTCAATTTGATTGTTTCAGTTCCTGACTATTGCATTTTTACACTTCTTTGTATTATATCAATAACGTTCGCAGTTATAGGGGGCTGGTAGTCAAGCACACCCCGCGACGCTAAACACTCTTACCGCATTATGAATCATATTACAACTGTATCACAAGGTAAACAGGAACTGGTTCGTACGACCGCTGTGTTTACATGTCATTGTCATTTTGGGGGCCGAAAGTCA
Source organism: Ctena decussata (assembly GCA_963989385.1). Lineage (NCBI taxonomy): Eukaryota > Metazoa > Mollusca > Bivalvia > Lucinida > Lucinidae > Ctena > Ctena decussata. The sequence goes on along the minus strand of OZ022505.1, from coordinate 2,896,642 downwards.
TGTCTATAAATGAATGTAAGGCGTATAACGTTTCAGAAAAGCCCTGTTTCCTTTTCAACAGTTGGTTCCGAGTGGAAAGAAAATCGAATTCTCCATTGCGCATTTGTTTTACTGCGGCATCTCACAGATTAGCTTGGATGGCCCCCACAGACGAATATTTGTAATTTGATGACATAATGGTCTTCGATTAAAGTGAATCGGTTCACATTTAGGGAAGCGCGGAAGTCTTCTATAATACCAGTGAATCATCACAGTAGACATATGAATCAAGAAATAACACTGTGATGAAACAAAGATGAGAACAAAAAAATCACTGACACTGAAATTCTGAAGCGAATGAAACCAACAACTACGCCGATAAACACGAAAGCGAGTCCGAGCAAAGACAACGTCATGAGCAGTCAGACCTTCTCTAGAGTTCTAGAAGGAAATACGTCTGAGGGTAGGTTTTCTTATAATCAATTAAACCAGTAGACTATAGACCTACATACAATAAAAAATAGTTTATCCGACTCCCAAGGAAATGTCTCTTATTTACGTATTCGGTATTGGGGAATAGGATCACAATGAAATTGCCTAGCGGGAAATTAACTTTCTCTAGTAAAAACAAGAACAGGAATGTAGAGTCAGAGATTCTGAATGCAGCAATGACGTATTATCTGATTGGCAGTGAGCTAGGAGCTTATGATCCAATACATATTCAAATTGTGCTGTAACAGAATAGATGTGGTTTATTCAAAACATTTCTGCCAATATGCAAAAGCTTTAAATGGAAATGGCACCACTTGACAGTTTAAAAACCTCTGAAAGAAGAAGATATAAGATGCACGAATCACAATAAAGAACGAAAACGCGAGTCTGGTTTTATTGAAAAGTCAAAAGTTCAGCAATTTCAGTCTAATGTAATGGTGACGGCTGGTCAAATCTCTTTTAATTTTTACGAGTATTGTATATAATATACGATTTTTGTTTAAATCATTTCCCTTCCATACGGAAGGGCCATAGCTTATATCATTTGACCGAGAAGAGGGTAAATAAGTCAATAAACTGGTCAATAGGTGTTTATGTTTCGCGTCATGATTATATAGACGGCACTATGGAGGGGCCTAAATTGACAGTAGCTTCTTTAGTAGGACGCCAACGTAATGGACCGAATATCAGCCTTTGATGGTCACTATTTTTTCATCTAAATGAAAAAAACTGTAAAACGTTTAAATAATGCAAGCAATTAAAATATGCAATAAAATGTATCTCTCAGGCTCATATGTATGAGGTACGGAAAGAAAATACTTCCCTAGGCATCGCTGCTAAGTATCACTCGGCAAACTCCATGCCAAACATTAATTCTCGGGACGAATTTAACTCACCACAATATGACCTATATACAGAAACCTATATACAGAACAAGAGTATTCAATGGTAGGACAACAATTAAGAATTCGATAGTTTTACTTGACCTGGCTAGACAGTGCCATAACAAAGTAAAAAGATAGGCAATGAACAGGAATTAATACAATCACATCCCACATCCCGCTTTCAAAACCATTAGGGAAAGAAGCACACACACACAGAATACAAATTTAAAGAGTAACTACACTTCAGGAACTGACTGAATCAGATCCCAAACCCTATCCCCAACATCAAAGGGAAAATTGACAAAGACATCCCTGCATACAATAAATTACAAGTAATAAGCCGAGTCAGCAGCTCTTTCCCAAATAGGTGGCAACTCAGCTATCTTTACTGAACTGAATAGTTTAGACCAACAGAAGGGTTACAACAAACTAAGCAAATTATACGATAAACATTTAACAACTATTTTTACCTATTTTCTATTTTAATTATAGAAGGTTAAAATGAGAACATAACAAACTAAACAGCACCGAACTAAAACAAATGCAACCGCTACGAACGTACCGCCTTGGGACGTTCAGTATTAACTACTGTGGGGGGGGGGGGGGTTAAACCGGTTTTAATGGGCCCAAACCTTCACCCTCACCCTCCGCCACGGTGCACACAATTAGTGTTTCGGTTCGTATGGAGGCCCCCTAACTCATCAGAGAGTCATCACGGCCAACAATTATAATTAAGAAAAGACTGTGATGAAGCAAGGATGAGCACTCGACAGCCATAACGTGTTGAGACACCTGGAGATCCCTGGGGCGTCAGCAACACCACTGGAACACTGGAGCAAATGAACACTACCAGTTGAACCCCGGTGGGCCAGGAAACAGACAAATATCCGGCCCCAACCAACTAGTATATAGCTTTATGTAGGGGCTATCATAGAGTCTGAACCCCGACCCACCGGCGTGCAATTAAGATGACAGCAAAGTTGTCAACCGTGATTGGGTTAACCACCTAGCATGCAGACTGTCGCCTTACATCTATGTTATAGCCAATGCGTTTAAATCGCATGATAATATTCTTAAATTGATCAGGAAATTCTGTTTTCCCTACGATTTTGCGTCGTTGATATACTAAGTCACCATAAAATTCAGGTTCCGATAGGCCTTGTTGCAAAAGTGACCTTAACCCTGTATTATATTTAGAAAATTCAAAGTGTCTACGATAAAATGTAGAAAAAGCTTTCCGAAGTTTATGATACCGATGCCCCTGCTGTAAAAGCTTGGCAGTCAAACTTTTGTTTCGAGCATTGAAATCAGCCAAATGACTAGACACCCCAGCGAAGCGAACAAGTTGAGAAATGTTAACACCATAAGAAGTGGTGCGGGGAACATCACCACCCAAGAAAGGAAAATTAACAATGTCAAAATCAAAATCATCGCGTTTGTCATAAATTTTAGATGAAATAAATCCGTCTAAAATTGATAAATGTAAATCCAAAAATGGGGCCTCGGTATCAGAAGTATTTGCTTGTATTCAACTGCAATTCAGCAGGATAAATTTGACTAATCATTCCTTCAAAATAAGGATTGTCAATATTTAAAAGGGCGTCCAAGTATCTAGAGGTTGAGTTAAATGCGTCAATGACATGCGCTTGAGTATCATCAGAAAGAGACATTATAAAGTCTCTTTCATAGCAAAATAATAACATATCTGCTACAAGAGGAGCGCAGTTAGTACCCATCGGAATTCCTACAATTTGTCTGTGTAACTTAGTACCAAATCTGATGAAAATGTTATCTAGAAGATATACTAAAGCATCATAAACATTTTGGCAAGACCAGATTTTAAACCTTTATTTGGTCATCGGAAGTAAAAAAAGCATGTTTATCATTACAAGCAAGATAAAGAGCACCCTCTTTCTGAAAAGTAGTCTCAATTCAATTTATCAGTTTCGTTTTTATTAAATTATGGGGCAAAGTTGTGTAGAGTGTAGAAAAATCGTATGTAGACAAACTAGACGCGCAATATCCTGTAGACTTCAATTTATCAAGAACCTCTGTAGAATTTTTAATTGACCAAAACAATTTTTTTCCTGACCGTTCGTTAACTTTTTCACAGTACCTAATTACATGAATTTTGATAGCGGTAAGGCAAGAAGTTAATAATTTGGAAAGTTCAGTAGTGGTACAAGCACTAGAATTAGCAGTAAACCGGGCTTTATATGGTCGTTTATGAGGTTTAGGTAACCACTATATCAAAGGAAGCTTGTCCTGCCGTTCCTCTACATTTACAGAGAACTTGAGGGCTATATCATTACAGTGCCTAAAGACAACATACTTTTCGTCTTCTGAAGTCTCTTCATAGTCCTTAGTGCCGCTAGGCTGATTATGTGATGAGTTATCATACGTTACAAACGTATTGGATTTAACATGAATGCTACATATTAAGTGGTTAACCAAATTGCACACCGGCTGGTCGGGACCGGAGCTTGTTTTGTCCGTTGCTCGGACATTCGGGATTCAGTTGGTGGTCTTTTTGCTCCGGTATTTCAGTGTTGTTGTTTGACACCAAAGGATCTCCAGGTGTCGAATAACGTTGTTTCTCTGATTCAGCATAATTTCTGTCTTATCCGTGATTTCTTTGTTTCCTGAAATGATTATTGATTGATTAGGAAACATTCATGCGGACCAAACAGCTAACTAAATGTTTCAAACACATGTGTGCTGGTTTTACATCTGACAGTTTTTATGAAGATGTGTTGATTAAACTGATAAAGTAACCTGTCGTTAAACGCAGAATATTCTCTTGATGTGTGTTGGTTTTAATTTCTTGTATTTGGCAATTATCTATTTTCCAATTTTTGTGCATGGGCGTGAGGCTATCCTAAATAATGTACAAAAAAGTCGAAGACTATTTGAACGCCGACAACAAAAATATTTGTAAAGCACACCTGAATTCTGATTCGGAATCCAAATATACAAAATCATGAATATTAAATGTACACCAATAAGCAGTTCCTCTCACATTAGGATGGAAGCACACAGGAAAGGCCACAAAGTGCTAAGAACAACACAATGATGACATAGACGAAAGAATGTAATTTAGAAACGAAGAATGAAATGCATATCGCATTTTCGATAACATATACCGTATTTTTTTTTCAGTTATTAAATGACGTTTCTCATCAAAAACAATCACAAAGGTCTAGCTCAGTCTTGTAAGACGGATCTAGGTCTTTGGGGTTGTTGAAAGAGAAAATCCCATTTTATAACTGGATAACACGATAATTGCATTTCTCTTTTGTTTCACTGTATGACTCCATCATTTGTGACTCCATCACATGTATTTTATCTATTTGTACAAATTTCTCAAATACATACGAGCGTACAAATACAAGTTACGGACATAAACTATTCACACAAGAGGGATTCAGAAGAAAGTCACAATGACATGTGTTTATTGTTTTGTCAGTTGTGTGTTTCGTTTCTCTATTTTTGTGTTTTTAGTGTGTAATCCAAATAAAGACAAGACGAAGTCTCAGTAGCTCTGATATGTACTTTTATTAAGTCGAGGAAACATACGTCAAATATACGGTTCACAAAAAGTAGGGGATATTCAGGTATGAAACATTGTAGCATCTACAACAAATGTGATATCCATATGAAACGCTAAATAATGATAAGATAAATATCTGTTAAGACACTTTTCGTGAAAGTTTAGATGATATATCCTGTCACGTGATCTGCATACAATTTGTTTCATACAGGGGGTCAGGACTAAAATGTGGTAAATTCGAACAAAAATTTATTCAAAATCTTCAACTAAGCTAACCATTTTATGCACTTTTAAGTTTTGTATGCTAAAATATTTTTTTCTTCTTCAAAACTGTTATGTTGGGAAGAAAACTAGAAAACAAAATTCGTACAGGTGCATCGAGTTCCCGAAAAATTTAGACGTTTATGGCCTGCACTCATTATTTTGTTGAAAGAGTGTGTAAACCCAATTTTCAATTTGTTAAATGAAGCATGACGAGTGTTTCTATGTAACTTTTGTAATCTGAAAACAATCTGTTTCCACACCAGATTCGTGTGAAATTTGGCAGTCGACCCCCTGTCTAACACGAATGACACGCAGGTCACGTGACAGGATATACCATCCAAATTGTAATGCAAAATGTCTTATCGAATATTTGTCTGATGGATACTTGCCGTTTCAGATGGATTTGGTATTTTTTCTAATTTATATGATTTTTAATAACTCAATATCCCATACTTTTTGTGAACAGTATAGCATTGTATTCTAACACAGTGCGCCTAAACTTTAAAGTAATGGACATATTTTAGTATTTTAAGCTGCTACACTTAACTGATTTGGAGAGCGTGAGTCAAAATTTTGATGTCAGAGACAATTACTGCTGGTTTTGAGGGTGCCGTGATAAAGTTCATTGACGTCAGAACAATTTTATCAACTATTGACACCCTTAGCTATACATCTCTTTGAATGTGTTTTAAATGACGTACAAACAATCAGAAGTGTCAAACATTTGACAGACCAGTTGCTTTCGGTATGTTTGTGACATTGCATTTGAAATTTAGAGCTTTTAATTTTCATTGCGTATAAAGAATAAAGCATTTGTTTTTGTTTCCCCATATCATCCAATTTGTTTTTCATTTCCATAGCCACATTTGTTTGTTGTACTTTACAACAGTTCAGGTCTCCAGAGTACACTAATATAAGATTACTCTGTCTCTATCAAATTAACTAATTCGCCTTAGAACAAAAATACTCACATTGTGTTTTGAGACACCAAAATAATTGGCATAGCCTTGGAGTCTACAGACAGTTTTTTGTCTTTCTTTCTTTTTTAACTTGTAAATTTGATAGAAAACGAAACGGACATAACAACATATGATATCGTAAAATAGGAAACAACAAAATCTAACATTATGAGTACACTTGTATTTGCTTTATTTGCACGCTGCAACTATGTGTCATAATCCTTGGGAAGCGAATTTTGTCTATGATTTGAGAACAAAATAAATCAAGCAAATAAGTCATTAAATTTATAGCCTTTCAGAGACACCAAGAATCAATAGGACACGCTAGGCATCTTATGACGTATGCAGTATTTACGTTAAGAAATATTCTTACAGAGTGCGCATATAGAAGCAATGGAAAGTTTTCGTGTTGCCGACGCCAATGTCAATTACTGCGTATTTTGCGGATGCTTTGATGAAGTTCACCTACATTAGATGGTGTAACGTCTTTTTATTGCTATAAAACGGCAGAAAAAGAACGTACATTTATCTGTTTTACACATCATTTGTATGTTCAGAAGAGAATTCTGTAATTAAGGCCATTGCAGTAACTTCTGTAAATGTTTAGAAACGGCAAGACAAAATTCCTACGATGTACTGGTTACCCTAAAGCACGATTTATTGCAAACTCAAGTTCTGGTTTTTCCTTTTGAACTTTCTGAATTATTAACTTCTGGACTCACTGCTGTCAAAAGTCATGCCATAAGTTTCTGTGAGAAAGTTTACAAAAGGTCAATAGTCTGGTTGCCAAGTGGAGATTTTGGGTGCAACCCCAAAAAATAGCCCGCACACAATTTTTTTGCACAAATGTGTTCACCAACATGTCCGTACACTGAAACTGAATGATGCCATCTTGGCATCATTGGGGAAATTAAACTATTCAAGATGGCGTCCAAGATGGCTGCCAAGGGATAAACTCCTCAATATCTTCTGAAGTATGTGGGCTAGAAATATACTTTTGGTGACAACATTTAGGTTTTCGAGGTCGTAGAATCGATTAAGAATGTCAGAAAGTATTTCAGACAAATCGGTTACAAAATGGCGGACAAGATGGCCGCCAAAGCATAAAAATCTCAATATCTTCTTTAGTATACGGGCTAGAAACATGATTTTGGTATCTGCATATAGGTTTTCGGGGTCAAGGAATCAATTAAGCAGGTTAGAATTTACTTTAAGGCACAAGCTTACACAAAATGGCGGACAAGATGGCGGACGAAGCGTCGATTACGGAGCTGAATGTCTTAAGAAATGCACTTTTTGATAGCATAATTCAGGCTTTAGAAAGTTTTTTAACCCGGAATTTTGAAATTAAAAGATCTATGTTATTTAAAAAGACGAAGTCATAAAGACCTCATTTTGCATCTGATAGTGCTATTACAAAGGAGCCATGATGATCCATAAGAGCCCAGTCCAGGTATGGGCAAACAGCCCCGTTTAGAAAATTTCAGTCGCAACGGAAAGACATTGACAGCTCGATAATTCATTGTTATTTTAAGAATATCGTTTTAATGGCTTTTTTATATTGAATTTCATAATTCCATGCATGTACTTTTTGGTAAAGTAAAATGATAGACAGAGATCAAGAACTAATACAATCAGACCCCACATTCCGCCCTAAAACATTAATACTAAAATGACAAATATTCGCGGAAGACAAGCATAGTAAATCGAATGAACAGCCCTTTCTCAGACATTCAGCTACCCCAGTTTGAAAACAACAGTAACATTTATTTTACCTATCTTATCATAGTTTCAAATAGGACAAAACAGAAAGCAAACTGGGCAGCTATAAGGTAACCATATTGCTAGAAGTAAAAAGTATGCAAAGACCAGGAACTGAAATAATCAAAATCCAAATCCAGCCCTCAAACCATAGTTGGAAACAACTAAGATTACAACTAATCAAGATACAGAGAACATATGGCCAACCGAGTGAGCAGCTTGTTCCCAAAAGGTGGCCACTCAGCAACCCAAACCGAACCAAAAATAATAATAACATACATAAGGTAAAACATCACAGAAACTCTGACACCAAAAACAGGCAACAAAGAACCACAACAGAACTACCGCCTTGGAACGGTCAGTAATGAATTACTGGGGTGCTTAAATCGATTTTACAGGCCCAACCTCACCCTCAGTTTCTGAAGTGGTACAAAACATTTAGTTGGTTGTTCGGTTCGCATGATAACCCTCTAAGACCACAGACGAGCGAACACAAGAACACGTAACATTGAGGAACCAAAAGGGAAGTTAACTAGTTTTACTTGGTCCAAACCCATGCCCTCTGCTTCTGCAGTGGTTCAAAACATTAAGTTAAGATTTGGTCTGCATGAAGGGTACCCAGCTGATCAATGAATCATCACAGACAGAAAATCAATCACGGATAAAACCTGTGATGAATCAAATATGAGGACTCGACAGAAACAACGTATTGCGACACCTGGAGATCCCTCCTAAACGACATCGATGAAATCCTTGAGCACAAGAAAAGCACCAGAAGAACCCCGAATGGCCAAGCAGTGGGGCAAAATTTTGATCTTGGCACAAAGGTTTTTTTTTACTTTGATTGCTTAGCTGAATTTAAGTTTAAAATTCCTTTTGTCCCCTGACTTTATAGATTTACTTCTTTTTCTGTATATTAGCCTTTAAGCAGGGGTAAATAACCCAGAAGGATAAAATTCCAGTCGTAACAGAAAAAATATCTTTACTTTGATCTTTTGCCAGGAGCTTAATAAAAATCACTTTCAGGTCTTTGATTTTATGCTGACATTATCTCAGTGTTACGCTTATATATATAGCATATGGTTAGTTAGCGTATGGGCTAGAAGCAGGAATAAACAACTTTTGGCGACAGTTTTAATCTGCCAGGAAACTGTATTGCAGTTTTGGAAAAATCCCTTTTTAGAGATGGTTCTAACTCTACTTGTAGATCTACCTTTTCTTTTCCAAATGCAAAGTCATTTATTCAGTTTCTATAAAGTACGTGCCCCGAGTTAAGGGACATATGTGACCCAACGTTTACATACTTAAAACTTTTGAGGAATGTGAAATATTACATGAAAATACCAACTTATGTGTACTTCAGTGGTTCAGGAGAAGAGAACTTTTTAGATGAAACGGTGACATCTTGGGCCGCAAGCATTCATACCAATTTTCGTTCTCTCAAACAGATGGAAGTATAGCTATATATCAAATTATCCCGGTAGCCTTTGTGCCGTTGGAGCAATGGGTTAGATACTGTATCTCTGGCATAGCGCTTTTATGAAAGGTCGGGCTAAATCTATCCTTGTGCCGTCTTCAGACCATCCTTGATTCTAGTCCGGTACGAGTACATAATTATTGCTAAGTCGACAGATAGCCTTTTTCAGTTGTTGTCAGAGATAGGATTCAAACGCCCTGTTTTCTGTACTTAAGCCAACTACTCTAGTAACTCAAAAAGTGATTTCAATTTTGATAGGCTTTCTTTGGAGAAGAATCTGTTTGAATGTTATGGTGATCTAAGCTGACGGGTCTATGAAGCCAGTTTATGCTTTTGACTTTCCCGTAGCATTGCTCGGTCTATGAAGTCAGTTTATGCTATTAACTTTCCCGTAGCATTGCTCGGAAGATTTAGTCAGGTAAGAATACTTGCGCAAACTGGCATGACAATTATGCACTTTTGAAGCTAAAACATTGTAAATATGCATATACAATTTGTAGTCAACTGTCTATAATCATGGGTAGTACTGTCTCCTTTACACTTGAAAGAACTGTGAAAATACAAAAAATCAAAAGCTGTTTACAAAATGTGTTACTGCTTTGAAGTAAGTAATCTTTTCTGACTTGTAAATTTTCCATACCGGCCAGATGCTAAAAATCTGACTGTGGCATAGCACGAACCTGCGACACTCACATCACTAGTGCCGACCATGAGCTATAATTTTGAACGACGCAAGCAACCAACAAATATTTTGTAAATTTTCCATACCGCCCAGATGCTAAAAATCTGGCTGTGCCATGGCACGAACCTCCGACACTCACACCACTCATTGATTGCCGACAATGAGCTGTAATTTTAAACGACACAAGCAACCAAGAAATCTATCAGAGTTTCTTAACCTGAATTTAAATTGAAGAAAGTAAAATAGATAATAGAAACAACATATTTCTTGTAACCTTTAGATTGTTACTCGTAACAATAGCTTTCTGTAATGACTAAAGCTTTGTCAACGGGTTATCTGCCCTTGCCTGCACTAGCTTGCACAAGCTTGCTAAAACACTGTCATAGTGGGACTTTCATAACTTCATTTTTATATTTAACAATCTTATACATGCAAAACCCGGGTTTCTAATTAACAAACCAGAATTCTGCTATCGGAAAGTGCATTTCTCCGACAATTACTGCCGTGACCGTTGCTTTGTCCGCCATCTTGTCCGCCATTTTGTGTAACCGGTCTGCTTTTAAGTCAATTTTAACATGTTTAACCAATTCCTTGGCCCCAAAAACCCATACGTAGACACCAAAATTATGTTTCTAGCCCGTATACTAAAGCAGATATAGAGATTTTTATGTTTTTTGCGGCCATCTTGCCCGCCATTTTGTAACTGATTTGTCTGAAATAATTATTAACATGCTTAATCGATTCCTCGACCTCAAAAACCTATAAGTAGCCACCAAAAGTATATTTCTAGCCCTTATATTTAAGAACTATATGAATTTTATCCCTTGGCGGCCATCTTGGACGCCATCTTGAATATTTTAATTTCCCCAAGGATGCCAAGGTGGCATCATTTTGTTTCTGGTTAAGGACATCCTAAATAATAAGAATCTGCATTAAACATTTGTGCGGACTATTTTTTCGGGTTTTCGTCCCGGCACCCAGACTACAAGTGAAATTTTCTTTTGGTCTATTGAAAATTCTGGTGAGGTAATTACAAATAAATTGTAATAAATTAAATCAAGAACTCCATGCAACCCATTTGTAAGCTTATGCTTTTTTATACACTCAATACTACTTTGTCACAAAATTTCATCACAGAGAAACTTATAGATTTAATTGAGTGGACTTTCCAAAGGGAAGGTTTGCCTTTTTGCAGTTACGACAGAAACGCTTTCTGCACACCAAAACTGATATACTTTGGTCATGTCAAAAGCCTTAACATATCCTTTAGATAATATTTGCATTAGATTTGGTTCTCTGTTATACAGACGAATTTTTGGTATTCCGATGGGTACTAACTGTGATCCTTTTGTAGCTGATTTGTTTTTGTTTGGCTATGAAAGGGGTTTCTTGGCTAATCTTTCTAATGACAAACAACGAGAATATTAACTCTACATCTAGATATCTAGACGATCTTTTTAATATAGACCTTTCAAACTTTGGTCCTGTTTCGAAAAAGGTACCCATTTACAGCTGGGTTGACAGATTTTTCCATTCGCGAGTTGACCAAAGCCGGGATTCGAACTCTCGTTCTTTTGCACCATAACATAGCGTCTCTTACTACACGCCACGGCGCCTCTGTTACAATTTGGGGCAATGGTCAAATCATGTTTCAGAAAAGTTCAAACGCAAATGTCAACAAACTTCATACAAAAACAAAGCTTAATGGACAGGTATGTCACGCTGGGGTGGTGGTCGGACGATGGTGCTGGTTATAACTTCCAGTGCCGGGGCGTCCTATCTGTTTGGATAAAAGTAGGGCAAGGGCCTACTGTGCTTGCAGTGGGTGCGGATGGGGGTAGTTTGAATATTTTTTCTCGTCTATCATTTCTCTTTACTTTCTCCCCATCTTTGGGAGACGGCACGATATAGACTGAAATACTGTCTCAAAGGCCCGTTAAACACAAAATAATTAACCAACCGACCAAAAGCCTCGCACAAGAGATATGTCTCCACATCCAAACTCAAGGTCACAATCAGAGGTCAAAGTTTAAGTTTTTTCTCCCCAGATATTTAAAACACCAATGAAAGCAATTTGATTAATCTTCATGAATATGTCAAACATAATTAAATGGTATTTCACCATCAAAATTAAGGGTCCCATGCCCAAGGCCATGGTCACAGTTAACAGCCAGTCTCAAAACTGCTAAAGTGAACTTCTTTAAACCTCACAGAAAGGAAAAGAGATGATAAAAATGTCTCTCACTTGCAAGATTTAGGATCCCATACCCGTGATCAAGTTCACAACCAGGAGTTAATGGTAAGTTAGAGGGGCCTGCGGGAGCTTTTACTACATTTTTTAACATACTGTAATTTTTGGTTTCTGCTTTCCGAATAGAGTATGGTTCATTTTGATGGGCATCTATGTATAGATCCCCTGTGTTGAACTGATGTGATGAACTTTCTGGCCCCGAGGTTATTAAACTTTTTTCATGTTCTACTTAGCTGAGCATGAAATCTTAACTGCTAATGAATAGCAACTTACTGCTAAGTACAGTTGTTTTCATGCTCAGTTTAGCTTAGTATGTTTCCTCTACTTATGAATATGAAAATGTCAAGATTAGTTGGCATTTTCATATTTATCAGCAGAAAAACTTCATGCTCAGCTGAGTTGAGCACGAAAAACGTTTTATAACCTCGGGGACTGATTCGTCGCTTTTTCTCTCGGTGTTTTTTGTGGGTTGTATTTTTTATTACATCAGCTTTGAATGGTTTGTGCTTTGTAATTGTAACCTTTCCTGGGTATTGTAGTTTACATGATCAACGTTTGTGTTACTTCTTCTAATGAAATATCTGTTTCAAGACACCTGTGTCTTGTTTAAAGGCTGAAATGATTAATGATTTGAAGCTTAAAAATTGATTGCAAACGTTTATCAGTTATAGTGAAAATGTTATAATGAATAAATCTGATGATGAATTTGTTTTGTAAGGGGAAAAATAATTCTACACTTTGCGCCGTGTTAATATATATACAGGTCGGGAATACACTCAAACAACTGCACAACAAATCCATTCTTCTCACATTTAAGAGTGTTTTAATAGTAAGTCCAAGTTAACCATACATCTTTTTCGTCACTGTGAGACATCAAAATCACGACAGTTCATTTCCCTTTATGTCCTTTCCGTAAAAGATCCATTTTCCAATGTTTAGTGGTCTGGTCTATGACACACATTTCGGTTGAAGTGCAGCTGACATAACTACACCTAGTTCTGCAATGGCTCATTACGCTTCTCTCATTGTTCGAACAAGCAGACACACTTTTCTCACTGTAGCATTTGCAAAGTAAAGTGCACAATCGTAGTAATCAAGGGTTTCATTTAAAGAAAATCAGTACAGATGAACAGGTGTCTTAATACGTCTGCAAGAGCAGTAACACAGATTAGATTTGAATATGTTTGCAACCTAGATTTTGAAGGAACCACGAACCTCTGATGTAAGCAGTTTGACGCCAGTCTGGTAATGAAATTTATCTGAATCTCTGCAGCTCGTACAAGTCGTTAGCCATCTGTTCTTGTGACTTTGCTCAAATGTTCTATAGAGTTAAGACGAAACCCTTTAAGTGACTCTCAGTCGACCAGAAAACTACTCAAAAACTCTTACACCGAGTCAGAATTTAACCTCGGATGCAAACATCCAGGAAATGCAACGATAAACAAGAGGGCCATGAGGCCCTGAATCACTCACCTGAACAATTGGCAAGGTGGCTTATACTTATCATGTCCGAAATTGTCAAAATATGAGTTTTGGGTCAAAAGTCAAAGAATGACCATGACCACTTGTACCCATAAATCTTCATGTACTCATTAGACAACCATATATACCATTTTTAGGCCAAAATCCTCAAAACTTTCCATAATTTCTTATGTTCTAGCATTTTCCCATATTTGACCATGCCGCAAAAAAGGTCAAGGTAAACCCAAGGTCACCATTTGAACAGTCTTGGTGGTACTCTAGTACTCCATGCTATTTACCAAGTTTCAGGGCCATAGGTGTATTGGTTCTGGGGAAGAAAAATATTAAAGATTTATCCCGTAAGTGGTAATGGCGGCCAAGTTGGTCATGTGACCTGGACCGTTTGAACAAATTTTCATTCAATCAACCCCTGGAGGCTCTATATGAAATGTGTTCACAATTGGCCCTTTGGCTTTTGAGGAAATGGTTGAAAATGTCAAAATATGAGCAATCTGGATCAAAGGTAAAAAAATGACCTTGACCTCTTGTACTCATAATTCTTCATGAACTCATTAAGACAACTGTTTTTACCAATTTTTTAGGTCAAAATCTTCATAACTTTCCATGAAATCTTATATTCTACCATTTTCCCATATTTGACCTTGCTGCAAAAGGTCAAGGTCAACACAAGGTCATAATTTGAACAATCTTGATAGTACTCAAGTACCCAATGCTACTTACAAAGTCTCAAGGCCATCGGTCAATTGGTTCTGGAGAAGAAGATTTTTAAAGGTTTTTACCATATATGGGCGTGGCGGCCATGTTGGTCATGTGTCCAGGACCGTTAGATAATATTTTATTTCCATCAACCCCTCGAGGCTCTATATTAAATTTGGTTTCAATTGGCCCAGTGGTTTTAGAGCAGATTGTTTGAAATTGTCAAAATTTGAGATTTCTGGGTCAAAGGTCAAAGAATGACCTTGACCTCTTGTACTCAAAAACCTTCATATACTCATTAAGATGATCCTATGTACTAATTTTTAGGCCAAAATCTTCAAAACTTACGATGAAATCTCATGTTCTAGCGATTTCCCATATTTGACCTTGCCGTAAAAAAGGTCAAGGTCAACCCAGGGTCATAATTTGAACAATCTTGATAGTTCTTGAGTACCCAATGCTACATACCGAGTTTCAATGCCATCGGTCCACTGGTTCTGGAGAAGAAGATTTTTAAAGGTTTTTACCATATATGGGCGTGGTGGCCATGTTGGTCATGTGACCTCGACTGTATGCACAAATTTTCATTCCCTCAACCCCTGGAGGATCTATATGAAATTTGGTTACAATTGGCCTAGTGGTTTTTGAGGAGATTGTTTGATATTGTCAAAATATGAGAGTTCTGGGTCAAAGGTCAAAGAATGACCTTGACCTCTTGTACTCATAAATCTTCATGTAGTCATTCAGATGACTGTAGGTACCAATTTTTAGACCAAAATCTTCAACAGTTTCCAAGATATCTTATGTTGCAGCATTTTGCCATATAAAAGCATGAGTAAGCAAATTTGACCTTACCGTAAAAAAGGTCAAGGTCAACCCAAGGTCATTATTTGAACAATATTGGTAGTACTCGTGTACTTGATGCCACATACCAAGTTTCAAGACCATCGACCTATTGGTTCTGGAGAAGAAGATTTTTTCAGGTTTTTACCATATATGGGCATGGCGGCCATGTTGGTCATGTGACCAGGACCGTTTGAACAACTTTTCGTTCCTAAGGTCCCATGAGGCTCTATATGAAATTTGGTTACAATCGGCCCAGCGGTTTCAGGGGAGAAGTTTGAAATTGTGGACGGACGGACGGACGACGGACGACGGACGCCGGAGCCTTACCATCCTATAAGCTCCCCCGGAGCCTCTGGCTCAGGTGAGCTAAAAAGCACAAGCCACCAAGACAACGACGGAAAAAAATGAAACTCGAACGGAAAACCGGAATTGTTTAGAGCCGATCAGACATTACATGTTACACTTCATATTGCACTTCCTATTGTACTGCATCATAGGAGTGAACGGCAGCCTTGTCGGTAATCACGTGTAATGGCTTAACTATTGTTTACTAAGACTTATATAATCCTAATATGGCAGATGAAAAGGCAATGATCCGGAACTGAATAGATACAATCGAATTCCAAGTCTCACGCCAAACCCCAACACCCGAAGAGAAAAAAAAATAAAACTAGCATACAAAGCAAAACAAGGCAAGCAAAGACCAAAACAACGCAAGCGAGTCAGCTCTGTCCCCAAGCCAGCAGATGGCCGTAATGCTATCCTACAAAATGTACAAAAAACGAAAGTCTAGCAGAAAGCCGAGCAACAATGACAATGTCAATGAACAAAACAGACGTACCGCCTTGGAATGGTCACGCTCAGAAAGAAAGTTCGTTTTACGTGCAAATTGCTCATATTTAATTTAGGCTGCGCAATATTAATGAATATGCCCAGAAAATGCCGAAATTATAGTCCATAGCGTACCAATGGTATCAAGCGGAAGAGTCAACAAACAATGACAGATAATCTGCATTATGCCAATCCAATAAAGTTGCATGTGCGCACAACGAAGTCTCAGATCAGCCTGGACATCCACCCAGTCTAATAAGAGCCTTCGCTGGCCGCATGGAGGTAGCTTAGGCCTTATGTGCCCTTAAAGCACACAGCAAAGACTCTGATCGAGAAATGGATGCTCAGGCGGATCTGAGTCTTCGATGGCCGCACATGTCATTTTGTAGGCTTTTTTCGTATCGCAGCTCAGATACAGTGTACTCGTATACGAAACGAAACACAATTCGATTTTCACTTACACAATAAATATATTGGTCGGATCATTCTACACAAATGAACAGGCTAACCTGTTTTAATTCATTTATTCATTTTTTTTTGCTCACTTTTGTCATTAGACTCTATCTTTTATGAAACACCCGTGCGTTTTCGGGGTTAAATTGTTTCTGAACTATAGATACGGGTACTTTACACTTTTTCCAGTAAAATAATTTTTACTTTACAACCAACACCTGACTTGTCATACATTACATGGTATCTGTACAGATAAGCCGACTTAAAATCTTTTAAACTACTTAATTTGGTGCTTTTCCGTTCCTTTTATATACCCTCAGAATTCTGTCTTCCTTGCATTCTCTAACAGTGAAACAGTTGGGTTTGGTCATGCTCGTAACATCGACAATCGACTTCTGTTTAAGCCGACATTAGTGGGGGTGGGGGGAGGGGTCGTGCGCAGCCTTGCAAATGACATTATTTTATATGAAGAGTCTCGATAAAGCAGAGGATCCGGTTGTTGTTGTTGTATGTATGGCAATCTTGATAATTTTTTATTATAACGTAATTCTACATCTTGCAAAAGGCGTAGAAACGTTATAACGTCAAACACTAAAAGGTGAATAAATATCATTCTACACTTCCCATGTCTTGATCTTAAATCCCATAAGCCTCCTCTTGTATTATTTCGTCTCTATCAAATAAACTACTTTGGCGCAGTAGGAAAATGTCCCAAATATGATAGGAGCTGATATAACAATGCAATCCGAGACTCTATGTCTGTAATTATAACTTTTAAGTTCATACTGCCAATTACAGACTGACTGTTTCACATCTGTGAAAAACCTATTAAAATTTGCATATGCAATATAGATCCCATTGTCTTACTTGCATACATTGTAGGAAACGTTTTGACATCTTAACTGTTTCCGTGCATCAAAACATGTTTTACTCAGCTCATTGTATGACATGAAAAAATCATTATGGCGTTTCCGTGTGTATTGCATATACAATTTACTTCAAAACACTCGACCATGTGGCGTATTAGCTTCAGATATTTAGGGTAAAAAGAGAACTGTAATAAAGGGCAACTCTGGAGTTCCACTGTCTGCAATGGTATGTCCGAATTTACCCGCTGTCCGAAGTTACCCCACCCGACCCTACCTTAGAAGTGAAATATATAAGACTTTGGGCAAGGTGGGACGAGGGGTTAGTAATTAGGATTTGGACAGTTTCACTACGCCGAAGTTTTACGTTAAATATTTCTGCTTGCTCATATCTCTGTAACCACTGTTCAGATTCCTTCCATATTTGGTTCATGGTTTCGCTATTTCGTTTTTTTGGACATGAAATATGAGTCTTGAAGACGGATCAGAGGTAAGTAAGAAGTACTTTGGTATTATGGTAATTTTTGCTTATAGTCCTAAATTTACAAGAAGGTTAACTTTATGTAGTTTATATCATACCACTGCTGCCGCTGACCTAAGGCCTCGATCAAAGACTTTGAACTTTGTACATGTAGAACATTTGCATTACAGTTAAGCATAATTTCTGAAAAGATAGATAAGCAGAGAAAATTCATCTAGCTGATAAAACTTTCACATGTTAGATCTTTCAACTTCGGTAAATTACATATGGGTGGCATTGGTTTTGACCTTAGAGGGGATGGTAAGGTGGTGCGATGGTGCTGCGTGTAACTTCCAGTGGCGGGACGTCCCATTGATTTGGTTAATAGTAAGACAAGGGCTTACTGTGCTTGCAGTAGGTGCGGGTGGGAGTTGTTTGGACATCTTTTCTCTCGTCTGTAATATCTCTCTTCTTTCTCCCTCTCTTTGGGAGACGGCCCGATAGAGACTGAAATACTGTCTCAAAGGGCCGTTAAACCCAAATCAAATAATCATTTAATCAATCAATCAATCTGACCTTAGAGAGTTACAGTTTTGTACAAATGTATGCGGTCCAAGATCGAAATGGTGTAGAAAGGCAACGACCAGGAGGTGATACAATCAATTTTCACATTCTACCCACAATAACAAAATCTTCCTCTCTTTTTCGATGAAACAAGTAAGCTATGTTGCAGGAGGCATTAGACACGCCCCTCCCCTCCCCCCAATCCCCGAACTCAAGACTGAGCTAATCGAAATCATCGGATCCCTTATGTTCTTAAGCAGGCAACCAAACCGAACTGGGTTCTCAGAGAAGCAATTAAGGAACCGTCAAGGTTTTCTTATTAATAGTTGATATTGAGCCATCAAAAAAATTCAGAAGTTGAATTAAATATTTTGGTGACATCGGCTTGAATTGTTCGAGTATGAGAAATCGGAGTATCTAACATGTACATGGCTTAACGGAACACATCGCAAACAAAGGGGAGACCGATACTCTTAGTAAGTAAACCAGCATTAGCTGCACAATTTAAGTGGAGCATTCCTTTCCTTTGTTTTAATGTTTGTACTTTAGATGTCTACCAGGATTGCTTCAATACTATTAGCAAACATTGTAGCGTCTGGAATCTGTTTTGTCACCTCGAAAACAAATACTGGAAGGAGACACCTGAGACATTTTACTGATGTCGTAGTAGAAACTAAGTTAAACATGTACTGCTATCAGGGCGCGTCAAGATGACAACAAATGTGCTTGCATTTTCAGTTTAAATGTGCTTGCATTTTCAGTTTAACTCATACACTTATATACATCTCAAACTAATTAACCTTCCTATGATTTTGGACTGATGAATTTTTAAGGAAAGGGTCACAAACAGTCAAATAATGTAAATCTTAAAAAGACCTATAATCACTGGATAGTTTTGTTTCTACTTTATTATATCACGGCTACAACAACATTGAGTGGAATTAGGATTTGTCGGAAGCTGCTTATGTTGAAGGGGTACGAATATGCGGACTGACAGTGGTACTTATTTTCTTTCCACATTAATAAATATCGTATTGATATGTACGAGTATAATTATACACGTGTATTTTTATTGGTCCAAAAACTTAGTGTGTTTAATAACCTTTACATGTAATTTGAAATTATTTCTGTGTTTTGTTCGTAGACACGCAATGAAATGTATTCATTTTAGGTATCTGTTTCTGCGAAATTAGGTTTTGTTACAAGAACGGTTTGTTGTTTTGCAACACATATCTTTAAGATAACTATTAAACTCCTGATTTTTTTTCTCTTTTACGGTTTTTCATGAAATGTACCAAATAATCTTAAAGACAGGAGTGGTACTATAAAAGGGGGATTAACTTCCACAGTGGCATTCTGTCTCTTGATTACATAGTGTCGGCATCTCCTGTCAGCCAATGAAATTTTCTGGTCCACTGATTTGTTGAATGCATTTTCACACCTTTACCTGTACAGGTAACATATGCTTATGCAGGGAAGGCCCCTCGGCAGAGAAGTCCTGTCTTCAAACATGCCACAGTTACATGTTATTCGCAATTTTTGCACGTGCGCAGATGCAGACTTTTACCTTTGTTGGCAAACTAGTTTGTAGAAACTCTACATTGATAGCCTAAGGTAAATGACGCATTAGGAAATTTTAAGTTGAAAAAAAATTATACCAATTTTAGCTTAAAAAGTAGTATTTGAAAATGTAAACACGACACTGTTTCAATTGTGACGTTGGCACCAGATTCTGTCATTGCGTTAAAATACGTAGCGTAAATCGTTGTGCCGTGTTTGGAATTTTATTCAAGGATAGTTTCAATAATTTGTCAGAAACACTCCAAATTTAAAGAGCAGCCACAAGTCTGCAGAAAATGGTTTTTGAGCCTTAAAATTACCCAGCGACTACAATCGAACGACCATCTTGCTGAGCGACGTTTACGTCAGTGCATGACTACAAATATATCTCGAGTCCCTTCATTTTCAGAGGGCATACGCTTTAAGATAAAATATACTTCTGGTTTCGTCACCAGATATTGTCAGGGTCACTGACGAGGCTTTATTAGCCGAAACTACGTAGTCTGACCCATGTTCCTTCTTCTGAATGTATTCTCTGCTCTTGAAGGAGCTATTTAAGACTTCAATTCCAACCTGTTTTTTTTTCTGTAATTTTCAAAAGGGGACAAAAGCTCGAGTACTAGCGGTAAGAAGAGCACACATTCAAACGAGGTCTACTGTTAAGGAAAACAGTTTGCTCCCCAGAGAAGCAAAGTCATTAATTTATTTTATTTATCTATACAATATTTCCTTTAAGAGTAGATCTTCATTTAGAAAGGGGGTGGTAGAGGGACGAAAATCCCAGTGCCTGAATTGTTTGGCCTACAATGAATAAATTCTTGATAATTTTATAGTTTTGCTATCGCAGAACACAGTCTGACACCCGAAAAGCTTTTTGTCTCCAGAGCCTTCTGTCAATATGGGTTGCTTTAAGATGAAATTCGTAGGAAAACTTTCAAATTATTTTAAGAACATACGAAAGTGATGTTTCACTTTAGACCCAGACGCAAAGTCTGCAGAAGTGTCATTATCTTATAAGCTGACTATACCGATCTTCCAAATAGGAGATTAAAATTCATATTCTGTGAAAGAAAATAGTCATTAATCTAGCCATATGACAGTCAAGTTGTAATCTTTTAACTTAATCGCAAGGTTTTGTTCAAAAAGGCATTCGTGTACTTCTAAAGTTTTCTCCAATCTATTTAAACATCAAGACGACATTTTGTTATTTCTGTGTAAAGACCTGTAGTCACCACACTTTACATCGACATGGTTGTGTATAAGATTCCTGGCCAGTCAACAATTCAGTTTTCTAGTTGTTGAATGTTCGACTTGCTTCACTTCAATAATTAATAAATCCTGATTTATTCGTTTGCTGTTTTTATGATGGGTTAGAAGTCCTTCTCACGGGCTTCATAACTAATATGAGCTGTGACACGAGAAAACAAACAAAGTAGCTGTGCGCCCAGCGCAGACTCAGATCAGCGAGGGTCAGAGTTTGCGCTGTTCGTATGGAGGTAGCTTTGACATTTACCTTTTAAGCGCTTAGCGAAGAGTCTGATCAGACTTGGCAAATGCCAGTCATGTCTATCGGCTTTCTATTAATCATTGACATTATGCACATTATTTTGAATAACATTGCGGCCATCTGCTGGAAAAGATCTGACGTCTTGGCTTTTTGTTTGTCTTGTTTAGCTTTGTGTGCCATCTTATTTTCCTTTTCCCATACGGTATTTAGGGCAGGATGATGAATTCAATTGTATCGGTTCTGGATCGCTGCCCTCTTATATACTTTCCAAAGAAACTCTTGTATAATTGCAGTTTTGGTTTTGCCAGAGTATGTTTGTGTAATAGCAGTCACATCAATGTTTTTGTTGTTTTGCCATCTATCTTTAGTGTTTTTATATTTTGAAGTTGTCCGTGCTTGTGCTTGCCTGTCGTCTTTCTCGGGTATTTGGGGTTGAACTGGCTCGGTTGGGGACGCCTGTGCTAGCGGGTTTATACGTAGGCGTCTGTTTTTATTGTCTGCGGCTACTCTATATCGAGGATTACGTCAGCTGATTGCGCAGACCTATCTATCACCGTTTTACTTCAAACTTTTCGGGGTTAGCGACACTGGAGAAGTTAACTACAGAAATGCGCATCCGTCACACTAAATTGGGTGAAAGTATATTTATTTAAAACAATCGCTTAGTTTTGGACTGATATATAATTGCTTGGTTATGAACTGATTGAATCAACAGTGCTTAAACCCTATTGTCATTCACAAGCCTGTGTTGTATCTCTATACACATATCTAATCCGGTGCGTCTCGTAATGTTGTCTCATCTGTACAGTCCTGCAGTTTCCTATACGCAGCAATATGTACTCTTAAGCAGAGCGGTCAAAGTAGCAAAATTCCAAATTCATAAAAACAATATAAACATAGACAATCCGAACTATTCTGATACACAGACATGGGTCCCAAACTTAATGTTTCGTCAGCTGCTGAAAGACTTGAAAATGCTCTCGTATCGTCATTACTGTTTTGTCCTAAACAGCCTTGTTATGTTTTCCAGTTTCCAGTCAAATGTCTTCAAGTAAGCATATTTAGCTGTTCTTATTGACGCTTTTGTTATCATTCTTCTTTGTGCTTCTTTATTTTATGTCCAATTAAAAACGTTATAAACCTCAGTTGATCAGATTTCTAGGTTGTGCGAGTATATAAAGTTTACGTAGATGATGCTTTGTTTGCCTTTTTCGCGAACAGGTTTTTTTTCTTCAGATATCAATATTATTCTATGTAATTAAAGTGCATACCCAGATGCCTTATTACGTAATTATATAAATAATATATGTTTGTTGGCCTTTTTGTAACTATTTTAATACACTGTGGTGTATAATTGCTGCTTTACGTTTCATGGACTGGTCGCGTTGCTCTTTGATGATGTTATTTGACAGCTGCGTAGTCAATAATTAAACAACTTGTTCTAATGAATGAATATGAAGCTTTGCTTTCCTGTAACCAGTCAGTACTTAATCGTAGACTACTCTTTACTTGCCCAGGGTTGTGTTGCTTGTGTTTGTTTTTTGTGTTTCTTTTAGTTGAACGGCTCTTTGAGGCAGTATTTCTACATATGAGCCACGACACCAGAAAACCAACAAAGTGGTTGTGCGCCCAGCGCAGACTCAGATCAGCCTGGGCATTCGCCCAGTCTGACCAGAGTCTTCGCTGTCCGCATGGAGGTAGCTTAGACCCTTAGCTACCATTTGAGCACTTACCAAAGAGTCTAATCAAAGTTGGCGGATGCAGGGAATGATCTGAGTCTGCGCTAGGCGCACAGCCACATTGTTGGTTTTGTCGTGTGTCGCGACTCAATTATATATTTTTCTATGTAATTCAACGTAGAAAACGAAACACTAAGTTTGGGATCCATGTCTGTGTATCAAAATATTTCGGATTTGTCTATGTTTATATGCTTTATAAACGCGATGACTTTTATTTTGACATAATGAATTTTCCATTTTTTGACGGTGATGTTCCCCGTTCTATCTCTTATGTGGTTTACATTTCTCAACTTATTCGGTTTGCTAGAGTGTCTAGTCATGTGCTTGACTACAATGCCCGTAATAAAATTTTAACTGCTAACTTTGAAAAGCTTTTTCAAAATTCTATCGCCGACACTATGAATTGATTTGTAAATTCAATGTCGGATTAAAACGTCTTTTGCAACAGAGCCTATCGGAACCAGAATTTTATGGTGACTTAGTTTACAAATTAAAAAAAAATTGTAGGTAGCTCTGATTTTTGTGATTAGTTCAGAAAAATTGTCGTTCGTTACAACGTACTGGATATAACATAAATATAATGCTACAGTCTGCATGTTTAGTAGTTAATCCATTCATGGTTAATAATTTTGCTTCCCTCTTTAATTGCACGTCGGTTGGTCATGTTTCAGATTCTATGATGGGCCCGACATAAAGCTACTTAGTTTAGTTGGTTCGGGCCGGAGTTTGCATTGTCTGTTGCTTGGTAGTTCTGGGTCTACCTGATGGTTTTCTTTTGCTCCGGTATTTAAGAGATGTTGTTTGACTTCCCATGGGTCTCCTGGTGTCGCAATACGTTATTTCCGTCATCTCTGATTCATCAAAGGTCTTATACGTGATTTGTTTATTTCCGATGATGATTTATTGATAAGTTAGGAAACCTTCATACAGTCCAAACAGCTAACTAAATGTTTCGAACCAATACAGAGGCAGAGGCGAGATTTGGATCCAGTAAAACTAGTTACCCCCCCCCCCCACACACACACACACACCCAGTAATCTTTTGCTGACCGTGTCAAAGCGTTACGTCTGCTGTGGTTCCTTGATGTTACATTGTGGTATGTCCGCCTGTGTATGTTCTTTGGCAGTTTGATCACCTGGTTTGCTATCCAATCTGACTTTTGTTTTGTTTTATTTTGTAAGTTAAAAATAAAATAGATAAAAATAAATGTTGATGCTGCTTTTGATTAAGGTAGCTGAATGACCACCTGTTTGGGAAAGAGCAGCTCATTAGGTTTCACGTGAGTGTTTTTCGTGAACTTGTGTCAATGTTTCAGTGTTTGTGTGTTTCTTTCCGTATTGGTTTTGAGGGAGGGATGTAGGGTTTGATTGTATTAATACCTGATCATTGCCTATCTTTTTACTTTTCAGTCTGCCTCGATCAGTCTTCCAGAGAGATTGAACAGCGTCTTCAAGGACAGCAGGTCCTTGCCCTACTATTATTTAAACTAGCCCAACACGGAAAGCTACTCAGCATCATCGCCCGACCCGATCACATCCAGACTTTTAACTAGAGCTTCTGGTTCTTGCTCTTCCTCAGCTACAGCATCTATGCCATCGGCTAACCGCAGATTGATATTATTTCTGCCGCCTATGCTAAACTTTTTGTCATATTTTTCAAGAACATTAGGCATGACCCTTTCGAAAAAAATGTTAAAGAGGAGGGTGACAAAGACATCTTCGCCTGACTCCAACTTTTGTTCTGCATCATTCATTCCCCCGTGCTGCAATTCAGCTGGACTACACTTGTAGCCTTGTCGCAGATCTGCTCAATGGTGCGAACTAGATTTGCACTGATATTGTACTGCTGCATGGTGGCCCATAAATCTCACGCCACACCCTGTCAAAGGCAATTTTTTTAGATTAATGAAGATATGGTACATATTTTCCAATATTGGAGATACGTTTTCACACAAGACTCTAAGGGTGATTATATTTTCTCTGGTGCCCTCTTCGGCTTGGGGCTTAAGCCTGTTCAAATTGGTTTTCAGAATGACTGCTTGAATGACTGATGAGGCTGATGGTTCTGTAGTTCCGGAAGAGCTGTAGGTTGCTCTTACAGATGTATATTGTGGTACACCCCAACTGTTTCCCTACCAAATGTACACAGTTAAGCAATATGACAACAAGTTAGTTTGAAGCAAGAAACTACCGAAGGGCTGTCTGTGCTGGCTCTGCTTCCTGAAACTTGCCTTTCCTAAACCACAAAGTTTTACGGCTAAAAAACCTTCAGCATTGCATGTTACTTTTTTACACAACTTTCACTGAATGAGCTACGTCAACAAATAGGTGTTTGCTCTCGTAATTGCATTTGGTTTGACAAAACGGGATTATGCTCCCTGTGCGTTCTAGTGCTATTAAATTAGCTAATTTGTCTCAATACAAAAAGTGCTCTAATCCTGTTTGAAGACACGAAACATAATTGAAACCACATAGTCTGAGACACTTGGTCTGCTAAGACATTATTCTTTTTCAAATCTATTTCTGAGGAACGAACATAAACTATTTTTTCTTATCAAGAGAGTTTAAAGATTAATACAACTGATTGACGTGCAGTTTTGACTCAACAAAGTGTATAACAAAAACGTTTGTATCATCTATGTTCCTTGACTTTATTGTAAACCTCTATCCTGCCAGTATCAAAAACGACTAAACACTCGTCATTATTAAAAGCATTGTAGCCCTCTTATTTGGTGATAAAATATGAGTTGATGTGCATATACTGAGTCATATAACTGGCAAAAAGTAGGGAAAGTTTGTTTTTGAAAAATGGCAAATATATCCACAAAATACAATTTCCTTTTCTGGTCCCCGTCGAGCATTTCAATATAAAAAAAACGGGATAGATGTCTGTAGTCAGACGCCTGCACATTGTTTTTTTTACCATTTTATTCAAGTTTCTGATATCGAGAGTATGTCATTTAGTTGCCAACTAAAATCATCCAACTCGTTCAAGGACGTTTTGTATTTATTTGAAATTGGCCAATCATTGTCCTTTTACGGATGATTATGACTTGTGGTTTTACGACCCTTTCAACTATATTTCATTCACATCTAGTGATGAAATGGTGATAATGGAGTGATCTATGCTTTTCGGATCAGTTAAGATGGAGACGACTGTTTACGGTTTGAAAAAATGCCGCCTCTACCAGGATTCAAATCCAGGCCGCTAGCTCAGCAGCCAACCGCTTAACCCACAGAGCTACCGGGCTCCAGGAGAAAGATAAATCGGCAAGGAGAAACAACTGGAACAACAGTTGTATTTCATGCAATTCAAGTTCAAACCATCAGTACTTTCTTGTGTGCCTGATTATTGATTATTTATTTAAAATCATTAGTTTAAACTGTAGAAGAAAGCGATTTACCAGAAGCAGTACTTTTAACACTCCTGGCATAAGGAGTCATTCTCCCAGACTATTTATAAAAGAGGCGACAAGCTATTATTTGTTGGACGCTTGCTGCTTGGCTGTTATTTGTAGCATTGAAGACAACATCAGTCAAACTAACTAAAGTCAAGTGCTAGGTTAAATATTTTGTAGAATCAATAGATAATTTTGAGCGGTTTGTAAATAATTGTATCAGCAACAATTAATTTACCTTGTACTTTTAATACGGACATGGACATAGCATATTAACAGAACTGTTGTATTCTTAGTGAGTTATAATGATTTGAACTATGTGCAGTGGTGTATTCAAATGAATGCATACTTAGTTCTGACTTAACGTCAATTGCATCAGTGTGTCATATGCATAGCAGCTTACACATAGAATTGTTTCTAATTCATCTAAGTGAAATTACCATTTTAAGTCAGGTATAAATTATAAATTCATAGCCTATCTTCGTAATTAAGGACGAAAAAGGATACCAGTCTATAGACTCATAACTGCAATGATTCAAACTTCACATAAGGTGAAAACCCCTTTAGCAAGTAGTCACAAAGCTACATAAAGAACGAAAGTAATCAAACCTAGCGCCACAGAACTGGGTGCGAGGATGGGGGTGCGGGGGGGGGGGGGGGGTAAAATCCAGTTCCAATGCTGATGAAGAATCGAGAACATTCCTCACAATGCACATGATATCCTCAACCTAAAGGGGTAGCAATTAAATGTTCAACCCGACCGCTAAGCCGCCAACCCGTATCGACGCTTCAGCGACATGAACAAGCTGTTAATACGCCAACAGAGCAATATGCCACGATGCAGCACGCAAAACATGTCCATCAATAAAGGACTGACACCAACGTCGAAGCCGAAACCATCACATGGTAACATATCGGTATTCTAAGAAATAATGCCGTTAGATAAAGATTAAAGCCAATTCTCCCTGCCCCAATTCCCATCCCCATCCCCCATATACAAACACACAAAATAGTGTCTCTTTTGACAGAAGAATCCAAACCATCACCTGGTAAACATATCTGGTTCTGGTTGTAATTTATCAGAAGTCCCCTTCACACAATATAAAGGAAAAGAACCTGCAATAAGGGACCTGCATCTATAGTGGCTGCGCAATCATGTACCAAAACTAGTCGAGACACGTCCAAATGGAAACTCGAAGCGTAACAAAAACTTCTTTTGAATGGATTGTGTTCTCCGCTCTTGAAGGAACTCCTGAATATTTTGATTTGTCTTCACAGCAGCTAGTGTTGTGCCGTGTGGCTGTCGTAAAACGTCTCACCGTACATCATCCATAGTGCAGATCATATCTTATTTTGTCCTTTGAGATCAGATATTCTGAGAATCAGAAATTTGTTACTGGTTTGAGCTCTTATTCTAGATCATCAATTTTATTTTTGATTCCTAAACAGTCTTTGAATCGACTGCCTTATAAAAATAAAAAAAATACGCATTGCTTTTCTCTTACTTTCGTCATCAGATATTATCAGGAACACTGATGAGACTTGAGTGGCCGAAACTACGAAGTAAAGCCCATGTTCATTCCTTTGAATGTGCTCTCAGCTCTTAAGCTTTTAATTCGACATGCCTCTATAAAACAACATTGATGAAAACTACAGTCTCCTAATGATAAACAAGACAAGCACAATTTACTATACTGACAGTCCTTTCAGTGTAATCAGGTAACTTAATTTCGATTATTCGCGTGGAAAGGTAGACTATTTAAGCGCAGGAACATTATATGGAAATAAACCGGAACCCCCTCCCCACGAAGAAACCAGATCCGTGTCCACTGACAATGATATCAGAAACAAGGGACGTATCATCCAGGTCCTTCACAAATCCCAACAAAGCAGAAAAACACTAAATGCCACTATCATATACCTCAGCCTACCAGTAGCACCAAGAGGAAGTGTAAACAAAACACAATAAATATAGTATCCATAAGGTAAAGGCGAGAAGCCAAGCAATCGGTTTTTAGTCCTTCCTTTGCCAACAACTTAGTACAAGGAGAACAATCCTAGTCTTGCTCTGGCCTATACTTCCATTAAAAAAAGGCATTTTGAAGACGAAGGCTATCTATAATGTTTCTCACTTCTCTGGGAATTCCTGATGTTCGTTCTCATTTGCTTGAACACTGCATTTAGCAACTACCTCGATAGATTAAAATTAGTCAATGAATCCGAAGCATTCTATAGATTTTCTGAGCACCGACACTGCAAGCAGGTATAGAGCTGCAATCAAAAATTAATATACATGTAATGTCATATTATTTTCCCATAATTCTAACCCGGAATCACTGAGTCTGATCATAATCAATTCTTTGACTGACATTTGCAGAAATACACTTCAGGATCTTTAAGGTTAATATGTCAATGATGCTTTTTGATGATTTGTCTGGCATTTATGAAGCCGTGTCTGAGTCAGAGTAAAGTGAATAAATGAATCCTAAACAAGAGCGTCATACCGTGTCATATCATGTTCATTTTTTCTTCCCAAAACATTAAGGACACATTTCCTAATGTAATTACACTGTCTCTTATTATGACAGTTTTAACTGCAGTTTTGATTACACCCATTTCCACCATTATTTAAAAGGGAAACAACTATCGTGACTTCTTCTTTGCTTCCCTAGACCACAATTCTTTGCTTTAAAGGTTAACCCCAGTTGAGGAGGAAGGCAAAATTGCTTGCTTTGAAAGTGTATCACTCTATCTTGAAAGCTGCATTCAGCTGTGATACATCTTAATATGTATTATTAAAAAAAGACAAAATATATATACAATAATTGAAATATATATGTCGTCTGCTGGTATTTTTTACTTCTGTTAAATGTTATGATTGAATCAGAAAATGTTTTAACACCCCCCTCCCCCCCCCCCCCCCACCCCTTAGTTGCTTTTGCTAACGTCCGTTCAAGGCAGAACCTTTGATACAGATTTTGTTTCTTGTAATACATGTACTAGCATTGTGGTCACTAGCATAGCTAGCTGGTCATTTACTTTTATTTTTATAGTTTAAAAATGTAAAATGGGTTAAAATACCTATCTTGTGTACCTGGCTTTTGGTGTTGTGTCGGCTACGTCTGTGCTGAAATGTTTCGCCGTTTGTCTTTAATTCTTCCTTTGCTACTTTCAGTGGGCTGTGCTTGATTGGTGTGGCCTCTCCTGGGTATCTTCTTTCAGTAGTGTCTTTCACAACGTTCTGTTCATAGTTTACTGGATTAACAGTTTTGTTTCTTGTATCTAAGTCATTATTATGAACGCATTGAATTTACCACAAGTCGCAATCTGACTTGTAAATTGTGGCATTTACAGCTACAGAGAAACCTGACAGTGCAATAAAAAATCAGCCATACGAATTTGAGCCGCGACACGACAAAACAACAATGCGGTTGTGCGCCCAGCGCAGACTCAGGTCAGCCTGGGCATCCGCCCAGTCTGATCAGAGTCTTCGATTTCCGCATGGAGGTAGCTCAGACCCTTAGCTACCCTTTGAGCACTAACGAAGAGTCTGATAAAATGGGCGGCTGCCCAGTCTGATCTGAGTCTTCGCTGAACGCACAACCACATTGTTGGTTTTGTCGTGTCGCGACTCATTGGATGTCTGTACAGCAGCTCGAAAGCTAATTCTATACATTAGAATATGCGTTTTGATTATGACAAATTCTTTATAGGCCGTTTTATAAGAATATCAATATGCAACGTGCGGTTAATGTTTATTTGACGACCGCTGTACTGATATATGCTGATCCCGACTGGCATTTTCTTGTCGATCTTGAGATATTGCTTAAATAAATGCTAGATAAACCCGTCATACTTTGTCATATCATAATCCTGTTTTCCATGTTTATGCACGTTGCAACTTTACCTTACCTATAAGTAACATTTAATAACGACCCAAGAAAATGTGGATTTTGTAACGCAGTTAATATTTAACTTTGGAAAGATAGTGTGACTGTCCACGCTTGTGAACATCTGTCTACATATTCGTACTATTAGTTATAAAGTATTTCTATTCAAACTATCACTTCACTGGTTGTAAGTGCCGTGTGACGGCTGCGAAACGTCTCCTCGTACTTCCCCTTATTGTAGATTAATATTCTGGTCCTTTGGCATTATTTGGATCATCCTGAAAAATCTGAAATGAGGGTTTAGAAATTAACTTTATGATTTATTAAGCCATCATTAATTTCATCTTATCGGTTCTACTTTCGTAGCCACGTAGTCTTTCCAATTACTGTTATAAAACAGATTTTTAGATAGTCACTCCAACTGGTAAGGCATATTTTGTACCATTCCGTTACACATCTGACTTGGATTATCAGATCACTGATGAGACTTCAGTAGCCGAACGTAGCTAGTATGGCCAATCGAAGGTTTCAATCTTATAAATATAGGCAGTGCTCCAAGTGGAAAGGCGCAACAGTGATAATGTAGGGATTACAACATAGTTGTGGCCCCTCAAAAGAACCGTCTGGTCCAGACGGTTCTAATGACGGGTCACAACTATGTTTTCGTTGAAAAATATAAAAAAAAAAATAGGAATTACCTTCAAAACCCCACCTTATCTGGAGCTCTATGTGCATTTCTCTCAATGGTTCAACATTTTAGATATTTTTTGAACCGCCATCTACCTAAGCTCGCTCTTTCAGTATAAACCGTCTCGTCATGATATGAGCCGTTTGTAGAAGAGTTTGGTTTGGCCTGTCGTGCAGTATGGCTGATGTACAGTACAAGAAATTTCTAAGGTAAACGTATCATATTTTTATTGTTTCAAGTAAAACTGTGATATCCGCAGTTCCGCAAAATAGATTTCAACCAAACAACAGACGGATAGAAGAATAAAAGACAGTACGTCTGCTGAAATTGGGATACAGTCCCTAATGGTGTTTGAAAAGTTCTAGAAAGCTTTTCTAACAAAAGACAGGAATTTGTTCTAGGGAGCATGTCTATAAGAATAGCCCCAGATGAAAAGGAAGACAAACACTTGCAGATCAGAGTGATTTTCGTTGAAAGTGTAGCTATATTTTTGGAGCACATGGGTACAATTTCAGGGGAGGCAACTCTGTCACTGACACTTTTGCCTCCATTCCAATTGGACATCAACTCTCAAAGGAAAAGAAATTTTATCCTATAAGAAGCATATTCTTTCGTTTAAGAGTAGACCCCTTTTGGCCTTTTAAGGGTTTCCTCATGCATAAATGCAACAATGAAGTCCCGAAAGTTACCTCCTTTGAAAACGTTTTGGAAAACATGGATGTGTATCCAGTTTAAAAAGTTACGTCTATGTAATTATAGATATATTGACGATTCACCGATTAATATTTCAAAACATTAGTCAGTCTGGAAAATATCCAAGACTTACATATAATTTATAAATCGACCGATTCTTGAAATGTTCAAGTAGTACAGAAAAGTTTAAATCATTTGATGACTAATTTGATGACACATGACTGACGCAGAACTATTCCAGATTCATTTAGTCAGTCATCTGATTACAGACAGATATTAACACCTTTTCTTTTGAGAAAAAATATAGAGTAAATTTTACCATTCGGCGATGTGTTAAAACATTGTTGGCTGAACGAGAACTAGACTGCTCAGAAGGACAACAAGGAAACAAAACGTACTATCATTTTAAAGTTGCTACTCGAATACAAAACGGCGGCTAATCCATTGATACACATAATTGGAAGACAATGTGAAGACAGCGTTTGTGACCAGATATGAGAAAAAACATGCGAACTGATAAGGTCCAGTGCAATATACTCAAGTAATCAAATAGTCACTTAGTCACTTGCAATCGCTTTTGAAAACTGTGATCTGTGTTTTGAATACAGTTATGTTCTTGTATTTTTTTAACACAAGCATCTTCTTGCAAAGTTGACCTGGTATCTCTGATATTAGTCAGAAGCACCTGAATTGGTGACAGACCCGCCAATGTTAAACATATTACGATGATCGACTTACCCGGCTTGAGCCTGCTTGTTGAAAGAATGTCAAATTTTTTCCCAAAGATAAATAGCCGTCAGTACGAATACGTTGACTTGAAAACACTTCTTTAGCAAGGCCAATTGAAACTAAATTTTGTGTAGAGTTAGTTGATAAGCTTAAAATGATAAAGGAGGTCCCCACGCAGGCAAAAACAACTACTTGTATGGTAGCTACATCAAAACGGAGTGTGATGGAGCACTACTAGCGCCACTAGTACTTGTATGCTACTAGGCGGAAACTTCTGATCCCGTTTGTTGCATTTCTAGCATTATGGGTCCCTACATTTGCTGCCTGATTTGTTTTGTGGTTTTGATATTAATTGCTTTTGTATGGCTATGTTTGCTGTTGTATTGATGTACAAGTGTCTGCTATCGTAAATGTAGTGTTAGTTTTACTATCTTTCTGCTCTTAGGGGAGTTGTGCTGTATGACAGTTCCTTTCCTGAGTACAGTATCTTCACTGACATCGACACGCTGAACTACCAATCCAGGAGTCGCAAAATCGATTCTCTGCTTCTCCGTTCTTTTGGATAAGACTTTAAACCCAGGTCCCGTCTCCGTAGGACCTAGTTGCTAGTTGGGGCGTTAAACCCGAGTTCACTCACTCGGTCACTACCTTACTCACACACTCACTGACATAGTTCCAGGAATGTCCTCAAACTCTCTCTATATTTTACAACCATTGCATAATACCGACGATACAACTATGAAAATGCATAACGAAATTTATGCTACCGATAGCCTAGAGTGAGAAGCTAAGTCGTCATGAACATGAGATGGTACTCTAGCGAAAGAATAAGCAGAGAGATTAAGACTTCGTGTAAGGAAGACTGAGGAAAAACGTTATCCAAAAAGTTTGGAACTCAACAAATCGAAACCAAAATCGCCTCGTTTGTCGTAGACTTAAGACGAAAATTGGAAATAAATAAGTGTAAATAAAATAATGCGTGGAATTACCGAAATTCATGGGTTTTGATTGATAGGTTGATTTGATGCTTAACGTCCACGGTAAACAACTATGGTCATGTCGGGACGGTCAGTTAACCTATCCACACTATTCCTGGGCAGGCTTAGACCTCCTAAGCGGTTAACCAGTACTAAGTGCACCTACTTTCGCCCGTTACTGACAACTTCCCTTCTTGAACCAGCGGAAGGAGAAACGAAAGTATGTGGCCAGACCGGGGAAATTCATGGGATAAATTTAGTGAGCGAATCTGTCAAACTACATTATTATTATCAGCACTGAGGAAATTATCTTAATATCTAGAACCTGAAAGCTTCTGACCAACAGCATTCTTTCGATTTGTCTTAGAGACTGTATAAAATCTCGCGTAGCCAAACAAAACGAAATCAGGATGCTATAAGAAGAGCCCAACTTGTCCCAAGTAAAATACTCGCAATTTGTCTTGTATATTTGGTGTCAGTAAATTTTGAAAATTTGAATCATTTGGCAGCAAGGAATACACTAAAGAAATGAAAGTAGCAGACTCGCCCTCTGGCACCGGCTTTATTAGAATTATATGAGCCGCGACACGACAAAACCAACAATGTGGTTGTGCGCCCAGCGCAGACTCAGATCAGCCTGGGCATCCGCCCAGTCTGATCAGAGTCTTCGCTGTCCGCATGAAGGTAGCTTAGGCCCTTAGCTTCCCTTTAAGCGCTTAGCGAAGAGTCTGGTCATCCTGGGCAGATGCCCAGGCTGATCCGAGTCTGTGCTGGGCGCACAACCACTTTGTTGGTTTTCCCGTGTCGCGGCTCATATGTACAAAGTTACTCTAAATGAACTCAAAGATCCCCAAGGACAAGATATTATACAATCTGCACTATACTGAAGTACGTAGAGACTGCAGTACGGAATACGGAATCTGAATTCCACTCCTTTGATATATAAATACTTTTGTTTGCCTTTTGCAGGTTCTAGCTGTATCAGACATCTCTAAATACCTGTTGCCTATCGCTATCGCTTTTAATATTCAAGTCATGAACCTTGATGTAGCTGGACCGGGAGGCGCCTGTCATTGTGCACACGTCTCTTCCCTGCTGTATGTAACCGGTATGCCAGTTAATGTGTGCTACGAGGGGAAGTAACTGCCGAGGTCAGTCATCATCTAATTTTTGTGCTAAAAGTTTAGGGTTTAGCGAAAGCAAAAAAGTTAAATATAGAATTAGGCATGAAAGGAGCACGGTGCATCTTTCGACTATAAATAATGAATAGACTTGTGACCACAGTTATCATTACTAGACTTGTCAAAATTCTATAGCTTTAGCTGTATAACCACCCATCTCTCTGTTTCACTAGCAGTGATGATAATGAAGGGTTTAGAGAATAATTATTCGGGGGAGTTACCATTGAGTATGGAAATAGAACACTATTTATTTCAATAATCCATTAACATGACGGTTTAAGATCACCAAGAAGTAGTAAATCTGTATTAGAGTTCCGTTTTAGGAATTTTCACCCACTGTGTATATGTTTGTATTTGATTATTA
The DNA here is from genome assembly GCA_963989385.1 of Ctena decussata. Classification (NCBI taxonomy): domain Eukaryota; kingdom Metazoa; phylum Mollusca; class Bivalvia; order Lucinida; family Lucinidae; genus Ctena; species Ctena decussata. The sequence continues at coordinate 2,861,419 of OZ022505.1, read as the reverse complement.
TGGTTTTATTTGTAATTCAGAAGTTTATATACACTTTCCTTCATGCCTTAGGTCCTTGCTTTTGGAAAAGTGCAAAGGTATAAATTTGTCTTTATGAGTAGAAAATTCACACAGAAATAAGAAAAAAATCATGATCAATTATTCATTTCGATTTCTTTGTTCATATTGACACATGGGCAGGAGCCAAACGTACGAGATATTATAAAGCTCTACGAGTAGGTAATGCACTCGAAAGAAAGCATGAGGTGTTCACCTTAAAGCATGAAAGTATTTTATTGTATTGTATCATACACTGTAAAAACATTCTGTAGATTTTACAATAGAATAACTGGCAACCAGCTGCTAGTCCATGTACCGTTATTTCTACAGACGTCTGCCTGTAGAACATTGTATACAGTATACTTTTCTCTGGATTTCATCACCATATATCGTCAGGGTCACTGATGAGGCTTGAGTAGCCGAAACTTCTACGTCTGGCCATTGTTTATTATCTTTAATATGTTCTCTGCTCTCACCGACATCATTTCAGGTTTTAATTGGCCAGATCTGAATGTCTTCTGGGTTGCAAATACGATTATACAGGGAACAGCGAAAGGAAAGCGAAGAAGATGTAGACAGAACATATGTTAGTTTGACAGACTTGTGGTTAGCTTTTATATGGATATGGGACTGTAATGACTTTCTATCCAACTATTGTGCTTTTCTCTTATCTCTTAATAAACGACACCTATCAATTTCATATAATTTTTAGTGAGCTGCCCAGAACGAAATGTGTTGTATGGTTTGACTTTGGATGTTCTGGATGCCTTTGAAAGTCTGTGTGATTTGCCTTTGCACTATCTATTTAAGGAACTCAAAGTAAAACCCATATTGCACTGGTACAGTGCAATATGGGTTTTACTTTGAGTTCCTTGAATAGATAGTGCGATATAAGTTTGAACTTTGGATCTCTTGGATAAAATGTGTTATGCTTTCGACTTTGTTTTTTATGCCCCCGCCATTGAAAATGGGGGGGGGGGGTATATAATATCACCCCTGTCCGTACGTATGTAACGTACGTAACATACGTACGTAGCGTACGAAATGGTTTCCGTCCGATATCTTTTGAAAGCATTGGTGTATTGAATTCATATTCTATACACAGGTACATAATCATAAAATACAGGTCAAGTTTGATGTTGGGCAAAATCCGTCGATTATTATGGTGGTTATGGCCCTTTTTCGACTTCATTTTGTATGACAAAACGGTTTCTGTTCGATATCTTTTGAAAGCATTGGTGTATTGAACTTTTTTTTAATACAAAGGTACATAATCATAAAATACAGGTCAAGCTTGATGTTGGGCAAAATCCGTCGAGTATTGTGGGAGTTATGACCCTTTTACGACTTTATTCTGTATGAAAAAATGGTTTCCGTTCATTATCTTTTGAAAGCATTTGTGTATTGAATTCATATTTATACACAAGTATATAATTATAAAATACTGGTCAAGTTTGATACTGGGCAAAATCCGTCGATTATTGTGGGAGTTATGGCCCTTTTTCGACTTCATTTTGTATGGAAAACTGGTTTCCGTTCATTATCTTTTGGAAACATTTAAGCATTGAATTCAAATTTTAAACACAGGTATATAATCATAAAATCAGGTCAAGTTCGATGTTTGGTATCATCCGTCTATTATTGTGGGAGTTATGGCCCTTTTTCGACTTCATTTTGTATGCAAAAAAATGGTTTCCGTTCATTATCTTTTGAAAACATTGGTGTATTGAATTCATATTTTATACACAGGTAAATAATCATGAAAATACAGGTCAAGCTCGATGTTGGGTAAAATCCGTCAATTATTGTGGGAGTTATGGCTATTTTTCGACTTGAATTCATACAATAATGGTTCCGTTTGAAAACTTACTTTTTTCCGGGCTATTTGTTTTTTTGAAAGTTGCATGGCATCCATTTCTGTGATAAGATACAGAATGTTATCACATATCACAGTCATGACCCCCCTCCACCCCCACCCCCTACACACACACACACACACACACACACAGACACACACACACACACACACACACACACTTCTCTTGATCCAAGAAGCAAAATACACCTGCGCAAAGAAAACAATAAAACATGTACCACAGAAGTCTGCCTATGTGAACCTAGTTATGCTACAAGTGTCAGTACCTTAAACAAGGCGCCATCTTACTTAGGGCACTAGGCGGGGGCATCCGCGTCCTATGGACACATTTCTAGTTTTGTATAGTATGACTTCTTGTGCGCTTTTTCCCGTTCTTTTGGTGTTGGAAGAAAGAAGATATTAGGGTAATCAAATAGAAATTGAAAGAATGCATTCAGACTCGGGTATGTACAAAATGTAAGTGAGACACTACAATTACATTAGATGAACTAGTTCTTATAAGTTATTTACTGGTAATGCTAGATAGGAGTCTTTATTCTATAATGGGGACGATAGGGTTTAACCAATATTGTTCCATATAACACCGGTATAGAATAATATTTACTTCTTATTCGATTTTATGCTATTTTTGTCTAGTGTTCCATAAAACAGTCAAGACCCAAATCTGACGTCGCCAATCGACACATCTGGGGCCGTATTCAGAAAGCCACTTAAGTCGTTGCTATGCGGTTGCTAAGGCTAAATATCTATAAAGAAGATTCCCTACGAATATGAAATTTGGTATGGAGGAACCGCCTTTGTAAGACTGTTCCTCCAGAGCAAATTTCATAGTTGTAGGGAATCTCCTTCAAAGAAATTTAGCTTTAGCAACAGCATAGCAACCACTTAAGTCGTTTTATGAATACGGCCCCAGGTCACAACTTCCTTTATAAGACTGTTCCTCCAGAGCAAATTTCATAGTTGTAGGGAATCTTCTTCAAAGAAATTTAGCCTTAGCAACAGCATAGCAACCACTGAAGTCGTTTTATGAATACGGCCCCAGGTCACAACTTCCTCTATTTGCAGTAGATATAGGAGTTGGGGCTGGGGGGGGGGGAAGTTGGGTGCGGGGATGGGGGCGTGGAAAACACCAAGAACCTATCCGAGTTTTAGGTAGAAGCACCTTCATGACATTACTAGGCCCATATCTTCTGCAAGCCCACATATGCACTTTCATGTCTTACTCGCTATATATCTATAAATATTTTCTAACAAATGTCAAAAACTATATACCTCATTCAAGCTGTATATAAAATAATATTTTGTCTTTGGGGAATATCAATAATATTAGTGTTGCTACAACTAAATGTCATCATGGCGAGTTATTGTAATATGAAATATGACATACAAATGCAATTTGTAACAGTTTGCCAAGCTGTGGTTCTATGTGAAAAATAAAGATGAAGATACCTAGGAAAGATCTCCAGGGACTGTACAATCAAAGATCACAGTCTTCCATGTGTCAGAAGAAGAGTAGTAAAATTTAAAACCACAAAGCGTTGACACATAAAATGTAAATGCCCGCACAGCGACTAGCTCCCTCTGTCTCTCTGAAATAAGAAAATTAACAAGCTGAATATTCAACTGTGTTAATCGACAAAGCAAATATAAATATTCATAGAGCCTTCAATATGAATTTTGATACACGTATGTTTAAGCTTGTCACGTGACCTACACTGAACTGGAAGTAGACAAAGTGTCGACATCCCAAAGTTTCGCACGAATCCTGCAAAGAAGTGATTTATCATTTTTATGCAAACCTTATAAAGACAGACGCCTTATGCCTCAGTGAACAAGATACAGATTTTTTTAATGCGGTTTTATCAAAGAATGAAATGGTAGGCGTAAACGTTACCATGCGTAAACGTTACCATTGTCTTACCGATGGTGGCATTTGCAAGGGCCCTACACCTTAAACAAAGCAATAAAGCCTACAAATGTGATTTTTTTTTCAGTTTGGAAAATAATAAATACTTTAAATATTCACTGAATCCGAGGGTTCAAAAGAATTATTTTCGTCGATGCGAAATTGAGGTGTAGACCTCACAGTCCTTTTGATGCTGCTCAGGTCATGTGTCCTGCTAGGACTTTCTCTTTTTTAGCTGAATATTGGTACTTGAATAGTGCTCTATCAACACACATTGATAATCTGACCCAGTCATTATTATTATTTTCTGTATACACTTCTAATGTCATAACATCCCCTGCTTTTTGTGAGCAGAATATAAAACGTCTCTTTTTACTCATTTTCAAACCACAAAAAGTAATGTAAGTTAAAGTATTAGTTCATCGGAAACAACATGCATACCTGCAAGTGGCCGTGATTTGCCAGCTTTAAACAATAAAACACTTGATTTTCTAAAAAGCTTTTAGAAAAAAAACACTTGTATCCTTTTGGTTGGTAGCTAAAATGACCTTCCTTTGATAAAAGAAAAAACAAACTTTATATATCAAGTCCCTTCACACAGGCCAAACAACAGGCATGCTTATGAAACACAACAGAATCAAGAGCTAGGGTACGCGCATGTAAAATCAGTTAAAGCCTCCGATCCACCCCATCCATACCCCCTCCCCCTCATAATACACAATTGTTGTTAAATATTGAGTACCAAAGCAAAACAAGACAGGCAAAAAACCAAGAGGTCAGCTCTTTCCCAGCAGTTTGCCACGAGGCTGTCCTAAATACAATGTAGTGTTCGAAAGACAATGTTTGATCGCTATTTTTGCATAAATTCAACTACAATGCTACAAAAATAACGAAAATGTTTGAGAACTATTTTTCGACCTCCTCGCCATTACCTTGCTGATTCCATCACGCACTATGCATGTCTATAAAAAATCCCCGTGTCATGCCATGGTCAGCTACCATGATTTTTTGTCCAACCTTATGCAGCAATTTACAAGTCAGAATCATGTTCATCAAAGTTTTCACTCGCTGTCGTCTGCACTTCCATTTTTAAACCAATCCGACAGAATATGGCCCTGCAACTTGCATACGAAAAGTCGCTATGCGAGTTATTATAGGTCCGTAAACACACCTATTGACACTGATATTTATTTAAGGAAGTAATTTCATTTTTCTGATGTTTGTCGAAGTATAAACTACATTGGGTCGTTCGAAGTAAGTGAACCCCGAAAGAAAATTTAAGTTCATTGCTTATATTTACATTCTTTTCTACCTATTAATTGACCACAAATTTGCATTAGGGGCTACAGGTGAAGCAAGAAAACCTTTATACGCAGTCTTTCTACCAACAGTGGAACAGCGTCAACGACGTCATAACGTCGCCTACGTCCAATCAGATTTGAGAGAACCATAGTTTATTTTGATGTCACGTAACGTCGCGTGTACGCATGTAGTTATTGAAGTATGAACTACAGTACGTTCTAATGGTTCACCATAAGGATTTCTCAATAAATGCCCTGAAATAACATAAAGTAAAATTTCAATTTACAAGTCAATGGGTACCAGTCATTCTCTCATTTGAGCCGCGACACGAGAAAACCAACAATGTGGTTGTGCGCCCAGCGCAGACTCAGATTAGCCTGGTTATCCGCCCAGTTTGATCAGACTCTTTGTTACGTGCTCAAAGGGTAGCTAAGGGTCTAAGCTACCTCCTTGCGGACAGCGAAGACTCTGATCAGACTGGGCGGATGCCCAGGCTGATCTGAGTCTGCGCTGGCCGCACAACCACATTGTTGGTTTTCTCGTGTCGCGGCTCATTTCTTTTCTTGTATTAAACAGTTGGCACATGGTAGACTCCAATATGAGTCCAATGGCTTTCCCCATGGTAGGTTTGCGTCAGCATTGCTGTCTTTATAGTCTGGATAAATATGCACATACAATGTGTTTAACTACCAAAGCCGCCTCCGGAAGGAATAAATAAGTCTGGAAAATAACAAGTAGGCATCTAACAAACCAGTACAGAAAGGGGTTTTTGCCCTCATAGGCAACATAAATTTGGCTGCACAATTATCAGGGCTATCAATTATAGAAACATTACTTACTGCGCTGCAAAACATGTTTTATTACCTTGGCTGAGTACACCCCTGTGCGTCTGACAAACTATGTTAGAAAACTAGAGAGCTAGTAAAGATTTCAAATATTGGGACAACTGTTCCTGACCAAACAGTGTAGATCCTGATCAGACTGCTTCAGGGAGCAGTCCGATCTGGTTTCACACTGTATGTCATTTTCCATGAATATTTTGATATATTGCAGAAAAGTAAAAGTAGAATAATCTAGGAATTCGGTAAAGTTTCCCAATATTTATTCATATAACAGTAATTTCTTTGATGGTGGAAATTGATGTAATGTTCCAATTTCTAGGTACACTTTACAATTTTATGTTAATTAAACTTATGGTAATAGTTATTGGTTCTGGCATGGTTCCAAAATATGCCATGCCGGAAAATCCCTGGGACCGTATTCATAAAGCCACTTACGTCGTTGCTATGCTGTTGCTAAGGCTAAATTGCCTTGAAGGAGATTACCTACAACTATGAAATTTGCTCTGGAGGAACAGTCTTACAAAGACTGTTCCTCCAGACCAAATTTCATAGTTGAAGGGAATCTCCTTTATAGATATTTAGCCTTAGCAACCGCACAGCAACGACTTAAGTCGTTTTATGAATACGGCCCCTGTCCGCGAAATCATTGCCAACAATCCTTCTGTAGTAATTGTCAGTAAAGGAAAAATTAAAGAACTTCCTTGAATCAAAAATCGGTTCAAATGTGAATAGGTATACTTTCAGAAGAAACATCTCTGCCATTCTAGTTCGGCCTTCCTTCTAAAGCGGGTCTCCAGCGCAGCCGCGCATAATCCTCGCGCGAGGGTGATGCAGGATATACAGAAAGAAAGAAAGAAGCTCTTCAAGGAAAGAAATTTTAATAGGTCAAATTTTACTCACAAGACTTCGATAGGAATGTAGTTCTTTGAATGCGCATCTTTATGCCAGAAATCTAATGGAAAGTCCAGTATGTCTTTGTGGCGAGATAGAAAGCAAACCACTCTATATTCAGCTGTCCTATTCACACTGCTGCAAGACAGAATCATATCGCAGAGCTAGTACATGAAAGTACACTGAGGGATTTGATGTATGTTAAAGAGGGGGTATCACCCGCGATAAAGGAAGACATCTTTACACAGGTGCAAAATTACATAATACACTCTAAAAGATTTAATTCGTAACATTTCTAAGTGCATCTAACTGATAAACAAATGCTTATATACATGGTCAGCTTGGAATGACCGGATGAGGAAATCATCCTCTCTCTCTCTCCTGTTATTCTTGCGTTAGTATTATTAGTTAAAAACCATAATAGCGGCTACTTCTCGTGCAAACATAAAACAGTCTTTGCCTATATGTCTAAATATATTTAGGATAATTCTATTCATTGCATGACTGCTTTAGATTAAGATGTATTTATTTGGAGTCTATGCTATTTTGTACATTCAACCTTTGTTCAGTATTTAATATTATTAGCAGGAGATGGTCCTCACAAGCCTTGGGCCTTCGATCAAATCCGGATCTATTGTCTCTATACCGTGTTCAAAATTCCATGAATAAAATATTGTTTTAACCAAAGACGTCTAGAAGAATACATAAAAAATAAATTTACAAAGTTGAAACACTTTATTCAACGGAACATTCGTGAGTCATATAATGAGTATTTGCATACCATCTTAACAGACCAACCTAAAAGCACAGCGGGGACTCTCAGACCAAATATGTTAGACCTTTATTTAACAGAAAAAGTATGTCACTAAGGAAATCAACTCTCTCAAATCCAACGGAGTCGCCTGCACTAAGTTTGGTTCCTCTTAAACTGAATCTTACTTGCCCCGTTGCATTATGTGTCCAGTCATGTCGGATATTGTCATTAATATTTGTGGAGTGTCAAAACAACTTTCTAAGCTGAACCCAGGGAGAGCTGCTGGTCCAGATGGCTTTACCTCCCGTATCTTGAAAGAACTGCATGTTGAAGTAACCATATCCTTAGTGATAGCTTCAACATCCAATATCAATCAAAATTTTAATATATCGGTCATTCGCGAACGCATTCCAAGTAATACTCGTCTACAGGTGTTTGGAGTACCTGGCAGATACAGATACCTATAGACTCTTTCAAGCAAATTAAACAAAAGGGGGGGAAAGCTTTAATTAAGGCTTATGACGTAAATTAATCCACAGCTGACAGTACTTTTCTTTGAAGTTGCCGGTACTGATAAATTATGATAACTGTATAGTTACCATGTACCGTTATCATGTACAGTTATCATGTACAGTTTTGAATAGACCATTCATTACAGAGCTGCAATTAAACAAACTTCTGTTTCATTAAACTATGCTGTTTTCTTTTTGGCCACAGAATTATTTGTTAAGAGTATTCATTTGACTCCCCTCGCTTAAATGAGTCTCCACAACATATGTTATATGAAAATAATCCATTTAACCATATGACTGCATCAGACTCACCTCAGAGGTTATTGATGGATACCAACTTTTTGTGCGGAAAGTGAGCACTGAAATAAGGTCACAGTAGACTGTTTGGGTATGCAACTCTGCCATTTTCATTTTTGCTTCCCTTCTCAATGGAGGACAACTCATGAAAGCAGAAATTTGCTCCTTTATGAGTAAATTCTTTCCTTTAAGAGTAGACCATTGGAAGACCTACGTCATCCAGAGAAGCAATTTGTTCCTCTTGCATAAATGGCAGAAAAAACATAGATGTGTACCCATACATCATAAAACATATGTTGTGTTTACTCATCAATTAGGTAAATCCCTACAACTTATGTTCTAGTAGAAAAATCATAAAACTAACCGCTGAAACTTGTTGGTAATCCATACAAAAAGGCATGCCAGCGAGGTTATTTCAGTAACACATACGTTTAAGTTGAAAAAAGCCTCTATGTTATGGGTTCTGATGGACTATACACAGCATACCTGGTAATTGAAAAAATAAGTGATTGAAATGACCCATAATAAATACCCTGAACAAACATTTTCTTTGTGATTTAAAAGAATAGCAGAGTTAACCCAACAAAATTTGTTTAAACTGCAGCCCAATTTTCTGTCTTTCCTCCTCTGTGTACAATGTCAAAATGAGACAAACATTCTCATTCAAATTTCCCACTGATCACTCAAGCCGTTTCTGACTGGTCAGGTAACGGATGACCTTAGTGCATTAGACAGGAAGGTCCATTTTCCAGACAAGGTAAGGCAGGTTGAATTTGATAAATTAAAATAAAGAAGATAAAATATATTTTTATTGGTTTAATTATTTGTTTTAGGTGAAAACTTCAATAAAGCTGTGGATTAAAACAGATATATCCATTTCTTTTTGAGAGGTATCAGTAGATATCGGTACTGATTGTTATACTGATACATCTATAAAAGAATGGTTATATCTATTACATAAACTTTGTTTGAATATGATAGAAAATGAATTTGACATTTCACGGCTATAGTACACTCGCTGTGTGTGTGATTGTGGCCACCCATATACTAATGAGAGTCTTCGCTTCCTTGCTCGCTGATCTGGGTCTTTGATGGGGCACTCGTGCCATTTTGTTGGTTTTGTTATCAACCTCTCATCGTCCTCATATGACAGAATACTGTTGAAAAGGACGTAAAATTGCAAGTCATCCACCCATCTATTTTCAAATGACTGCATGCATTGAGTCTGACAATATTTTGTTTGGTCGCTAATTGTTTTCCATGAATTGTTTAACATCCCTCAAACAATTGATGGCATAATTGAACTTCTACCAAGCTCCGAAAATAAATTGTTATATATACTTCTGACCTCAGGTTTCAAATGATTGAGGTAGTTTACATGACGACAACATGATTAGGCAAAACTAGTAATATACTAAACATTTCGTAAGATTTTCTGAAATTAAACCCCACATCTAATAAATAATATGTTACAAAATTCCATTAACATTGTTTGTCCTTTATTTAAGATCTGTTATGCGAGACACTGAGTGCAGATATCAAATACTATGATTGGTCTAAGGACAGAGTTAGAGTAACAGGAATCTAAATATATTAACCTGTAGGTTATATTCTACACGTATAATATGCACTTGTGTTTACAAGAACAGCATTGTCATTTCGAGCTGTTGGCAAATTTAGATACTAACCAAATATTACCTTTTACCAAATGCTTTAAAGTCTCCATAGTCTTATCAGTGGTAAAAATCGTCGATGCACAAATCCCGATAAAATTGGCACAGCCTTCAGAAATAATGATAATATGTCGGTTGTTGTGCTTTTTGTGTCATTTAACTGGCCCCCAAAAAAGGTATTTTGAAAAAAAAAATGACTATAACAATCCATCATGAGTGTCCATGTAGGATAGGGAAATCTAACCCGAGGGCTCGGAATTTCAACCAGGGACTTGCCTCGTCCCTGGTTGAAATTCCGACCCCTCAGGTGAGATGTTCCTATCCTACATGGATTGGCTCATGATGGATTATTTTCTCCCACTGTTTGCGGCTCTTAAACCTCAAGCCGGATAAGGCTTCAGAACAGGAATATTTTAAGAGTCATTCTCTGTAAGCACCAAAAAATTGCAATAGGGGGTGAAAATGACATATCTCAGATTCTGATGAAATTTAGTGTCTCTTTTGCTTATGTCAAGTGATGAACAAAAATACAATTTTTTCGCCAATCAAACTGTCCGTTTCCATGGCAACGAGGATTTTCTCTTTTTTGGCCTAATTTGGTGATTTTTCCTATAAAAATGCCAGATTTGACACCAGCTGTATTGACAGTATTTCTCAACAAATGTTATTGACACTCATGTCTTTTAAGAGACCTATGTAAGTGCTGTGTACGGATAGAAAATATTTTCTTTATATTGCTATGATCAAGGAGTAGGTGACCTTGACTTCTGTCTAGTAAAGCATCTCTTTAAAAATATCAAAAATTGGCCAATTTTGAAAGCACTTTGTTAGAAAATGCGGCTATAGATTTTTTTCATTCTCTTGGTACAGAGAGTATAACACCTAGCTCTTAATATATCAAAAAATTGGAGATGGTATATTTTTTAAATTGAAAATAATTTTCTTTGAATCTAGTCACTGTCAGGAAAATCAGAAGAAACTGTCATAGCAGAAAATCTGTTATAAGAGATAATATCTGGAGAATGTTAAGCAAATATGAGCAGAAATACAAATAAATAGATTGAATACAGTGGAGGGAAGTTACATAAATACTTTTCTCATTCAGAAGTATGCTTAAAATGTACAATTTGGGGTGCAATTACCCCACCCACTTCCACTGAATATGAAATGAATGCAAAAGTTACATGCCATGGATAATAAATCACAAGTTTCCATATTTGTGAGTAAACTGAAACAATTTTAATAGATCACCACATGTTTGCTGTCATTGTTTTTACATTGTTTATCATTTGGTAACCATGGTAACTGTTATTCTATTGTGGGTCAGTGTTCATTTAGACGGATATTTACAGAAAATCGTTTCAATGCTGATGAAAGTATTCCTTGTTATTTACTTTTTACATATGCATACGCATCCTAAGTGTTGATTTTGTTAAGTAATATATGATAAATCAGTATTTTTTATAGTTGCTATGACAAAAACCACTCATTCCTTCCACAAAGAAATCAGTCAATCTGAGTGTATGTAGTACAATGTAGAGAAAGAACAGCAACTGAGCGAAATAGAGATAGATACATGCACTGGAGAAGACATAAATCACACATACAATGTTTATATATTAATCCTTCCTTCATATGTTTAATCTGTATATCTAGGGGGTGAGTTACCCCACCCACCTCATTTAGTTATACAACAAACTCATAAGTTAAATACTATGAGTTTTGATGATAAAATAGCACCTGGTACACTTGTTTTAAAGTTGCTCATCACATGTCTGGTCTGCATAAGCTTTGTTTTTGTAAAAGTTCTGGGTGGAGGCACGCATGCATATATGCACGCACATACACCAAACTGAAGTTTTGTCGACTGTCTCGCTCACAGCAAGCGGGGTAGACAAAATACTCCTGTGACTTTAAAAATGGCATCAAGGTCGCCAAGTTCTAAGTCTTCGTCTTGCCTAAAAGGTTGATCTTTGCAAGTTTAGTAAAAATGAATCTAATGGTTCAAGATACATCTTCGTTTTTCGGGACAAATAAAAAATGACCCTCAAAAATAGGGTCAAAGTCACCAAAACCTAACTAGAAACATGGTAACTAACAGGGCCTCGCCTCTATGAGACTGTTGGTGGAATTTTAGTCGTATGTCCCCGACCAAAATATACATTAACAGCTTTCTGTTACCAAGTTGTTTCTTCATATTGTTTGGAAATAAGCCTCTGGTAGAGTATTAAGATACGGGCAAAAAATAAAATCATGACTAATTTAAAACAAAGGCAACAGGAACCTGGAGTTACCATTCTTGCACTCTGCACACCTTCAGATATTCTGATGATGCTTTATATTTGTACCAAGTTTTGTGAAAATATCTTCAAAGGCTTTAAAGTTATAGATTGCACAAGGTCTCAATACCCAAAATTACAAAGGGAAATAATTCTGTTTAACATAAATAAAAGTGCAGTTATGGTTCTTTTTCTCTACAAATTGTTTGATGATGCTTTAAATTTGTATCAGTTTATAAGAAAATATATTCTGCAGTTTTAAAGTTAGAGAGAACTGAAAACTACAAAAGGGCATAATTCTGTAGAAAATGTAGATGAAGTTGCAGTTTTAATTTTCTTCACATCGTCTGATAATGCTTTATATTTGTACAAAATTCCAAGAAAATATCTTTGACGGTTTAAAAGCTGAATAGCAGACAAAATTTGTACACTTTAAATTACAAAGAGAAATAATTCAGTACAAAAATAGATGGAGTTGTGGTTCTTATTCTCTGCAGATTGTCTAAAAATGTTTTGTATTTGTACATAGTTTCATGAAAATATCTTTGGGAGTTTTAAAGTTATAGAGCGGACAAGATTTCCGTACTGAAAATTATAAAGGAGCATCATTCAGTTAAAACATAGGTAGAATTATGATTTTTGTTGTCTGCAAATCGTCTGATGATTTTTTACTTTCGTACCAAGTTTTGTGAAAATATCTAAAACGGGTTTAGAGTTATGGAGCAGACACGATTTCCGTTCTGAACTTACAAAGGGGCATAATTCAGTAAAAAATGTAGAAAGAGTTACACTTCTTGTTCTCTGCACATCGTCTGATAATGCTTTACATTTGTACCAAGTTTCGTAAAGCTATCTCAAACAGTTTCAAAGTTATTGAGCGGACACGATTTCAGTACCAAAAAAAATTACGAAGGGGCATATTCCAGTAAACAATGCAGGTTGGGTTGTAGTTCTTTCTCTCCGCATATTGTCTAATGCTGTTTTACATTTGTACCAAGTTTCATGAAATCATCACAAAGAGTTTCAGAGTTATGGAGCGGACACGATTACCGTACCAAACAAGAATTCCGCGGAATGCTTTGTCGCACCTGCATTGCATTTCCACAGTAGCAGAGATCATGTTGAGAAGAATTGAGAAAAAAAGAAAACAAAATAGTTTCTGGCATTTTTCTGACACAAATTTTGTCAAAACCCGACCTGTGGTTCTTAAGGTACTGCCATTTTCATGTTTGTGCTATTTTTAGTAACGGTGGATGGCAGCCATCTTAGATGGCCAATTTGCCAAAAACCAAAATAGCTCTATGCAAGGTCATTCTTACACAAAATTGGTCCAAATCCATTCAGGGGTTCCTGAAATATAGTCATTTTCATGTTTTTGCTATTTTTAGTAACGACAGTGGCGGCCATCTTGGATGATACATTCCCATAAATGTTAAAAAAAAGAGAGAAAAACTCCTTTTCAAGAATCATTCTGATTAAATCTGAGCAAAATCCACTCAGTGTTTAACGATTTATCGGCACTTAAGCAACATTGAGACTCGCAAACCAAAAATAGGTCACTGTGACCTAATTCTGCTACATATTTATTTCATTTTCATAATTTTCAAAAAAAGAAGGTCTAATTGAAGTTCCATGCAAAGTTTCAGCAAAATATACCTAGTGGTGCTAGAAAAAATGTAATTTATGTTGTTTTGCTATTTTTAGTAACAGGCGGCCATCTTGAATTCTCGACCAGGGCTGAATTTCTGTAATCCGAAGCCCTGTATTCTGATCATGCTCCATATGAAATTTGAGAAACAAGGCTGCAGTGGTTTTTGGAGAAATTAACTGTACAAATCTTTAACGCCGGGGTTGACGTAAATGTGAACGGACTGACGGACGGACGGACAGAATGACGGACGGAACACCGGACGCCTATATCGCACCTTGCTAAAGCAGGTGCGACAAAAATTACAAAATTTCAAATTACTTCGTCTGGCGGGGCCCTTATAATCAGTTATGAATCTTCTCTAAATGATGATTAGGGCTAGTTTAGCATAATTCCAACAAATTCTTTGTAATATAGGGTATAGATAAGCCATTTTTTAAAACATTTTAAGACCATCTTTGACCTTCAAAACAGAATAAAGATCAAACAATCCATTCAGCAGCTTTCTATGACTTCCTCGGACCTTTAAAACTTCTATATTTATGGATAGATTTCAAAATAATTGTGCACAGTTATTCTCCTTGATGAGCAGAAGTGTCATTTGCAACATTCGTTCCGGTAGGTCCAAGGTCAAGGTCACACTTAACGGTAAAATGGTCATATATTGAGTTTGTCCGAGCCATTACTTCTACATTTATAGATGGATTTCAAAATAATGTGGCACAATTGTTCTCCTTTATGAGTAAAAGTGCTATTTGGAACATTTGGTCAGGTAGGGCCAAGGTCAAGGTCACATTCGAAGGTCAAATGATAAAATGTGTCATAAATTGAGCTTTTCCAGGCCATAACAGCTACATATATGCATGGCTTAAAAAAAAACAAAAAAAAAACAAAAAAAAAAACGACACAGTTGTTCTCCTTGATGAGTTCAAGTACCATTTGAAAATTCTGCAGGTATATCCAAAGTCAAGGTTACACTTAAAGGTCAAATGATAAAAGTATTCATAAACAGGGCTTGTCCTGGCCATACTTCTACATTTGTAAATGAATTTCAAAACAGTTTGGCACAATTGTTCTCCTTGATGAGTAGAAGTGGCATGTGGAATTTATTAAGGTAGGTCCAAGGTCAAGGTCACACTTGAAGGTCAAATGATAAAAAATTGTCATTACCTGTGCTTATCCGGGCCATATGATTTATACAGTTATCCATGAATTTCAAAATAATTTGGCACAATTGTTCTCCTTGACGAGTAGAAATATTTGTTCAGGTTGGTTCAAGGTCAAGGCCACACTGCAAGGTCAAATAATAAAATCGTCATAATGTGGGCTTGTCATGGCCATAGTTCCACTTGTTTTCCTTCATAAGAAAAAAGTAAAAAAAAAAGAAAGAAAAAAGAAATATCTGTATCATGATATTGTTTGGCTTCTTTCTAATAAGTAAATTAAGCAGTTAGTCTTGACATATTTACAGGTCACTAAAGCAAACAGCGGGCTCGACAAGTTGTCCCTGGACAACCATCTAATTAATTCTTCCCCATGTTCCAATGGTGTTTCTGTGCAAGTTTTGTCTCAATCGATCTGTTCATTCCGGAAATATGGTGCAAGCAAGCCATTTATAACACTGTAAGTCCTCATGTGACCTTGAATATAAGGTCAATGCCACCAAAGTCTAACACTGTTTCCCAACCTCCTTAAAATATACCTGTGCATGTTTGATCAAATTCATAAATCCCTTCAGAAGATGTGGTGCATACAAATCATTTTCACTGTTTTTCACCTCCTGTGACCTGAAAATATGGTCAAGGTCACCAACTTTTTTCAGTTCTTTTCCACGTCCATGTGAATATTTGTGCAAGTCTGATCTAAATCTATCCACCCCTTCAGGACATATGGCGCCAACAAGCCATTCAGATACCTCATATGATCTTGAAATGGGGTCAACGTCGCCAAAATCTAATCAGCTCTTTTTCCCCACCCAAAGATGTATCTTTGCAAGTTTGGTGAAAATACATTTATCCCTTCAGGAGATAGAGTGCAGACATGAAGATATGCTGACACACAGACACTGACAGCAATGCAGGCGGGATCTGCACCAAAACAACATACACGCCTTCCCTTTCCTCCTTCCCCAACTCCCCCCCCCCCCCCAATATTGGGGGCACATAAATATGTTAATCAATATGAAATTTTCTTCTCCATTATGAAATATCTAAATGTATTTCTGCTCATTTTATGTCCTTTATTTGCTTGCTACCGGATGCACTCAGATTGTCAACTGCTGTTTTGATGGAACATCTGGTTGTATCCATAACAACTAAAATATACCGAATTATTGTCCAAGATGAGACATATTTGGCCAACAGAACGTGTATACATAGATAGAAAATCACAATCAACACTTTTAAACTGACTTTGAACGATTTTTAAATATCCAGGACCCCTGGTAGCTCTTGGGTTAAGCGCTGGCCAACTGAGGTAGCGGACCGGGTTAGAAACCGGCTTGAGGCGAGAATTTTTCCTACCATAAATGAGGTTCCATTGCACGCAGCCTTTCATTATCACCGTCCCATCGTCCTGATATGACTGAAATACTGTTGAAAAGGACGTAAAATCGCAAGTCATCCATATTCGTTTCCAACAAAAACAAACTAGTGGTAGAGTATTGGTTGCCATGAATACTACGTGATACATGAAATAAACTAGAAATGTTTCTTTTACAAAAACAGATGAACCCCCTCCTATCCTTTCTCAGCTGTATCATTTTCCCTAAATATTGCAAAGTTAGGATCTTTTGTAAATCTTGAAATTTGGGTCCAGGTCACCACCATCTAATAAGTACTCTTCCACCTCCCGATTATAAACATATCTATGTTTGGTCACAATCCTTTAATCCCGTTAGGAGTTATCATGCAGACAAGCCATATTTCAACACGCTTCATCCTCTTGTGAACTCGAAAATGAGGTCAAGGTTACCAAAATCTTATCAGTTTCTTTTCCATCTCCCAGTGATATGTTCATGCAAGTATGGTGAAAATCCATCCATCCATTCTGAAGATATGGTTCAGACAAGCCATTTTTCAGCATTTCTGACCTGTGACCTTGAAAGTAGGGTCACGGTCACCAAAATCTAATCAGTTCTTTTTCTTTTCAGAGTGATATATCTGATCATATTTGCTTTAAATCCATCCATCCATTCAGTTCAGAAGATATCATGCTGTAAAGCCATTTTTCCAGCACTCAGTGACCTTCTGTGACCTTGAAAATAAGGTCAAGGTCAGCAAAATCTAGCCAGTTCGTTTCCATTTCACAATGATATATTTGTGCGAGTCTGGTAAAAATCACTTTATCCATTTAGGGGATACGGTGCAGAAAAGCAATTTTTCATCATTATTTGACCTTCTGTGACCTTGAAAATAGGGTCAAGGTCAACAAAGTCTAATCAGTTCTTTACCCCTACCCAATTAGGTATGCCTGCAAGTATGGTCATAATCCATTTATTCCTACAGGACATAGAGTGCAGGCAAGGGCTACGCAGACGCTGATGGGATCCGCACCAAAAATACAATATGTCCCCCATCCCGCCCCCCACCCACCAACCACTGTGGGATATTATGGAAAAAAAGAAAGGCGACAGAAATAATGAGCTTGTAGAAGCCCCCTAGACAATTAAAAATCAGCAAAGACTAAGATATATTCATTGTAGCATGCAACATTTAATTTGGTTTTGCATTGAAAGAAAGTGGGTGGGGTAATTTAACCCCAAATTGTAAGGTACTAACATATTTTTGAGGGTGAAAACTCTCTTTGTAGTTTTCTTCAGTTGTTAATCATACATCAACTTGTATTTTGGCTCATATTTCTTGAAAATGTTCAAGGTATTGTATTTTATCTCAGAATTTCAATTATGAATTTTTCTTCTGATTTCTCTGACGGTGACTAAATTCAAAGAAAAATATTTTCAATTTAAAAAATATACCATCTCCAATTTTTCGATATATCAACAACTAGGCTTTGTACTCTCTGCACCAAGAGAAAGAAAAAATCTATAGCCGCATTTTTTAGTAAAACGTCTTAAAAATTTGCTGATTTTTTATATTTTGAAATAGACGCCTTACTAGGTGGAAGTCAAGGTCACTGACTGCTTGACCATAGCAACATGAAGAAAATTTTCTGTATTTGTAAGCAGCACTTACATGGTTCTCTTGTAAAATGTAAGTATCAATACCATTTGTTGTGAATTACTACCAGAACAATTGGAGTCAAATCTGGCCTTTTTCATTTGAAAAATCACCAGATTAGGCTGAAAAACAGAAAATCCAGGTTGCCATGGCAACGGATAGTTTGATCGAAGAAAAACTTTTTATTTTCGTTCATCACTTGACATCAGCAAAAAAGACACTGAGTTTCGTGAAAATCTGAGACATGTCATTTTCACCTGATTTTGGTGCTTACAGAGAATGACTCTTAAGTTTTAACCAATAATCTTAAGTAAATTTTTAGAAGCCCAGTGTGTCTATCGGGTCCTTAAATAGGTGTAAACACAGTTTGCACCTTGAAAATAGACGGAAAACACGATATATGGACTACTTGTTCTTCTCGAGGGCGAAAACAAGATGCAACTTAGCCTCTCATGTCACCTGCGCCAAGTTTGCTAGCGTAGTTTTATCACCGAATTAGTGACGTCATTAAATTGAGTGACGTCACAAACCTATGATCTGCTAGAAAACGGCATCCGACATGCTTGCGTGTCCGTTTTGTTCATTTAAGATTCATATATCAGTCAAAAATTAAAAAAAAAAACTGGTTGCTAATATAAGAAAACTGTTGCCAGGTGTTAGATTATTTAAGAAATCCACCATGAGAGTCCATGTAGGATAGGGAAGTCTCACCCAAGGGGTCGGAATTCCAGCCAGGGACGAGGCTTGCCGACCAGGGACGAGGCTTGCCTAGTCCCTGATTAAAATTCCGACCCCGAGGGTGAGAGTTCCCTATCAAACATGGACTGGCTCATGATGGATTATTTTTCTCCCCCTGTTAGCGGATTTTAAACCTCAAGTCGGATTAGGCTTCAAAACAGGAAGGAAAATTTTATTTTTTTAACCAGTGATCTGAAGTAAATTTTGAGCAGCCGAGTGTGTTTATCGGGTCCTTAAATGGGTGTAAACACAGCTTGCACCTTAAAAATAAACGGAAAACACGATATGTGGACTATTTTATCTTCCAGAGGGCGAAAAACTAAATGCAACTAAGCCTCTCACGTCACGCGCGTCAAGTTTGCTAGAGACGTTAAATTCCGGTTTAAGTGACGTCACCGAACATACTTGCGTGTCCCTTTTGTTCATTTAAAATTAAAATATTAGTCAAAAATTGTAAAAAGTCTGGTTGCTTATATAAAAAAAATGTGGCCAGGTGTAAGATTATAACAATCCATCATGAGTGCCCATGTAGGATAGAGAAATCTCACCCGAGGGGTCGGAATTTCAATCAGGGACGATGCTTGCCGAGGACGAGGCTTGCCGAGTCCCTGGTATAAATTCCGATCACGAGGGTGAGATTTCCCTATCCCACATGGACTGGCTTATGATAGATTATTTTTCTCCCACTGTTAGCGGAGTTTAAACCTCAAGTCGGATTTGGCTTCAAAACAGGAAAATTTTAACTTTTTAACCAGTGATCTGAAGCAATTTTTGAGCACCTCAGTGTGTTGATCGGGTCATAAATGGGAGTAAGCACTACTTGCAGCTTAAAAATGGACGGAAAACACGATATGCGGACTCTTTTATCTTCCAGAGGGCGAAAAACAAAATGCAACTTAGCCCGTCACGTCACGCGCGTCAAGTCTGCTAGCGACGTTCTATAACCGGTTTTAGTGACGTCATTAAAGACAGGGATGGGACTATATAAGGAGGATTAACTTCCACAGTGTCATTCTGTCTCTTGATCGCATAGTGTCAACACCTCCAGTCAGCCAATAAATTCATCATAACTGTAAAGTCTGGTCCACTGATTGGTTGACTAAATTTTCACACATTTACCTATACAGGTAACATTGTTATGTGCTAGGAACCAGACCCCCGGGCAGAGAAGCTGGGTGACGTAACAAACCTATGATCAGCTATCAAACGTCATCAAACATACTTTCGTGTCCATTTTGTTCATTTGAAATTAAAAAATTAGTCAAAAATTGAAAAGGCTGGTTGCTAATGTAAGAAAGAGTTTGTCAGGAATAAGATTATAACAATCCATTATGAGTGTCCATGTAGGATTGGGAAATCTCACCCGAGGGGTCGGAATTTAAACCTGGGACGAGTCTTGCCGAGTCCCTGGTTGAAATTCCGACCCCGAGCTCTGGCTCATGATGGATTATTTTTCTCCCACTGTTAGCGGATTTAAACCTCAGGTCGAATTAGGCTTCAAAACAGGAAAATTTGACTTTTTAACCAGTGATCTGAAGTCAATTTTGAGCAGCCGAGTGTGTTTGTCGGGTCCAAAAATGGGTGTAAACATAGTTTGCACCTTGAAAATAGGCGGAAAACACGATATGTGGACTATTTTATCTTCCAGAGGGTGAAAACAAAATGCAACTTAGCCTCCTACGTCAGGCGCTTCAAGCCTGCTAGCGACGTCTTATAACCGGTTTAAGTGACGTCACTAAAATTGAGTGACGTCACAAGCCTATGATCAGCTATCAATCGTCATCCGACATGCTTGCGTGTCCATTTTGTTCATTTGAAATCAATATAGTAATCAAAAATTGAAAAAGTCTGGTTGCTAATAAGTAAGATGTTGCCAGGTGTAAGAAAGAAGTTTCTTATATTAGCTGAGGGACTATCTTATATATGCAAAGGTGGGAGAAAGAAGTTTTTTTATATGAGCTGAGGGCCTATCTTATATATGAAAAGGTGGGAGAAAAGTCTCCGCAAAAATACGGTTCTCGTTTCTGGTTTCCCGTTCGGCAATTAACTCACACAACAGCGACACAAGGAATGAGACCCTTGCCTTACATTGTATTTTTAATTATTAAATAACTGTACATTGTATTTGTCCTCCTTCTCCTTGTAGTCTTACCTCTTGTTTGCTTGTATTTTTACCATGTAATGAAACTTGTGAAATCGAAAGTAGGTCATTTTTTGTTGCCAACTAAAATGACCTAGACATATTTTTTCAAATCGTTTTTATGAGAAACTCAAGGTCGTTTTGATTTTTCAAAGCCGGCCAATCTCGATCATATCCAATGAAGAAACTGTAGTGGGAAGCTTGCAGCGATACCTCACGATAAAATATTTCATGCCGATACAGCAATGGGGCCTTTAAAATTAATATGAAAAATTTAAAGAGTAACTACATTTCAGGAACTGACTGAATCAGATCCCAAACCCTATCCCCAACACCAAAGGGGAAGACTGACGAAGACATCCCAACAAACAATGAAGTCAGACTATACGAGGATCGTTCAAAAAGTTCTGTCTCTGGACTCATAACTTTGCTTACAGACGTGATAGCTTACCATGGTTTGCAACAATCAACAGAACTATCTTTTATCTTTATACTGATATCAGGTACATAATAAAATTGCCATTTGGTTGAGTTATAAGCTAAAATACAGACCTATTATTTGACACCGGCTTATTTTCGTGATTTTGTTTTTGTTTTTCTGCTGGCTTCTGATCCATGCTGCATATCTCATCAAGTACATATCGCAGGATTCTGAAATTTTCAGGGTTGCTGTATGTTGCATTCTGTGGGGCACTACATAAAAACAAACGACTTCTATTAATTATGTGCGATGCAAACGATAGATATATATGGTGTTACAGAAATATGTTGAAATACACAGTCACGTGATTTTCAAAAATCCACTGTGTCTTACTTTCAAAGCCCTTTTTTTTATTTTTGATTGAAAGCACATTTTCATGATCTACTTCAGTAAATATATGCATCAGAATTTGAAATATTATACATTTATGAAGCTTTAGTACTTAGAACATGACCTATTCAATTTTCGTATGGCGTGGTTTGCATAATGTTGAGAACACAAAATGCTGTAAACTCTTTAAAGGACTTCTATGGTTTAGGCGTGAATTTTCCCCATGATTAAAAAGTTGTACGGATTACTGACTTCTGCTTTGCATTTATGACTATGACATGTAACTTGCACGACAAATGAATTTTCAACTGTTTGTGTCTGTGTAAAGTACGTTAAACATACGTTGACGTTGACGTCATTGTTGAGATAAATTGTAAATAATCCTCAAACTGATCGTTGAAATAATGATTTATTGTATACATTTCACCCTTTTTTGACTTACATTACTTACATAACAGACACCACTGGATAGTTTTGACTATATGTATGTGACCTTGTCCTCATTTCAAGGTCATGGTACACAATATAATCCTTGAAGATCACAGTGCTACTGCTGACCATTCTTCTTCTTTGGCTTACTGAGTATCGTTCCCCCCCGTGACCCAGCTTCCCACTCATATGTATTACGTACTTGCATCGCATAAGTCTGCTGCATGAAGGAAATGCTGGGTCACGGGGGGGGGGGGGGGGGGGGGGGGAAGTACTTGTACTTTAATTATAATGAAGCGTTCTATTTTAGCCTTTTTGACCGGAAGTGTAACTATGGTTTTGCATGTTTAAATGCCAGTCAGGCGTAACAAGAAGAAAATCATTGCTTTGTATTGTGATATGCGTGTACTTAGCATGCATTTATGACAAAAATGTATCGAATGAATGACGGGTTTCAATACTTTTATTACCTCAAAAGATGAGGTATGCGAAAACCTTGAATTTAGGGTACGTAGGGTCAGAATGGATTATCTCCCCATGTCTTAGGGTCTTAATCACAAATGATCTGATTTCATACGGTTTACATATTTGTGGAAGCTCTGCTAAGAAAAAATTGCACACTTTATACTTTTGAAAATTCGGACCTGTCGCGCCGGTCTAATGGGGAAAATCCTCGCCTTAATCATAGAAGTCCTTGACAGAATGACTTGGAGATTTTTTTCGCTGTGTTTATTATTACCCGGGATATCGTAGGCGCTAGGCAGCGATAATAGGCATCCCTACTGGACATTGCCGGAATTGTTTTAACTTTTGGTGAATATCATCTTTCGTTTTGGAGATATAAAGCCAGTGACAGAACTTTTCGGATGATCCTCGTATGGAGCACTTTACTATGAAGCTACTAGCATGACATTAAAACTGACTAAAAGTTTCTGTTTTAATAAAAAATTTCTATGTTTCCCTATAACGTACCTATTACATTTATAAATTATTGAATCTCTCTCTCTCTCTCTCTCTCTCTCTCTCTCTCTCTCTCTCAAATGCATCACCTATCATTATAAAAAAAAACTCGCTTATTTAAATACGCAGTTATTGTTTTATGTTCAGGGTTATTTTATAACCCTTGAAACCGTGTTGCAATGAAATCTTATCTAATTGTTTTATTAAGTTCAACTCACCTAATCTGAATTTTATTGACAATCAATTCAAGTTTTATCGATTAAGGATCAATAAAGTTGTGGTAGTAAAGAAATAAAACATGCTCTAGATAAAGCCCAAATTGTTACAATTTAGTTTTACATTACATTGGGTTGTTTAATTTTATATTTATAAAGGTCATATAGACGATATTGAATTTTCTATATATGTAATTAATGGTTTCTTTAATTATTTGGAAAGTTTAACGTAAGAAAACATGGTATTTGAGAGTATTTGCCGTATTTCTTATAAGACGGAGATTTTCCTTACAAAACCATCCCAAAAATCTAGATCTAGCTTATAAGAAGAAAATAACGAACATACTTTGATTAAATGCAACAGAGGAACCACAGTGGACCTATCAGTAGAAATAGTATATAGGGTTTAACTAGTTGTGATGCATGCATCCTTTAACATGCGTGAAAGCTATGATTGTAAACCGATGGCTCTTTTGTTGGCAAGAAAGACGCCAATAAAATTCTGACCAGCCATAATTATAGGGAATCACCAAGTTTGGTTAAATACCATGTGAGTACGAGTGTAAGTGGTAACAAGTAGAAAGATTACATCAACAATGCATCGTACAGTTTTAGGTCAAGAATCGTGCACTCTACTGATATGCACAATTTTGTTCCTGAAAACGTACTGACTGCTGCAATCTATCTTTTCATCTCAAATAAGCCTGATTACAATTGCTTCTAATTATTCTTTCAGTTCTGTTTAGAATCTGATAGTAGTAAATTAATATTTTATCACATAAAACACACAGAGACATTAATTACAAATCTCCTAATCAAACATTCAGAATCAGGCTGAAATTGTGCGCCTAGTTTCAAGACAACGGTTAAGACGAACTCTCTGAAAGCTTACAAATATGACTATCGAACTCGCTGACCTTGAAGAAGCGTTAAGCATGTTTTAAAACAACGTAGATCGGTAAGTTTGCCAGACTAAGCATATTACGATTTTGCATTTTATCTTTTGAGAAAACAATGTAAGAAATAAAACCATAAAGATGTGTATCCCTAATAAGCAGGAGTACTTCTCTTGTGAGTCTGTTAATATATCCTTGCAACACATGCTTTATATAGAATTCATGTGCCCGAAAAAGCTGTAATATTCAGCCTGTTTACTTTTCGTCTGGTGCCCACATCACCTATTCTCACAAAAGATGTATGCTATTTGTCTAGAACTATTTATAGATACTATAGTCTGCTTGTCGGTCAGTTTGCTGTTTTTTTATGTGTTGTTCTTGTGCAGTTGTTGACTGATATTTTTCACTGTACTGAGGTATTCTCTCGCGAAATCAGCAGAAAAGAAGATTTTACTTTGATTCCCGATTTCAGACGAGATACTGTGCTGCCAACCATCGAGTATGACAGTACTAATGATATAGCATGACCGGAAATTATTTAGAATTGCATCTTCACAATCATACGGTAATCCTTGCTGTTTTGGTTTAAACAGTATTTTATTCAGTTAAGCTACATACATATATACAAATACAAATGATTTCAATATAGGATCTGACGGTAAGCGCGATGCTTGTAATCCTCGCTGTTTTACTAGGTCATTTCCATAATGAAATATTACCAAAGAATGTAGCAAATATTTACTAGCTATATATATAATATTTTGTTTGACTGGCTTTTCCAGTAATTTATGTCAGATTCTGTACCTAAGGGTCTAAACACAAAATGAATTGTCAGTTTTTGTACCAAGGGCTCAAAAAGCAAAATAAAATAATTTGAGCCGCGACACGAGAAAACCAACAATGTGGTTGTGCGCCCAGCGCAGACTCAGATCAGCCTGGGCATCCGCCCAGTCTGATCAGAGTCTTCGCTGTCCGCATGTAGGTAGCTTAGACCCTCAGCTACCCTTTGAGCACTAAACGAAGGGTCTGATCAGAATGGGCGGATGCCCAGACTGATCTGAGTCTGCGCTGGGCGCACAACCATATTGTTGGTTTTCTCGTGTCGTGGCTCATTTGTCACTTGCATTTTAGAAGTGCAAGCCTTACAGAGACAGCACTGCTTCGAGTAAACTCAATCTGGTGCGTACTGAATATTAAACAAAAACATGTGAGCACTTTTGATATGTGTAATAAATAATTAAGTTTTGATCTTGAAAATTAAATTAAGCAAATGGGTTTCATATTCTAAAACGTGTTGCTTCTACAACATTTAAGACAGCATGAAGTGAAAATTCAACAGGAGTGACCTTATTTTCTGATACATATTACATAATAACTCTTTAGTGTTTAGAATTGTATAGTTGCGCTTATCCGGCATTATTAGTTGATATTCAGGTACACCGTTTAGAATCTCACCCTGACAAGCTGAAATCGACCATTGTTTTTAAAAAAGTAAGAAGCAAAATTCTCAGGAACTGACACAATTCAATCCCAGATCCAACCTAAGACACCATGTGGGGAAGAGACAACACAAAATTAGTCATCACTAAAGACAACACCAGCGGCAGCCATGTGAACAGCCATTTTCCATGTAGGTGGTCAACGGGCTAGCCTGAGCATCACAAACAATATATCAATAACAGAAGTAGCAACTAATAACACATAAAACAATCAAGAAGTGAAGTGCCGCCTTGGGACGGCCAGTAATGAAATTACTGGGGGTGGGGGGGGGGGGGGGGGGGCTTAACCGGTTTTTAGTCGACCAACCCTCGCCCTTTGTTAAAGTTTAGTGAATATTTGGAAACTTAGCTATTGTTCAGATTTTTTTTTAATTAAATTAGAAGCATTCCACAGATTTGACATCATTGCAGTGTTATCTTCTGGTCTGAAAAAAAAACAACTTTAAATTTCATTGTCATTCTTTAGCATTTTTATCTGGAGAATTTACTTCCATTTTTATCTTATTTTGCGGTTTTTGAGATAACCCATATTATTTTGACGGCTGGCAAACATCAATCCCGTGATATTGTAGTTCAGTGATAGATATGCCAACATCGCTGATGTAAAAAGAAAAGTGCCGAGCAGTTTCCTGAAATGTACCTCCCTTCACCCAAGCCAAGCTTTAAAATGTTGACGAACCATCTTGAACTCATAAAAATGTCAACTAGGTATATTCAACTACAGTTGTTGTTTTTTGTGTGAATCATTCTGGTGCAATTAAAATCTTAGAAAGTTCCTTCAAGAGCAGAGAATATATACAGAAGTAGGAACAAGCTTCTTCTCCATGGACTGCAGATGTGCATTTGACTCAGGGGTTATGTTCGTATATTTCTTTTTTACTTTTTTTACTTTGTGAACCTAGCAATTTTGCCACATCATCAGAAGACCAATTGACAGTACATACCTTGTGTGCGCAGCTCTTTCTATAGTTTTTTCATAAATCATTTTGAAACTTTACCTGCTTCTTCTTCATTGTCTCTAGATGTAATTGTGACTTTTTTTGTCATCATTTTTGTCACGTTTTTCATGTTTTGAACATAAAATAGGTAAAGTAGGTAAAAATAGATGTTTAATGTTTAACGTATAACTTGTTCTTATTGTCAGAATTGGTGCTTTTTGTAAGACTGCTGTGTGGGTGATGGTTGTTTTTGTCGGGTTGAACAACTAAGTATCTGATAAACCAAGGTAAAACAAGGAGGCGAGGGTTGGTCGTCCACAAACCGGTTAAGCCCCCCCCCCCCCCTCCAGTATTGTCATTACTGGCCGCCCCAAGGCGGCAATTCTGTTTTGGTTCTTCTTGGTCGTTTTTGTGCTTTCTGTAGAATCTCGAGATGAATTTTCGTTACTTTTTATGCTTTTCGAACTTAGTCATTTTTCAAGCTCAAATGCTAACAAAATGTATAGGCAATAGCCATCTTACGTGCACAGACTCCTAAAAGAGTTTTGTACCAGTCAGTTTGAATCTTTCTATGGCTTCTGACATAGCCTTGTAAACCGCATGTGGCACTTGTAAAATCTGAAGATGAAATAATGATTTTTTGTAACTTTATCTTTTTTTTTTTTCGCGGGTGGGTGGGGGGGGGGATGGGGCATTTTGATGGGTACCTTGTGTGTGCCACTCCTCACACAGTTTTGTTCGTCTTGGGATTAATAGTGCATCCCTTCTTTTTTCCAAAAGCGGGGGACATAGATTCATGGAGTTTGCTTGTTATTATTATCTTCATGAAACAAAAATGTCTTAGTTTTAAATGCCCAAATGCGTCTCGTTACTGTTTATTAAAGATAAAAATTCAGATTTTTTTGACTGCTTTTGTTTACTTGTACTGTGTCATGCAAATAAAGATCTGTATCACCAAGAGATGCATTATGCCTTACGGAGCGGCCAAAACAATACTGTTATGTGAAAATGCAAGTTTGATATTTGTTAGGGCAACATAAAGCATTAGCCGAGTTAGCCCGAACTTAGCAACTGTCATCGGACAATATAAATTTTGCCGAGCTGTTGTCTAGGAGCACTTCAGCCAAACAGTCTCTATGCAAGCATAGCACAGCGTACAAAGATATGAACAGAACATATTCGTTTTGCTCTCACAAGTCCTTGAGATTAACAATTAGCTTTCTATATAAGAGACAAGGTTGGTCGGGTCGGCTGGTGCAGTGTAATTTTCAGTGCCGGGTCGCTCTACTAATCTGGATAATGGGCAAGGGCCGGATGTGCTTGCAGCAGGTGCGGGATGAGATTGTTTTGATTTATTTTTCATCTCATCTATCCATATCTATCTTATCTCTTTCTACTCTTTCTTCCTTTCTCTAGGATACGGCTCTATATATACTGGACAAAAAAGTTAAGGATCAAACATTAGACTGAATTTTTTATATCCAAAAAGGTAATTTTCAAAGAATCATTCTCTTCTGTTGAATACATCTAACAATGTTGCACAAGATTGCATGGTACGTATTGGAATCTGATCACATGACATGCCAGCAGAAAAGACTAAACAGGCATACCCGTAAAATCAAAGTGAAAACTGGCATTAAAACAAATCTGAATATCCATTATATTTTTGGCTTTATCCATGCTAAGTTATTTTCAGTTCTCAGTGTGACCTCCAAGGGCCTAAATAACTGGATGACAGCCACTCGGTATGCTTCTGGTAAATTCCCACAGGCCCATTTAGGGACTTGTTTGCCATTTTTCACGAAAGGCCTGAATGGCCTCTCCTTGAGTTTCAGGAAGCCTCTCGTGATAAGGACTGACGGTGTAACATATCCAAAGAATGCTCAGTCAGATTTAAAACTTGCGATCAAATTGACATGTCAATGCGGGCGATTGTTTCTGTGGCTGGGTACTGGTCCACCACATTTGCCCTGTGATTCGATGATGGCATTGCCCAAAAATTAAGCAAACCGTCCCGTAATTGGATAAAACATGTCATACCTAACTCGAACGACAATCAGAGCGCCTCTGTCTGTCATGCGCAAGTCCACATAGCTGCAAATCCAGATGCTTGACCATACCATCACCCACCCTCCCCGAGACATATCATATTCCACAACACGATTCGATTCATAGTCTACACGACCAGTACCTGGCAGGCGTCACACCCTTCTTCCATCATCAGGAATATCTACATACAAATTTCGACTCAACTGTGAAAAGAACATGGGTCCAATGACCCAGCTGCTAATTTGGGTACTTTATTGCCGACTGTCGCCTCGAATTTCTATGGAATCGCATTACCAGCATGCAATCACTCAAATTAGCTGTGTAAAGTCTTTTTGTAACCTTTTTTAACCGTTTTTGCTTAAAATGGCCGATTTTAATCATTTTAATGGCCAAAAAATGCGCGTCCTAACAGTGTATTTTGATGACATGTTAGCTTGGGATAAAGACTATCGTCCGGATGTACAAGTCTAGATGGTCGTAAGTTTTTAAGCTGATAGAATATGCTTGACAGATGTTACAACACACAAGATCTAATCACCAGAGGTTTCAGGAAACTTCTAGAGAGCTCATTAAAAATGACAAAAAATTCCCCAAAGGAGCCTCTAGCGCTTTACCAAAAAGAACATCGAGTAGCTGTTACGCAGACATTTAGACCCCCAGAGATATCGATGACCACCGGCAATAATTTTGCAAGGGTAAAGCCAAGAATCACGGACATTCAATTTGTTGGGATGCCAGTTTTCAGTTCAATTTTAGGGGTATATCTGTTTATTCGTTTCTACTGGTGTGTCGCGTGGTCCGATTCCAAAAATG
Source organism: Ctena decussata (assembly GCA_963989385.1). Taxonomy (NCBI): domain Eukaryota; kingdom Metazoa; phylum Mollusca; class Bivalvia; order Lucinida; family Lucinidae; genus Ctena; species Ctena decussata. The sequence continues at coordinate 2,831,734 of OZ022505.1, read as the reverse complement.
TTCATGCAGTTCTGTGTCAATTTGACAGTTGTATTGAACAGAAGAAAATTATTTTTGGATAATGTATTTTTCATGATCTAAGCTTCAGTCAAATATTTGATCCCTAACTTTTTTGTCCAGTATAGAATAAAATATTGTCTTAAAGAGCCGCTGAAAAAACTAACAAAGTCTATGTAAGGCGAGTGGTAGGTCAAATATTTCTCGAACTGGCAACTTTATCATTCTTGTACCTCTAGGCTAGCCCTTCGTCTGTGCAGAGACCAGCCGATGGTCGAGAACATGATACGAATGTTGATGGATGGACTGTAAGTGTGACAACTGCATTATTACATGTACACTATTTCATTGATACACTTGTAACAATTATGGTATATTCAAACTTCATATTAAGTGGTTATATAAGCCGCGACACGACAAAACCAACAAAGTGCTATGTAAGCCCAGCGAATACTCAGATCAGTCTGGGCATCCGCCCAGTCTGATCAGAGTCGTCGCTATCCGCATGGAGCTTGTTTAGGCTCTTAGCTACCTTAAAACCACACGGCGAAGACTGATCAGGCTGGGCGGATGCAGAGGCTGATTTGAGTCTTCGCTAGGCGCAAATGCCACTCTGTTGTTTTTTTCGTGTCGTGACTACATTGTATATATGTTTTGTTTTTTGATAATACAATACTGCATCTCTGTTTACAATTTCTAGTATTAAATTCAAATTGTCATTCATTTCTGCCGCGAATCTGATAATCTAAAAATTAACATTTTATCTCCTGACTCCTGAAGGCCACAGAGAAATTAATTAGAAACCTCCTATTCATATAACAAACCAAACTCGGAAATACAAGTACTTTTCCTGCCTTAAAATATGTTTGTACATGAAAGTGAAAACATGAATAATATACTACCAAAATCAGAATTAAGGGCTATGCGCATAAACAACGGTTTACCCCAAACCCCCGCCCCCTCCCCGAGATTTATTGCTGACTGTACCAAGGCTGTGCTTCTGTTGCGGTTTACTGTTATTATACCCCCGCTTTGAAAAAGTGGGGGGGTATACTGGTTTACATCTGTCCGTAGTTCCGTCCGTCCTTCCGTCCTTCCGTAATTCCGTAACACTTTTTCGTCAAAGATATCTCAAGAACAGTATAAGATAGAAACTTCATATTTGGTATACAGGATGACAACGACAAGTTGTATCGTGGGATTGAGAATGGGTCCTCTCCTGCTTGTTCTTCCCTCTATTTGTTCACTTTTCTTTCTCTCCATTTATTTTCGTCAAAGATATCTCAGCAACGGTATAAGATAGAAAGTTAATATTTGGTATACAGGTTAACAATAACAAGTTGTATCGTGGGATAGAGAACTGGTCTTCTCCTATTTGTTCTTCCCTGTATTTGTTAACTTTTCTTTCTCTCCATGCATTCAGTACTGTAATTTTTCGTAAAAGATTTCTCAGCAACTGTTCAAGTTGGAAGGTTTGTATTTGTTATATGAAGTGACAATGAATTGTTGTATTGTGGGATTGAGAATGAGCTTTCTCCTGCTTGTTTTTCCCTGTATTTGTTCACTTTTCTTTCTCTCCACTTATTTTCGTCAAAGATATCTCCACAGCTGTATAAGATAGAAAGTTAATATTTGGTATACAGATTAGGAACTACAAGTTGTATTGTGGGATAGAGAACTGGTCTTCTCCTATTTGTTCTTTCGTGTATTTGTTCACTTTTCTTTCTCTCCATGCATTCAGTACTGTAATTTTTCATAAAAGATTTCTCAGCAACTGTTCAAGGTGGAAGGTTTATATTTATTATATAAGTTGAAAATGACTTGTTGTATTGTGGGATTGAGAATGGGCCTTCTCCTCTGTTTTTCCCTGTATTTGTTATATTTTCTCTCTCTCCATACTTTTTTGTCAAAGGTATCTCAGCAGTATCATAAGGTAGAAAGTTCAATTCGGTATACAGGTTGATAACAACAAGTTATATCATGGGTTTGAGAATGGGCCTCCTCCCTTTGTTTTTCCCTATCTTTGTTCCTTTTTCTATCTCTCCAACTTTTTTGTCAAAGATATCTCCGCAACAGTATAAGATAGAAAGTTGATATTTGGTATACTGGTTGACAATGACAAGTTGTATCATAGGATAGAGAACCAGCCTTTTCCTTTTGTTCTTCCCTATACATGTTCACTTTTCTTTCTCTCCATGCATTCAGTTCTGTTATTTTTTGTGAAAGATTTCTCAGCAACTGTGCAGGATCATATTTGGTAAATGACTTGTCAGTGACTTCTGACACTTTTCAGAGCAGAGTTCTCAGCAACTGTTCAGCAAAGACTGGTCATACATGCTAGATTTGTTTTCTTTCATGTTTTGTTTTCTCCATACTGGCCATAGACATTGGAAGCACTACAGCGGGGGTATAGTCAGATTTTCTGACAGTTCTAGTTGTCCTTGATTGTTGGCTTTCCATTATTTTATCCGTTGTCTTATTGTTTAACGTCCACGGTAAACAGCTATGGTCATGTCGGGACGGTCAGTTAACCTAACCACACTATTCCTGGGCAGGCTTAGACCTCCTCAGCGGTTAACCAGTATTAAGTGCACTTACTTTCACCAGTAACTGACAACTGCCCTTCTTGAATCAGCGGAAGGAGAAATGAAAGTAAATGGCCGTTAGCCTTTGAATTTTTGTACATTATATAGGATAACCTCGCGGCCCTCTGCTGGTAAAAAAACTGATATCTTGGCTTTTCTCTTGTCGTGTTTTGCTTTGTGTGCCGTCTTTATTGTTTAAGTTTCCCATTTGAGCCGCGACACGAAAAAAGCAACAATGTGGTTGTGCGCCTTGCGCAGACTCAGATCAGCCTGGGCATCCACCCAGTCAGGTCAGACTCTTTGCTAAGCGCTTAAAGGGTAGCTAAGGGACTAAGCTACCTCCATGCGGACAGCGAAGACTCTGATCAGACTAGGCGGATGCCCAGGCTGATCTGAGTCTGCGCTGGGCGCACAACCACATTGTTGGTTTTGTCATGTCGCGGCTCATTTGATGTTTAGGGCAGGATGTGAAAATCGAATTTATCGGTTCCTGACCGTTGTCTTCTCACCTACTTTTGATACCGTGTACAAGATAATTTTTGCGGGTTCCATTTTTCGCGGTATTTGTGGTCACTATTTCGTGGTCACTAAGAATCCGCGAATATTGAAATCGCAAAATGAGCCGCGACACGACAAAACCAACAATGTGGTTGTGCGCCCACCGTAGACTCAGATCAGTCTGGGCATCCACCCAGTATGATCAGACTCTTCGTTAAGTGCTCAAAGGGCAGCTTAGAGTCTAATCTACCTTCATGCGGACAGCGAAGACTCTGATCAGACTGGGCGGATGCCCAGGCTGATCTGAGTCTGCGCTGGGCGCACAACCACATTGTTGGTTTTGTCGCGTCGAGGTTCAAATAATTTCCTGTTTCTTACAAAGAATCTTCTGTAGACACAGTGTCCGTATATTCTTTTCTATTTGCTTCGGTATGTTGCAGGTACTTTTCACTTGAGACAGTTCTTTCATTAACCTGCGGCGACCTTGCCGCAGGTTAATGGAAGAGCTGTCTAAAGTGAAAAAGAAGCAATTTTACTTTTCGCGCATGTTGCTGACCTCCAAAAATAAAAGTTGCGAAAATTAATGTTGATGTCGTTGACCCTAAACCGCGAAAATTTGAACACACAAAAAATACCGCCTATACGGTATTACCCGGTGACTGTTGCAAAGCGGGTTACTAATAACTTTTACATTAAACTGACGCCTTGTACTGCAATGCATACTACTTTACTCTGAGTAAAGAAGTATAAATGCCCCAGATTTTTTAGTAAAACATGTCATCTCTCTCTCTCTCTTAACTGGGAGTGTTATCCGGTACATATTACACAATTTTAATATTACTGATTTTCTAAAGTATAAAAAGTATTATATTTTTATTGACCTCAATCCAGCACCACCGATATTTTATCAATTCACAATGCTAAACATGAAAGCATCAATTAAATCTTAGGTTCTGAAATCAATTAAAATGCAATATTCGATTCAATGCGTCTATGTAACGTCTAGACGAACAAGTGTTGCATGAAGCTAAGTTTTAATCTGAACTGGTCTTGTGTTAATTAATCATTTCTGGAACTGAAAATTTCAATCAGATGCCTAAAAGCAACACACCTACGCATGTCATCTTCGCCAGTTCTGCACTAAATGCTAAATGGTAATTTTTTCTGACAGTCTTAAAGTTGCAGTATATGAATTGACAAAGATGCAAATGTTTTAGATGAGACGATAAAATGGCAGTTTGAGGAAATATAAGAAAGCCAGACACACATTATACGGCCTTATTGGATCTGGCCTCCATGAAAAGAATGATCTGGAATCGGGAACGTCACTCAGTCTGCTGCGGACATACGCTTTGCGGACATTTGTATGCTCGGAGGCCGCCTGCCTTTCAAAGCGGCCAAGGAGGCAACTGGTTTGTCGCCGTCCATAAGCTGTTTATGAAGTACGGCAGTAAACAAATGAGCCGCGACACGAGAAAACCAACAAAATGGTTATGGAGCTACCCTTTGAGCTCTTAGGGAAGAGTCTGATCAGACTGGGCAGATGCCCAGGCTGATCTGAGTCTGCGCTGGGCGCACAACCACATTGTTGGTTTTGTCGTGTCGCGGCTCTCTTTAAAAATTTCATTATCTGAAGTTGGGGGTGGTCGGGTTGTGCTATGGTGCTGTTTGTAACTTCCAGTGCCGGGGCGTCTTACTGAATTTGAAAGTTGTAGGGCAAGGGCCTACTGTGCTTGCAGTAGGTACGGGTGGGGGTTGTTTGGACATTTTTTTTCTCTCGTCTATCATTTCTCCTCTTTCTCCCTCTCTTGGAGACGGCCCGATATAGACTGAAATACTGTTTCAAAGGGCCGTCAAACCCAAAACAATCAATCAATCAATCAATATCTGAAGTCCATAGCATGGTCGACAACATTAATCTGAACTTTCTGTTTTCACTTTTGTTCTCTATGATCAAGCCTATTACAGTTGCTAGCGCTTTCTAAAATACCTTTCTTTAATGTCTGTTTAGAATCAGATAATCCCAAATTAAACATTTTATCTGATTGAGGACAAAGAACAATCAGTCAATATTAATTAGAACTCGCTAAATCATCAGAAACATTAAAGCAACACAAAGATGTTGTGAGGCGGATACCCAGACGTGGCTGAAAGATGTGAAATAAGGCTATGCTGTCCTAATTCCATCCTAACCGATTTTTTTAATTAACTTCGAAGCATCCATTGAATAAAACGTCCTCGTTCTGAATCAATTAAAATTCAATATTCAATTCAATGCATCTTTATCAACTTAAAGGTTATATCACACAAATCAAAATGATCTACAAGGGATTTATAGCAGAAATGCGAACTGCATTTCTGCTATAAATCCCTTGTAGAACATTTGATGCACATACTTGCATCTCCAGAGTCTGATCAGAGCATGTGAAGCGCGCCCTAAAAACTACGTCTACTCATCGTAAAATGCGCTTGACAAACCTGACTGCTCTGTTTTCTCTAGACGTGGTTCATTATTATATAAGCTGCTGCAAATATTAATCTTTTTCTAGTAATGTGCCATATGGAAACTACACTCCTACGCATCGTTACTGCATGCCTGCATATCTGACAGTAACTGAACTTAAAGTGGGCCCAACAAAGGTTTTGGCAAACTGCAGAAAAGAAAAGCCACTTGGAGATCAATCAGGTGTATGTGTGTACGTCAATTATACCTGGAACTGAGAGAAGCAATTCTGGTGTGACACAGTTGTCACAAGTGTCTTGTGTCCCTATCCCGCTCCCCTCCAACCCTACTCCCCCCGCACCCTCTGATACAGACTAGTGTATCAGTTTCATATCATACAAGATTTCAGATGCCTGAATATTCATCGTTTCATTTTGTCAGATAATGATGCGATGCGAGTGGCAATGCAGTGTAAACTACAGATTTTGCTAAGGTAGAGTAGTTGCCTGCTGCTTTTCTAAATTCAGGAATAAAATTAAAAATCTCGAAGCTAAGAATAACATAAAAGATCATTTTCATGAATGGAAAATGAAAAGTTTGAAAAAGACTGAAGGATGCTGAGCTGTATAGCCGACGTTGGTGTCTGCGCATTGCAGAAAAACAGGAGAGTAATTGCGAGAATACGGACGAAATAGTACTTAACTCAGCCGTTTTTTGTCTTTGAGGCTTGTGTGGGTTGCAAACTCTTACTCTATATTTTTGTTCGTGATATTGCTTTTGGGCGTAGATGTCTCTTGAAATATTCGAGCACTTGTTCAGTAACTCAGCTTATCGGCATTTCAGTTAATCAACCCGTATAGACTGGCTACGTGGAAATGCGTGTAGCACGGGCAGGTGTACTCGTAAATCGTATAGCACGGAGCCACAAGGCGTAGCACGGCGATTGTTTACCAAGGGTTGGTCACTTAAGATGACAAAGACAAACAGGAAAGAGGTAGGCTGACATGCTGTTTTACTTAACTTGGCTTGATACACCTTGGTGAGTATATACACCAAACTTTAAAATCCGAATTTATGCTCATACTGTATTCTGGAGCTGTTGAAGTCATAAATACGTTTAAAATTTACCACGTTATATCTACGATGTTTATTCTCACTATTGGTCAATAAAATCTTGATGTAAACACATAATTCAATGCAGATATGCCTTATGCATTTGTCAATGAAAGTTTCATCAAGATTTTTTATGATGCCACCTTGAAATGGATTATTGCAAGACACCACCTATTTTCAAAGTCACGGTGTAATAACGGATACCTTTCTGTGACGGTTAGGGCTTCACCCGGAGCAGGCATCGGTATAACCCGGGTAACGCAAAAACAAAATCTTTCCTTTCGGTCTTTTTGTCCCATTTGGAGCAGAATAGTATCCTACTTTAGACTAGTAGTAGACAATGAAAGATTTCTCAGACAAACACCGCTGATATAGGCTAGGTACCAGTATTACTGTAAAGACTGTTTCACACTGCCCGAAAATATGGATGGTTGGATGGATGGATGGATGCCTTACGACTTAACTTCCTTTTTAACAGTATTTCAGTCATATCAGAGCGATGGGCGGGTGATAATGAAAGGTTGAGTGCAGTGGAACCCCGTTTACGATAGAAAAGATTCCCATCTACAGCGGGGCTTGAACCCAGGCCCGCTAGATCAGCAGGCCAGTGCTTTACCTACTGAGCTAGCGGGGCTCCCCCGACAACATGAGGGTATTGACAAAGAAAAAAATGAACCTCATCTGTTGAAACATACATCGACACATGCATTTGCACGAGGCAGGCAGAATAGCGAAACGTTCAAGGCCACCAAATTAGCTAAGAGTAATGTGTTTTTTTGGTCCACACCCATTGAGTATGGGTATTACACTACGTAAGCAGCGAACAAAACTGCGAGAACGCACAGGCCGATTTGCGTCTTTGGTATTCTTGAATGGCATAGACAAGCTTTCTTGAAAGATTCAGACTAGCATGCGCAACTAAAATGTGTCTGCTTTAATGATACCGTAGACTCTTCTTCTTCAGAGAATTGTTGATACGAGCAATAAAGACTGGTCATAAAACGAGTTGCAACATGGAAAAAGGATGCTCAATGTATAGGCAAACAGCAAAGACTAATACCAGCCTGCGCATCCACACAGTCTGGTCCGGCCCTTTGCTGTTTGCATACAACATGTATGGACTGCGGAATCTGCATTTTTAAATACCGTCTACCTAAATATTACAAGGTGGTAATACCAATTTCTCAGTCTGTGCTGTCGACCGAACCGTTCATTTACCCTACATGAAAAAAATGGCTGTGGACTGAGGTAATTACAACAGTATCAGCTCGGTCGACAGCTATTAACAAAAGTATCATTTACCGTCAACGGTAATGCTTACGACTGAATTCTCGGTCGACAGCCATTTTATAGTACCGTCTCGGTCGACAGCGTAGGTGGCAAAATTGTTATTACCACCGCGGCTACAAAGACATGTGTGCAACCAATCAAACCCTATGGCAGCAGTTTGAAAGTTCTACGTATTAATTGAAATACGCCAAGCCGCGTAAGACTGCATAGGTGTGCAGGATGGGCTTATATTAGCTGTTGCTCACACACAACGAGCGAACACAGTTAATGCTCTTCAGGTCCTCTACTCCAGCCAGCGTCACACATATGAGCCGCGTCACACAATAAGTTTGGGTAACTATCCGCGTACAGCAAAGAATCAAACCAGTCTGTGCATCCATGCATCTACGAACAGCCTTCATTTTGTGTCTGTAAAATTCTAAGGACCCTCATATGGTCTTCGTGAGCAGCAAAGACTCTGATAACACTGCAAAGATGCAGACTGATCTGAACCTTTGCTATTCGCATTTCCCATAAGCACTATGTTGCGTGTCGCGGCTCATATAACAGCGCCTAGCACAGGTCGTTTATTTATGAAGATGCAAAAGTCTATGCTCAAGCCAGGAATCCAGTACGTGATCAGTGGTCCTTGCCCGCACCCGTATATATGAGAGGCAGTCAAAATCACTGAGAGATGTTCGTACTTTGGAAACCATTCAGTTTTTGCCTGTCCATCTATTTAAAGACGGAGACACGTACAGGGACCTCGCATCGCGTATAAATGGATTTCGGCTTTACAACTACTTCGTCGACTAAAAGTTGAAGATTTCCGGAAACAAACAATTTCACATTATTCTTTTCTTCCCTTTAAATGATTCCAAAAGAAACACGGTGCCCGTTTTATACCGTAGTCTTTCGAAAACACCGAGCCGTGTTACTCCGTTGCCACACCCGTGTTATTCCGAAGCGCCCATTGAGGTATATTTGTAATTAATGTTTGATTCTGGTCGGTTCAGCGTAGGGAAAATAACTAGCTGAAGTTGATGATACATGATAAACATGTGAAAAATAGAACTGTCAAGAATATTGCCTCACAAGAGCTGTTTGAAGGGAAAGTGGTGAGCTTGACTTTGTGGCAGCATATTTAAAAAAATTGTGTAAGTTTTGCCAAATAAACCATTGTTGGTATATGAAAGATATATTGGTTGAAATTAAAAGGTGTTAGATGAAACTTACATCTTAATTTGTCGGTGAAATCTAACATTTTCTAAAAAGTCATTCGTAAACAATCGCCGTGCTACGCCGTGTTTCTCCGTGCTACTACGATTTACGAGTACACTTGCCCGTGCTACACGCGTTTCCACGTAGCCAGTCTATACGGGTTGTTAATGATTTACAATAAAACTATCGATGTCATACCATATTGCATACACTGAGTGCAGCAATGAATGAAATTAGGTCTGATTTGTTTTACGAGTCTTTTATCCTTCTCTATACCCATCCATAAATAAAATTTATTTCATAATTACGTTTATTGTTTTGTATAATCTGCGGATAAAATAATGCACATTTTATCCTTTGTTGTTTTTAATCAAAATCTAAAAGGAGTTCTTTAAAGAGCAGAGACCAAATATGGGCCATTCTTCTTAAAAGTCTTGTAAGTTAGTGGCGAATATATCTCCGAGATGATATATCCGTCTACCCAAACCTTTTCGCCAACATACTCCTGCAAATAAAGTTTCACAGAAGAAAAGAATTTTGAAATTGACGAGTGCAGCAGATAATAAATGTTCTGTTCCTTTGGAATCATTTGGCTCATTCTGAGCCAATTAAAAAAAAGTACTGCTCAAGCCGATGCTAGGTAGCGTGGCTTATGTTGCAACATTACCTTACTGCATATTAACAGATCACTTAAACCGAGTCTGCTATTTTCTTTGATGTGTTCCTTGCTGCCAAAGGGTCTTCCTTCAGAGTTTCGAGCGGTTCTAAATTTCCTTTCATGTCTGTTTAGAAACTGATAATCTTGAATTAGTATTTTATCTGATGAAGGACACTATGGTGGCTGGTTTGTGCCATTTCGTCTTTTCGTCTTTTCGCCGCGAAAAGACGCCACGCGAAAAGACGAAAAGACGAAAAGACGCCATGCGAAAAGACGAAAAGACGAAAAAACGCCAGGCGAAAAGACGAAATAACGCCAGGCGAAAAGACGAAAAGACGAAACCCGCCACGCGAAAAGACGAAATTGCAGCGCGAAAAGACGAAAAAACGCCATGCGAAAAGACGCCATTTGAAACTCTTAAATTGTCGTCTTTTCGCGTGGCGTTTTTTCGTCTTTTCGTCTTTTCGCCTGGCGTCTTTTCGTCTTTTCGTCTTTTCGCATGGCGTTATTTCGTCTTTTCGCGTGGCGTTATTTCGTCTTTTCGCGTGGCGTTATTTCGTCTTTTCGCGTGGCGTTATTTCGTCTTTTCGTCTTTTCGCATGGCGTCTTTTCGTCTTTTCGCGCCGAAAAAACGAAAAGACGCCATGCGAAAAGACGAAAAGACGAAATAACGCCACGCGAAAAGACGAAATAACGCCATGCGAAAAGACGAAAAGACGAAAAGACGCCAGGCGAAAAGACGAAAAGACGAAATAACGACACACAAATACCCTTTTATTGATAACCGTATTGATACCTAATACTAAGACAGATTTGTCTGAGTAAACAATATAGACTCATATCAGACTACTGCAAACGCAGCTACAGAAGCAGTCTGATCACAGAATTTGCCACTGAAATGCTTTTTTATATATCTTTTTGACAGCTAAAAATTGTAAGGATAGACTATAAAATTAACGTGGGGTCGGCAACATTTTGGGTCACTATGGTACCGTTTAGATTGAATAACAAATTTGTGCCTTGTTGACTGAGATCAAACACAGATTTAATCAAGATAATCAGTATCTAGCAGCAGTCTTATGAAAATAAGGATGGATTTATTATATCCGACAGAAAAATAAAAGTTGTTAAAAGTGAAAAGGATAGCTAAAAGTATTAGTATGGGGTCGGAAATAATTACAGTTATTGATTAATATATTCTGGGCCATGTTGACTTAAAAATTAGCAGACGCAAATTTACTCATTCAGGAGCGTAGGCAGACCTATTACGTTGTTGTAGCAAGCATTTTTGAGAAATACAGTCAAACCTGTCTTAAGGGGTCACCCAAGGGAAGGACAAAAAGTGGCTACTTAAGACAGATGACCCCATAATACATTTCATTTACACTGTATTTTGGTTCAAAGGACCAAGGTGGCTGCTCAAGACAGGTGATCCCTTAATAGAGGTAACCACATTAGCAGGTTTGACTGTATAGCTGAACATTGTGTCCCCTTCTGTCATATTTACAAAGGGGGTCAACTTTTGTGACATTCTATTTGCTTTCCAAGATAGGGAAGTGAAGCAAACAGAAAAAATAGATTCTTAAATAGGTCTACTTTTAAAGGAAAGAATTTGGTCCTAGAGGACCAAATTCTACTTTCAAGAGCTGACCCTCCTTTAGAAGGGATGCAAAAAAAATGCAAAATTGCTTCCCCTGAGAGTGGTCCCGTTCACCTTAAGCACAGATGCAAATATGTTGAAACCTGTGTCTCCATGCATCCTACGTAAAAATAACCGTTTTTTTATATTATTATTAAGTTTGAACAAGTAGATTTTCATATCTCGAGCTGTATCATAACATACGCAGAATGGTTACCAATGCAGAGCCTGACCAGACCACTCTTTTCCCAGGACACATATGTCCTAGGATTTAGGATCATAATGGTAACATGGTCAAAATTTATTACTTAATGCTAGCACCTAATCTACTATTTGCTTGTAATGTATTTCTTTAGTAAACTGTGTTACAATATTATTGTTCAAACTGAGAGATCGAGAGAATTGGGCAAAACGTCCCACCAATGCTAAGGTCATATGAAGACAGGACCACGCGGTTTAGAGTCACATCTGAAGGACCACTGAAGCGAGGGTGTGTTTGTGTGTGGAGGGGTGGGTGGGGGGGGGGGGGGGGGGGGCGGTCGAACTGACTGCAACCGCTGGTCTAGTCTAGCCTATCCCATAATCTTGTGCGGTCGTTGGGGAACCACAGATGACTCTAAAACACTCCTTTTCCACCTAGTCCTGTCTTCAGCTGCCCTATTTGAGCTAGCAAAACCCATCCCTGCCGTTTAAAGAAGACTTGAAGAGGAAGTAACAGTAGTTGTGCCCCTTTGTAAAAAAAAGGCGGAAGGAGGCACATTTTCAATTTAAAATGGATCTCTCACAGAGGTGCATTCAGATTAAAAATACTTCCTATAAGAAAGTGTTATAGCTTGAGCTGCGGCTAAATGATACCATAATATTCTTAAATATTGGGACACATAAGCCAAAGAGAAGTCTAATCAGGCTCTGCTCTGTCTGCGATTGGCACGTCTTTAGAAAACTATAAACTTGTCCAAATTTTGGGTTAGCTGCAGTTAAATGTATGTCAAATTAGGGAAAATACCGTATCATTATTTTTTCATACAGCGAAGTACAACAATGTTTCAATGTTTGTATTCCATAGTTTGAGAGAGATTACATGGTCAACAAGTGGTTAATCTTTTAGGCAGTTTAAGATCAAAATTAAGATAGGATGAAATTTGTTTGGAGTGTTTTACTCCAAAACATTAGGACGGCTCATTTTATTTTCTGTCCGTTCAGTAGAAATACCATAATGACTTCTTTCCTCATATTTTTGGTAATGTTTTTAAAAGAAGAGTTTAGCGGCAAAAGCTGCAAACCGTGATAAGTACACTTCTTTACAGATTGCATTCTGATCAGGGTCTACACAGTTTAAAAAAGAAACACCTGCCTAAGTATTCAGAGTATTAACTGCATTTAGAATAGGATATATTGATATATCTTAATGCAAAACACGTGATGCGAAAAGACGAAAAGACGAAAAGACGCCATGCGAAAAGACGAAAAGACGAAATAACGCCACGCGAAAAGACGAAAAGACGAAATAACGCCACGCGAAAAGACGAAAAGACGAAATAACGCCATGCGAAAAGACGAAAAGACGAAAAGACGCCAGGCGAAAAGACGAAAAAACGCCACGCGAAAAGACGACAATTTAAGAGTTTCAAATGGCGTCTTTTCGCATGGCGTTTTTTCGTCTTTTCGCGCTGCAATTTCGTCTTTTCGCGTGGCGGGTTTCGTCTTTTCGCCTGGCGTTATTTCGTCTTTTCGTCTTTTCGCCTGGCGTTTTTTCGTCTTTTCGTCTTTTCGCATGGCGTCTTTTCGTCTTTTCGCGTGGCGTCTTTTCGCGGCGAAAAGACGAAAAGACGAAATGGCACAAACCAGCCACCATAGGACACTGAAAACGTCAGTTAATTAAGACTTGCTAAATCAAGCTGTCAAACCCGACATGGAACTTTACGGTAAAGTGTCCTAAAAGGATATTGTTGCTTGGAAAAAAGCAGAAAAAACAAAATGAAAATATACCAAACCAGGTTTCAAAGTAACCAACGATGCTCGGAATTTGAAAATGTGCTGTTCATTACAGCTTTGCCTTCATTTTTATACGCCCGTCGAAGACGGGTCGTATTATGTCGTACCCTCCGTCCGTCCGTCCGTCCGTTAACTTTTCGCGTCCGCTCCATATCTCCTTAAGGTGGAATAGGACAAAACCAAAATTTTCAGTTTTTATGTAAAAAGAACAGTGATAAAGAAATTCAGCATTTTCTAAATCACGAAATGATTTTCTTTTAAATGTGAAACAAATACTTCTTTTTCTATCACGTCATGAAAATGTGAGGATTCGACGTTATTTTATGCAAAATAAATAGTGCTCGATTATATATAATTTTCGCATTTGTATTAGTTTAAAATTTATTTTATTTGCATAACCATTGATACATATACACATATTTGTAAACATAATATTTTATGCAAATGGGACTCAGAAGAAAGTCAGTATTTGTTTTGCTCCCCGTAAAGATATTGTGATACATTTCATACCAAAGTGCGAGCCGTCAAGCGGCCTTTAAACATGTGCAATTACTTTTACCAAATATTTCCGCATTTTCTGTTGATTTATGAGAACATGTCCTTTCATTAGCTACTGAATATTACTTAATTTCACACAAAACCTTAGATGGAGAAAAAACGTCTCCGAAAAATATATCTGAAATTTTGATATGTTTTAATGAAATATGTTTGCGAGTGATTTGTTACACAATTTTAAGTTTTTACCGTGTAAATTTTACACAAAGTAGATTCTTTTAACCATACCCCCTGTCCTGGTGATGTCGTTTCTTTCAACGTCAAAAGGAGATTATTCTCAAGAATATTTTCTAGTATATTTTCATTTACTGGTTGATAACTTGACATTGTTTTACCGGAGTGAAAAGACATGTCAAAAACCGCTCTTAGCGCCCAATTTAGTCTGACGCTTAAGTAATCGACGTCATCTGAACATGGGGTATAGTTTAACAAATCTACTTTTAGAAATATTAACACGGTAGAATCTTAAAATTATTTCATCAATATACCATCTTCTCATTTCACTAAAATATATCAAAATTTGAGATATACTTTTCTCTGTTTCACTTTTTACATGAAAAAATGCTAATTTCAACGGCTAATGAAAATTAATGTCTGCATCAATACACTCGTAATGCGTAGAGCCAGGGCAAAAAGTATAGCACAGCCTTGTGGACCTCTTGATGGCACGTAGTTTGACATGAAATTTATTTCAATGCCTCAACGGGCTGCAGAGCAATGACGATTATTGAGGATACCTGAGAGCTATAAATCTTGCGCCAAAAACGTCAAACCCATCACCTTTTCACGACGTCATTGAAATAGGCATTGTTTATTTCATGCTAAAAAGAAAGTCATTCAGTGAGTCACAAATGATTGAAGTTTTTGATGATATATTGTTTAACTAGAAAACTGTAAATTTTGGTTTTGTCCTATTCCACCTTAACCCCTTGAAATATTTTTTGAAACTTGAGCCAATGTTTGCCTTATCGAGACGATGTGCAGAACTAATATTTCAAAGATGTCCGACAAAGGTCAAGGTCATACTTCAAGGTCAAATTTCAAAAGGTAACATTTCGTGTCCGCTCCATATCTCAAAAATCGTTCACCAGTTTGTACAAATGTAAAGCACCATCAGACGATGTGCAGAGAAAAAGAACCATAACCCTACTTTCAGTTTTAAAGGAATTATGTCCCTTTGTATTTTTCATATAGTAATTTCGTGTTAGCTTTGTGCCCGCTCCATATCTCGAAAACCGTTTAAAGTCTCCATAGTCTTATCAGCGGTAAAATGCCTAAATTCAAATCATTATAAACAGCCGTTCAGCCTTCACGTTTGGTAATAAAATGTGGGTTGGTGTGCATATATTGAGTCATATAACTAGCAAAAAGTAGAGAATAAAAGTTTTTGGAAAATAACAAATCGCTACACAAAATACAATTTCCTGTTCTGGTTTTCCGTCTAGCAATGCTATATAAACATAGGCGGGATAGTGATTTGGACTCCACGCCTGTACATTGTATTTTTACCATTTTATGAATTTGAAAGTGTACATTGTATTTTTACCATTTGATGAATTTGAAAGTAGGTCATTTTATTTGCCGACTTAAATGACCCAAATAAGTTTTAAACCCCTTTTTATGTGAAACTGAATGATGTTTTATTTGTTTAAAGCTGGCTAAGCACGGTCATTTACTATTACAAAACTATAGTGAGAACCTTGCAGCGATACCTCATGATAAAATTTTTCATGCTGATAGAGCAATGGGGATTGTAAGACTTCTTCATGAAAGTTTGTATAAATATAATGCACCATCAGACGTTGTGCAGAGAAAAAGAACCATAACCCTACTTCCAGTTTTGACGGAATTACGCCCCTTTATATTTTCGTGTAGTAATTTCATATAATCTTTGTGTCTCCCCCATATCTCGAAAACCGTTTAAGATTTCTTCATGAAAATTTGTATAAGTATAAAGCGCCATAAGACGATGTGCAGAGAAAAGAACCACAACCGTATTCTAAATTTTGATGGAATAATGTCCCTTTGTATATGCCGTATAGTAATTTCATATAAGCTTTGTGCCCTCTCCATATCTCAAAAATCTGTTTAAGATTTCTTCATAAAAGTTTGTATAAATATAAATTATCATTAGACGATGTGCAGAGAAAAGAAACATAACCCCACTTTCACTTTTAACAAAATTGCGCCCCATTGTACTTTCCGTATTGTAATTTTGTGTTCAATTCGTATCCGCTCCATATCTTCTTAACCCCTCAAAAGATGTTTTTGAAATTTGAACCAAATGTTCACCTTATCGAGACAAATGCAGAACTTGTAGTATTTCAACAATGTCTGACAAAGGTGAAGGTCACCCTTAGAGGTCAAGTTAAGAAGGTAACATTATTTGTCCGCTCCATTTCTCGATAACCGTATAAGACGTCTTCATAAAAGTTTACACAAATATGTCATCGTCAGACAATGTGAAGAGAAAAAAAAAACATAACCCTACTTTCAGTTTTGACGGAATTATGCGCATTTGTATTTTTCATATAATAATTTCATGTTAGTTTTGAGTCTGCTTCTTATCTTAAAAACCGTTTAAGATTTCTTCATGAAAGTTTGTACAAATATCAGACGATATGCAGAGAAAAAGAACCATAACCATACTTTCAGTTCTGATGGAATTATCCCCTTTGTAGTTTTAGTCTAGGAATTACATATTAGCTTCGTTTGTTTTGTAGTTTTATATCTGCCTTATTATTGAAGATTTAAGCTACTGACAAAGTTCTGTCATCTCTTGTTTTCTTTCCAACTTTAAGACCTTACGGGCGTATATTGCCCCGCTCAGTGGAGCTCTTGTTATTTTAAGGAGAATACCAATTTATCTGATGCAAATAGTTTAGCCTCTGATCAGATACCGCGTTTTGGGGCCCTGATTCTGGTTCTGCATTGTTTGTCTCGTATGTCCTATTTATGGGACGCTAGGCAATAATGGGTTAAGTTTTGTACGTCACGGAGTCCAAAAATATTTACCAGAATTTGTGGTAAATTTATTTTTATTTGGGATGCAAACTTACATTCATCACATACTACGTTAGACAGTCCTAAGAGTTTCATTTTTCGTCATAGTCTAGAACAAGGCAGTCAGTATCAGAAATGCCAAATTCAGTTCAGAAATCCACAGGTATATCGTTTGCCTGTACACATCTATAAATCTTTTCGAGAAAGTGATTCGACCTGTATTAAACTAATTACGATCATTACAATTTTATCGTTTGATATTACCGTGCATTGTTTTTGTCTATTCTGTTGGTAACTTATTCAGAAACTGAACAAGTCAAGTAGGGTTTTAGCCTATTTACTAGCCAAACTTAAGGATATGGATCTATCAAACGAATGATCCCAAATTTTGTAACTGATTCGCCGCAAATAACCCATCGATTAATCGCAAAAATAATTTTGTATGTTTTTCATTCCTGTTCAGCCAATCATCTTGTCCAAACATATCCGATTATACCGATTGCGTTAGAAAGAGACAGAAACGAAAACACTTCCAAATAAATCTAAGTTTCGGTTCGGTGGATTTGTCGATGTATAAAAGTTGTTCTCTATTTACTCACGACCAATCAAACTGCACTAAGCTAACATTGGACAGTTGAGTAGGAATCATAATGTGTGTATTTCAATTCTCGTAACGACGTTATGCCCCAGTCACACACACATATACGGATTCTGCGGATGCTACGGATGGCCAGTCCGTATCTATTGGTATCTATCCATTTAATCCGTAATGGATCCGTATCGCATCCGCAGAGTCCGTTATTGCCCGTATCATATCCGCAAGCTCCGCAGGATCCGCGTCGAAATTTTGAAAAGGTTCAAACTTCGGGCGCGGATGAGTAAACAGTAAAAGTCCGTAACTGAACGCATTTATCTGGATCTATCCGTATCTAATCCGTGTCTCATCCGTATCTATTCCGTGTCTTATCCGTAATTGAACCCATCATTCCGCAGTCCCAACTTGAAGACTGATACGGTTTAATACGGATCTTTACCTTTAGTGACGGAAGTTATGGGTCATGTCTAGTAACCGTAACCTCGAAGTATGGCACATGCTCCTTCTCTCGAATGTGTTAAGTGTTCTGTGCTCATGAAGGATTAGATTTTTATTTAAATTTGTATACCTGGATCCAAACTATAAATTCGGTAAAGATAAATGTTTCCTATAGTCTAATGACCGTAGAGGCGGTGGCAATGGGGAGGAGGGGGATGGGGGTAGGTGGTTAGGGTCAATGTATCTTGGGCATAGCATATGAAAGGCGAAGCCCATCTCTCTCCTGTCGCTGCCTTGTCCTTCCCTGATTTTAAAAAAGTACCCATTTACTGCTTGGTTGACATAGATATTCAGTCGGCAGTTGATAAAGTAGATACTGTTCTAATCCTTCAAGAACACTGCACACATTCGAAGGAAAGTACATGGACCATACTTCGAGAATTCGGCTACTCAAACCTCATCAGTGACCCCGATATGATTTGGTTACGAAAAACAGAGAAAGCATAATGTAATTTCTTAATTTTGATAAGGCAGTAAATTCAAACAATGATTAGTACCATGAAAAAAAAAGCAATAATCTAGACAATAAATCTAAACCAATCAAAATTTTCTGATTTCTCAGAATATTTGCTTCACCTCAAAGGAAAAATTATATATAATCTACACTATAGATGACGTACGGGGAGACGTTTTACAGTCACCGCACGGCACGACACCAGTGGCACTGAAGCAAAATAGAAATGTAAAAGAGTTCATTCAAGAGCACAAAACACATTCGAAAGAAGGAACATGGGCCATCTTCGAAGTTTCGGCTACTCAAGTTTAAAGAGTAACTACACTTCAGGAACTGACTGAATCAGATCCCAAACCCTATCCCCAACATCAAAGGGAAAGATTGACAAAGACATCCCAACAAACAATAAATTATAAGTGATAAGCCGAGTCAGCAGATCTTTCCAAAATAGGTGGCAACTCAGCTATCTTTATTAAACTAAATAATTTCGACCAACAGAAGGGTTACAACAGACTAAGCAAATTATACGAAAAACATTTAACAACTATTTTAACCTATTTTCTATTTTTATTATAGAAGGGTTAAAGTGAGAACACAATAAATTAAACAGCACCGAGCATAAACACAAATGCAACCGCAACGAAAGTACCGCCTTGGGACGGTCAGTAATAACAGTGGAGGGTTTTAACCGGTTTTACTGGGCCCAAACCTTCACCCTCAACCTCCGCCGCGGTGCACACAATTAGTTGGTAGTTCGGTTCGTATGGAGGTCCCCCCCCCCCCCTCTGACCAGACGATATTTATTGCTTCATTTCACCATTAAACTTTGTCCTATATTGGACAACTAATTGGAATTTATAAAAGAATTACTTTGTCCTATATTGGACAACTAATTCGAATTGATAAAAGTCAAATAAATTTATGAAATGATGGCCCTACTTTTGCCATTGGCAAGTTCATGAAAAGATGACCCCACTGTTACAAATAAGAAACATAACATCGCACCATAACTGCACCATACGTCACTGCCATTGCACCGACCCGGCCTCTGCCCCCCCCCCCCCCCCCCCCTACTGGTGTTGTTGCCGTACAGCCGCCTCTCCAAACCATCCTGTAGGTATCTGTCAGTACTGGAACGCAACCTTTTTGTATTGAAACGTAACTGTAGAAAACAGCCCGTTACAGTACGCCGAACGAGACCCGTAACTTCCGTAACTAAAGGTAACGATCCGCTTGAAACCGTATCGGTCCTCAACTTGGAGTGGGACTGCGGAATGATAGATTCAATAACGGATAAGATACGGAAGATACGTATGCGACACGGATTAGATACGGATAGATGCGGATATATGCGTTTAGTAACGCACCATTACAGTTTACTCATCCGCGCCCGAATTTTGAAACTTGTCAAAATTTCGACGCGGATCCTGCGGACTCTGCGGATATGATACGGACAGTTACGGACTCTGCGGATCTGATACGGATCCATTACGGATAAAACGGATAGATACGGACGGGCCATCCGTAGTATCCGCACAATCCGTATGTGTGTGTGTGACTGGTGCGTACAAGGAGTAGACACAGATGTGGACGTCGCAGTAAATCTTTTCTATTCTTCTATCCGCTAGGCATGCGCAACAGTCCGCATCTGAAGGTATTTATCCGCATCTAAAGGTTACAGAAGGTAACGGAAGGCTAGTAGTTCGTTACTATCCGTATCCATACGCAACTATTGGTAACTATATCCGTAAATTCATTAAATAAAATTAGGCCACGCCCACAAATTCTGCGGATAAACTGAGGATTTTGTCCGCAACTATCCGCCCTATCCGTAATGTGTGTGTGTGACTGGGGCTTTACACCCCGCACCTCTGCGGAACGTATCCATTGCCGCAGTACCGGGGCGCCGTTCGTCCGTCCATGTAGGAATCATAATGGTTTGTATCCGTATTATATAGCCGTAAGTAGCCTAACGAAGGATTCCAGGTTCAGTCACGTACATATACATTGTCGCAGAGCTGCACCTATGCTGCGTGTACGATAAACAAATGTCAGTGGGACGGCCTTATATAGTAATTTTGTTGCAAAACTTGAGTGCAGGTCAATAATAACAAGCAGGATTTAATGGAATTAAGTCTGATTTGTTTTACGACAGTCTTTTATCCTTCCCTACGGGCGGCTAGACCGCAAATAGAGGCTGATTCATAATTAAATGCGTTTTTATTGCAAAACATAGTTGTACAGAAAGTCTTTTATTCTATTTTTGGTTCCCATTATTGATTCAGTTCTTTATGAAGATAGTGTAGTTTCAGACCTTTCTGCACCTTTTCAAAGCTGACCTAAGCTGACGGTTTTCTGTCTAATAGGTCGATCACTTCGGCAGGAATATTCAACATTTTTCGACACGGCACCCCCATCCCCCCCCTCAAACACACATACACCTTCCCCTCAAACATACAAACACACAGTGATCCGGTTTGTTGTACCTCAAACATGATAAATATGCATATGTTATTGGTGTCTTGATTTTTAGGTCGTGGCTAGCCTGGTAACCAACTAGCTTTCCTCACCTGTTGTCTTATATTTAGCATTGTTACGTGCTGTATCTGTTCTCCTATCATTTGTTGTTGCGAGTACAATCTTTTGCTCACCGTTCCAAGGTAGTACTCTTTTTAGGTTCCTCAGTGTGATCTCTAGCAGTCTGGTCACCTTGATACCTGCCTATTCTGCTTTCTATTTTGTTTTGCTATTTAAATAAAAAAGAAATAAGTAAAAATAGATGTTGCTGCTGCTTTAAATCAGTGTAATTGAATGACCACCTGTTTAAGAAAGAGCTGCTCATTCGGTTTACCGTGCGTGTCTTTCGTGAACTTGTGTCAATTTTTATGTAGTGTGTTTCTTTTCCTTTTGGGTTTAAGAGCGGGATGTGGGATTTGATTGTATTAATTCCTGATCAATGCCCATGTTTTTATTTTGATATATCAGATTCTGGGTATTCTTATATTTACTTTGGACCGTTGTGCTCTTTACAGTAAAAGCATGGTACCAAGCATGTGGTTGTTGTTTTGGTTGGGTTCAACAACAACTGAGCGGCTGATGGACCAAGATAGATGGTCGACCACAAACCGGTTAAGCCCCCACCCCCCCCCCCCCTCCCCCCAATTAATTTCATTGCTGACTGTCCCAAAACGGCACTTCTCTTTTGGTTCTTCTAGATTATTTTGTTTGTTGGTATGTCTGTTATTGTATATTGTTGGTGACGTTACTGCTGGCCCGGTGTCTTGGGTGGGATCTGGGATTGAATGTCAGTCCCTGAGGATTTTCCTACTCACTTTCCCTTATATTGCACATTTATGAATCATAGATGCTGAAATCAATTAAAAAAACAAGTATTCGATTCAAAGCGTCTTTCACTGCGTCTAGACCAGGAAAGTCTTAGCAGTCTAATGTGTTTAGCAGTTTAAAACAATTATGCCAAATGTCCATCCGACTTTGAACACGCCCGTTTCCAATTCTAGTTTTTCCCGTATATGCAGATTTTTTCTTAATATCAAACATTGCCAGCCCAGATCACATGCCGCGGTTTTCTACGACTGATATTTGTCTCCGCTGTTTCCAGAGATCCTTAATATAAGACAATATACATTTATGGGTTAACCTATACAGGATGTTTCTTGATCAGGGTTAGGTTGGCATTTCTGGAATGTAGAGAATACCATGTTAGTGTCTTTCGATATCAAGTTTATCAGGCGAGACCAGAAACAGCGTAGGAATGGCGAGGCTTGCCGAGCCAGTCAGAAGTGCTTCTGGTCAAGCGTGATAAGCTTGATATCAAAAGACGCTTACATGGTTTTCTATTTATCATGCATCTTCAGAAGATTTTAAGGCGTAAAGAGACTCAAACAAATAAAAAGCAAACGCAGTTTTGTTCGAACTCGTTGACGTCGCGTATGCGTTATGACGTAAGTCGGTGACTTCATTCAACCAATCGTACGTTGTTATCACGGCCAACGTCAGTATGTAGCCATTCGTCTTCTGAGATCGCTTCTAAAGGCATCGCCTGATAACATTCGCGCAAGCGCAGTTCTACAGTGACATGATATCACATCCCTGTTATCATACCCCTGTTATCAGGTGTATTTCGCAGCAGATGCATGATAAAGGATGTTTCATGATCAGGGTTCGGTTTGGATGTTATGAAGGGCATTTCTGGAATATTCTGCTCTATTGTCGCAAATTGTAAAATATTGACGTCTCTGACAGAGGTTGGTATCCACTCCTCCCAAAATATTTTATCTCCCTTGCCTGCTTTTGTTCCGTATGACGTTCCAGCGATGAGTCTCACTGCACCTTCAGATCTTTTTATGAGACATGTCATTAGTTTATTAGTTGCATACACTGGGTGCGGGCCAATAATAATACTGAGCAGATTTAACAGAATCAAGTTTGATTTGTTTAACATGTTTCTATCATTCTCTATGGGCTTCCTAGATTAGATTTTAATTATTGGTAATTTTATATTGTCATTGCATGTTTTATTGCTAAAGACACTGCCGTAAAGTAGTTACTTTCTATTCCTGAACTCCAAATTTTATGGTCTTGTACTCTAGTGCAATCTAATTTCGGCTCTTGTTCACGGTTTGCCTTGCACTAGTACATGTAACCGTTAAACGTTTTTTTTTACATAAATTGTAATTGGATTACTCTCAGTCCACGCCGTCGAGGACACGTAGTAACGCGTTCTTGACGGTGTGGAATTAGGGCTTTGATTGTTGGTGAAGGAATAACTTCTGAAGGAAGATCCTCCGGAACGAAGGAATACACGAAAGGCGGTTTTATCTGAGGCGTCGTATTACGGTCTGAAGTAATAATGACTACTGAAAGATGTTATCGTAATAAGAGGCAGTCAGCATACCACAAACATAAATCCGAACTCGTTAAGCACAGCAACATCGACGAATCCGATTTGTTAGATTAAAAGATATAGGACACTGTGCAGAGTTGAGGTCAGCTCGCGGATGCTAAACACATCTTGCTTATTATAATAATACAACTGTCATGCCTGCTTATCTGAGGGGAAAGGTGATGTAATTGAAAGTCCGGTATTTACAGCCCGACTATGTTTCGGCCCTGGCCTTAAATATCGGAAATCATGTTTAGTAGTGGTCAACGAGGTCATTATACCTCGTATAGAACATTGTAAGTGTTGACGCAGAGTACAGCATGATAAATAATTACATTCCCTTTGATTTTCTTTAGATGAACCTATTTCGATTTCAGCTCTTGAAGGAACTCTTTTAGATTTTAATTTCATACTTCCATGAACAACAGTCGGTTACGCGACGTCGTTGGTACGCGACGTCACAAGTAAACAAACGAAGTTATTGGCAGCTGTAACGTTTTATTTGACGTCACGTCATGGTGACGGCCGTTTAATGTAAGCAGCTTACCTGTTAGTTAGTGAAAGCTTTTTGTCATATATTTTACAATCGAAAATGATGCTCAAATTAATTTTAATAATCAACTGTAATTATAAAAGATAATTTTTCCGACGTTCCTTGAAGTATGAACACAATGGGTAATATGAAAAGTTAACGTGAACGCCCTTCGGACGTCACTTACTTTGCACATTAATCATTGTGTTCATACTTAAATGAAGATGGCCATGAAAGGCCACAATCACAAACAATAACCCACCAAAGACACAGAAGAAGAAAGCGAGAGAAGTACAAACGATAGAACGGAAGAGCAGAAAGAGCATTCGTAACAGCCGAACCGCACTAGAACGGACAGTAGCAAATCCGGCGGTTACGTTATGCATGCTACCCTGCACTGGTTAAACAAGTAAAGTTTAGTGGTGGTTGGGATGTCTTTGTCAATCTTTCCCTTTGATCTTGGGGATAGGGTTTGGGATCTGATTCAGTCAGTTCCTGAAATGTAGTTACTCTCCACCAAAGACACAGAAGAAGAAAACGAGAGAATACAAACGATAGAACGGAAGAGCAAAAAAAGCATTCGTAACAGCCGAACCGCACTAGAACGGACAGTAGCAAATCCGGCGGTTACGTTATGCATGCTACCCTGCACTGGTAAAAGAAGTAAAGCTTAGTGGCGGTTGACATGTCTTTGTCAATCTTTCGCTTTGATCTTGGGGATAGGGTTTGGGATCTGATTCAGTCAGTTCCTGAAGTGTAGTTACTCTTTAATTTTTTATATTATACAATGCACAGTATAACATTGTTTTATAGGGGAGGAAAACTGTATGTATGTATGTATGTATGTATGTATGTATGTATGTATGTTTATATGTATGTTTGTCTGTGAATGAGTGAACTCTGGTTGAACGTCCCAACAAGGTCCCACCAACATATAGATCAAACTTCGCTTTAAAGTCTCATATGAAAGACTGGATGAGGATCGAACCTGCGATCCCTGGATTGATGGTCTGGCGCCTTAACCACTACACTACCTTACCGACGCTCTTCTGTATGTATGTATGTATGTATGTATGTATGTATGTATGTATGTATGTATGTCCTGAACCTTTACATAAAAGAAGTGAAGTAACTGGAACTAATTGTGATTGCGACTTTTTAAATACGAGCAACTAGTAACTGTGCCTGATTTTTTGTCCGTGTGTCTGCCTGTCTGATCATATCCGTGTGTCCATACATGCTACGGATATTGTATAAGTATATTATTTTGTGTACCCGTGATTATGTAAGGGCCCAGTCTAACTGTCACGTTTTGAGGGCTAGGTTGCTCTGCGTTTCCCGCCCTACGTTTGTACCCCGTTTTGTAGGTATTTAGGTGTTACTACGTGTCTAGTACGTTTCTAATACGTTTAACGGCGATTTACTTCCTATTTTCTGGTTATCAAACGGCTTATTGTCACGCTTTCAGAAGGGATGAGAACAGTTTATTACCTACTACGATTCCGTACGTTTTACAAGGGATTATTAGGTAGTGTCCGGTATAACTGCCAAGTTTAAGTGAGGTTTGAGTAGGTATTGGAAAACATACCTAATCGTAATAAAACGCAGAATAAACATCACAGAACGTACTAAGAAGTGGAAAAAGCGTATATAATGCGTAGAAGTACGTAGAGGACCTTCGCGTATGGTTACGTATTTGCACGTATTTGTAACGTTTCAACTACGTTCTTGTACGTTTAGACTACGTTTCAACACGTTTTTACTACGCATACAGTAAGTATTTCGAAATGCTACGTTTACGTTGAATTTTCAATTCAAACGTAGCTATGAAGCTGTATATATCCGTATATAAAATGTATTCACTACGTTTTTTATATGCTTATTCCCGTTTTGGTACGTTTTGAATACGTAGAAAAACCTAGTCCTGAATACGTGGCAGTGAGGCTGAGGCTTAGAGGACCCCTACGTTATTCGTGTTACATTTTAGTACGTATTTAACGCGTTTCGACTACGTTTTAGTACGTTTTGACCACGTTTAACTACGTGTTGCTACGTTTTACTAGGTATACGCTACGTATATCAAAATGTCATTTTTGAGTTAAACATTCTAAATAAAACGTAACAAGGCCACGTATTTAGCTACATTTATATACGTATTCACTACGTTTGACTACGTATACTGCCGCTTTGCCACGTTTTAAACGCAGTAAAACGTAGCCCTCAAAACGTGAGAGTGAGACTGTGGCTTAACGCATTTAGAGCTGCTTATCGGAAAACATTTGCACATTTACTTTTTCGCACCCTAAGTGACGTTCTGGAATTCGATTCATTGCATAATCATTCTCGTAGCAAATTGTGCTGAGAGGCAAGAGAAAGTATACACTTTTTCAATGCAGAAAGTTCACTTATTTCTAATGACTCAGGTCTGAAATTTTGCATGAGTTATTTGTACTGAAGGTATAGCGATGTAGTTTGGTAAATTTAATTGTCGAAACGCTTGCCTAGCGACACTGAACATACATGCAGGTGTTGCACGTTTTCTATGTGCAGCAAAACGGACAATATGAGTTCGTTGCAAATCGGTATTTGAAATTAAGGCTGTTGTCCTAAACAAAATAAAACGTTTGCGTTTCATTTGCACGATGACAAGGCTGTCTGTGACAGAAAGAAATAATACATGCAGAGGAAAAAGTAGTCAGATGCAAACAGAATATATACACTTTATCTCCGATCAGTTGTATTCCTCGATTTCCTTTCGTTGACTGGGCGGTGCTTATTTCTAACCTTACCTTCGACGAGTATATTTTCTAAAAAGGTATAATGCGGTATAATTTGTATGCTCACTCTCACAGAACAAAGCTCCCCCCTATAAAAGGCACGGAATGATCGGAGTTCGCACAACAATGTTCTTTTTTTTTTCAACCCAGCATACAGACAGCGTCGAAACAACGTTGTGACGATGTCGGTGCAACGTTATGACATCAGAACAACCTTGTATACACGTAAGTAAAGCGTCATAACGTTGCATCGACGTTCCTCCGACGTCGTGTCGACGTAGTGTGCCTGTATGGAAACTGTTTATCATTTGCGATGACCGATAGCGTTTACCGGACATTTATAATCTGCCAATTATGCGCAACAACTCATGAGCATGCTACTTTACCGATTTTTCATGTGGACTGCTCGATTTTGACATTGATGGCAAGTTAATGACAGCAGCGCCCAGTCAACGTAAGGAAATCGAGGAAATAACTCTAGTGCATACTGTTTAGCCAGTCGCAAACCGTTTTGAGCGGTCAGCCTGTAATGACTTCTGTCTGCACTTAAAGCATTGTCGTCATGTAAATGAAGCTCAATCACTGTGGTTTGTTCTGAAAAACAACCAGAAATGCAAGTTGTGATGTTGCAGCAAAATCGTATTGTTTAATATGAGTCACGCGCAAAAAGGGCAAAACCAACATGTCGTATAGTGTCCTAAGCCGAGCAAGTCATTTAATACAACACATTTCTACTTTGAGGACAGATATATCATACAGAATTGCAGACCTGAGCAGTGAATAATACGAAACATACAGGCATTCAAACATGTATACTTGCTCTTGCCTCTATGTGTATGATTTCTGGTTGTCACAGAGAGCAAACGTTGTGGTTTGTGTTGAACAACACCCGAAATTTCAAATGCAGCTTAACAATAAATTCTTATTGTCCATTTTGCTGCACGTGGAAAACGGGCAAAATCGGCATGTACGTATAGAGCCTCTAGTCAGTAATTTTATCACACCACATTGATCCTCCTTCAGTAAAAGTAAATCATGCAGTGAAATATTAATAAAATATGGGCATTCTAAAAGTGTATACTTTTGATAGCCTCTAAGTATATAAACCACTTTCTATGCATTTTGCAATAAAATTGTATTGACATGTTTTCATACATGTTATCACCCTAATAAATTTATCAAAAATTTGAGAAATAATAAAATGGTTAGTTCACTAACTAATGTTTCTCCACTAACGTATAACGTGGTCGAGTGATTAGAGACGCTCGGTTATGATGCAGAAAGTCGCCACAAGGTCGTGAAATCGCGCTATGCGACGACTGGAAAACTCTTTCTCTGTCAACCAAGCGGTAGATGGATACCTGCTTCTAATCAGGAAAGGATAAAGTAGCGAAAGGAGAGAGATGGGCTCCGCCTTTCATTTGCTGCACCCAAGAACAGTCGGCCTCTAACCCCACTGCCCCTAATAGGCTATGGAAAAGCTTTACATATTTTACACCGACTTTCATTCATCAGTGGCACTGTCCGATTTGTCGGGTATTCGATGAACCTCAACTACTTTGCACAGCGGCGGCCCGACAACTGGGTCAGTGCCCCCGACAAAGATTAGGAAGTGTACAGTATCAAAATCATGAATACCTTTCTAATTATTCTACAGGCGAATTTCAAACTTACACATAATATGATGATCGTTATCGATATTTGAATTATCGTTAAACAATGTTCAAGGTATTTCCATCAATAAGCAAAATTTGTTTTAAATCTTCTTTTTTTCACACAAAAAAGCCCAGGCTGGAATAAAACTTATTATAAATCGGTTATCCTTTAGTTTTTATGCTTCCCTTCAGTCCATTATTAAGATCGATAGATAAGTGAAAGTAAACAGTCGTTAAATCTAATAAAAAGCAAAATGAATTTCGAAATGTATATCGTTTTAAATATCCAGCAAAAAATAAACAACAACAAATGCGGCACAACTCGACTGGGCCAGCCCGCACCTACTGCATTGTCAGAGTACAGTGGTTCTTTAGCGTGACGTAGACAATCTCTGTCGAACACAAACGTTAAGGAACTATATGTCAATAAGATGCACACTAAATGTCACACAAAATGCAAAAACACAGGAAACATCTAGTTATATTCTTACTAATTTTCTATTCTAAACCACAAGACAGGAAATGTACAGCTATACAGGTGACACAATGTTTGAAATACAACAATCCGGATCCAGATCAGTTTTCGTTTTCTTTTTTTTTTTTTTTTTTTTTTTTAGCTTTTTAACGGGCAGTAGCTGAAATTTCTCGGTGACGAAAGAAGTTTTATGCGGGCAACTTCGCTCAACCTTTGGACGATTAGACAGAATAAATTGATTTGTTTTCAAAAGAGCATAACTGTATCAAAGTTAGCAGGATTTTTTTTGTACAATTATACCGAAAGCTGATAGAAAGTTGCTATTGGATATATGTATATCTATGATCTGAAATCTACTGATGTATTGTTAAACTTCCCGCGTTATTTTAGTTTTGATAACTTATATACTTAAACTGCCATATAACTACACTTGTATAGTGCGTGCGTGCTTTGCAGAACATGAGTTGCAACTATAATAATACGAATAACCATTGTGATCAGTTTACGACATTTTGCCTGATTTATACATATTACAAATGAAAGTTAAAATATAAATGCCGTTTCCGCTCGTGATATACATTAGTTCCATCAAGGTCTAGTTACCTGGCATTTAGAATTTACAAAGATTGTTTTCGTTGCCGTTGTTAAGCCTCCCACTGAATCAGTAAATAATAACGCGGAAGCAATTAAATGTATGAGTTCTAAAATCAATTAAAATCTGATTTAATTCGAGGTTTGCTCATCTTGATCAATTTATAGAACAATCAGTTTTGTATGACTTTGGGCTCGGAAGTCCAAATGAGAGGAATAACTATCACTTGAGCCGCGACGTGACAAAACCGACAAAGTGGTTGTGCGCACAGCGCAGACTCAGATCAGCCTGGGCATCCGCCCAGTCTGATCAGAGTCTTCGCTGTCCGCGTGGAGGTAGCTTCGACCCTTAGCTACCCTTTGAGCATTTAACGAAGAATCTGGTCAAACTGGGCGGATGCCCAGGCTGATCTGAATCTACGCTGGTCGCACAGCCACATTGTTGGTTTTGTCGTGTGGCGGCTCAAATTATTTTATTTGATCAACTGTAGATGAAGTACCATGGAAATTCCAAACCCACACAGCATAACTCAGACAAAACACAAAACGAATGAAGGCACATAGAAAAAACGGAACTATGCCAATTCGCTAAAATATTTACGTAGAGTTTAGCGGACAGATTTTTCAACGGACACTTGGCATTCCAATGGGCACTAACTATGCCTCCTTACTTGCCGACTTGTTTATTTACGGGTATAAGGCGGAGTTTATACAAGGGCTCTTATAAGCGGGTAATAAATACCTTGCACAGAAATTCAACTTCACCTACAAGTACATAGATGATGTTTTATCTCTGAATAATTCAAAGATATCGGAGTTTATTGACCTCATCTATCCATATGAACCTGAAATTAAAGATACCACATAGCCCAATTCATCTGTCTCATACCTAGATTGTTATCTCTATATTGACAATGGAAAGCTTGTTACTAGGCTTTATGAAAAGAGGGACGACTTCAATTTTTCCATAGTTAACTTTCCATTTTTGAGTAGCAATATTCCTTCGGCACCTGCATACGGGGTTTATGTCTCTCAGCTAGTCTGCTATGCTAGAGCCTGTTTTGAAACATCAAGACTTTGTTGAAAGAGGAAATATACTCACCTGTTAACTGTTGACACAGGGGTTATCATAGACTGAAGCTTGTGTCAATAGTTAAAAAGTTTTATGGGAGACACCATGACCTCGTCGCGAGCACCTGATCACACCTGTGCTTTGGGGTCTACGTCTGTGTATGTAGAATATTCCGGAATTGTCAATCTTTAAATTACTTATGAGTTCGGACTTTGGGTACTTTGGCCACTTTCATTAATAGATATACAGTCTAAATAGATATACATAGTCTAATAGATATATAAAGTCTAGATATAAAAAGAGGGTACTTTATCAGACTAATCGACATAGAACAGTCATATGCAACATGCATACAAACTGATGAGTAAGGTAAAAAGCTAGGCAATGATCAGTAATTAATACAATCAAATCCAACATCCCGTTCTTAAAACCAATAGGGAAAGAAGCGTACACACACACACACGGAGAAGTTGGCACAAGTTCACGAAAGACACGCGTGGTAAACCGAATGAGCAGCTCATTCCCGAACAGGTGGTCATTCAGCTACCCTAATCAAACACAGTATGAACATCTATTTCTATCTGATTTACTATTTTATTTTTAGCTCACCTGAGCCATAGGCTCAGGGTGAGCTATTGTGATCACCCAGTGTCCGTCGTCCGTCGTGCGTCGTCCGTCGTGCGTCGTCCGTCGTGCGGCGTCAACAATTTGCTTTAAATGACATCTTCTTTGAAACCGCTAGGCCTAGGGCTTTGATATTTGGTATGAAGCATTGTCTAGTGGACCTCTACCAAGTTTGTTCAAATGGTGGCCCCAGGGTCCAAAATGGCCCTGGGGCAGGGGGTCTTGGGTTCGAAACTAAAAAATACTTAAAAATCTTCTTCTGCAGAACTGCCTGGCCCAGATGCTTGAAATTTGGTATATAGCAATGCCTAGTGGTCCTCTACCAAGTTTGTTCAAATGGTAGCCCCAGGGTCCAAAATGGCCCTGGGGCAGGGGGTCTTGGGTTCGAAACTAAAAAATACTTAAAAATCTTTTTCTGCAGAACTGCTTGGCTCAGATGCTTGAAATTTGGTATGTAGCATTGCCTAGTGGTCCTCTACCAAGTTTGTTCAAATGGTAGCCCCAGGGTCCAAAATGGCCCTGGGGCAGGGGGTCTTGGGTTCGAAACTAAAAAATACTTAAAAATCTTCTTCTGCAGAACTGCTTGGCTCAGATGCTTGAAATTTGGTATGTAGCATTGCCTAGTGGTCCTCTACCAAGTTTGTTCAAATGGTGGCCCCAGGGTCCAAAATGGCCCTGGGGCAGGGGGTCTTGGGTTCGAAACTAAAAAATACTTAAAAATCTTCTACTGCAGAACTGCTTGGCCAAGATGCTTGAAATTTGGTATATAGCATTGCCTAGTGGTCTTCTACCAAGTTTGTTCAAATGGTAGCCCCAGGGTCCAAAATGGCCCTGGGGCAGGGGGTCTTGGGTTCAAAACTAAAAAATACTTAAAAATCTTCTTCTCCAGAACTGCATGGCTCAGATGCTTGAAATTTGGTATGTAGCATTGCCTAGTAATCCTCTACCAAGTTTGTTCAAATGGTGGCCCCAGGGTCCAAAATGGCCCTGGGGCAGGGGGTCTTGGGTTCAAAACTAAAAAATACTTAAAAATCTTCTTCTCCAGAACTGCATGGCTCAGATGCTTGAAATTTGGTATATAGCATTGCCTAGTGGTCCTCTACCAAGTTTGTTCAAATGGTGGCCCCAGGGTCCAAAATGACTCAGGGCAGGGAGTCCCAGGTTTGAACCATAGAAATACATAGTAAATAATAAAAAATCTTCTTTTTCAGAACCACTTGGCTCAGATGCTTGAAATTTGGTATGTAGCATCGCCTAATGGTCCTTTACCAAGTTTGTTCAAATGTTGGCCCCAGGGTCCAAAATGGCTCCGCACCAGGGAGTCCTGGGTTTGAACTATAGAAATACATAGAAAAATATTCAAAAATCTTCTTCTTCAGAACAGCAAGGCTCAGATGCTTGAAATTTAATATGTAGCATTGCCTAATAGTCCTTTACCAAGTTTGTTCAAATGGTGGCCCCAGGGTCCAAAATGGCCCCTTGGCAGGGAGTCCAAGGTTTGAACCTTAGAAATGCAAAGAAAAATATTCAAAAATCTTCTTCTTCAGAACCGCAAGGCTTAGATGCTTGAAATTTGGTATGATGCATTGCCTAGTACTTAGTCCTTTATAAGTTTGTTCAAATGGTGGCCCCAGGGTTTAAAATGGCCCCGCGGCAGGGAGTCCTAGGTTTGAACCATAGAAATACATAGAAAAATATTCAGAATCTTCTTCTTCAGAACCGCTTGGCATAGATGCTTGAAATTTGGTATGTACATTACCTAGTAACCTAGTAGTCCTTTACCAATTTTGTTCAAATGGTGGCCCCAGGGTCCAAAATGGCCCCTCGGCAGGGAGTCCTAGGTTTGAACCATACAAATACATAGGAAAAATATTCAAAAATCTTCTACTTCAGAACCACTTGGCATAGTAGCTTGAAATTTGGTATGTAGCATTGCCTAGGGGTCTTTCACCAAGTTTGTTCAAATGATGACCCCAGGGTCTAAAATGGCCCCCCCAGGGGGTCCTGGGTTTGAACCATAGAAATACGTAGAAAAATATTCAAAAATCTTCTTTTTCTTCAGAAGCAATTGGCTCAGATGCTTGAAATTTAATATGTAGCATTGCCTTGTAGACCTTTATCAAGTATGTTCAAATGAAGGCCCCAGGGTCCAAAATGACCCCACAGCCCGGAGTCCTGAGTTTGAACCTTAGAATTACATAGAAAAATATTCAAAAATCTTCTTTTTCAGAACCACTTGGCTCAGATGCTTTAGATTTGGTATGATGCATTGCCTGGTGGACTCCAACAAAGTTTGTGTAAATGGTGGCCCTGGGATCCAAAATGGGCAAGGGGGTCTTTGGTTCGAAATTAAAATATACTTAAAAATCTTCTTCTCCAGAACCCCTTAGTGCAGATGCTTGAAATTTGATATGATGCATTGCCTCGTTGTCCTTTACCAAGTTTGTTCAAATGATGGCGCCAGGGTCTAAAGTGGCCCTGCCCTAGGGGGTCCTGGGTTTGAACCATAGAAATACATAGAAAAATATTAAAAAATCTTCTTAATCAGAACCATTTGGAAATTATTGCAAACTAACAGGTTTGTTCAAATGATGACCCTAGTTTGACCTTTAACCTTTTTGCTCGGGTGAGCGATTCAGGGCCTCTTGGCCCTCTTGTTAAATTACAAAACAGACAAAACAAAAGGCAGATTTGGTAGCAAAACAGGTGAACAAACCGCCAAAGAACAAGCGGACATAGCACAATGTAACATCAAGGAACCACAACAGAAGCACCGCCTTTGAACGGTCAGCAATAGATTACTGGGGGGCTTAGACATACTTTATAATGTATATCAACTAACACGTCTTAACCTAAAGACATCGTTTGGATATACTCAAGAGAAAAAAGGTAAGCAATATTCAAAACATATACCTAAGCGACTATGTGCAGCAGAATCAGTAGGCACATAACTTAGAATAAACGTCGCCCTGATGTCAGTACAGCGTCATTTGAAAACAAAGTGCTTCCTATAAGAATACTGGCATTAGTGCTACTCCTCCCCCTCCCTCCTACTTTTCTGATACTACTACTTCTAATGATAATGGTAATAGAAAGAACATTTATTTTATCGCAAAATCTAGTTAATTGCACTCTTGTCATTTTCATATTCCGTAAAGTAAATATCCATTCTGACCAAGTTGTCTTGTTTACTAAAATGGTTTCTTTGCCATTTCAGAGCCTTACTCTGGTGAAGACTGTTTCACTGCTATATTAAAGCCTCACCCACCCGCATTTATTTCATTCATGGTCGTCCCAAGGCGACACTTCTGCTTTTTTGTTGTTTTATGTGTTGTTTGTTGCTATATCTGATATATTGTGATGCTAAGGCTAGCCCGGTGACCACCTACAGAGGAAATGGCTGTTCACATGGCTGCCGCTGGTAATGTCTTGGTGGTGACTAATTTTGTGTTGTGTATTTCCAACATGGTGTCTTGGGTGGGATCTGGGATTAAATTGTGTCAGTTCCTGAGAATGTTCCTACTTACTTTTGTAAGACTGTGAAAGGGTCTATACATTGGTTCAGTAAATAGTAATACGGATGCCATCTAATCTGTGATCTAAAATCAATTGGAATATGATTTAATTGAATCATGAATAAGTTGTTTGGGCTTCATTTCCTCAATGTTCTTCTAATATGTATTATAAATTTATACAGCTTTGGCAACAAAAGTAGGACCAAAAAGAGAAAACTTAATGGGCGTACTTTCATGAATCTAAACAACAGAGTATGTGATTTTTAAATTACGTAAGTCTCATGCACGGTAGACATGTACTCTACTTAATGTATTAAAACAAAGCTCGTTGTATAAGCCTGACAAAAAGCATAAACACCACTTTTCTAATATATCAGTTTTCATACAGAATGCATCATTTGTTTTGAACAAGAATCACACTTGTGGCATACACTCATATAACACTATCACATCAAGGCTTGACGTATTACGCCTTACAGACAAAAAAAACAACAACAAAGTACTCGACACGACTTTAGGTGAAAAAAAAACTAAAGAGACAAAATGTCTGTATCATGTTCAATTTTGTTGATATACGAATATTTCAGTTGCTTATCGAATGCCACTTGCACAAACATTTACGTTTAGTTACCTCCAGGTCATTCGTTTGATCCGTTTTTTAAACTTACAAATCTATCTGACAGCAATGTATACATAAGTACGCACAATATTGCAGATGATAAAAGGGTGTTCTTCATTAGCATTACGATTCGTTGAAATTTCAAGAACTAAAGAAATACAAGTCAGTTTTTAGTAAACGAGGATGAATTTAAAGCTAAAAATAAAATCGAATAGAGAGTAGGACTAAAACAGCATGGTCCAGTTAAGACTACACACTTTGGTAAGAAATAAAATTAATTACGAGGTCGATTGCAATAAATAAAAATGCAGTCACGATGGTTTTTCGCTTTGTCTCTGTATAACCATATAAAAGTCCGGAGCACAAAAATATTAAAATTTTCCGAACTGTAAAATTAAGAGTTTGTAGTGTTAACTGTCAATTGTCTACTGTAACAGTGAAATGTTTGTGGACATATTCCTGCGCGAGCGCAAATATCGTAGCAGACAGTAGACACTACTCAGAGGACAAGATGCCGTGTACTGCCCAGACAGTAAATAGTACACAGACGATAGTGGCTAGTACAAGAATGTGTGCATGCTCTTGTGCGTGTGCAGAACAAAAAAAAACAGAAAGCTTACAGAAAACTGTTGCAAGGAAAAGGTAGAATTCCATTCAGATTATATAGCATTACTATAAAGGTTTGTCATAAACTATCAAAATGTACAAATTAAATATACCAAGGAAAGTATATTTAGCAATGGCGTATAATATGGACAACTTAGCAGAAAAGTCATTGTAAATGCCTACAGTACAAGTAAACGAACATAAAAGCAGTTTAGTGGAAAGATATAAAATTTACCGCCATTCGCATGGGAAATCCAAGAAGTCTGATATCATTTCCGGTGGTGTGCTTGACTGACAATAAATGAACGTCCTGACGGCACTTATTGCCACAGGACGGTAGCTAACGACACCTTAACACTAAAGAAATGAAACTGTACGTCGGAATGATACTTTATGAATACATTATTGACAGGAAACACAGATCAAATGAAATATTTTAATAGGTCCTCGGTTGCTGAAACGAAGAGATGTATGCATTGTTATCATACAAACATTACATCATAACAGTTGCATTTAAACCCATTTGTAACACAAGGCAATGGAACGCTAACACATTTTTAATTTCAAATTGTAACATTATTTCGTAATGTGACAAAAATACGAAGGTAAGATTCATTTGTATGCATACAAACACGTGTAACAAAAGGTTAACCATGAATGGCAATTTAAATCAGAATATAACATGGGCGGTATATTGATGGTGGAAATTCCCTCATATACGTGTTCAAATTTAAGCTCAGTACTTGTAATACTCGCGTATCACGTACCGCTAAAACTTTTTCTAATTTTTAAATATCAGATGAAACTGTCTGACCAGTAATGCACATTAAGTTTGGTGAAACCGATTCACCGATAATGCACATTAACTTTGGTTTCTAAACCATATCAAAGTTCTACATTAACAAGTCATCGGGCCAGTTTTAAAACACAATAAACAAAACAAAAAACAGAATGTAATCTTAATCAACTCATCTTAAGGCATGTTAGTCGAATCATCATCACCGGTGCACTACTTGTGCCACATAGTCGGCCTTTGCTGCAGTCCATCCAATCGGTTTTTGGATCCTGCTGTCAAACCATACCCTGGACACCCATCTTAAAGAACTACAAAATGTATAATCGCATTCTGAGTCCATGAATGGTACGTTTTCGTTTCACCAGCTGAAGAGGCGGACTCCTTCGGCGTTCTTTTCTGAATTTTTCTTGACTTCACACTTGTCCATGCGGAAACATTTCTTGGTAAGAATTTCGCCAAAATGTTCATCTGCCATTCTTTCACAGTTTTACTCCAAGCTGTCTTGAGATGGAAACAACACAACATCACATAGTTGCAGAACATAAATGGCGTTAGTCAAAAGACAGTAGAGGATGATACCATTGTCACGACATAATTCGACAGCCTGTGGTGACATATGAACTAAATGTCCATCTACCAATAATAGGAAAGAAAATGCAATATGTTTGCCTTTTACAACTATACTATATGAGCTAGAAATTCTACAAATAGAGAACTATCCATCCACCACTTATCAGTATGACCGAAACTGGTTTGCGGAAATCCACTGATGCTCACATCTCGAAATCGCTGACCAGGATAAACTATAATGGAATACTTGTTTTCACAAAAGACAATCAAACAAACCATTACAATTATATGAGTTTGCTATTTGGGACCACCTGATATATACATGTATGACGAGCCCCATTTGATGCTAACGCTTTTTCCGTGGTAACGTACAAGGGAAACCCACTTTCATCAACTTTGAAAATGCAACGCGGGTCTTTAACCAAAGCTTGCCACTGTAATTTCCTTCTCTAGAAAATTGTTAAACCTGTAAAACCACCCTTTTATCATCATGTCTTAAGAAATAATAGCACGTTCCTGACCTAAAGACATAGGTGCCCTTTCTGTGAGTTCTGGATGATAGGTGCTTCGGAAACACTGTCGGCTAGGTTCTCAAGTAAAGTAGTGCACGGTACCTCGTAAATAAGAGATGCCTGGATCTTGCTCCTCAGGCCATTTCTGACCATGTCGATGGCAAAGCCCATGCTTTCTGGGCTATACTGTACTCTCTTTTTCTTTGCTGAAATCTGCCATGATATTGCACCTAAAAGATGACGTGTGTTTGTTTTATTCAAGTCTCTGCTATACAAGCCTCTGTGTTTCAAAAGTTGCCGTATAAAGTTTTACTCTTCTGCTTTTGAAATGTTTTATAAATATTCCAATAGTTAAAATTTGTAAAGCTCTTACAATAGAGAGTTAAGATTTTTACCTTGTACGGGTACATGTACATGTACGTCTAGCGGAGATGTGTGTGCATACCTATATGGAAGTAAACCAGACTCTAGAGAAGACACATGGCCTTGGCTGGAATCGAACCCGCGACCTCTGCACCATGAGTCTAACTTCCAGATCAACAGGTAGGAGGGGCGGTGGCCTAATGGTACATGTAACGCAGCCTATATGTAGCCTACCAGTCGCAGGTTCGATTCCCCGCTTCATCGGTCATTGGGATGAGACTTTAAACCGATGTTCCTTTCGCCGAATGATCCTAGATTTAGTGAGACGTGAAAACCGAGTTAAGTTCACTCGCTTTTTATGATGCTAAAGTGTTCACTTTTGATAAGACTGTAAGCAGAACTCAGGTTTGAAAATTAATTACTAGGAAACTTAAATTAGTATTATCTAAGAATATTCAGGAATTAACCAGAGATAGATTTTAACGGAAAGTTCTCAGCTCTGACATAATTTTACACCAGAATATCCATTTTCTTCAGTACTCAGAAAAGTTATCCTTGAAAATTCTCGAAATATCTTGGTAGTTCTCTAAGTTTTCTGAACTTTCCACAGCCTTCTTTTGACAACGAGTTTTCTGGAATATTCTTAAGTTTCACAAATTTTCTAGAAAATTCTAAAGTACAATGTAAACGACTTGTTTATTTCAAACCTATAAAAGATTAAGAAACTTCTGAATCGTGGTTACAGAAAATATTTACAGCATTTAAACACCATAACACAATATATAACCCTTACGCGCTGCCATTTAAATACTTTGTTATCTCGGACAAAAATAGCGACTGTGCTTTCGCTACTCAGACAGATCGTAACCGCAAATTAGTTTCGAATTCTCACCTAAAATCATGAACGACATTAAAAGTACTTTTACCTGCCACAGAATTGCTTTCCTTAAGGCCATTTTTGCCCATTAGTTTTCGCTAAAAATCAATTTGAATGTCTGTCTTTTTATTTGTATTTTAGCAACAAACCCATGAATATGCCGCAAATGTATTTCTAGTAGCCGATACCGTTCACCCTTTGGCCTCTTCGCTGTCATTTACGAAACATTGATTACAAATTCACACACAGTAATTAGAATACGTTATAAGTATTGGAAAAAGACAACCCTTACAGATCTTTGCCTATGCTGGACATTCAAATCCGTATTCATCTCATAAAAGAGTTTGCTTCTCATTTTCATCCATAACCGCGTCGACTTTGTTGAAATTACTGTCAATAATTTCGCTGTAATGACGTAGGTACAAATTATGCGCTCCCCTGTCATTTCCATATTTCTGTATGCCTGTGAATCGTGGACCTTGACAGCAGAGTTAGAGAAAACAACGCAGGCCTTTGAGATGAGATGCTACCGAAGGTTACTGAACATTTTGTACAAGGACCGTAAAACCAATGAGGAGGTTCGCAAAAAGATCCAAGCAGCCATTGGAGAATATGATGAACTCCTGACCCTGGTCAAGAAACGGAAACTAAGGTGGTTTGCCCACGTCTCAAGGTCTTCTGGTTTAGCAAAGACGATTCTACAGGGCACAAAGAAAGGAAAAGAAAAAGAAGTACACAGAAGAAGAGGTGGGAAGACAATATTTAAAGAGTGGACAGGGATGGACTTTGCCAGCTCAACTAGGGCAGCTGAAAACAGGCCAAGGTGGAACGGGATCTTTTCGAAGTCATATGTGGTGCCCCAACGACCTTGTAAGGTTATGGGATAGAATCTAATAGGCAAATTATGCACCAGTGACCTTACTTAACACTATCTAGTTATCTTTATCATATAAGTTAAGTCTGATGGCACTCTTTGTGGTAAGAGATTCAGTGAGTTCGTCTCATTTTTCTTGCACACCAGATAAGGATATCCGCGAGTTTGCCCTGTACCGACAAATCTTTGGTCACCTACCACAGCGTAATGCATAGTGTCATCCGTGTGCTTAACGACAGTAGCAAATCTTATCCCACACGTGTTGCCATGTGGGATAAGCTACACCTGAATTCGTTCGAATTTCTATGCCCAATGGATTCCCAGGCAGAATTTTACATAATTATTGTCATTTGAATAATCTTCTTCTAGCTTGCCGGCTATTGTACCAGTTCTTTGTTTTTATTCTATTTCCTATCTGAGGTGATCATGTTAAATTTATGACGTCACTTTCTAAATCACTCATTAAATGACATTATAATAGCGTTTTAAGGTAGAAGCAAAACGTCGGCCAAATAATCTTTTCTAGTATTGGTAGGTGAGAAAAACAATAAATCACTGGTGTCCAGTGAAAATAGGGATAAGATTTGCTATTGTCTTGAAAGCACATGGATGACTCTATCCTCTACGCTGTGGTAGATGAGAAAATATTTCTAGGTACAGGTGAAACCCTTGGGTCCACTGTTCAAGTGGGAAACTCGGAAGAGCCTCGTTTCCTTCTTGGAAGGTATATCCTTGGGTTGGGATCCCCTTATCCCCACTGGGTACCAATGATAGATAGGTATCCGCGTGTTTCACATGTACCTAAAAATCTTTCCTCACCTACTACAGCGTATATGATAGAGTCGTCCGTGTGCTTTCAAGACGGTCGCAAATCTTATCCCACACGTATTACCAAGCTACACGTGCATTTGTTTGAATTTCTTTGCTCAATTGCTTCCCACACAGGATTTAGAAACATTCTTTTTATATAAGAAAAAACTGCCATTAATCTTCTTCTAGCTTAGGGCTTTTGTACCAGTTCTTTGGTTTGTTCGATTTCCTATCTGAAGTGATCATGTTAAATTTATGACGTTACTCTCTAAGTCACTCATGAAATGACGTCAGAATAGCTCGTTTTAAGGTAGAAACAGCCAAATAATCTTTTTAATATTGGTAAGTGAGAAAAATAATCAAGGACATCCAATCTCGAGGGTCTGCCGTTCAAGTGGGAAATGAGGCTCTGCCGAGTTTCCCACTTGAACGGTAAACTTAAGGGTTGAGATCCATATCCCCACTGGACAACAATGATAGATTCTATTTATCTCACCCTTGTTATCTCACCCAGGACCGGATAAAAATCATGTGAAGTTAATGCATTGGTCTCGGCGAGGTTTTGGTGTGCTATTCGCTACTCTATCGCTTCAATTCAGGTTCAAAAGATCGTATCCAAGTTTCATCAAAAGCACCGATTATTTGTAGCATTTCATCGCCTTCTTCATCGTACCTTCGTAGGAGTGAGCGGCCAATATTCACACGTTGGTGTCTTTTCCATTTCTGAGATCAGGTGGGGTACCTATCTAGCGGCGATCTTCCTCATTTGCAAACGTTCAGTCAGAATGTGATATGCCGACCCGTGACTTATGTCTAACTCATATGCTATCTCATCACGTGTGTATCTTCTATCAGCCTCAAGTAGGTTTGCTACATTTCAACATTTTCGTAATTTGTCGCTGACAAAGTCCTTCCACACAGATGCTTGTTGCTCCATTATTAAATTCTCATCCATAGCTTGATAATACTGTATTCGGGTATAGACTCTGAAGCAACTTCCCCAAGAGCTTTTAGAATTTTAGATGCGCTTTTTCCCCGTCTAGCTTCAACTTTAGTGTACGCAATTTGTTCTTCACGCGTCAGGTTTTTTTAAGTCAGTTTTTTTCCGCGCAAACGATGCACGAGATATTGGTCATATATTGTGCCAAATATTATTTCCGTGTTTCAAATAATGAAAAAGTTATGCGGGAGGGCTCAGGTATTTTTGACTGACCCTCATACCGATCAGCAGATATTCACCTTTGCCTACATTACTGTGCAACATGACCAGTCTTCACTTTTTAAATATCTCTTAGTCCGTAGACCCGAACAGAGAAGAATCTGTGGAAGCTGATCTTACTCTTTACTATTCGCAGATACATACATTTTCTTTTAGGTTGGCTCACAAAATAATATTCGAACTACGAAAAGTTTAAGATTTTTCATTATCGGCAAGATCTTTGTTGAAAATGAAGAAATATATCTAGCAAGAACATGTTTATGTTAAATTGTCGAAATTGTCAGTATGCTGCTGATTTTTACAGTTCTAAGATGAGTGGATGAAGATTTTAGTCTAGTCTAGTCTATATCTAACAGGGCTTCCGTTAACGGGCGTATGGCCGTATATTACGCCCAGGATTTGCTCCCGTACGGCGAGAAATGGGACCTCTTGCGTCTGACATACGCCCGCTAATTGTCACATACGGACGTTTGATCTTGTCCCAACGTATAAAATATCGCCACTGTCTTTAAAATTCTAGCACGTGTCATAATTAATCGGATTAACGCAGGTGTCAGCCAGACGAAAAGACCGCCTACGGGCCAATCGAGATTGTCCGTATGGAGCACTGAACCAGGTAACACACTTGTCGGACCGCCTACCTGTCAAAAACGATTGTCAAAATAACGCCCACTCGTAGATTCAACCTCTTACGGCAGTCTGCAAAACAACTCATCAAATCTCGATGACTGAGCTTTTGGATGAAAGGTGTCCATCTTTTTTTACGATCGCGACAATGTAATTGACTTGTATGTGTTAGGCGTATCCGACTTCAAAAGTTTGTGAATGTATCCATAACACACGAATACTGAAGCATGTATTGACAAACTCTATCCGAAGTATTTACGAAACACAACATTCATATTAACGCTTGCCCTTACAACAGAAGCTCTTGTCATGATCCATACTGTCGTCAATGGAGTTTGTAGTAATACGAACCTCTTCCGCGAAAAGTGTTGATTCAAAGCGAATTTCCGACGTGTTATGGTCTACGCTCTGGTAATATACATTATTTTGATTAATGGTACTATCAAAATACGAATAGTGAAACGTCCATTTCACCGATTTCCTAGTTGTATCGTCATATCGTCATGCAAC
The DNA here is from genome assembly GCA_963989385.1 of Ctena decussata. NCBI lineage: Eukaryota > Metazoa > Mollusca > Bivalvia > Lucinida > Lucinidae > Ctena > Ctena decussata. The sequence goes on along the minus strand of OZ022505.1, from coordinate 2,788,684 downwards.
CCAGTGCGAAAATAATGCCGTACAGTGTGCACAGAAATAGCGCATTCTGATCAGGGTCTACGCGATTATATATTCGGTATAATACTAACGGTAGCGTTGATATGCAATTACCTGCTCGTTTATGGGTCAAGCACGTTTTCTCTTTGATGTAAAGATCAAAGACGCCGCTGCGAGTATATACGCGTGCCGTACGCGGTGTCATTTTAACCGTGAGACGGCTAAAGGTACCTCAGTACACACACCGATAACTAACAATCGTATCAGCCAGCGCAACTAAGCAGTCAGTCCGGTCTTTCTTGTTCGCATCTAACATGAATAATAATGAACATCGACCTAGCGACAACGGAGTTCTTCGGTGGAAGCGTGTCATTACACGTTCCGTAAGTCACCGTATTTCCGACGCGGCCCATTCGGCGGCAATGAAAGGGAATATTATGCAATAGCAGACAGTGCAACGGCGAGTCTTCAGTTTTTAGAGTGCTCAGGACTTGCGTGTAGTTCACAAACAAACAGGAATGACTCTGATTAGACTGCGCAAATGCTCAGGCTTCCCTTCGTAGAACAAAAGTTCACTACTGTATGAGAGAGAGAGAGAGAGAGAGGGGTGCGTAAGGGGGAGGGGGGAGATATAATAACCATGCACATGTCATTCCTAAAAACTTCGGACTTCCAAAAAATGCTCTCAATACGTCCAAATCTGACACCATGGAAGTCTGGACTTCCAAATTTTGAAAGTTAGTGGAAGCCCTGATCTAACCTTGGAAGGTCGTTGGGGCAACACAAATGACTTTATAGCAATCCTTTTCCACCTAGTCCTGTCTTCAGCTGCCCTAGTCGAGCTATCAAAGTCCATCCCTGTCCATTCTTTAATATTGTCTTCCCACCTCCTCTTCTGTCTACCTCTTCTTTTTTCCTTTCACTGTGCTCTGCGGTTTTATTTTTGCTAATCCAGAAGACCTTGAGACGTGGCCAAACCACCTCAATTTCGTTTCTTGACCAAGGTAAGGAGTTTTCAATGGCTGCTTGGATCTTTATGCAAACTTCCTCATTAGTGACATGGTCCTTGTACGAGATGTTCAGTAACCTTCGATAGAATCTCATGTCAACGGCCAGCGTTATTTTCTCTAACTCTGCTGTCAAGGTCCATGACTCACAGGCATACAAAAATGAGTGGATGAAGATTACGAGAGAACATACAAGTTGAAATTGCGCTACGCTGAACGATGTCTTAAGAGTTTGACTGCCTGAAAGAGACACCTAATTTTACATTAATCTTTCAAACAGAATCATTCTTAAGCAATATCTTTTACAAACAAACAGCGCATTAGACAATCACAAATAGCAGATTATGTTTTCTGAGTATGTTTATGTGCAGTAACGTAACGTAGCAACACTATCCACACCTGGCCTGCTTCTCCGAAATCGGCAATACAGTTTCTGAAAACTAAATCCTTTCGTAGGTGCATTCGTTTCTCTTTCAGATTCCTGTGTAATTTTCTTTTAGTCGACGGAACATGTTTCCTTTGATCGTTATTTAAGGTGCAAGGGTACACTGCCATGTTTTCCGCCAGTTTTGCAAAGTTGAACCACTTCCGTAACTACCTACGGTCAACTCTCGTTATCTCGAACACTGATATTTTAAAATACCTTTCTATATCAACGAATATAGTTTAGACGCAAAACCTATTTTAATTTCCTTTCAACTCCTGTTTTCTCAAACTACTGATATCTCAAAGTAAATGTTTTGGGACCAGAAAATCTACTTTGAGGTATCAGTACTTTGGGATGAACTGCACATTTGAGATATCGAGAGTTTCCTGAACATCAAAACCCTTCCAAAACGGGGTCTACACTTAAAGAAAGAAATGATCACTAGGAATCTGATTCTTTTGTTTTAGTTGGCCCCCACTGAGAAGGAATGCAAGAATAAAAATGGCAGAGTTGCTTCCTCTGGAAGTGTACCAATTCACACTATTTCATACATACTATTAATGGCGAGGGGGAAAACCACCTTTTACGCAAACACATTTTCATATCAGCAGACGGTTTACTTATAAACAAAGAGAAATGCAGACTAATCACGAACAAGGGTAGAAAATAATGTTAACATCAAACTTCTAAGTTGCGATGTAATTGCATTTTAATAACGAAATGTTATTGAATACAAAAAGAAGCATTAAAATCTTTCAGTTTGTGTGTTTGCTTTTTACTTCCTTTTTCTATTTTTTTCTTCTTCTTTTCTTCAGCATCATTGTTTCCTATTTTTCATCTGCTTAGATTACATAGATAAATTGAAATCAAGGCTTTGTGCCTAAAAAACTTGTACATGTAATTACTTAACCCTCTAGTGCCCAAACATGGAATGCACTATAAGAAAACATTTATATTCCATCCAGCCACTAGCTTTGTGAAGACAAATTGAAAACAGGGTCTGAATTTGTGTTGAGGTCCAAGGTTGCTGAGATATACATGTAGCATATATGCTACATTGGGCATTAATTTTTTAAAAGTAGCTTTTTTCTGAGTAAATAACTAAAGTGTTAACAATAATTACGGGGCACCTTTTTGGATGAAAAAAGGATGTATGAAAAAGAACCTATTTGCATATATGTATCAGGGATATCTGAAAAAGTAAAGTCAATATCACATTTTTTTATTTTATTGCCCGATGTATCATATATGATACATTTTGTGTTTTCGAACTTTGGCGACTTTTGACGGCTGACAAACGCACTTTAGACATATTATTACAACTGGAATGATCTAATCTTATTTCCTGATATCTTAACTTATTTTCTAGCGGTATAACATAACATACAAGTCAATGTCCTGGTCACGGCACCAAAACAGAGTCATGTAGCAGATATGATACACCGGGCACTAGAGGGTTAAATCCTTTTTCAACTGGTTCTAGAATTTAATTGAAACGTTATTGAGAACGTAGAAACATAGATATACGCTTATTGCCTTATTTGGTCATAAACACCCAAAACTGTCTGGTTATTTTATGTTATAATATATGCTGTTATACATTGTCGGAAGTATGTTGACCGAGCTACTAAGTAATAAAGCCTGATGTAACCATAAAGAGGTATATGCAGATGATGTAGGCCGAATCCAGGCGGTACAGAACACGCGTATGATCAGGGTTTGAGATGTCAGTGTTGTCTTAAGTTGTGTTAGCTGAATGACCACCTGTCTGAGTAATAGCTGTTCATTCGATTTACCGCAAACTTCTGTCAATATATATACTTTTTCCCTCATGGTTTGAGGGGCGGAGATGGGATCTGATTGTGTTAGATCCAGATCATTGCCTATCTGTTTACTTTTTAAGGAAAATATAATTACAAGATATGTTCCAAAGTTATAGAAGTTTCTGTAATTAAATGTTTAAAGTCAGACAGCCTTTTTCTTAGAATCAGTTTTCGGCCAGCTATTCTTATACATGGTTCCTGTCATAATGACACTTCTATATATGCAAAATTAAGGATTAAGCGCAGTATTACAGCACTTGGACACATGGCATTAATAACAGCTTTAACCTGTTAATCATTTCTAATCAAAGAGAAATATTATATATTGAAGATCTCGATTTGAATCAGACGGCGTATCGAATTATTAATCTCGGGAGCTTGGGTGTTTGGAAGTCGGTTTATCAAGTAACGCTGGCTTATATACGGCTACATTCTTCCTACAGGCATCTCTGAGTTCCATGATTTTTCTGTGTGGTTCATTCGACAGCTGTCGTTGATTGTAAGGACTGACGTTTTTAACTGCGTTACTTAGACGAAAAAGTAAGAAGGAAATTTCTCAGGAACTGACACAATTCAATCCCAGTTCTATCCCAGGACATCACGTGGGATAAAGACAACACATCATTAGTCACCATAGCAAGAGACAACATATAAAGCAACCAAGAAGAACCAAAATAGAAGTGCCGCCTTGGGACGGCCAGTAATGAAATAACTGGGGAACTTAACCGGCTTGCGGTCGCGACCAACCCTCAAAACACGCACTGTATAATATTATAGTACACTCTACTATATATTCACTCCATACTGTACAGGTATGCTCATGGTAAATAATGCACTTCTGCACACTACATTACACTACACAACAGGGTACACAAACAAAATTCAGATACATTGATGGTCGGTTTGCACGCTAGAATGTTCCGTGTCACAGTAAAATACATCGGACCTATCCCACATCATTGCATGTCCATCATCGAAGAATTAATTAAATTACAGATTCTCAAGTCAATTTAATCCAGTATCTAAATTCTAACTGTATGAAGCTTTCGACATTTCAGGAAGAACTGTGTCGAGGTTAACGATCGAGATTGCAATGAACAGATACATGTAACATAGGAGAGGTCGAAACACTGCGTACCATATCTCGACCGACATGCTCTTCTGAATTTGTGTGAGAGATATTAATGCAGAGGAACAGTTCAGTAAACTCAAAAGCTCAACAAACTACAATAAACATGATATAATTCATGTTTACCTATTTTGTTAGTTTAAACCACAAGACAAAACAGGAAGCAAAGTGGGCAGCTATACAGGTGACCGTAATGCTAGAAATGCAACGTCCGCTTCAAAACTTCGGCATTGGAACGGACAATAGTTTTGTTCTTAAATATAGCCGTAAGTCTTCAAAGATTTCTGTTTAAACTTTTGACGTGGTGCATTATTCATGTTTTATCAGTAACACTAAGTCTTTGATCAGTGATACATCTTTTGAACTGTCTGTTTTCTGGCCATCTGATAAAGAAAGCCGGCGTAATGTACCGTGGCGTTCTCGGAATCCGTGTATCCCTTAAAACCAGGGTATGTCTACGTGCCTGCTTCAGATACGTCATTTAAGTAGAAACGTGCGTCTATATGCTGAAACCAGGCGAATGAATCAAAAAACATTATGTCAACAAACAAAGCGTTATGCTGTTCGTATCGTTTGAATAAATGGATTAAGGAATCAAATAAAAAAATTAATAAGGATACCATTACGACATTCATTTGATTTTACCCTCTGTATTACATCTCATAGATATGCCCATATCTCCGAGCCATGCCAGACGCAAGCAATCTGGCCACGTCTACTCGACGTGATAGAGGGTTAGATGTAGATGTTATGTTAATACGTCATTAAGGTGGTGATAATCACTGATTTGAGACAAAGACAAAAATCTGCATAAAATACTCAAAATAACACCGATCTTTCCACAACTTGGCAGATGCCTTCTGTATGTTGTTTCTCATAATTTAGAATCCCAAAATGCAGCATTTGTTAATGTTCAAAAGTGTTTTTATAAGAGAAGATCAAAGGGTAATTTTCTGCGAATAAATCTGAAAAAATAATATCATTATTGAAAATATACTTAGTACTTAGAGTACCTTGTCGCATAATGGATAGCGTCCTAGCAATTATTTTTTCAAACTCTTTCACACATTATCAGGCTGAGCAGATGAAAAAAAGATGCACCCTGTGTCCAAATTGTTTTGTCAAAACACACAGGTGAGACAGGTAAGACTATTTTAACAAGGCTGAACAATTTCATCTACACACCACTGATCATGTCAGTAATGTATTATTTATATTGTAGGTGTTAACATAGGTATGCTTGCCTACCCTATATTTAATGAATGCGTCCAGTGTACATTTACTTTGTACATGGTTGAACATTTGAGAAAAAGCTACCGTTTTCATCTGGTCTACATTACAATTTGAGAAAGAGTTGGAATAAATAATTGCTAGGACGCTCCTCATCATGCAATAATGCACCTTCAGCACTTCGTTAATGTTCAATAACGATATTATTTTTTCAGATTTATTCGCAGAAAATTACCCTTTGATCTTTCCTTATAAAAACACTTTTTTAAGCAGCATGTATGTCTATTTTTCTATTCTAAACTGTATTGAACAACAAAAATAGGAAGTCTGCTAACTTTCAGGGAGATACGTTACTTTTTTATGGTTTTATGCAGAGTTTTACATTTACCATAAATCACCACCTTAATCTTCAGTTCAACAAACTCTAAGGTAGACGGAATCATTTAGTAGACAAAAACATGTATCCTAAGCAGACAGTTCCAGAAAAAATCCTTTAAACGATAATTTACTGATCAATAGATGAATGTTCTGCAGTACGTAACGCACTGATTTTTTTCTAGCTCAATTTCTGATTTCATTAATATTGCAAGTGCAACAAAAATAAATGCTGTACTCTTGCTGCTCAGACAGATTGTTTTTTTTTTTTTTTTTTTTTTTTTTTAATATCAAATTCCCATTAAATATTAAATCGGATGCATGCTAATGAACGATATTAAAAGTACTTTACATGCCAAAGAACAACATGCTTTAAGCCCAACATTTGCTCCTTAGTTAGGACAGCGTGCATTAAGTTCATTATTTGCCCTCATTCATATTAGACAATTAATTCCATGTTTGATAAAAAAAAATTAAATGCAGCAGCAGGTGCTTGACTTCTCATATAGTTAGAGAATGGTTGTAGTTTGTGTAAGATTAAAGGAAGTATAACAGATGGCAGATCTAGTACAAACAAGTCGTTTTCTTTTTGTTTCGACATTTCCAAAACTTGTTAGACATAGAGTCCATCCATCATCCAAAAGAATAATAATGAATATTAACCAACGCTAAAATCTAATCAGCAACGCCACAAACAACTTTATCCTAAAGGTTTTATGTAAATGTATGTGCTTACATTACTGGCTTCCGCACACGTAATAAAAATTGAAATAACTTACACGGACTTTATTTTTAATGTCAGACGGTCTTCAGTTATTTCCTTGAACTGAAAGCAAACTAACAAAAAGATCTTAGTATGCATACCTTTGTCTGTCGTTGTTGTTATTGCCACTTATTTTTCCTTAAAAACAAAGCATACACAATTATTTATTTTCTGAGCACTAAGGTCAACTCTAAAATACTCTTGCGTATCAGGGGCCGTATTTATACAACGACTTAAGTGGTAGATATGCTGTTGCTAAGGCTAAATTTCTATGAAGGAGATTCCCTACATCTATGAAATTTCTTTTTCAGACTGTTCCAGAAGAAATTTCATGGTTATAGGGAATCTCCTTCAAAGAAGTTAGCCTTAGCAACAGCATAGCAACCACTTCCGTCATTTTATAAATACGGTCCCCGAAAACAATTCACAGTCTATTTGGTTATTCACATCAGAATACACATACCGTATCAATCAAGGTAAATGCCCCAGGGGCGTTGCATTTTACGGAAAGGGTGAGCTTTTAGATGTGGATCTGAAATAGAACAAATCAGCCGCTCAGCAAAATGCTTTAAAGGTATACTCCCTCGTATTTCATTAAGAAATAACCACAAAAGAATTAAACGGATTAGTTGTATGCAACACAATTAAGAATTGTGCAAAATATCTTCATCCAAAAAGTCTTTGGTACGGAGGCAGAGACGATATATCATTGCAAACCCTTCTTGAATATTCATGAACATTTTTTCGTCATAAATTGATTGACTCCCACATGGGAATAAAAACGCGTTTCTGCGAGCACGCTTTGCGTTTATGAATAGTGGAGTAAATAACCTTACAATAGCATTAATCTCTAATCCGTGCACGTGAGATCTTTTCAGCCAATAACTGTCCGATGTTGATTAATGAAAGGGCTTAAAATTATTCATGATATAACTTTTCCCTGATTAACCATGATTACTGGGCGTATACAGTATTCGTTTTTGGCGGGAATGACGACCCGCTATTCCCGCGTTTTTATATATTTTCTTAAATTCTCCTACTTCCAGTGACCGGCACAAATTATAAATTTGGTAGATAAGAGTACTTTTACTATAAATCATTTTTATGTCTTTGATACGATTTTTCGTGAGAAATTTTAAATTTGATAGAAACATACCAGGGCGTATATCTTTAATAAACATGTTTTATGTGATTTAAACCATGTAGAAATCATAACTGCACTAAAATAGCGGGAAAATGCATGAAAGATTTAATGGACAATGATGATAAGGACATACTGATGGTCTTACACTCGTGGTCATTTCATATGAAATTTATGAAACGAGCCTTCGGCGAGTTTCATAAATTTCATTTGAAATGACCACGAGTGTAAGATTCTGTTTATCATATGACCCTTTAAAACGGCACTTTATCGCCTCCAAAATGAACCTTATTTCAATAAGAAAACGCATTGTTGACACGGTCGTTATATTTACACTTGCCAATGACTTCCCATAGTTGAACCCATCAGAGCAACTAGCTTCATAAATCAATGAACGACAGTTGATCATGTGACGCTGTCTACGGTAAACACACGTCTTGATCGGTTTATGTAACTTTCGATTGACGCCACGTCGTGGTGACTGATGTAACTAACTTTTCTTCGAGCCATATTTTGCATATTCTGTACTAAATTACCATGTAAACGGCGTAGAAAGGGTCTTAAAATAAAATATGACTAGAAAATGTGTTTGTAAAACACAATGCCCCCAACGACATGCCTGACTCGAACAAGATCAATGTAAAGAAACAAAATATACAGGTGTGCTATTTTTTTATTTTCTATCTATCTCTTAAATATCAAAGCCAAAGAAGTTACGATTCTTGGGTAATAGATCAACCCTAAAATATTAAGTACAGACAAGAAAAGGGACATAACTCTGCCAATAATGAATGCAACATAACGTAACCATCATTAGATTGATCGACATATCAGATACTATTCATATACCAAAATATAAACGTCTCGGTCAAACAGTTCAAAAGTTGAAAAACTGTCGAAGTTAATCAAGGGACATCATTCAGTCACATATTTACGAAATGCACTCAAAAGTTAATCAGGTGATCTACACCTTAGATCCTACCAGAATGCCAAATATGAACAACCTAGCTTAAATTCTTTTCCTAAAATTTTGCTAACAAACTTACACTTAATTTTTCAAGAAGGGGCAGGACTCTGTCAATGATATACTCAACAAAACTTGATTATCATCAAAATGATCAAAACACCCAATACTATTACTACATCAAAAGTCAGGTCTCTAGGTCAAATGGTTCAAAAGTTGGAAAAATGCCAAAGTTAACAAAGAGGCTTAATTCAGTCTTCTTTTTATGTAATTAGCCAATAAGTTAATCAGGTGATCTACACCTAAGGCCCTACTAGCATGCTAAAAACGAACAACCTATCTCAAATACTTTTTTCCAAAACTTTGCTAACAAACTTACCTTTAATTTTTCAAAAAAGGGACATGACTTTAAATGTTATGGAAAAGAAAACAAATCGGATCTGCTTATTTTTCATGGCCTATCAACCTATGAAATATCAAGGCTCCAGCAGTTACAGTTCTTGAGTAATGGATCATACCTAAGATGTTTGGCACAAATAAGAATAAGGAGCATAACTCTATCAATAATGAACTCACCACAATGTAATTATCAATAAAATGATCGACATATCAGATACTTTGAGTATTTCAAAAATCAGGTCTCTAGGTCAAACGGTTCAAAAGTTGGAAAAATGCCAAAGTTAAAAAAAGGCATAATTCAGTCATTTTTTTTACGAAATTAGACCAAAAGTTAATCAGATAATCTACACCATAGGCCCTACCAGTATGCTAAATATGAACAAACTAGCTCAAATACTTTTTCCAAAATTTTGCTAACAAACTTTCATTTAATTTTTCGAAAAAGGGCCATAACTCTGTAAGTACATGACTGACGGAAAGGAAAAAGGATAAGGGTTCACTAATTTATACTCTATCCACCAATGAAATATCAAGACCCCAGCCTTTACAGTTCCTTAGTTACAGAGCATACTTAAAGGTATACTCCCTCGTATTTCATTAAGAAATAACCACAAAAGAATTAAACGGATTAGTTGTATGCAACACAATTAAGAATTGTGCAAAATATCTTCATCCAAAAAGTCTTTGGTACGGAGGCAGAGACGATATATCATTGCAAACCCTTCTTGAATATTCATGAACATTTTTTCGTCATAAATTGATTGACTCCCACATGGGAATAAAAACGCGTTTCTGCGAGCACGCTTTGCGTTTATGAATAGTGGAGTAAATAACCTTACAATAGCATTAATCTCTAATCCGTGCACGTGAGATCTTTTCAGCCAATAACTGTCCGATGTTGATTAATGAAAGGGCTTAAAATTATTCATGATATAACTTTTCCCTGATTAACCATGATTACTGGGCGTATACAGTATTCGTTTTTGGCGGGAATGACGACCCGCTATTCCCGCGTTTTTATATATTTTCTTAAATTCTCCTACTTCCAGTGACCGGCACAAATTATAAATTTGGTAGATAAGAGTACTTTTACTATAAATCATTTTTATGTCTTTGATACGATTTTTCGTGAGAAATTTTAAATTTGATAGAAACATACCAGGGCGTATATCTTTAAAGTGTTACGGACGGACGTAACGGACAGACGGACAAGCCAAAAGCAATATGCCCCCTAAACTTCGGCATAAATATAGGAATGGAAATTTGATTTTTCAGCGTTCATCGGGTCAAGAAGCCAGTAGTCGTCGCTTGAATTCTACAAGAAGTGCTTCGCGCTCAATGGAATTTTAGCTCCGCCCACTGGCTTCATCACACGATGAATGCTGAAAAATCAGATTTAATTCTTAAATTGCACGTGTGGTCATACGATTTTTATGACACGAAGTTATCCAACTAAAAAAGCAACGTCATATGATAAACGACTATATATAGAATACAATGTTTGTGTTTTGATGCCTGGATCTTGCAACCATTATTGTGAAAAGTACTCTATATAGGTACATATCTTACGTTCTAATCCTTAAGCTTGTACTGATATCTTATTTGTACATGCATGTATATATGTGTGCTGTTAACCTCCTTGAAGAATGCCGGACGTTAAAAGTATTTTTCTTTTTTTGCAGCCGCGACAACGTTTTGACGGAAGTGTCGTCTACTTTGAATTCGAAAATCTGACTTTAGCTGCGGTTGGTTTCGAATGAAGCATTTAAACAAAAATATGAAAATGCTCAAGAAGTGATAAGATGATCCACGTAATACTCCACCACCAAATTATAAGATTAAAACCAGCGCATGACGCATAAGAATTCCACATCCCAAGTACAGCACCAAACAGAATAAGTGATATGAAGTAACAACACAAGCAGAAAGATAATATTAGCGGGTAGTAAAACGTACGTCTCTTTACCAGATAGATAATAAGAAAGCTAGTCTTAACAAAACATGAATACATTAAGTAACATATTTCTTTTTTTTTTTTTGCGTGCATTAGTGTCGGAAAAAAGACAACACGAAATTAGACACCACTAAAGGCATCATCAGCGACAGCCCGGTGATCAGCCAGTTTCCATGTAGGTGATCACCGGGCTATCCTTAACATTCCAAACAATATATCAGGGACAGACATAGCAACTAAAAACATATAAAACAACCAAGAAGAAAAAAAACAGAAATGCCGCCTTAAGACTGCCAGTAATGACATTACTTGTGGGCTTTAACCGCTTCCTCACCAAAGATGTATTTAATCTGGTTGTGGTGCTGTCTGTCTGGGCTGTGCCATGTCCACATTCTGGATGGTTTGTGGGGGTAGGGATGGGGGCAGGGTATTTATAAGTCCAACTTAAGCATTTCAATAACATTCTACAAACAGAATATCCTTCTTAGGTGTTTGGTCAATGGTTTCCCTGGAGTTGCTAGTAGAAATTGTTGGCCTCGTTGTCATCGTGTCCAGATGTTGGTATATAAACTTGTATGCTGGTGATATTGAAAGAAGCTGCTCTCAAACAGATTCAGAATAGTCTGATAGGGATTGCATGGCAACCCAGGACAGCACTCACTATGTTTTTATGCACTGAAGCCAACCCCATACTCGTGTCTGACCTCTGCTCCACTGAAGTAAACCTTGTGTCTGTCACCTGTTGACATCTCTCCGAAGTTCTTCCAGCGAATCTCATAGAGCCCCAGTATGTTCTAGTGGTTCATATTCATTTCACGTTTCAGCTCTTCAATACCTTGACGGACAGCAAAATTAAGTATGATGGTTCGGGGTGTAAACAATTCTTCGCACACAAAAGCCGTATTAAAGATATAATGTGAACTCTGATAGTCTTTGTGCGCTAACAAATATAATGTTAAGTAACATGTAACTTACATTTCATGTTAGCATATCTCTATCTTTACAGATTTGATCCGATCCAAACAAATGCTTGGCTGAATTCGCTCCCAGAAACTGCTCCAGTTTTCGGGGTACGTACAAGAAACTGCTTACAAATTGTATCAGATGCAGACTCTAATCATAAAAATTGCTTTCATTAGCCCTGCAATTCCTTATGTTGTAGAAATGATCTTTGAATTGTCATAAGAAAAGTTCATAACTGAATAAAACACTACGTCATTTCCAGCGGTACTTTCCATAAACGTTGCAGTATTTCCAATATGACCACTTCCCCGGTCATCAAAGACGACGTTATGGATGACGTCAATACAAACGTACTGTCGCGCGTCAATCAGTAAATGCTGAAACAAGTTGATTTACTTTTCTACTAGCAAAAAGAAGCCAGCCTACTAGTTACCTGACCAGAAGAGAAGTTTAATATATTAGAATACACCGAATTCTGGAGCAACTCGAAAACAGGTACATCGACCATAGATGATAATGGAATGATCAGGCCCCGAGGTTTTAAGACTTTTTACGTGCTCAACTCAGTTTAGCATGAATATTTTTCTACTGATAAATATGAAAATGCCAACTAATGTTGGCATTTTCATATTCATAAGCAGAGAAATTTCGTACTTAGCTAAACTGAGCAAATAAACAACAACAACAAAAAAACAACAACTGTACTTATCAATAGCTTGCTATCTATCAGCAGGTAAAATTTCATGCTTAGCTGAGTTCCGCATGAAGAAAGTTTAATAACCTCAGGGCCAGGAACCGACACAATCTATTTCTATATCCAGCCCAAAACAACACATGGGAAAGGTTGGTTGGTTGGTTGATTTGATGCTTAACGTCCACGGTAAACAACTAAGGTCATGTCGGGACGGTCAGTTAACCTAATCACACTATTCCTGGGCAGGCTTAGACCTCCTAAGCGGTTAACCAGTACTAAGTGCACATACTTTCGCCAGTAACTGACAACTGCCCTTCTTGAATCAGCGGAAGGAGAAACGAAAGTATGTGGCCAGACCGGGATTCGAACCCAGGACCTCTGACTTACGAGTCAGGTGCCCTACCGATTGCGCTACCCGGCCCGGCCACATGGGAAAGGAAAACAATATGGACAAACAAAGTAAAATAAGACAAGCGAAAAGCCAAGATGTCAATTCTTTCCAAGTAGTAGGCCACTGGGCCATCCTAAAGAATGAACATAAGGATATCTGAGCTCAAACAATCCCTGTTTCATGAATCGTTGAAATCGGAAATATTTATCGCTCAAAAGAAGTCGTTTAGTGATTCCGAAAAAGGGCTGAATTTTTTTCATTATTTATCGTTTGATCAGACACCTTGAAGGTTTTATTATTACCTGGTTTTACCTCCACGTTGGCCGGGCCGGGTAGCGCAATCGGTAGGACACCTGACTCATAAGTCAGAGGTCCTGGGTTCGAATCCCGGTCTGGCCACATACTTTCGTTTCTCCTTCCGCTGATTCAAGAAGGGCAGTTGTCAGTTACTGGCGAAAGTATGTGCACTTAGTACTGGTTAACCGCTTAGGAGGTCTAAGCCTGCCCAGGAATAGTGTGGTTAGGTTAACTGACCGTCCCGACATGACCTTAGTTGTTTACCGTGGACGTTAAGCATCAAATCAACCAACCAACCAACCTCCACGTTGACCGGTACTTGTTCGCTCAATTGTGTATCAATGTTGATGGTACATTGTTCCAGCCTGGTGTTTTAAACTTGTGTCATTTCGACGTGCTGTTAAACCTTCTGTTTTATCAAGCCGTATCTAATCAAACTTCTGGATTTACCATAAAAATTATAAAGACTACGACACCAAAATTCATGGTCGCAATTGTCCCACACTTGACCAGTTTGGGGTTACAATGCAGTAATTCGCCCAAAAGATGAACTGGAATGTCAATAGTGTAGTAGACCCTGATCAGACTGCTCCTTCTGTTTGCTCAAACCTATCCGTCCTAATACTAAGAATTTTAATGGTGCTAGGCTGATTTTACTGTAATTAAGCAGACCCCCCACTGAATCAGTAAATAGCATCGCGGAAGTAATTAAATGAAAGTGTAATCAAATCAATTGAAATCTGATTCAATTATAAGTGCCTAACCATGGTCTAGAATAGATATATTTCCATATAGTTTTGGGTCTCAGACAACTGGATAAGCCAAATGCATCCAGTAATCGTGTCAACATATTCTCTATGGAATATAAGAATTTGTACTAAAACATTCCCAAAATGTCAGCATATCAGCTTGATGTGCATTTGTGCGAAAGCCAGATTGGCAACCATATTACATAAAAAGATAATCATGCAATAATAAGGAAAACCGTATCCTGCCCTCGAAACCAAACGGAAAAGAAGTATCTACTGAAATTGACAGTGGTTCCCGAAAGGGAATTACGGTAAACCGAGTGAACAGCTCTATCCGAGACAGGTGGTCACTCAGCTACCTTAACTAAACTAAAAAAACACCACTCACCAACAGGTAAACGAACGGTCAGTTACACACATTTATATATCTTCTTTTTTCTTTTCTATTCTATCCCATAACCTTGCAAGGTCGTTAGGGCACCAACAACCCAAATCCATCTTGTCCTGTTTTCAGCTGATCTACTTGTGTTGTCAAAGTCCATTCCTGTCTTACCTTTTACATTGTCTTCCCACCTCTTATTTTGTCTACCACTTCTTTTTTTTTCTTTCACTGTGCCCTGAAGAGTCATCTTTATTAAACTAGGAGACATTGATACGTGCCAAACTACCTTTGTATCCGTCTTTGACTACTGTCAGTAGTTCGCCATACTTGATTAGTTATATACGTGGTACTCAATAACCTTCGGTAGCATCTTATCTAACAAGACCTGCGCCATTTTCTCCAAATCTGCTGTCAATGTCCTCAATTTACAGAATTACAGAAATGAGCCGCGACACGAGAAAACCAACAATGTGGTTGTGCGCCCAGCGCAGACTCAGATCAGCCTGGGCATCCGCCCAGTCTGATCAGAGTCTTCGCTGTCCGCATGGAGGTAGCTTAGACCCTTTGCTACCCTTTGAACACTAAACGAACAGTCTGGTCAAACTTGTCAGATGTCAAGGCTGATCTGAGTCTGCGCTGGCCGCACAACCACATTGTTGGTTTTCTCGTGTCGCGGCTCAAATTATAAATTACTTTGGTGTGTGAGTGTGCGTGTGTGTTTGGAGGGTTGGGGCGGCGGCTTAAAATGGCTAACAAGAGCCCAACACTCATAAGCTGATGGGATAGTTTTCAATACTTAACTAGGACATGAAACTAAGAATATCCCGGACCCTAAAAACACCACTCACACAGCTGAACAGGTAAACGAATGCAGGACTTGGACAACAGAAACAAATAACACTGAGGAACCACAACAGGAACACCGCATTGGAACGGTCAATAATGAATTACCAAATTATTTATTGCGGGAAGTGGGGCTTAAACCGGCTATTCGCGATCCCATCCCTCGCCCTACTTCCTACCAGGAGAAGAAGCAAGGGTGAGTGGTGCTGTCTTAGTAAGAGAGAACATAACGGTTAGTTAAACGGATGCAACAGAAACTACATACCAAGGGCATTTCAGAAATAATATAAATGATTTTTTTTAATGGAATAAATTTATGTTTGCATATATCATCGATTACCGGGATGCTGTAGAACATACATTTGCAAAAAACAAGTGCAAATGTTTGACTCTGCTAAAGTTATGGTAGGTCAAAGAGTTATACAGTGCACTAATGGGGGTAACTGTAAAAGGTGAAACGTTATCCAATTGGTATTTAAGATAAATTCCCGAAGTTCGGTGATTGTTGCTCTGTAGAATGGCTGTTTAAAATCAATAACTCAAATTCGCTCTAAAGGTTTCAAAACATGGTGGGGCTTAGAACTTTTCGATCGCTCCTCGTACTTTAAGATTAACCAGATACAAACGTACAACATGTAAAATGAATAATCACGCATTTATATATAACTCAGCATCTCATACTCCCATTCATACGGCATTAATTCCATTCCTTTGCATCTATATGCAGTCACCTTAGCTTCTGTTCAGGTATACAGCAAAAAGCGATGGCTCTGCACGTAATGAAACTAATTTCATGCCCAACTCGGTGACGTTTAATAATATATGAATACAGACAACAAACTTGTATGAGCATGAAATGAATGATTTCGTAATAAACACGTTAAACCATTTATAGAAACGTCAGGTATTTTGATTCATGTATGATATAATGTTGTATCAGTTCAGTCGTAAAAGTTGGTGTCTGTCCAGCATCATGTGCTAAATATCTATTGGATTATATAATTTGAAAATCGTGTGATTCGCAATTCGTGTGGCTACTTTTTCAATGGACTTTCGCCTCTCAAACGGTGAAAGCCTTTATTTAAATGTACTGCATTTTATAGCTGTTGGTGCAGCTTGATCATCCATGAGCCCGCTTTATGTCGACATATTCTTGGTGAAACGACACACAGCACAGATCCTGAACAATCTTAGAACCTCTTCACTGCACCTGGTGTTGTGCCGTGTGGCGGCCGTAAAACGTCTATCCGTGCATCCTTGAAGGGGAAACTAAATATATTCTGGTCTTTAGGGGTCTTTGAGTTCATTTTAGAGCCTTTTTAAAATGAAGTTCTGCTGAAGCCGTAGCCAGAGGGCATGACCAGTGTCACACGGTTCGTTACTGATCATGAACAGACTCAATTAAACCGAGCGTTGTTTTTGTTTCTCTGATGTATTACGTCCTTCTAAACAGTATTTCAGGGATATGAGTAAGACTGGGAGGATCATAATGAAAGGCTAGGTGCAACTGAACCTTGTTTACGGTTGAAAATATTTCACCCTCCAACCGGAATCGAACCCGGACTGCTAGCTTAGCAGGCCAGCACTAAACCCACTGAGCTACCGGGCTGCAGTTTGTCTTGTACAGTGCCTTTCAGTTTAGCCTGACATAACTTTTATTTCGTTAATTAGGCCTAGGCAAGAACGGGTCGGGCGATGGTGCTGTGTAACTTTTAGTGCCGAGATGTCATTCTTATTTGGCCAATAGTAGGGCAAGGACCTGCTGTGCTTGCAGCAGATATGGGATGGGGTCGTTTGGATTTGTTTTAGTCTCAGCTATCATATTCATTACTTTTTCTCTCTGGGACTGGGCTCGATATAGACTGAAATACTGTCTCAAAGAGCAGTTAAACCTATTTCCTGTGTGTTGGACTGAATATCTAATATCGAAAATGTTCTGTTCTGTTTTACCATTCTTCTGTTCTGTGTCTTGGACGAATTGTGCCTTGCGATTGAGGCATTTTCTGCCTATATTTATTTATATATTGAACAAAAAAAAAAGAAACGTCACATCAACAATCAAATCATTTTTTTTTCAGAAACACTTCATACAAATTTCATAATTTGACTAAGGCTAATAACTTGAACTAAAAAGTCACTATTATGATTTTATTTTTTACCAAACCTTATTATATTCTAGCCAGTTTATTTGAAGTTGCAGGGGTAGAAAATCAGAAATTATTTTTTTTTCGATGTATATAACGTGTCTTTTTTCATTCAGTATATTTTTGCCTCATCCTCTAGGTGGGTTTTAAAAACACGGTGAAATGAAAATAGACTGCTATGATGTCATCTACTATGCTCGCCTGACTTGCTAGGTTACGGGAGGTCAGTTGTAAAGCTGATTATATATTGGTTGGTCCTTTTGGATCACCGAGTTCATTTAGAGCCAATAGTATAATAGAGTTGCTATGTCGGTGCTACAGGGCGTGGCAAAGTGCTGCATATTTCATTATCAGTCGAGAATGCGCTCATTGAAACAGAGACTGGTATTTTCGTTTCTTTGGTGTATTCATAGCTTATAAAGGCCGTACATTTTGAGAACTCATGTATTAATATTTCACAGTAGACTGCCCAATTAAAATTAAAAAAAATCAGTATGCTTTTTTCTGGTTTCGTCACCAGATATTGTCAGGGTCACTGACGAGGCTTACGTAGTCTGGCCCATGTTCCTACTTCGGTATGTATTCTCTGCTCTTGAAGGAACTTTTTAAGATTTTAATTTAAACAACGGTTCGATTCGTACGGCCTAGCTTCGTGTTGTATGGGAAAGTTTAATATGTTCTGAAAGGTAAGATCCTTTGGAAGCAAGGAACACACCAAAGAATAGAAAATAGCAGACTGGGTTTAATTGAGTCTGTTCATGACTAGTAATGAAATGTGCGACACCAACTGCGCCCCCTAGCACCGGCTTAAGCGGAACTCTATTTAATGAAGCCCCTTATCTTCTTTTCAAACTAAGTTTCGACTCCGGAAATAGTTTGAGATAGGGTATGGAGCCACGCTTCTAAGTTTAAGCTCGATAACGCAAAATAAACTCATAAATACAACACTAAAACCCGAATTTACAATAAACGGTATTATGTAATAGTCAAACTGCCACAAAATAAATCGCAACCCTAAATAATCATACAGGACGTGCATTGACAAAAAATACCTCAGTTTGTGCTGCCCTCAATGAGGTTGGCTCTAGCAGCCTACTCGAGCGCTTTAAAAACTGATAGGAGACCTCCGTGTCTGCTAGATGCTCTCCTTAGTCTCTGTTGATTGTACGGAAGAGTCAGGTCAAATAGGCTGATCTTAGTCTTCGCTGTTCGTATATGTCCTACATTACCTTTACTAATTCAGCTTATTCAATAATATTCGCACTAGGAAAAGTTTATGATTTTTCATAATCGACAAGATCTTTGTTGAACATGAAAGAATATCATAAAATATGAACATGTTTATGTTATATTGTCGAAATTGTCGGTTTGCTGCTGATTTTACGGTTCTGAGATGAGTGAATATGAAGATAATGAAATAATAAAATAAATCGAAAATGAGTTCATGCTAAAAAATGACATAAGTTTTTTGTATTTGTTGTTGTGGTTTTGATTGATTACAAGAAGCCCCTAATTTTTTTTATATCAACCTTACGAACAATTATATATGCCTCCCATGTCGGCAATATAGTTTCTTCAAACTAAAATGTATTGCACTATTGTATTTCATTGCTTGTATTGAACCAGAGCGTATTCTCAGAACGGCTGTTTTCACATTATTTACTTTTTACCTAGCACTCTATTGTTTGTAATGTATGCTTTTTAATCATAAGGGAAGTTGATGAATGACAAGAGTGAACTTAAGACAAAGAGCTAACGCTTGTAGACCGTAATGTAAAACACTAAATTCTGACGTTATGAGACAAATATGCTGTGTTGCAACATTACATTACTTTACACGAACATACCCACTTAAACCGAGACTGATTTTCTCGTTATTCCGATGCGTTCTTTGCTTCCAGAGATCTTCTCTCAGACTTTTGTTTAGGACTGAACTATAAATAAACACAAAAAGCGACATTAAAATCCTTAGTGTTGTTTGCTTTTTTTTACAGCAGAATCACACTAGCTCCTTCTTCCATCATCATAGATTTCCTAAATCAATTAAAGTCAAGAATTTCCTTTAAAGGTAGGTTCCTGTACTAGCGATAACAATTATGTCCACAAAATAATTTCGTCTTTTTCTGAGCAGTATTGAATTCTCTTATTTTTCTGAATTTGTTGCTACCGAGAAATTCGTCAGATGTTGAAGAAAATAGTCGTTTTCCCTTTTGGTTTATTTTCTTTCGTTGGAATTCCAGTTCTAAAAATAACTATGTTTATTATGTCTATAAGTGCGCGATTTCTGATGCCATTCTCCAAAGGTACATTTTCCCTTGTCGTGAGCTCTCCTAGTGGTCCTGGCATGGTGGATGGGTTAAAACTATTCCAAAATGCAATGCAGCATGACCTCAGCTGCGTTATCTATTTTTGGCGCGAACTAAAAATAGCGCTAACTGGTGTGCGAAGCAGAGTTAGGAAATCCCTTGCAAAACAACTTTTCTAATATTTTTTTGATTTACACTTTTTAGTGAAACTTATTCATTCCCTTTTATAAGTGCTTTCCAACAACTTGGATGAAAGATCGTCAAAATTATGATGCATTCCAAAGTACAGGAACCTACCTTTAAAAACTGTAATGACCTAAATTCCTGTTTCGAAATTCAGATCAACAAGTTCCAGATTTTAATTAAAACGTTACAGAGTAAAAGATCGTAACACAGAAACATCGAAATATGCTTAATGCCTAGTTTGTCTGTCAGGACGAGCGAACTTGGTGTTATTCGCCGCTGTATGAGTGTTGTGCTGTAAACAAAATATTTTTACAAATGATGCCCATCTCAACAAAAGAGCCATGTCAGAAATATCTAAGTTTCCAACCATCCAAGGAAATATACTGAATATCAAAAGAAACGCCTACAAGTTTAGGTTCAGTTTTCTTCTGTCAGCTGATATATGGCTTTAAATCACATATAGCAGAAAATACTACTGACGTCTGCCAACAATATAAACTTAGCTTCTTGCAAAATTAAACCTTGATTAAAGAGTTATCTCAATTTATCGTGAAACATTAAAAGTTGTTGTTATAGTTGTCTTTCCTTTGGCAGTATATCAAATTGTTTCCAAAACGCGGCTCTAATGTGTGGTCATGAAAAACCGTCGGTTTTATTACCATGGTAGTCTTTTTAGGAACATGACAGCAGTTTGAAGTTGAACACTAGTCAAATTATCTCCCTTGCAATTAAACAAATAGCAAATTGGTAAGTCCAATAATATCAAAAGCTCTGCAGTGCTACGAAAAATTTCTTTGTAGATCTTTTTATTTCACTCTAAGACTTGTAAATTCATTAAACCTCTTCGTATGAATGGTTTCTGTTCTTTTCAAGAAATACAGGGTGTTAAAAGGTCTATGGGAAATCCAATGGTAAGCCAGTGTTACTGTTTCTACAGCCAACTTTCACCTGATTGTTTCTCTAAAACGCAAGGCTCGATTGCTTTGATTTTTCGCTGTGTCATATCCTTACTGTGGACATTATGTCTGGAGAAAATAATTGGCTGAGCATTTTATGGAATTAAAAACTCAGCTTCTGAAAGTATGGTGACTTTAAGTTTAACCCCCATCACAGAAGCAAGCGTTCTGGTCTCTAAAGGTTATGGAATATCGATGCGTTCAGGTGCTAATTCTGTGGGAATATCATAAACAAAGTAACTTAAAATGTCTAAATAAGAGCATATACCTATACCTTCAAATAAATTGGGCGTATACATTGTACGCGTTTCTTTTGATGCTCAGTATATTAAATTCATTATTTAAAGAAGCAGATTGTTTATTTTTAAGCACCCCCCGCCCCCCATTGCTCTATGTGTGGTATAAAATTGATGACCTACTTTCGATTTCATATACTTGAATAAAATGCTAAAAACACAATGTTCAGGCACTGGACCCCGTTCATTAACCCGCTTTTGTTTAAACTGCATTGAACCGGAAAAGGAACTTGTATTTTAGTTTAGTTTTCAAAAACATGTTCCCCCTACTTTTGCCAGTCATAAAACTCAATATATTAACATCGATCCATATCTTATCACCGAACGTGAAGATTGTACCGCTTTTCACAAAATGATATTCGTTTAAACGTTTTTACCTTTGATAATCTTATGGATACTTTGATAGATGTTGGGTCAGAATTCCATACAATCATATTATTTGTATAAAAGTGCAAAAGCAAAATTTCCACAGATACTGTGATGATTTATAACACTGTCTTTATGTTGGTCAAACTGTAGACAGTAAAAGGTTTCCAAAACTCCAAAACTGTTTCCATATTGAAGTTTGGTCATATGGTTGCCAGGATGTTTAAAAACTAACTATTTTGGAAATTGGAACTCTTTCGCTTTTCATAACTATGGTGACAAAACATTTCGAAAATGTGCATGCGCAGTATTATGCAAATTACTTGCAGCGATTTTTATATAGTTCATAAACTTAGTCCAATGCTAGTGCCAGTCATACCATTCATTCTGAACAAAATGATATCACCATCATCTTTGTGTCCTTCTTAATTCAAACGTAGTATGCCCCGACCCCGTCCATCGTAATAAAACCTATTACGCTACAAAACATGGTATACAAAGGAAACTTGGATACGTTGATTCTCTGTTTCCACACTATAATGTTCCGTGTGTCAGTAAAACACACTGGATCAATATAACATCATTGCATGTCCATCATCGAAGAATTAATTAAATTACAGATTCTAAAGTCAATTAAATCCAGTGTCTAATTTCAAAGTGTCTTTATTAAGTTATCGACATTTCAAGATTTGCGTCGAGGCATATGAGCTTGCAATGCACAGATAGCAAAACAAAGCCTGAACATTGCGTATGATGCTGTTCTATAATCTGTGTTTATAACAAACAAATGTCTTTCTTCAGAAGTTTACGACAAAGGGTGACAGAGGAATATGAGCATGCCATTATTTGCTTTTCTTTAATCCTTTGTCCTTATTCATTTTTCCCTTTTCCTTATTCCTTTGTCTTTATTCCTTTTCCCTTTTTATTATTCCTTTTTCCCTTTTCCTTATTCCTTTGTCTTTATTCCTTTTCCCTTTTTATTATTCATTTTTCCCTTTTCCTTATTCCTTTGTCTTTATTCCTTTTCCCTTTTTATTATTCATTTGTCCCTTTTCCTTATTCATTTTCCCCTTTCTTCCTTATGCTGTTTTCTGACTCGGGCGATAAAGGTATGCCATCTGTTATTGCTTCTAACATTCGAAGTTGTTGAAAAAATGTAAGATTAATTCTAACACTTTTATGTCGATGTAAGCATGTTTCCAGTTCACACTCTTATGGAGCAATATTAGCATGAAAATGAATAACATATGTTTATCACCCGAATAAAGAAACTGGCAAAGATAAAGACCAAGTGAAAGTAACTACCTATAACTTTATACTTACAAAGAGAATGTCGCATATGCAGCAACTACAAAACATTACTATATATGAGAGTCCATTCGTTCCATGAAGATATAGCCTACAAAACTGTTTGCGACAAATCAGAGCCTAATCAGATCACACTTTGTTTAGTCCATATTGTTTACTCGGGCATCATTGTCCGCCTTTGAATGTTTTGTCTTGATGATTCGACTGAAGTATAGATTTAAAAGGTTTCAACTTCAGCGTCAATGTGAATTAAAACGCCTTCATAATTTACCACTATTTTAATGTGTATTGGTATACCGCCATATCTCTCCGCCATTTTAACAATGGGCATCAACTATGGTAACTTCCTATTTGCTTCCCTGGGTGAAGCAGCCTTTCCAAAATGGTTACGAATTGACCCCACTGAGAAGACAGGCAAACCTGAAACTGGCAAACTTGTGTATTTATTGACCTAAACCAAGGTTATCAATTATGTGATTTTATGTTTGCGTCTTTGGGACGATGAAGGGGGGTATCCTTCACAGATAAAAAGAAATTCATTGGGCCCAAAAGAAATCAGAGACTGAGCCACATCATGTGATTTCCAACAATGTGGCACTGGTGACAAGCAAAGACTCTGATCAGTCTGAACAGAGCTTTTACTCATTATATCAGCCATCTATGGACTTGACCCAAGCCATAGAGCCAGCAGTGAGGTATCTGATCAGCCAGTATAAACGAGGAGGATGATCTGAATATAACATGACAAAATTGCCATATTCTTGGAAATCACATGACACGGCTATTATCATTATTATTTATTTATTATTTATTTTTTATTATGCCCCCAATTTCGGAGAAATTGTTGGGGCATATTGGTTTGGACCTGCCCGTCTGTCCGTCCGTCAGTCCGTCTGTCCACTATCTATAAGTCAAGAACCGTAAGAGCTAGGAGCTTTAAACTTTATACACATGATCAGTATGGAAAATAAGCGAACATATGGTTTTTTTTCTTTTTTCCACGGGTCACATATTTTCAGAGTTATGCCCCTTTTTCGACTTAGCCTGTGGAACCTTGTGAACAAAATATCTCAAGAACCCCTGACGCTAGGATCATGAGGTTTTGCAGGATGAAAATGCTCAATGTGTAGACGACCTGATTAACTTTTGAAAAAAAAATGTGAACTTTGGACCAAGTTATGCCCCTTTTCGACTAAGACTATGTAACCTTGTGAACAAAATATCTCAAAAACCCCTGGTGCTAGGAGCATGATTTTTTGCAGGGAAATACTGCCTAAGGTGTAGATGATCTGATTAACTTTTGAAAAAAAAAAATTTGACCGAGTTATGCCCCTTTTTCGACTTAGTGCATTAAAGCCCATGGTACAAAGGTACCCTTACATACAGTCAAGGACAGTAAGAGCTAGGAACTTGAAACTTTATACACATGATAAGGATGGAAAGTAAGCAGACCAGTATTTTTAGCTCACCTGAGCCTTTAGGCTCATAGGTGAGCTTATAGTATAGCCAGGCATCCGTCCGTCCGTCCGTCCGTCGTCCGTCGTCAACATTTTCAAACATCTGAAACCACTGGGCCGATTGATGCCATATTTCATGTGGAGCCTACCTAGGTCGGGGGAACGAAAGTTTGTTCCTGGTATCTGGGTCACATGACCAAGATGGCCGCCACGCCCATATATGGTAAAAAACCTTCAAAAATCTTCTTCTCCAGAACCAAAAGGCCTATGACCTTGAAACTTGGTATGTAGCATTGGGCATGCGGGCCCATCATAGTTTGTACAAATGATGACCTTGCGGTGACCTTGACATAATTTATGACACGGTCGACTTTGGAACGTTAGGCTTTTATATGAGGAAATGCTTAAACGGTGGATTTCTCAGAAACTATTTAAGTCTAATGTACAATACTTGGTATACATGGTCAACTAAATGAGCAAATGAAGATATTATATTATGTCACTAAAGGTCAAGGTCATTCCGTCGGTCCATCCGTCGTCAATATTTTCTAACATTTTCTTCTCTGAAACCACTGGGCCGATTGAAGCCAAATTTCATATGGAGTCTCAGTGGGGTGGAAAAACAAAAGTCCCTACCCGGGGTCTGGGTCACATGACCAAGATGGCCGCCACGCCCATATATGGTAAAACACTTCAAAAATTTTCTTCTCCAGAACCAAAAGGCCTTTGACCTTGAAACTTGGTATATAGCATCGAGCATGCAGGCCCATTATAGTTTGTACAAATGATGACCTTGCGGTGACCTTGACCTAATTTATGACACGGTCAACTTTGAAACGTTAGGCTTTTATATGAGAAAATGCATAATCAGTGGATTTCTCAGGAACTAATTAAGTACAAGGTACAATATTTGGTATATATGGTCAACTAAATGTGCTAATGAAGATATTATGTCACTACAGGTCAAGGTCATTCCGTTGGTCCATCCGTTGTCAACATTTTCAAACATCTTCTTCTCTGAAACCACTGGGCTGATTGAAGCCAAATTTCATATGCAACCCAGTGGGGTGGGGGAACAAAAGTTCCTTCCCCGGGTCCGGGTCACATGACCAAGATGGCTGCCACACCCATATATGGTAAAAACCCATAAAAATTTTCTTCTTCTGAACCAAAAGGCCTATGACCTTGAAACTTGGTATGTAGCATCGGGCACTCGGGCCCATCATAGTTTATACAAATGATGACCGTGCGGTGACCTTGACTTAATTTATGACACGGTCAATCTCGGTACCTTAGGCTTTTATATGGGAAAATGCCTAAACAGTGGATTTCTCAGAAACTGTTTAAGTCTAAGGTACAATATTTGGTATATATGGTCAACTAAATGAACAGCTGTAGATATAATGTCACTAAAGGTCAAGGTCATTCTGTCAGCTGGTCCGTCGTCAAGATTTTCAACCATCTTCTCCTCTGAAACCACTTTGCCGATTGAAGTCAAATTTTATATGGAGCCTTCCTAGGTTGGGGAAACAAAAGATTGTTGGGAGTATCCGGGTCACATGACCAAGATGGCCGCCACTCCCATATATGGTAAAAACCCTTCAAAAGTCTTCTTCTCCAGAACCAAAAGGCCAATGACCTTGAAACTTGGTATGTAGCATCGGGCATGCGGGCCCATTATAGATTATACAAATGATGACCTTGCAGTGACCTTGACCTAATTTATGACACTGTCAACTTCGGTACCTTAGGCTTTTATATGGGAAAAGGCCTAAAGAGTGGATTTCTCAGGAACTATTTAAGTATAAGGTACAATATTTGGTTTATATATGGTCAACTAAATGAAGAGCTGAAGATATTATTTCACTAAAGGTCAAGGTCATTCTGTCAGTCCATCCGTCGTCAACATTTTCAAACATCTTCTCCTCTGAAACCACTGGGCCGATTGAAGCCAGATTTCATATGGAGTCTCAGTGTGGTGGGGGAACGTAAGTTCATACCCTGGGTCTGGGTCACATGACCAAGATGGCCGCCACGCCCATATATGGTAAAAACCCTTAAAAAATCTTCTTCTTCAGAACCAAAAGGCCTATGATCCTGAAACTTGGTATGTAGCATCGGGCATTCGGGCCCATCATAATTTATACAAATGAAGACCTTGAGTTGAACTTGACCTAATTTATGACATGGTCAACTTCGGTACCTTAGGCTTTTATATGGGATAACGCCTAAACAGTGGATTTCTCAGAAACTGTTTAAGTCTAAGGTACAATATTTGGTATATATGGTCAGCTAAATGAACAGCTGTAGATATTAAAGGTCAAGGTCATTCTGTCAGCCGGTCCGTCGTCAAGATTTTCAACCATCTTCTCCTCAGAAACCACTTGGCTGACTGAAGCTAAATTTAATATGGAGTCTCAGCGAAATGGGGCAACGAAAGGTTACTACCAGGATCTGGGTCACATGACCAAGATGGCCACCACATACATATATGGTGGAAAACTTTCAAAAATCTTCTTCTTCAGAACCAGAAGGCCTATGACCTTGAAACTTGGTACGTAGCTTTGGGCACTCGGGCCCATCATAGTATATACAAATGATGACCGTGCGTTGACCTTGGTCTTATTTATGACACTGTCAACTTTGGTATGTTAGGCTTTTATATGGGAAAATGCTTAAACAATGGATTTTTCAGAAACTATTCAAGGCTAAGGTACGATATTTGCAATATATGGTCCATCTGTTGTCAAGATTTTCAAACATCTTCTCCTCTGAAACCACTTCCCTGATTGAAGCCAAATTTCATATGGAGTCTTAGTGGGATGGGGGAACAAAAGTAGGTTTCCAGGATCTGGGTCTCATGACCAAGATGGCCGCCATGTCCATATATTGTAAAACCCCTTCAAAGATCTTCTTCTCCAGAACTAAAAGGCCCATGACCTTGAAACTTGGTATGTAGCATTTGGAAGTTCGGCCCATCATAATTTATACAAATCAGGACTGTGCATTGACTGTTACCTAATTTATGGCAAGGTCGAGTTTGATGCATTGGAAAATGCTGAAGCAGTGGATTTCTCAGAAACCATTCAAGTGTACGACATGCCCATATATGGTAAAACTCCTTCAAAAATCTACTTCTGCAGAACCAAAGGCACAAGGACCTCGTGGCATGGTATGGAGCATTGAGGACTCGGGCCCATCATAGTTTGTACAAATCAGGACAGCGCATTGACTTTGACCTAATTAATGCCAAGGTCAACTTCGGTATGTTATGCTTTTATGTGGGAAAATGCTTAAACAGTTGATGTTACGGAATTTTTTTAAGCCTAGATGTAATAATTGGAAAATATGGTTAACTAAATGAATACATGAAGACAAGGTCATCAAAGGTCAAGGTCATTTTTTGAACTTTGCTCAAGGTCACTGAGATTTTTAAATTAAAATATGCACACCTTTTAAGCTACTGGTTTCAAATTTGTAACAAATGAGCGAAATGACAAATTGTGTCTGTTGACAGAAGGTGTCAGGTGAGCTACAGGACCATTGGTCCTCTAGTTTTATTTTTCTGCCGGTCATGTATTTCCAGTGCCCCTTTTTCGACTTAGGCTGTGGAAGCTTGTGAACAAAATATCTCAAGAAACCCTAATGCTAGGATTATGAGGTTTTGCAGGATGACAATGCTCGAGGTGTAGATGACCTGATTAACTTTTGAAAAAAAAATCGTGAATTTTTGATCGAATTATGCCCCTTTATCAACTTAGTGTAAGCCTATGGAACCTTGTGAACAACATATCTGGAGAACCCCTGATGCTAGGATAATGATATTTTGCAAGATACTCCCTAAGGTGTAGACGACCTGATTAACATTTTAAAAAAATCGTGAATTTTTTATCGAGTTATGCCCCTTTTTCAACTTAATGCATTGTAAGCCTATGGAACCTTGTGAACACAATATCTGTAGAACTCCTGATGCTAGGATAATGATATCTTGAAGGAAGATACTCCCTAAGGTGTAAATGACCTGATTAACTTTTGAAAAAAAAAATCATAATTTTTATCGAGTTATGCCCCTTTTTCGACTTAGTGCATTGTAAGCCTATGGTACAAAGGTACCTTTACATCCAGTCAAGAACCGTAAAAGCTAGGAACTTAAAACTTTATACACATGATCAGTATGAAAATGAGCGAACACGTGTTGTTTTTCGTGTGTCACATATTTTCAGAGTTATGCCCCTTTTTCGACTTAGCCTGTGGAACCTTGTGAACAAAACATCTCAAGAACCCCTGAAGCTAGGATCATGAGGTTTTGCAGGATGACAATGCCCAAAGTGTAGATGACCTGATTAACTTTTGAGAAAAGTTCGTGAATTTTTGACCGAGTTATGTCCCCTTTTCGACTTAGTGCATTGTAAGTCTATGGAAACTTGTAAACAAAATATCTGGAGAAGACTTGATGCTAGAATCTTGATTTTTTTACAGGAAGATAATGGCCAAGGTGTAGATGACCTGATTAACTGTTGAAAAAAATTCGTGAATTTTTTATCGAATTATACCCCTTTTTCAACTTAGTGCATTGTAAGCCTATGGAACCTTGTGAACAAAATATCTGGAGAACCCCTGATGCTAGGATCATGATTTTTTTTTCAGGAAGATGTTGCCCAATGTGAAGATGACCTGATTAACTTCCGAAAACAATTCTTAAATTTTTGACTGAGTTAGGCCCCTTTTTCGACTTAGTGCATTGAAGATTATGGTACAAAGGTACAAGCATTATTGGATGAACCTTCTTTAGAGGCAAGCATATGGTTGGGGGCATAGTGTTTCATAAACACATTTTCTAGTTTGTTTGTTTTTTGGGGGGAGGGGGCGAGGGGGTTAGGGAGGTAAAACTCAGGTGTGCCCCTTTTATCTAAACAGCTTATGCTACAAACATTTTGGCAACACTGCACATAACTGAAACTGCAGTTCCATCGGGATCTAGAATGTCTGCCGTTTCTTTGCCATTTGTTGTCCAATACGCTTTCATTGGATAATGAATTGTCTAGTTTCAAACTGAAAGGGTCTGTTTTAGATATTAGGACTGGGAAAGAGCCGGCCTCTTGATTTTTCGCTTGTTTTGTTTTTCTTTCCCATTTGGTATTTAGGGCAGGATATGGTAAGCGATTGTTTCGGTTCCTGATCATTGCCTTCTCATTTACCTTGTAGGAGTAGTACAAAAGTCCCAGCGGGCACACGACGTCGAAATGACGTCGTACGGATGTCGATGCGACGCCATAACGTCGCATCGACGTCAGTGCGACATTTGAACATCATATGCGGGCAAATGACGTCGAAACGACGTACTAATGTCGATGAGACGTCATTACGTCACGTCAACGTCAGTTCGACGTCATTTCAACGTCATGTGCCTGCTGGGAGTAAGGCGTAGTTTACTGTAGACTCGCTCCAGACTCCAGTAATATTTAATAGTCATTCAAACAGAAAAATCTAAATAAGAACTATTAAATTTAGCTAACAGAAAATTCATTCCTATGGTTTTATATATATTTGCGTTATTTATGACAGTGTAATTTACTAGACTGAAGCCAGTCTAAGTTTACTGTAGTAAACTAAACTCTATGCTTTGGAACTTCTGCTATTTTCAGGTGAGTTGATTGATGTTATTGTAAACAGATTTCAAGGACACGACACCTGCCTTTCCGCACTCTGGATTTTCAGTGCTAATTCGTAGACGGTAAATTGTAAAGCTGATAAGTCACGCTAAATTATTGAAGCCTTTCAAATCCATTTCTCGATATTCAGATGACTTGTTAGTTATTGATAATTTTTATTTCGAAAATATCGTAAATCAACTTTATACTGAAGAAGTTCAGATTAATAAGGCAAATTCTTCTGACAACGTAGCCCCAATTCTGAATGTACATTTGTATATAGCTAATAGCTTCATAAGTAACTTTAATGACAAATGGTATGCCTCTATTTTTGTTTTGTTTTTTTCTATTTATGTATTTTCCGTCTTTACATAAGAATCATCATATGGCGACGGGCGCACATGTATCCATTTCTTAAAATACGTTTTGCAAAGATCGAGACACAGTGATGACTTTCATAATCGGAATAAATTTTCAACTGCTTTTAAAACTTCTTAAACAAGCCGAAAGATCTAGGAAACAGTGTGAAAGCGTTTTCTAAATTTTAACGCCGGTAATCAGAATAATACATCTTCAACAAAGCCAGTCAGAACCTGGATTTTATGAGGATTAGTGTACACGTTCAGAAATTTTCTAGAAATCTATATATGTTTTGCAACAATTTAAAAATCGATACAAGAATAAAGGCTACAGTGTGACGTTAAACGATAAACTGCCACCACGTCAGCACGACGTCATGACGTCACATCGACGTCAGTACGACGGCATGTGCCCGCCGGGTCGTAGTTATAGATAACACACTCACGGTTTCTTCCCTCTCCAATTGTTCGACGACGAATCCGGCCGGCATCAGACTAAATGATAGCACCCTCCTGAATCTGTTACAGAAGAAATCTGTTACGAAGGTTGACCTATTGGTTTCTTTTTGCTCTGGCTTCTGACTGCACAGAGCCCTCAACTTTGTTTTATCATATGACGTCGCACCTGAGAGTGTAATAAAGCCATGCTATAAAAACGATAATCCACTAGTGGATTAAATATGCAGGTTAGGATGGGGGTAAGGGGGTGCCTAGTAGCTGTTCCGTTTAGTTCAATTCCGCAAAAAACTAATTAACCTTTGAAAACAAAGCAAGCTAAATGAGGGAAAGTTTTTCCTCATATCTTAGCAGCTAATACCGACAGATCGAACCCGTAACAACACACCTAGCTGTAGGTGTGCAAGGTTAACTTCATTCAGCTGCCCTCTTTAAATAAAACCATCTATCTGCTCTTTTTTTTTTTTTTTTTTTTGACAAAACCGTGCCTGTTGCGGAATCACTACGTTTCACTGTTCAGATATCATAGATTCGCAGGCTGGTTGGGATTATGTATATCTACAGAGTATCTACTTACCGTTTTACCCACATTGCAAAACATTACATATCAAATTCCTAAACCTATTAGTTTGGTATGAAACAATTATCAGAAATATGTCAAACGGATAAACTACTGTTGTATTACAAGTTGCAATTGACCAAGCGACATTCCTAACTTGAAATCACATTCTGTTCTAATTTAGTTCGACAAGTCAGCCCTCAAAACATTTTTCTGATAATCTGGTTTGAGGTCAGACACCCGTACATAGACAAAACACTAAGTTATCAATCAGATTATTCTCGATTATTATGTCATATTAATTATTACATTCTGTTCTGTTTCAATTCTCGTAACGACGTTCC